>CM035839.1:256708083-257908083 GCA_020510985.1 Pholidichthys leucotaenia
CTAATGTGATCTGCATACCATCTATTCTTCCCTTTATTATTACATACCTGCCTTCTTTATCCTGGATTTCCTGTTCACTTTCAAATTGTATTTTTGTTTGAAATTAGTATCATAACCCCCCTTTTAGCTCCTCCCTTAAATGAACTGTAGTAGGAGTTCTTATAGCCAAATCTCTTTAGTTTCACATGTTCTGTCTTGCTCAAATGTGTCTCTTGCATAAATATAATTTCAGCTTTTTCCTTCTTGAATTTTCTTATTATTCTTTCCTTTTAACAGGTGAGTTCAGACCATTCACGTTTAGTGTCATTATCTTAAGATTTTTACCCATATTCATGTTTTTCCATTTTTTAACTTGTGCTCCTAGCCCCTTTAACAACAAAAATAACACATATTTATATAAAACACATTAAAAAATCTCGACCTCCGTACTTTGGGCCTTTCTTCTGCCCACTGGTCCCTGTTGGTGGGTGGGGGGATTGTCTTCACAGAGTGAAGGGCCCTCCCTAGACCTCTAATTTCTATCCAAGTAATAGTCATTAGTCTAGAAATGTCCAACAAATATCACTTAAACCTCTCCTAGCCGTCTGTTTCTCTTTTACCTTGTCTTCTTGGCCTTCATTTCTTCTGTGCCTTTCTTAATCTTTGTTATGATCTAGGCTTTCAGTTGAAAGCCTTGTAGCTTGTCCTGGGCCCGCTGCTCTACGTCTCTCCCCCTTCTTCCGCCGTTCACTCGTCTCCACTCCGGCTGTCGTGATGCGTTCAGGGCCGCCGCTGCTCCAGCCATTTCCTCCGGCACGCTCACCTCAAGGCCCCGCTCCATCATATCCCGCGCTGCCTCTCTGGCCGTGTTGTAGGTTCTTACGCCGTCCTCCCAATGAATCCTCATTTTCGTTAGCGGCGTTTGGAATCTAATTTTTTTCTCTTTCAGCTTTTTTTTAATGTTGGCATATTTCTTCCGCTGCTGCACAATTTCTGTCGGGTAGTCATGGTCAAAGAATACCTGTTTGCTGCCGATTCGTATCTTTTTTTTCCATGCTTGTGTCAGGATTCTTTCCTTTATGTCATATTTCACAAAGTTTACCACAACTGACCAGGGTGTAGAGTTTGGTTTCGGGTTCTGTGCCGGGGTTCTGTGCGCTCGTTGAATCTGCAGATCCGTTTCTCCGGGCAGTTCCAGCTCTTTTTTTAAGAACTGATCCATGAATTTCGTCATCGAGTTGCCTTCAATGCCCTCCGGAATTCCAAAGATGCGCATATTGCTTCGTCTGGACCTGCTCTCCAAGTCGTTTATTTTCTCCTGCATCCTCTGCGTTTGCGTCGTCAGGGTCTGTAGTTGTTCGTTTGCCTCGCTTTTCCAATCTTCCAGCTCTGATATTCGGGCCTGCGCTTCTGTCATACACGGCCGCTGGGAGCGCAGCTCCTCCATGTTTTCTGTTAGCTTGCGCTCCATTTCTCTTCGGAGGCCCATAATTTCCTCCTTAATCTCTTTTTTCAGCTCCTCCTTAAGAGCCGCTAAATCCTGCTGTAGCTGCCGCTTGAATTCTCTTAACTCTTTACCCAAACTGGCGATGCCAGTGTTCATGTTTTTGAGTCTGGCGTCCTCCATTTTCTCTGCTGTAGACACCTCATTTTTTTGGGCTTCGCGTTCAGCGGTTTTTCCTGCGTTGTTGGAGAGAAATTCTTCAATTTTACCCTGCTTTTGTCCTTGTGCCCGGCTCCTTCGTGTTTTCATCCCTTAGTTTATTGATCCGCTTATGTCGAGTTGGCCATTTACCGATGATTTTTAATCCGGCTAGGGAGAGCTCTCTGTTTAAGCGTTATGTCTCTCCGCCATCTTCCCGGAAGTCCAAGAAGAAGGATTTTAAACTTAATTCTAAACTCTATGGGAAGCCAGTAAAGGGAGGCCAGAACCGGAGAGATATGATCTCTCTTTCTAGTACCTGTTAAAACTCTTGCTGCTGCATTTTGGATCAGCTGAAGACTTTTTAAAGATGCTTTAGGACAGCCTGATAATAAAGAATTACAATAATCTAATCTCGAGCTAACAAAAGCGTGGATCAGTTTCTCAGCATCACTCTGAGACAAGATGCTCCTAATCTTGGCAATATTACGCAAATGATAGAAGGCAGTCTTAGAAACAGATTTAATATGTAAATTGAAGGACAAATCCTGATCAAAAATAACTTCAAGATTCCTCACAGAGCTATTAAGAGAAAGAGTAACCGCATCCAAACTGAAAGTTTGATTTGGAAAGGAATTTCTAAGGTTTTTTGGACCAACAAGAATGACTTCAGTCTTATCTGAATTTAATAGCAGGAAATTACAAGTCATCCAAGCTTTGATTTCCTTAAGACAGGCTTCCAACTTGGCTAATTGATTACTATCATCTGGCTTCATTGACAGGTATAATTGTGTGTCATCAGCATAACAACGAAAATGTATACAGTGCTTCCTAATAATGTTGCCTAACGGAAGCATATATAAACTAAAAAGAGTAGGGCCTAGCACAGATCCCTGTGGAACTCCATGACTAAGCTTTGAGTTGAAAGAAAACTCATTATTTACATGAACAAACTGGAACCTATCAGATAAATAAGATCTAAACCACTGCAACGAAGTTCCATTAAGTCCAACATAGTGTTCTAATCTATCAAGTAGAATATTATGATCGATAGTATCAAAAGCTGCACTAAGGTCTAAATGGACAAGTACAGAAACCAGTCCATTATCAGATGCAATGAGGAGGTCGTTAGCGACCTTCGCTAAGGCTGTTTCAGTACTATGGTGGATTCTAAACCCAGATTGAAACTCTTCAAGTAAACCATTTCCCTGCAGGTGGTCGAATAATTGCGTAGCAACAACTCTTTCTAAGATTTTTGAAATGAAAGGGAGATTAGAGATTGGTCTATAGTTAGCTAAAGCTCCTGGATCTAGCGTTGGCTTTTTGAGTAAGGGTTTAATTACAGCTGTTTTAAAAGCCTGCGGTACATGGCCTAAAGTTAATGAAGAATTGATTATATGAAGAATAAGGCTACCAATAAGTGGGAAGACTTCTTTAAATAACCTAGTAGGAACAGGGTCTAAAAGACAAGTTGAAGGTTTGGATGAGGAGACTATTTTGTCTAACTCACAAAGGTCGATTGGAGTAAACTCATCAAGACAAACACCAATAGAAGGAGTTGTAGTAGTTAGAGTATTTAAGTTAACTGTGGGAAGAATCTGATTGATTTTATCTCTGATGGATGAAATTTTATTATTGAAAAAGTTCATAAAGTCCTGACTAGTAAGCTCTAAGGGAATGCTAGGATTGACAGAGTCCTGACTCTTTGTCAACCTGGCTACAGTACTGAAAAGAAACCTGGGATTATTCTTGTTCTCTTCTATTAATGCAGAGTAATAACTCGTTCTAGCTTTTCAAAGAGATTTTTTATAAATTAAAAGATGATTTCTCCAAGCTAAATAGATTTCATCTAAATTAGTGGAGCGCCATTTTCTTTCTAATTGACAAGTCTTCTGTTTTAAGGTACGAGTTTCTGTGTTGAACCAAGGAGTTAGAAATCTCTGATTAGACTTTTTCTTTTTTAAGGGGGCCACCAAGTCTAGAGTCTGATGCAGAGAAGCTGAAACACTATCCACCATGTTATCAATTACAGAAGGAGCAAGCTGTCTATAGCTTATTTCCGTTGTGTTGTCACATGGCATAGAGGAAACAATCTGCATAAATTTGGTAACAGCATCATCTGAGAGGCATCTACTGTAATAATATTTTTCTTTAGGAGCCAAATAGTCAGAAATAGTAAAATCAAAGGTTAACAGACAATGGTCTGACAGTACAGGGTTATGAGGAGAAACTACAAGATTTTCTATTTCTATGCCATATGTCAGAACAAGGTCCAATGTATGGTGGAGATAATGAGTAAAATTTCCTACTTTCTGAGAAAACCCAATCGAGTCTAATATTGAATTAAATGCCACATTAAGGCAGTCACTATCTACATCCACATGTATATTAAAGTCCCCTACTATAATTATTCTATCAGATTTCAGCACTAAATCAGCTAAGAAATCAGCAAATTCGGATAAAAATTCTGAGTAGGTTGATGGGGGACGATAAACTATGGCAAATAAAATTGGGTTTAGCCTAAAATTGCTAAAGTGCCCAATACTGAGGACCAGGCCCTCAGTATTGGGCACTTTAGCCCAATACTGAGGGCCTGAGGGCCTTATAACATGTTTTTTGCTTTACATTAACTAGTAATTTGGAATGGTAAATTGTTGCTACTCCTCCTCCACGACCAGCACTTCTGGGATTTTGACAGTTTAAATAACCAGAGGGAGTTGATTCATTTAAACCAACATAATCCTCTTGCCCTAACCAAGTCTCTGTAAGGGAAATTAAATCAGTCTGATGATCAATTAATAGATCACGGACTAACAGAGACTTGGGAGTTAGAGACCTAATATTTAATAAACCACATTTAATTTTTAAATTATGAGGAGGAACAGAGGCCAATTCATTCAATTTAGAGGCTTTATGTTTAATTTGAGTTTTACCAATATTTTGCTTTATCACTTTGGGATGCTTATGCATTATATTTTTATTTACTTTGGAGGGAGCAGACAACGATTCTCTGATGGGGAAGACAGGGGCTAAGCTGAGGGGTGGCGGATGAAGAGGAGCTGCAGAGAGGCGTGTAAGACTGAGACTCTGCTTCCTGGTCCCAACTCTGAGTAGTCATGGTTTTGGAAATTTGGATAAAAAAGATGCCAGATTGTTAGATAAATGAGAAGCACCATCCAAAGTGGGATGAATGCTGTCTCGTCTCATAAGACCAGGTTTTCCCCAAAAAGAGCTCCAATTGTCAATGTAGCCCACGTCATTTTTAGGACACCACACAGACAGCCAGCGGTTCAAGGATGACGAGCGGCTAAAAATGTCATCACTGGTCAGATTGGGGAGGGGCCCAGAGAATACTACAGTGGCAGACATCGTTTTTGCAAAGCCACACACCGATTCTATGTTAAGTTTCGTGACTTCCGACTGCCGGAGACGGATGTCATTAATGCCGGCGTGAATAACAATTGTGGAATATTTACAGTTACTTTTAGCCAGCATTTTCAAATTTGACTCGATGTCACCTGCTCTGGCCCCAGGAATGCATTTGACTATGGCCGCTGGAGTCTCTAGGTTCACGTTTCTGACTACAGAGTCACCAATGATCAGAGTTTTTTCCTCAGCGGGTGTGTCGCTGAGCGGGGAAAAACGATTAGAAACATGAACAGGTTGGTGGTGTACCGGGGCTTTGCAACTAGGCTTCCTTCTCACCGTCACCCACTCAGTCTCCTCGCTGCTGAGGAGAGCCGGGGGACCGCTGACAGGGGGGCCTAAGCTAGCTAGCTCCGCTGCAGCTAAGGGGCGTCCATCGAGATTAACTGGCGCAGACGGTGTTTCAATGCAGCAGAGCCGGGATTCCAAATCAGACAACCTCGCCTCGAGTGCCTCAAAAAGACAACATTTATTACATTTACCGTTATCACTAAAAGAGGCAGAGGTGTAGCTAAACATCTGACAGAGAGAGCACACCAGAGGAGGAGAGGAAAGAGAGCTAGTAGCCATAGCTAGTGGCTAGCTAGTGGTTGGAGAGCAAACCACACAGGCAGACAGCAAAACAGGAAGTGACGATACGTTACCATAAGGAAGTGACGATCCCACAAGCTCAGCATGAGGATAAGGTATACTTGATATATACTTGGTATAGTAGATATGTATACTTGCTGCTCTTGTTTCTTTTTTTTCTCTTGCCTTCTGATTGTTGCTCTGAGTGTTGCTATCCCTGTGCTGTTGCAATCCTGGAATTTCCCCATTGTGGGACTAATAAAGGCTTATCTTA
Organism: Pholidichthys leucotaenia; assembly: GCA_020510985.1. Lineage (NCBI taxonomy): Eukaryota > Metazoa > Chordata > Actinopteri > Cichliformes > Pholidichthyidae > Pholidichthys > Pholidichthys leucotaenia. The sequence continues at coordinate 256,713,975 of CM035839.1, forward strand.
TCTTATCTTATCTTATCTTATCTTAATTAACCTAACTTGCATGTTTTTGGCATGTGGGAGGAAACCGGAGAAATCCCGGAGTAAACCTACGCAGACACGGGGAGAACATGCAGACTCCACACAGATCACTGTTGGTCGGGAGCTGGGATGGAACCCAGGATCCCCAGGCCAAGGGTGAGTTGCTGTGCTGCCTCAGTGCTAACCACTCCGCCACCGCGCTGCCCCAATAAAGGTAAAACAATAAGAGTCAATGGCCCTCATTTATGAAAAGTGCATAGATTTGGGTGTAAATATGAGTGTGTGAAAAGGTCTACATGGTATTTATGAAACCATGCATATCTAGTCAATCTCATAGTATGATCGTTCACTCATTGATAAAGCTGACGGATGGATCTCAGTGTCATTTGAACTCCACGCCCACGTCTTGCCCCCACAATTTATGACACAGCAGAACACTGGCTGTTGGCAACGTCACTTGTGGTAACGTATCGTCACTTCCTGTATTGCTGTCTGTCCGTGTGGTTAGCTCTCCTCACTCTCCTGAGGTTTTTGCTTTTAATTGTATTGTAGCGAACTCAATATGAGCACCCTACTTGGCTTGCCAAGTGGGTTGACCCTATTGGCGACACAGGTAGGGTGCGGGACTCCGGAGCGGGAGGCGTGAGTTCGAATCTCCCGGTGGGACGTCGCCATGTCGAGCAGCACGTTACACTGGTGTCAGAAGTGGGATCTCCTGTCCAAAGCAGTAATGGGGCGCTGACATCGGGACGATGTCGAGAACCAGAGGGGAGTAGTGTAGCGAACTCAATATGAGCACCCTACTTGGCTTGCCAAGTGGGTTGACCCTATTGGCGACACAGGTAGGGTGCGGGACTCCGGAGCGGGAGGTGTGAGTTCGAATCTCCCGGTGGGACGTCGCCATGTCGAGCAGCACGTTACAGTATTTTAACCACTTTTTTACATCTACCGTTAGTTCTCACTTCTGTTTATTAAGCCTCTTGCACCTGTGTGTGCACTCCATGTCACCTAATCACCCTCTTTAGCCTTTTGTTCACCTTTCATCGGTGTTTTTGTTAGCTTCGGGTTAGCCACTAGCTATGGCTACTAGCTCTCCTTCCTCTCCTCCTCTGGTGTGCTCTCTCTGTCAGATGTTTAGCTAGACCTCTGACTCTTTTAGTGATAACGGTAAATGTAATAAATGTTGTCTTTTTGAGGCGCTCGAGGCGAGGTTGTCTGATTTGGAATCCCGGCTCCGCTGCATTGAAACACCGTCTGCGCCAGTTACTCTCGACGGACGACCCCTAGCTGCAGCGGAGCTAGCTAGCATAGCTAACCCCGTTAGCGGTCCTCCGGCTATCCTCAGCAGCGAGGAGACTGGGTGAGTGATGGTGAGAAGGAAGCCTAGTCGTAAAGCCCCAGTTAACCACCAACCTGTTCACGTTTCTAATCATTTTTCCCCGCTCAGCGACACACCCGCTGAGGAAAAAACTCTGATCATTGGTGACTCTGTAGTCAGAAACGTGAACCTAGAGACTCCAGCGGCCATAGTCAAATGCATTCCTGGGGCCAGAGCAGGCGACATCGAGTCAAATTTGAAAATGCTGGCTAAAAGTAACTGTAAATACTCCACAATTGTTATTCACGCCGGCATTAATGACATCCGTCTCCAGCAGTCGGAAGTCACGAAACTTAATGTAGAATCGGTGTGTAACTTTGCCAAAACAATGTCTGCTCTGTAGTATTCTCTGGGCCTCTCCCCAATCTGACTAGTGATGACATGTTTAGCCGCTCGTCATCCTTCAACCGCTGGCTGTCTGTGTGGTATCCTGCAAACAATGTGGGCTACATTGACAATTGGAGCTCATTTTGGGGAAAACCTGGTCTTTTGAGACGAGACAGTGTCCATCCCACTTTGGATGGTGCTTCTCATTTATCTAACAATCTGGCATCTTTTTTATCCAAATTTCCAAAATCTTGACAACTCAGAGTTGGGACCAGGAAGTAGAGTCGCAGTCTTACATGCCTCTCTGCAGCTCCTCTTCATCGGCCACCCCTCAACTTAGCCTCTGTCTTCCCCATCAGAGAATCATTGTCTGCTCCCTCCAAAGCAAATAAAAATATAATATATAAGCATCCCAAGTGATTAAGCAAAAAGTTGTAAAACTCAAATTAAACATGAAACCTCTAAATTTAATGATTTGGCCTCTGTTCCTCCTGATAATTTAAAGTTAAATGCAGTTTGTTAAATATTAGGTCTCTAACTCCCAAGTCTCTGTTAGTCCATGATCTATTAATTGATCATCAGATTGATTTAATATCCCTTACAGAGACTTGGTTAGGGCAAGAGGATTATGTTGGTTTAAATGAATCAACGCCCTCTGGATATTTAAACTGTCAAAATCCCAGAAGTTCTGGTCATGGAGGAGAAGTAGCAACAATTTTTCCATTCCAAATTACTAGCTAATGTAAAGCAAAAAACATGTTATAAATTCCTTTGAGGGCCTGGTCCTCAGTATTGGGCACTTTAGCAATTTTAGGCTAAACCCAATTTTATTTGCCATAGTTTATCGTCCTCCATCAACCTACTCAGAATTTTTATCCAAATTTGCTGAATTCTTAGCTGATTTAGTGCTGAAATCAGACAGAATAATTATAGTAGGGGACTTTAATTATACATGTAGATGTAGATAGTGACTGCCTTAATGTGGCATTTAATTCAATATAGACTCGATTGGGTTTTCTCAGAAAGTAGGAAATTTTACTCATTATCTCCACCATACGTTGGACCTTGTTCTAACATATGGGCATAGAAATAGAAAAATGTGGTAGTGTCTCCTCATACCCTGTACTGTCAGACCATTGTCTGTTAACCTTTGATTTTACTATTTCTGACTATTTGGCTCCTAAAGAAAAATATTACTACAGTAGATGCCTTGGTGGCCCCCTTAAAAAAGAAAAAGTCTAATCAGAGATTTCTAACTCCTTGGTTCGACACAGAAACTCGTAGCTTAAAACAGAAGACTCGTCAATTAGAAAGAAAATGGCGCTCCACTAATTTAGATGAAATCTATTTAGCTTGGAGAAATCATCTTTTAATTTATAAAAAATCTCTTAGAAAAGCTAGAATGAGTTATTATTCTGCATTAATAGAAGAGAACAAGAATAATCCCAGGTTTCTTTTCAGTACTGTCGCCAGGTTGACAAAGAGTCAAGACTCTGTCAATCCTAGCATTCCCTTAGAGCTTACTAGTCAGGACTTTATGAACTTTTTCAATAATAAAATTTCATCCATCAGAGATAAAATCAATCAGATTCTTCCCACATTTAACTTAAATAAAGTAACTACTACAACTCCTCAACTGATATCTGTTGGATGAGTTTACTCCAATTGACCTTTTAAAGTTAGACAAAATAATTTCCTCATCCAAGCCTTCAACTTGTCTTTAGACCCTATTCCTACTAGGTTATTTAAAGAAGTCTTCCACTTATTGGTAGCTTTATTCTTCATATAATTCAATTCTTCATTAACTTTAGGCATGTACCGCAGGCTTTTAAAACAGCTGTAATTAAACCCTTACTCAAAAAGCCAACGCTAGATCCAGGAGCTTTAGCTAACTATAGACCAATCTCTAATCTCCCTTTCATTTCAAAAATCTTAGAAAGAGTTGTTGCTATGCAATTATTCGACCACCTGCAGGGAAATGGTTTACTTGAAGAGTTTCAATCTGGGTTTAGAATCCATCATAGTACTCAAACAGCCTTAGCGAAGGTCACTAACGACCTCCTCATCGCATCTGATAATGGACTTGTTTCTGTACTTGTCCTTTTAGACCTTAGTGCAGCTTTTGATACTATCGATCATAATATCTGCTTGATAGATTAGAACACTATGTTGGACTTAATGGAACTTTGTTGCAGTGGTTTAGATCTTATTTATCTGATAGGTTCCAGTTTGTTCATATCAATAATGAGTTTTCTTTCAACTCAAAGCTTAGTCATGGAGTTCCATAGGGATCTGTGCTAGGCCCTACTCTTTTTAGTTTATATATGCTTCCGTTAGGCAACATTATTAGAAAGCACTTTATACATTTCATTGTTATGCACATGATACACAATTAAACCTGTCATGAAGCCAGATGAGAGTAATCAATTAGCCAAGTTGGAAGCCTGTTTTAAGGAAATCAAAGCTTTGATGACTTGTAATTTCCTGCTATTAAATTCTGATAAGACTGAATTCATTCTTGTTGGTCCAAAAAACCTTAGAAATACCTTTCCAAATCAAACTTTTAGTTTGGATGCGGTTACTCTTTCTCTTAATAGCTCTGTGAGGAATCTTGGAATTATTTTTGATCAAGATCTTTCCTTCAATTCACATATTAAATTTGTTTCTAAGACTGCCTTCTATCATTTGCGTAATATTGCCAAGATTAGGAGCATCTTGTCTCAGAGTGATACTGAGAAACTGATCCACGCTTTTGTTAGCTCGAGATTAGATTATTGTAATTCTTTATTATCAGGTTGTCCTTAAACATCTTTAAAAAGTCTTCAGCTGATCCAAAATGCTGCAGCAAGAGTTTTAACAGGTACTAGAAAGAGAGATCATATCTCTCCGGTTCTGGCCTCCCTTTACTGGCTTCCCATAGAGTTTAGAATTAAGTTTAAAATCCATTCTTCTACATACAAAGCTCTAAACAATCAGGCCTCATTATTATATAAAAGAATCTGATACTTACCGTATTATCCTAAACAGAGCACTACGCTCCAAATGTAGGGATTACATGTAATACTAGAATCTCCAAAAGTACAATGGGAAGGCAGAGCCTTCAGTTTATCAAGCTCCTCTCCTGTGGAATCAGCTGCCAATCAGGGGGATTCGGGAGTCAGACTCAATCTCTGTTTTTAAGAATAGGTTAAAACCTTCCTTTTTGATATAGCCTACAATTAGGGAGGGATCATGGGTTTCTGAACCCTCCCTTAGTTATGCTGCTAATAGGTTTAGTCAGCCGGGGGATCTCCAATAATGCACTGGGCCTCACTCCTTTCTTTCACTCTCAGTGAAATTATTTTTTTTTTTGCTGGTCATTAACATCTGTTTGTTCTCTCCCATAGATTGAGTCCCCATCGTGCCGTTTGCTCTCTACATGTCTGTTCTTTTCATCTTCTCTGTCCCCTCACCCCCAGCCAGTCGCAGCAGATGACTGCCCTCCCTGAGCCTGGTTCTGCTGGAGGTTTCTTCCTGTTAAAAGGTAGTTTTTCCTCTCCACCGTCGCCATGTGCTTGCTCACAGGGGATCGCCTGATTGGGGGGTCTTTCTGCAACTGTGGGGGTTCCCTCTACAGTTGAAAGTGCTATGAGATGACTGTTGTTGTGTAATAGGCGCTATTATAAATAAAGTTGAATTGAATTGAATTGAATTTTTGAACCACCAATGGGGGGGGGGGGGGTAAAAGGGCAAAAAGATCAAACTTTTCAAAAGTAGAAAATTGATGTTATTATAACAGAATTGAAAAATAATAATGACACGTAGTCTGTTAACTCAAAAGACACTTTGAAATGCAAAAGAGAACCATGTGATGGAGAGACTTGTGGCTGCGCAGCACCTGTGGTGTGATCAGCCAATCTCCAGCTGAGGATTATAATATATCTGAAGCCTATTTGACTGGGGGTAGATGACTGTTTGGACTAAATGTTGCCCATTATGTCATTTTAAAGCATACTTGTCAAACATGAGAATGTATTACTTACTTTTTAGAAGTGCAGAAAGACAGCTTTTGAGATATGCACCAGCAGTAACAGCACAGTAAACTGGGAGTCTAATGGTGTGGCGTTCACATACCAAACGCGATATAGGCCAAATTTTTCGCAGTGGCACGATTACATCATAACTCAATGTTAAACACGCCAACAGACATGAATAGTGAGATGCAGACTAGGCGAAAGCTGTCTTTCAAACTTCTGCAGCTGTGTTCAACCTGCTGTGTGAAATTCCCAAAATACTGGCCATGCTTATGTTACCCATTATCTGACCCAGGGCTCACCTGAAAAACGTTTGTCTCAAGCCTCCAACCACTTCATAGATGATCAGAGTTTACGTTGCTAGCTTGATAGCTTCCTAGGACGTCCGTGGCCGAAGCCACAGGGTAAATAACTCCAAAAACCTGATTCAGCTGAAGAGTTCCCAGTCCTCCTGTCTCATAGTGAGTGAGTTTCATTTTCTATCTAGTTTACTCTGCAATGGTAATACAATGGATAATGGATATAATGGAAATACTCCAAACATATATACAAGATGACATATAAAATCACATAAGGATTGTCATATCCAGTCTGCGTTGTGTTGTTGCTTAGTTTTTTTTGGCACATTTTGTCTTAGCTTTATTCTGAATTGTAATCGCTCGTTTTGTTTTTCTTTTGAATTCTTGGATGGAATATGGGTGGGCAATATAAGCTGCGGCTTCAGCCATCACCCATTTCGTATAACATGCTGAACTGTATAATCAGAGGAGTTATTGTCTAATATGACCTTGTTGGATTTTCTTTCCCCTGTGGCTCATGTATTTTTGCCTACATGCTGCTTTTATCATCGGCGTTTCACAGAGAAGGCGCACAGATGTGTGCCGCCGTGCAACTTCAAGAGCTCGGGAAACTCCAGGACCGGGAGTCGTTAGCAGCCTCGGCTCTCGGAGAACGGAATAAGCTGCTCTACATTACAGATGCGAGTTCCGGGCAACACTTCCTCGTGGACACTGGGGCCCAAGTGAGTTTCATCACCCCGACCTATGCTGACCGGCTGGCAGGCCCCCGGGGTAACGGGGCAATGGTGGCGAACGGCTCGAGCATCGACACCTTTGGAGAGAGGACTCTGTTTCTGTCCTTACACAGCCACACTTATGAATGGACTTTTATTATAGCGGCGGTGAGTTTCAACATGTTAGGTGCTGATTTTCTGTGCTCACATGGTTTGTTAGTTGATCTTGCCAACAGGCGGCTGGTAAATGCACTCTCTTTTTATTCAATCCCTTGTGCAGCTCGAGTGTCCCCGCCACCAGTGCAGACCAACGTCGCCACAGCAGGCGGTAAGTTTCACGCACTCCTCACCCAGTTTCCAGCGCTCACAGTTCCCACATTTTCGACAACAGTTGTGAAACACTGGGTGGAGCATTTTAGCACTACAGCTGGCCCCCCCGTCTTCGCGAAAGCTCGGTGCTTGGATGCCGCTAAGCTCTCCATAGCGCGCGAGGAGTTCGCCAGCCTAGAAAGGCTGGGCATTATTCGCCGTTCGAAGAGCCCATGGGCCTCGCCGCTGCATATGGTCCCTAAAGCTGATGGCTCGTGGAGACCTTGCGGCGATTACCGCAGGTTAAACAACGCCACAGCGCATGACCGCTACCCAATCCCACACATTCAGGATTTTTCGGTGCATCTAGCGGGGGTGCGCATTTTTTCTAAAATAGACCTGGTTCGCGGCTACCATCAAGTTCCAGTCCGGCCTGAGGACATTCCTAAAACAGCGGTAATAACCCCTTTTGGACTTTTTGAGTTTTTGCGCATGCCGTTTGGTCTTAAAGGCGCTGCACAAACCTTTCAACGCATGATGGATGCCGTGTTACGCGATCTCCCTTTTGTGTTCGTCTACCTCGACGACATTTTAGTCGCCAGCACTTCCGAGGAGGAACACGAAAAACACCTCATTGCGGTTTTTCGGAGGTTGGGAGAGCACGGGTTAATAATTAATCCAGCCAAGTGCCAGTTTGGCGTGGCGCAGATCGATTTTTTGGGGCACCGCGTTTCCCCAGAAGGGGCAGTTCCGCTACCGGACAAGGTGCACGCAGTGGCAGATTTCCCCGACCACCAAACGGTCAAATCATTACAGAATTTTTAGGAATGGTAAATTTTTATAACCGTTTCCTACCCCACGCAGCGCAGCTCATGCAACCATTATATGGCGCGCTTAAAAAGCAAAAACCCTCCAATACGATCGAGTGGTCCCCGGAGCGGGAGCGCGCATTTGCAGAGGTTAAAAAAGCCCTCGCTGACGCTGCGCTTCTAGCTCACCCAGACCCAACGGCCCGCATAGCGCTCACCACTGACGCATCAGATTTGGCCATAGGGGCAGTTGTGGAACAGCAGGTTGCCGGGGTTTGGCAGCCGCTGGCATTTTTCAGCAGATCCTTGCACGGGGCCGAGCGGAAATACAGCACATTCGACAGGGAGCTCTTAGCGCTCCACTTAGCCATTCGCCATTTCCAGTTCTGGCTGGAAGGTCGGCGTTTCACCGCGTTTGTCGACCACAAGCCGCTGACTTTTGCGATGGCCAAAATTTCAGAACCTTGGTCGGGCCGGCAGCAGAGGCAGCTGGCCGCAATTTCGGAATTTACTACTGATATTCAGCACGTAGCGGGTAAACTCAATGTAGTGGCAGACTGCCTCTCTCGCGCGGTGACAGCACCAGTCCGTGCGGAGGTAGATTATACTACCGCAGCCGCAGGGCAAAATAGCAGCGCGGAAGCGCACGCGGCCCCAGTTCACGTGGGGATAGATTATGCAGCCATGGCGGTGGAACAGAGTAGAGATGCGGACGGGTGCGCGCTCCAGTCTGGACCAACAGGGTTAAGGCTGGAGAGTAGGAGTTTGCAAACCGGTATGCCCCTCTAATCTGCGATATCTCTACTGGGTGACCACGCCCGGTGGTACCGGCCGCTTGGCGCCGCCACGTTTTTGACTCGGTTCACTCCCTGGCACACCCAGGGGTGCGCGCTTCGGTGAAAATGGTAGCGGAGAAGTTTGTTTGGCCGAGCCTGCGCAAGCACGTGAAAGAGTGGGCAAGAACCTGCATGGCTTGCCAGCGGACCAAAATTCACAAGCACACAAAAGCCCCCTTTGAACCGTTCCACATCCCAGCCAAGAGGTTCGATCATGTGCATGTCGACCTCGTGGGCCCCCTACCGTCGTCACAGGGGTTCACACATCTTTTGACAATGGTGGACCGAACCACACGCTGGCCGGAAGTGGTCCCACTAGCATCGACCACAGCTGCAGAGGTAGCTTGCGCATTTTTGACGGCCTGGGTAGCGCGTTTCGGGGTCCCGTCGGATATTGCGTCCGACAGAGGGCCTCAATTTGTTTCTGAGGTTTGGTCAGCGATGGCCAGCAACTTAGGGGTGACAATTCACCGCACTACCGCATATCATCCCCAGGCTAATGGTTTATGCGAGCGTTTTCATAGGTCTTTGAAGGCAGCCCTCAGAGCGTCGCTTACGGATGCAGATTGGGTAAACAAACTACCATGGGTTTTATTGGGGTTGCGTGCTGCGCTCAAAGAGGATTTAAATGCCTCCCCAGCGGAGTTAGTTTTTGCACAACCTCTCAGGCTGCCTGGTGAGTTTCTACCAGAGCATCCGGAGCCCGGGCGCCCCCCGGCTCTGGAGCCACTGAGTGGCACGGGAGCAGACATGCTCCCGGGCCCCGTTCATCACACTTTTCCGCGTGTTTTTGTTCCCAAAGCTTTAAAAAATGCCGAGTTTGTTTTTGTCAGGCACGAGGCTTCACGATCAGGCCTCCGCCCACCATATGATGGCCCATTTAGAGTGCTGGAAACAGGTGATAAGCATTTTGTGCTAGATTTGGGGGACAGAAAGGAAACAATTAGTATTGACAGACTAATGCCTGCTTTTGTGATGAACGACGAGTCTGTACGGGTAGCGAGGGCTCCTCGACGTGGCAGACCCCCCAGGGAACAGGTCCTAGAGCCCCCGCAGGGATCAAATAACCATTCTCTTCCTCAGTTGGCAGATTCTTTGCAGGACGGCGCCGCAGGGACGGCGAGGCCTGCTTACAGCAGATTTGGAAGACGTTTGAAGCCCAGACGGCGTACTGACTGATGTGGATTTGATCATGTTGTGTAAATCATGCTGTTGATGTTGTCATATTTTGTGAACTATGAGATATTATCCATTCTTTGACTTTTGGGGGGGGGGGTTATGTGGCTCATGTATTTTTGCCTACATATGTATGAGTATAAAGTGAGATGCTTAGGATTGCATATGTGGATTGACCTCACGTCTTAGGATGGGACAATATGTCTGGACCGCCTGTGGATAACAGCAAGAGGACAGAGGTACCGTGATAAGGAGCTGAAAGGACTTCCTGACCTCCTGGAGCCAGGCGGAGGACTAAGGGTCTCGGGGGGAGAGTTATTGTCAATACGGGGTTTTGACAGAGATGTGTGATTCTTCCTTTGATGTTGATGTATAAATGTGGGGGTTCTGATGCAGCTCTCTCTCTTCTGTTCTTGAGAGATCGCTGGGGATGTGAAAGCTACATTAAAACCTGAATTGAGAAATAATTCAGCCTCGTTATTTCACGCTCCCCACACCCCCTTTGTTATATTATTCTGTTTATTTTAATCTGTACAATTAATCTATGCGAAATAAAGATTGATTGATTGATTGATTGATTGATTGATGGTGATAATTTTACTCTGTCCACTAACTAGCTAGCTGCTAGCATAGCTAGCTAGCGGACGTGAACACACGACGATGAAAATTTGCTCATACTCGCGTCTTCCCATTCACTTTGTATGGATTTGCGCTGCTCGTTCGCGTTTGGTGTGAGCACACCTTTAGTAGTCTAAGTCTCTAAGGAGAATGTGCTTGTTTTCTAACATTTTCCATTTCCCATCAGCCTTTGCAGCTGCATTCACCTAGGAGGCTACAATATTTTTGAGAGAATTAAAAGTAGCTGTCCTTATTTCTATCAGGTGCGCTCTTCATATGTATAGTAAAGCACTTAAAAACTTAGGGCCAAATTTACTAAGGCAGCACAAATTAGCAAGTGCGCAATTTAGACAGAACGCCAGAGGCAGGGGTGTCAAAGTTATGGCCCGCAGGCCAAAACCAACCCACAAGAGAGTCCAGACGGGCCTGCGGTGTAAGGATTTGGACATGACTGTGCTCATATCCTTGCTTTATGCTCATATTTGTTTTTCTGTTATCTTCAGGGCATGAGTTCAACCATGTTCTTACCCTTTGCTATTATGTTTCTCTGTGCTGTGATTATCATTTGTATTTTTGCTCATGGTGTGCTCTGTCTGCTCAGCCCTGCTCGTCCTGTGTTTCTCGTTGCCCTGATTGTTTCCCACCTGTCGTGCGTTGTCTCGATTACTCTCCAGTCTATATATGTGTGTGCATCTTAGTCTGTATTTTGTGTGGCGACCTTATTATATCTGTGTGTACCCACACGATTCTGTTCTGCTGTGCCTTTGTGTTTATTTCCAGCCCTCAAGCTGTGTTCTTTTGTTATTCTGGTTATAATAAATCATACTGAAGAAACGCCATGCACATTAGTCTTGTTCTCTGCCCAGCCCGGGTACAAACCATGACCCGCGTGATGAATTTGCTGTGTGAAATTTAAGTAATAGAATACACTGAGCAGCAATTTTTCAATAAAGTAACTGCTATTCACAGTTTGTCCATTTGGGGTTGCACAAGAGTAGCAGACACAAAAGTGATCCCCGATTTACTCTGACTCCACTCCACACTAAACAAAGTTTTGCTTAGGGCCCCTAAAATCAGGAAATGGCCCTGATTTGTAGCGTTCACATAGTCCGGTCCCTTAGCGGGGATTTAGCAGCTCACTCTGCTACACTTATTGACAACCTGTTTGTCAATGTTCTCGACAAGAAAATAGAAAGTGGATTATTGATAAATGATATAAGCGACCACTTGCCAATCTTTGCACTTATCCATGGCCACACGGGGCCCAACCCAGAAAAAATCTCAAAATCGTTCAGACACAAATCACCAAACGCAATCAGTTCTTTTAAAGAGGACTTGCTGAAGCAAGACTGGACAGAAGTCTATGTATCAGATGTAAATGAAGCCTATGACACATTTACAAACATTGTAACCACTCTTTATGAAAAAAAACTGCCCATTATGTTAAAAATAAAGCTTAAACACAAATTTACTGACAAACCATGGCTAACCAAAGGACTACAAAGGGCGTGTAAAAAGAAAAATTTATTATATAAAGCTTTCATAAAGAAAAGGACAAAAGAAGCAGAGCAGCGGTATAAAACATACAAAAATAAGTTAACATATATATTAGATGTAGTAAAAGAGACTACTACAGTAAAGAACTGGAAAAAAAACAAAGACAATATTAAAAAATACATGGACAATAATCAAACAGTATCCTTGGAAATTAAAAGCAGAAATACCAGCTACCCAACTAACATTCCAAAAAATAATAAATCGACTCCGAATGTGAATATAGCTTCACCTGCAGATGAATTAAATAATTTTTTTTGTTAACATTGGACCTAAACTGGCCCGAGAAATACCCTACTACGGTGCCAACAGTGATTCAATATGCAATAACACTGCTGTAAAAGACACCATCTTCATAAAGACACAGACGAAAGAGAGGTCATTGAAATTGTAAAATCGTTCAAAAGTAAAACATCTACTGACTGCGATGGTATTGATATGCTACTAGTCAAAACTGTTATCGAATGCATAGTGAAACCACTGACGTATATCTGTAACCTGTCTCTCCAATCAGGTATATTTCCAATGCAATGAAAATAGCTAAAGTAATTCCGATTTACAAGACAGGCGACAGAGGGGAACTCTCCAACTACAGACCAATTTCACTATTACCGCAATTTTTCCAAGATACTTGAAAAAATATTTATGAGAGAATTGACAACTTCATACTGAAGAATGATTATTGTGTGAGCAGCAATATGGGTTCAGACACAAAAGGACAACAGCATATGCCTTAATGAATTTTACAGAAAAAATATCAACAGCCATTGAAAATAAAGAGTATTCAGTTGAAGTATCCTGGATCTTAAAAAAGCATTGATACAGTAGATCACAATCTATTATTAAAGAAACTACAAAATTGGGTATCAGAGGGGTATGCACTGTCCTGGTTAAGAAGTTACTTAAAGAATAGTTATCAGTTTGTATGTGTTAACAACAAAAACTCAGAGCTACTGAAGGGTCACCTGTGAGTCCCACAGGGTTCAGTTTTGGACCATTATTATTCATATATGTAAATAAATGATATAGTAAAGTTTCAGAAAAAATGGACTTAATATTGTTTGCTGATGACACAAACCTGCTATGCAGTGAAACAATTTGAACAACTTCTGGATACCACTCGGAAAGGAATTAGGAAAGCAGAAAACTGTGGTTTGATTCAAACAAATTAACGCTCAATTTAAGCAAGACAAAATATATAGTCCTTTAACAACCATCACAACTACCCAGTACCCAAACTCAGTGTAAATGGTGTAGAGATTGAAAGGGTATCCGAAACTAATTCCTTGGAGTAATAATTGATAACGAAACTGTGTTGGAAGCCACATATTAATTATATAAAAGGTAAAGTATCCAAATCAATTGCAATATTACACAGAGTGAAAAATTTGCTGAATCAACCCACACTATACACCTTGTATCATTCATTAATACTCCATAACATGACATATAGTAATGAAGTATGGGGAAATACATATAAAACAAACATATATCCATCTCTTATGCTTCAAAGAGAGCTATTAGAATAATCAACAAAGCAGCTTACAGGGAACCACAAACCACTTTTTCTTAAACAAAAAACTCTCATGTTGAAAGATCTGATCGACTTTAAAACCGCAATAATAATGTTCAAAGTGAAGAATCTATCACTGCCCGCAAATATCCAAAAGTTGTTCCAACAAGGGAGAAACGATATCACTTCAGAGGAACAAGTATATTTCAAAAGCCTACAGTGAGAACAACTACCAAGCAAACACTGTATTTCAGTGCAAGGTGTCAGATTTATGGAACGATTTTGGACCTGAATAAAAATCATGTACAAGCTTGGACAATTTAAACAAAAACTAAATGAAGAAATACTCCAAACATATTTAACAAGACGATATGTAAACTCACATAAGGATTGACTTTCCAGCCTGTGTTGTGTTATAGCTTAGTTTTTCTTTTTTCTCTGTGACACTATGTCTTAGATTTGTTTTTGAATAGTAACCGCTTAACTTAGACATAGCTCAGTTTTTCCTTTTTCTCTCAGTCATATTTTGTCTTTAGCCTTGTTTTAAATAGTAATCGCTCTTGTCTTGTTTTCTCTTTTTCCTCTCTTGAATTCTTGGATGGAATATGGGTGGGCAATATAAGCTGCGGCTTCAGCCATCACCCATTTCGGATAACTCACGTGGAATTGTATAGTAGAAGGAGTCTTTGTCTAATTTGACCTTGTTGTTATATTATACAGTTTCTTTTAACCTGTAATGTACTATCCGAAATAAATAAATAAATTCATTCATTCATTTTAAGAAGGATCGTGCAGATTTGTCTAAAAGCATGAAAATTGGTACACTAGTAGTTTTTGATGTGCTGAATCCAATTTTGCCGGGCGCCAGAGCGAATTCTCAATGGGGCCGCCATATTGGATAATTCAAAATTGCCGCCGTCAAGAAAATGATTTATCCATATCTCCGCTAAAAAAAAGTGACACATTTGCAAACAAAAGCACTTTTCTGGGGTTTTTGTGCCCAAGGATTTCAAATCTGGAATCCTTTTTCCAGTATTTAGAGCAGGGGTCGCTGTATTTGAAAATTCAAAATGGCCGACTGTCAAATTTCAACTACCCGAAACTTTGATAATAGATGACACATTACCTCAGAATATTGCCTGTTTTAAAATATATTTTGAGACCATTGAATTAAATTTGTGGCCTTGGTAAAATTTTCTTATTAAATATCAACTTGCATTTGCCTAAGGTCTCACGGAATTGCTAGATTGATAGTCAGAAATGTGAAATATTGACATGCCTATATGTGCTCTGTCACACCAGTGTCACAGTATCATAAAATGTGACACTGTGAATATCTCATAAACTCTGACACAATGTATAGAACTGTAGCATGATCATAAAACCTTTAAAGTAATCTTATAAGTGAACAGTTTAAAACAGTGTAGGTCTTAACTCTAGCATACTAACGTTATAGCCTGACCAGGTGATGATTTCAGTGTCTGGTAATGTCTCCTGTTGAAGCTGATTGGACACATGCACCATCCAGGACTCATCCTTCACTCTGGCACCATGAACCAGATTGTGAGATGGCCGACAACTGAGATCTGGTGTACGTGGCACATACAAATCATTGTTTGGCAACACAGCTGGCTGTACTACTGCGTAAGTGTCAGGAAGTTTGGGGATAGAGTTGTCCGTCGGGTCAAGCTGGATGGGAGGTTGTTCAGCTCCATGATTGTCATGAGAAAGATGGTTTGTCACACTGATAGCTGTCCCATGGAAATCATCCTGGGGAAAAGTTACCCTGGTTGTTGCTATCCAAGTGGTCAACATCAAAAGTCCACAAAGACACCTTTACAGATATTTGTAGCAGTACAACCCCATCCTGAACAAACTGTTTGAGCTGCTGCTCGTGCCATGGATCGCTTCACTTCCAACACACGCTTGTAAGACACAGACATGCCAAAGGCATTGGCATTATTTATCTGCTTCTTCTGCCTGCCCTCACCATGTAGCTTGAGACCCAAGGTACAATGGGAATGGCGTTTCCCGGTCTTTGCTGTGACGAATGTTGCTGGTCTTTGTGCATGGTGTGACCCAATTCGTGCATTGTATATGATTTGTGGGCAATAGCACTTGCGACCCCTTGCCCCTGCCAAGTACCTGCTCCTGCAAGTCTTTGTCACCTTCGTGCAAGACTGAGGGGACCCTGAAGCGGGATGTTGATGAAACTTCTAAGCTGTCCAGGAACCAGGAGATGTTAGGGCATCAGAAGCAAAAGAACCAGTAAATGGTTCTTGCTGTTCAAGACAGAATTTCCTAAGCTTCACTGCTGCAACGCATCAATAGCAAGGCATCATCCTGCCCTATCTGGTTCTTATGTGCGTCAGCTAGAAGATCACCAACCTTCTTGTTGCTGGAGATATACACCTCCTTGCCCTGAAAGAAGTCTGTACACTCAGGAAGCAGCTGCAGAAGGTACTCTTTGAACCGTGTGGCATGTGGTTCCCTTATATCTGCACATGGAGTTCCTTGTTCCTCCATGAGGTGTCCTGTAAAACTGCCTCAATGCAGACAGCTTGAAGACATCTTCAGAGTCTTCAACCAAAGCCACAATTTGTGCAATAGCAACCGGGTTGAATTGTGGGACAGAAGGACCTGCAGATGCCTTGTGTTCCTTAGCACGAGCTGAGTCCCTTAAGTGAAGGTAACATGGCAGGTGGTAGAAAGTGTCACCTGCGTAGGCATCTGCTGCTTGGGCAATCAGCTTTCCTAGACGCTTGAAGTTTTTTGTGCTCTGAGCCCAGCTTTTCAAGTTTTTGTCCACATTGTCTGTGGCAACTTTATGAAGGTTCTTACCTTCGTGTCCCTCACATATGATGCAGAAGGAGGATTTCTGCAGATCAGAAGGCATTGGATTGCTGGACCGCAGTTTCTTTGGTGAAATTTGATCATCCACATCCCCCTTTTCAGCAATTCTTTTCAAGCGAGAGGAACTGCAGTAGCTTCTACAGAGTTTGTGATATTTTGCCTTGTTTGTTTTGAGTGTCACAGCAATGCCTTGGCCCTCATCAAGTTGAGCCCATGACACTTTCATGCATGAAGGTAAAACATCAATGGCCTTAAACCCATTGAGATCTTTCTCATTTGAAGCTAGACCCTCTTCTTTTGGAGACTGCAATCGCTCATCTTTTTCCTCCTGACATAGACAGCACAGGTTCCAATTTATAGACTCCATACTTGCTATAAGTAATCACTAGATATACCTGCTATGACTAAATAGATCCAGTATACAACAAAGTGAAAAAAAACTGATCAAGGCCGAGGGGCTACCCTTTTACCACCTTGATGAAATACAAGTAAAGTGCACATTCTGGTATGGGATACAACTAGGTTCGGTTGCCCTACACCTAGCCCGATCGTTCATCTAGTGTCATTTCAGTCCCGTGCGATCTGTAGGCCTTCCGGGTAACTTGAGCCCTGTTACCCTTGTTTTTTTGTCAAAAGTAAGTTCAAATTTGAAATCTTTGATGCCAAAAACCTATGAAAAGAGTTTTTGTTTGTCATTTTATGTCAAGAAGTGTGAAAGTTATGCAGAGTTCAATTTTGACTGGCGGCCATATTGAATCTTGCAATATGGCGATCAGTATTGATTTTACTGAAAAACAGATGTCAGATTTGAATTCCTTGAGGTCAAAAACCTTGAAAAAGTGTGTCTATTTGTAATTGTGTGACTGTTTGTTCAAGAGAAATGCGAAAACAGGTTTTCGGGTGGCGGCCATTTTGAATTGTCCAATATGGCCGACCCCATTGAGATTTGGCTCTGGCGCCCGGCAGATTTGAAATCAGCAGGTCAAAATCTATAGGTGTGGAAAGTTTCATGCTTTTAGAAGAATTTGCACAATCCTTCCCCTAAGGGACCGGACTAACAGGCAGATCTGGAGGTCTCTAGATAAAAACGCAGCACAAGTTCACCACCCTCTGGTGTAACTAGGAAGTGACAGCCAGTCAGGACGCTATGGGTAGTAGGCCTGCTCTATAATGTAAAAGAATCCAGTCATGTGACTGCTGCGTGGTACACATGAAGACATCACATTATTTAACCAATCATTATGAGTGCAAAGCTTGTTGGAATATAAACAGAGATAAGTAAAACAGCGCGAGGTGGCGCGTGAACATGCAGTGGCCTCCCTTCTCTTTTCATATTTTATGCCAATTAGTGTTGTTTAAATTATGCCAAAGTGTATATTCATGTGTTTAATGTACTGTACATATACTGTATATGACGCTGCGCACAAGCTACAGTTGTCACAGCCTTCTGGAGTTAAGGAATATGTCCAAACATTACATCCTGGATCAGAACATTACAGAGCAGCTCCGTGGCCTAGTTCTCCTCCACCAGACCTTCACACTCCTGGACTCGACTGCTGCGTCTCATCCCAAATGGAGACACCACAGAAGGTGTGAGTGGCGACAAAAGAGAGATAAATGTGGAGGTATCCAAACGAAGCTAACCACACAAACTCCCGATTCCTTCCCTCATTCTGGGCAACATACGTTCACCAGACAACAAAATAGACCACATACAGCTCCTGAGAACTACGCAACGTGATGCGCGGAACTGCTGTGTTTTTATCTTTACAGAAATGTGGTTCAGTGACAAAATTCCAGACTCCGCCATTCAGTTAGCAGGGCTAACATGCTACCATAGCGACAGAGTGTTCACGGAAGGAGGGAAAACACAAGGCAGAGGTGTCTGTGCCTACATCAGTTACGCTTGGTGCCATGATGCAACCGTTGTACACAAACAAGTGCCGACTCTTTTACATTCTGAGAGAATTTTCATCTGTACTACTAGTCGCCGTGTATACCCCGCCCACCGGCAGTGGCGAGAGGAGTGAAGCACTTAAGGCCATCAGTGAGACACAAACAGCACATCCAGATGGATTCCTCATCACAGCAGGAGACTTCAACCATGCAGATTTAAAGGCCCTCCTACCAAATCTACACCAACATGTAAACTTCCCAACAAGAGGAGACAAACAGAGATAACACTAAAAATACATGGACAATACTTAATATTCTTGGAAATAAAAACAGAAATACAAGGCATACAGAGCCTCCCCCTTTCCCCACCTGGGTCTCTCTGATCACATCACCATCTTGTTAAGACCGGCATACAAACCCAGAGTGAAAACAATCAGACCAACAAAAAGGCAGGTGCGTGTATGGCCAGAGACGGTCTCTGATGCTCTGAAGGACTGCTTCAGCATGACAGACTGGGACACATTCAACCATGCAGCCACTCACAATGGGCACACAAACCTAGAGAAGTACACTGAGGTTGTTGTAGCACACATACCTAAATGCAGTGATGAGGTCACTCACTGCAAAACTGTCACTGTTCGTGCCAACCAAAAGCCATGGATGACAGGAGAGGTCCACAGGCTCCTGAGGGCCCAGGACGCAGCCTTCAGGGCCAGCGACACTGGAGGACGAACAACAGCTAGGGCCAACCTGTCCCATGGTATCAAGGAGGCAAAACAACAATACAGCAAGAAAATATCCGGACACTTCAGCAACGCCAGAGATGCACGTTCCTTCTGGCGTGGCATACCGACCCTCACCAACAACAAACCTCCACCTCAGACCTGTACGAGTGACATCCCACTGCTTAATAACCTAAATGACAGAGGACGCTCTGCGGAATCAACCCACGCAAGGCAGCTGGACCAGACAACATACCGGGTCGTGTTCTGAAGGACTGTGCAGAGGAGCTCAAGTATGTAATGGCCGACATCTTCAACATTCCTGACTCAAGCTGTTGTCCCCACGTTTCAAAACTGCCACCATAATACCAGTCCCAAAGAAGCCCATTGCATCCAGCTACAATGATAACCAGCCCGTAGCACTGACCCCCATTATCATGAAGTGCTTCGAGTGGCTGGTCATGCAGAGCATCGAGTCCATCTTCTCTCCCTCCCTCCCTCCCACGACCCATCTCAGTTTGCAAACAGGTCAAACAGATACACAGAGGATGCCATCGCTGCTGCTTTCCATCCAGCACTCACCCACCTGGACTCAAAGAACTCCTACGTGCAAATGCTGTTCTTGGACTTGGGACTCAAAACCTCTCTCTGTAACTGGGTGCTGGACTTTCTCACAGGGAGCCCACACAATGTGCGGATTGGCAGCAACACATCCAAGACCATCACAGTGAGCACAGGGGCCCCACAGGGTTGCGTGCTCGGCCCCCTGCTCTTCACCCTGCTGACCCATGACTTTGTACCAGCCTACAACACCAACCACATCATCAAGTTTGCAGATGACATGACAGTGGTGGGCCTCATCATCAACAACGAGGAGGCCGACTACAGAAATAAGGTGAGCCAACTGGTCCAATGGTGTAAAGACAATAACCTCTTCCTAAACATGGGAAAAACTAAGGAGATTGTGGTCGACTTCAGGAGGGGACACACACAGCATCCCCCTCTGATCATTCTTCTTCTTTTAGATTGTGAAGAGAATAACCAGGCCGAACTTTTCCGAGCAGATGAAACTTTATTTCACTCTCTCTCACACTCACCAGAATCAGAAAACATCCCACCAGGTTGCAGGCATTCTCTTTTATATCACAGCACTAACACTTCTCTGCTACCTGGGGTGCTGCATTAACATATCACTCCCCACACTCCCCACCTTTGATCTGCCACTTCAGTCTGAGGGAAACTACTGAGTAACTACTGAGTGGGTTCCCCACGCCGCCCCCCCCCCCAGAGTCTCAGACTGAGTTTTTACCCCCATGTCCTTTGGGCTTCAGCCTCCATCCATAGCTGCTGTAACGGGGGGTCTTCAGTTCCAAGGCGCTGCTGTGCCGGTGGGGGGTTCCTGGGGGTGTGTCCGTCTGTGGGGGGACAATGGGGGGGGGACATCTTCAGCATGCTCGTGTGACTGATCTGACGATTCATTTACCTGGGGAGTTCTCCGTGGGGGTCTTCCACGCCGAGGAGCTCAGACCAACACCACCTGCTCGTCTGCTTAAAGGCGGGCTTAAGCCTGTCTATACAGATTGTCTCCCGGCGACCCCCCAAGTCTAACACAAAATGTTTGTCCCCGGGTTCCAGCACTCTGAATGGGCCATCATAAGGCGGGCACAATGGGGTCCGGTGGACATCGTGCCTGACAAATATAAACGACACATCCTTCAAGGTTTTTGGCACAAAAGCACGTGGAAAACAGTGGTTGGCTGGGCGGGGTAGCATCCCTGCCTCTGTGCTATGTCTTGAACGCAGGGATGGATTGGGGTTCGGCGTGGTGTTATCCAGCAAAAATTCCCCGGGGAGACGCAGCGGGTGGGAAAAAACCAGCTCTACTGGGGAGGCTGCCAAATCCTCCTTCGTTGCGGAACGCACCCCTAATAGAACCAACGGCAACCGGTCCACCCACTTTGCATCCATAAGCGAAGCTCTGAGCGCTGCTTCAAGTGACCTATGGAAACGCTTGCATAACCCATTGGCCTGTGGGTTGTACGCGGTCGTGTGATGAATTGAGACGCCCAAGCTCCGGGCCATGGTGGACCCAGAGGTTGGAACACAAACTGCGGGCCCTGATCGGACGTGATGTCCGAAGGAGCGCCGAAACGTGCCACCCATGTTGTCAAAAAAGCATGTGCCACATCTGTGGACACGGTGGAAGCTAGCGGGACTGCTTCGGGCTAGCGTGTGGTGCAGTCCACCACTGTCAGGAGGTGCATCAACCCCTGCGATGGCGGGAGGAGGCCCACGAGGTCCACGTGAACGTGGTCAAACCTCTTAGCCAGGATATGGAATGGCTCCAAAGGGGCCTTCGTGTGCCTGTGCACCTTGGCTCGTTGGCACACTATGCAGGCTGCGACTCACTCTTTCACCTGTTTGCGCAGGCTCGGCCAGACAAACTTTGCGCCCACCATTTTGACTAACGCGAGCGCATGGGACCACCGGTCGCGGGTGGACTGTAGAGATGTCACAGACTGGGGGGGGGGCCCTGTGTTGCAGCACTCTGCTCTCCAGCCTTAACCCTGTTGGTCCAGACTGGAGTGCGCAAACGTTCGCATCAGCGATCTGCACAGCGGCCATGGCCGTGTAATCTATCCCCACGTAGACTGGGGCCACTAATGCACGCGAGAGGCAGTCCGCCACCACATTGAGTTTACTGGCCACATGTCAAATGTCAGTCGTAAACTCCGAGATCGCGGCCAGCTGTCTCTGCTGCTGGGCCGACCATGGTTCCGAAACCTTGGCATCACGTACGTACGTAAGTGGCTTGTGGTCCACAAATGCAGTGAAGGTGCGCCCTTCCAGCCAGAACTGGAAGTGGCGTTTGGCCAGGTGGAGAGCCAGTAACTCCCTGTCGAATGCGCTGTATTTATGCTCATTGTCGTGCAAAGACCTGCTAAAAAAGGCGAGCAACTGCCAAGAACCAGCGACGCACTGCTCCACAACGGCCCCTATGGCCACGTCTGATGCGTCGGTAGTGAGCGCTATCCTAGCCGCTGGGTCCGGGTGCGCCAATAGTGTAGCGTTCGCCAGAGCTGTTTTAACCTCGGAAAATGCCTGCTCTCGCTCAGGAGTCCAGTCTACTCTGTCCGCCGGCTTCCGTTTCTTAAGCGCAGCGTACAATGGCTGCATGAGCTGGACTGCGTGGGGGAGGAAACGATTGTAGAAGTTAACCATCCCCAAAAACTCCTGCAGCGCCCTGACTGTCTGAGGCTGGGGAAAATTCGCCATGGCATGCACCTTGTCCGGCAAGGGTATTGCGCCCTCCTTTGAGATGCGGTGGCACAAAAAATCGATTCCCATCACCCCGAACTGGCACTTCACCAGGTTGATTATTATTAATCTGTGCTACATCAACCTCTGGAAAACTGTCCTGAGGTGGGCTATGTGTTCGTCCTCGGACACGCTGGCCACCAAGATGTTGTCCAGGTAAACGAACACAAATGGCAGATCACGCAACACCGCATCCATCATGCGTTGGAATGTCTGCACTGAAAGGCATGCGTAAAAATGCAAACAGACCAAATGGGGTTATTACTGCCGTTTTAGGTATGTCCTCAGCACGCACTGGGACCTGGTGGTAACCGCGGACCAGGTCTATCTTGGAAAAAATGTGTGCCCCGGTGAGGTGAACGGAAAAATAATGAATATGAGGGATGAGGTAGCGGTCGTACGCTGTGATGTTGTTTAATCTGCGGAAATCTCCACAAGGTCACCATGATCCCTCGGCCTTAGGAACCATATGTAGTGGGGATGCCCATGGGCTGTTTGAGCACCTGATGATGCCCAACTTTTCCAAGTTGGCAAACTCCTTGTGCGCTATGGCCAGTTTAGCTGCATCCAGGCGCAGAGGTCGTGCAAAAACGGGCGGCCCCATGGTGGTAATAAAGTGCTCCACCCTCTGTTTAGTGATGGTCGCCGAAAACGTCGGGGTCACCAGTGTGGAGAAAATAACCAGGCCGAACTTTTCCGAGCAGATGAAACTTTATTCCACTCTCTCTCACATTCACCAGAATCAGAAAACATACCACCAGGTTGCAGGCACTCTCTTTTATATCACATCACTAATACTTCTCTGCTACCTGGGGTGCTGCATTAACATATCACTCCCCACCTTTGATCTGCCACTTCAGTCTGAGGGAAAACTACTGAGTAACTACTGAGTGGGTTCCCCACAAGATTTGATTGGCAGTTGGCAACCAGCTTACAGGTGCATTACCGCCACTGACTTGATTATCATCACTCTATATCTTTGTATAAGGAGTTCTTATAATTAGTTCTGAACAACTCCCTATGTGTGAAAAAATTATCCATCCTTGGACGGTGCCCCTCTGATCATTGATGGAGCTACTGTGGAGAGGGTGAGCAGCACCAAGTTCCTGGGGGTGCACATCTCTGAGGACCTCTCCTGGTCCAATAACACCACATCACTGGCCAAGAAGACTCAAACTCACCTCCATTTCCTCTGCAAACTGAGGCGAGCACGAGTTCCACCCCCATCATGTGCTCATTCTACCGGGGCACCTTTGAGAGCATCCTCACCAGCTGTATCATGGTGTGGTATGGAAGCTGCACTGCCTCCTGCCGGAAGACACTGTAACGCACAGTGAAACCAGGCAGCAAGATCATCGGTGCCCCTCTGCAGTGATGCAGTGCACTGATGTGCACTGTGGGTGAGTGCATTGCGGTCCGGGGAGGAGGGGTGGGGGGTGTGGACAGAGTTCAGGGTCCTGATGGCCTGATGAACAAAGCTTTTTTGCAGTCTTGTGGAGTGGGCCCGGAGGCTCCGCTACCTTTTCCCCGAGGAAAGGGGGCTGAAGAGGGAGTGTGAGGGGTGGGAAGTGTCACCTGCAATGTTGATGGCTCTGTGGGTGAGGCGGGTGAGGTAGATGTCTGAGGGGTGGGGCAGAGGGGTACCGATGATCTGGCTGACTGCTTTCACTGTGCATTGTAGTGTTTTCCGGCAGGAGGCGGTGCAGCTTCCATACCACTGTACCAGTATATGAATTAATAATTATGATCAGGTATAAAAATTATTTAATTTATATTAATGTATTGGAACCGGAGATGAATTCTTGGTTCATATACACCGGAAAAGTCAATAACACTCGTGGGGCACCAACTTCTATCTCTAAGAAGCAATTTAATCTTTAATTTCACTTTATACCTGTTTAATCACTCAATAATTTAATTAATAATCAATCTCAAAATTTTAGCGAATTCGATACTGGGGACTTGAACCAGACTCAGAATGAAATAAATTCTCAACAACTGCTCTCATTTTCACATATTTATTAAATAAAATGATGATTAAAAGACATTGCGGTGATTTCATTAACCATAAGATTAATAGATTAACAATATCAACATTTGCAGAACCAGGGTTAACTGCGAAATGAACTGAGTTCAGTTTGAGTTAACAGATTATGGAAACAACGCAAATTTATGGAGAAAATTTTACTAATTATATGAAAAGTTCTGGATTACTCTTAAGAAAATGAAAATGGGATTTTAATGAAAGGAGGAGTTATGTTAATGGATCCTTAATTTGCATCTGATTAGATATCAAATTATTATCAAATCTCAGACGTTTAATTCAGCAGATGAATAACATTTCAGCTCACGTGACAGGCGTTTGATGTTGAAGGTCCTTCTGCATTGTCCTGTAGTTCTTAGATGGCTCCAAAAGTCGGAATATTTGACCAGCAAATATTCTTTGACGAGGGATGAGATTGGTATGTTTGATCCCAATGGTTGAAATCCAGCCAAGGTGTGCTGATTCCTTCAGCACATGTGATCGTGGAGAGCTGCATCTCCTTTCCTCTTCGTTGGCAAGCGGCTTCCCAGAGGAATTCGATAATAATTAAATATATCTAATCTGATCTCAAAATAAAAGAGTTTCAGACTTTAGATAAAAGAGTTTCTGGTGTGGGGTTGGTCAATAAAAATATTATAAAAATAAAGTCAAAATTAAAGCTTACATTAAAATTAAAAACGGTGGTTTTACAGAAAGTTTAACAGGAAAAAGTGATAGGAATAAGCGTCTAGGATTGGAGTTTAACTCCTGATTAGAATGAGCTCAAAGGAAACAAGAATCAATTCCCAGACGTTTAAGAGAAAAGAAAAACATTAAAATACATAGTTACAGAACACAAAGTTACGAGTTATCTGCTCTGTGATCGTCA
This sequence comes from Pholidichthys leucotaenia, assembly GCA_020510985.1. Classification (NCBI taxonomy): domain Eukaryota; kingdom Metazoa; phylum Chordata; class Actinopteri; order Cichliformes; family Pholidichthyidae; genus Pholidichthys; species Pholidichthys leucotaenia. The sequence goes on from CM035839.1 coordinate 256,739,239, forward strand.
AAAAACAACACATGAGAGAAGTCCCTTTGTTCTCCAGTGGTTTTCTCTGCTGTGTAGACATGAAGACAGTGGAAGTTGAAAGAGAGATCTGGCAAAAAGAAAGTCTTGAAAGGCTGCGGCACAAAGACAGTCTCTGGCATCTGGCGAAAAAGAGGATACAGTTCCCTTTTATCTGTGGAGAATTTTTGCGGGCCTCCATGATTGACAGGTGCCCCCAGGCAATAGCCTTCCTTCGTGGGCGGGCTTTATGAATTTTAGTCCAATAAACAGACAGTCTTTTGTTTGGAACTTTGAGAGAGCTGTTGTCATGCAGAGATTGGCTGCTGGAAGTTATATGATTTGAGAGGTGCTTTGCAAATTTAATACACATTTTAATACTGGAATATTCTTCTATACACTTAGGTATATTCTCTAACCTAGTCTTAGTGATCATGCAACTTATACCCAGTACTTATAAATTAACATGCAGGAATAAACATTCATTTAACATTTTAAACATGCATATATATATATAAAATCATGGATTAATATATTTCAAACCTATTACTGATTGTCCAGAATAAACATCAAGAGTCCATTTGCTTTTCCCATGGTGTCCTGAAAAATAGGAAGAGGTTTAGAGATGAGTCTTAAGGATGTGATTAAAAGGTTTGCTGGTTAAATTTGGCATGTCCCAGAGTTTAAGGCAATGTTGAGCTGTGGATCTTTGTGGGCCATGAGGGGCTCCAGGGGCCTGTCTCTTGCCCACCATTTATGGGTCATAAAAGTCAAAACAGGAAATGCATTAGTGTGAATTCCTTAGATTGGTTTTAACAAGGAATACGAGTTCAGTTGTGACCTGGGGTAAAAGAGCAGTTTTTGACTGTCTTTTTCCTGGGTGAAACAATGTCTTTAAGCTTAAGAATAATTCTTATTGAAGAGCCAAAGTGGGATGATGCTACACCACACTGTGATGCAGCTGGTGAGGATGCTCTCAAAGGTGCCCCAGTAGAATGAGCACATGATGGGGGGTGGGACTCGTGCTCTCCTCAGTTTGTGGAGGAAATGGAGGCGTTTGAGCCTTCTTGGCCAGTGATGTGGTGTTGTTAGAACAGGAGAGATCCTCAGAGATGTGCACCCCCGGGAACTTGGTGCTCCTCACTCTCTCCACAGCTGCTCCATCGATGATCAGAGGCGGATGCTGTGTGTGTCCCCTCCTGAAGTCGACCACAATCTCCTTGGTTTTTCCCACGTTCAGGAAGAGATTATTGTCTTTGCACCACTGGACCAGTTGGCTCACCTCATTTCTGCAGTTGATCTCCTCATTGTTGGTGATGAGGCCCTCCACCGTCGTGTCATCCGCAAACTTGATGATGTGGTTGGTGTTGTAGGCTGGTACATAGACATGGGTCAGCAGGGTGAAGAGCAGCAGGCTGAGCACACACCCTTGTGGGGCCCCTGTGCTCACTGTGATGGTCTTGGATGTGTTGCTGCCAACCTGCACATTCTGTGGGCTCCCTGTGAGAAAGCCCAGCACCCAGTTACAGAGAGACGTTTTGAGTCCCAAGTGTCTGAGTTTTTGTATTACGTGTTAGGGTATGACTGTGTTGAATGCTGAACTGAAGTCCAAGAACAGCATTCGCACGTAGGAGTCTTTGAGTCCAGGTGGGGGAGGGCTGGATGGAGAGCAGCAGATATGGCATCTTCTGTGTATCTGTTTAACCTGTATGCAAACTGAGATGGGTTATGGGAGGGAGGATGAACTTGATGTTCTGCTTGTCCAGCCACTCAAAGCACTTCATTATGATGGGGGTCAGTGCTACGGGCTGGTAATTGTTGTAGCTGGATGGGATGGGCTTCATTGGGACTGGTATTATGGTGGCAGTTTTGAAACATGTGGGGACAACAGCTTGAGTCAGGGAGATGTTGAAGATGCCGGCCAGTACATTCTTGAGCTCCTCTGCACAGTCCTTCAGAATGTGACCTGGTATGTTGTCTGGTCCAGCTGCCTTGCGTGGGTTGATCCTGCAGAGGGTCATGCATCCTTAGCAAGATGGTGATGTAAATGGTAAATGGTAAATGGCGTTCACTTATATAGCGCTTTTATTCTCATCTCTTGATGACCAAAGCGCTTTACAGATCCTGCTATCCACCCATTCACGCACACATTCACACACTGATGGTGGCATTCTTGCCTCGCCCACCTTGGTCTCTCTGATGTGATCAGAGAGACCAAGGTGGGCGAGGGGGGAGGCTCTGTTCACTCTCTTGTGAGTTGTTGGAAAGTTTACACGTTGGTGTAGTTTTGGTAGTAGAGCCTTTAAATCTGCATGGTTTAAGTCTTCTGCTGTGATGAGGAATCCATCTGGATGTGCTGTTTGCGTCTTACTTATAGCCTGGTAGAGTTCTTTTAATGCTTTTCTCCTCTGGACGATGGCGGTGGGCGGGACATACATGGTGACTAGCAGGACAGATGTAAATTCTCTCGGTATGTATAAGGCACGGCACTTGATGATCATAAACTCCACCAACTGAGAACAGTGTTTATGCACAACAGTCACATCTCGACACCAAACATCACTGATGTAAACACACACCCCGCATGCTGCAGATAGTAACAATAATAATAATAATAATAATAATAATAATAATAATAATAAATGATACTAATGTTAATAAAAACAAATACTACTACTACAAATAATAATAGTCACTACTATTACTACTACTACTACTACTACGACTACTACTTCTAATAATAATAATGTGGAGGTAATAGAACAGGCGAGAGGCAACGAGCTGGAAGGGCAAAAGGTTTTATTCCTCCAACATACTGAAACACACTTCGTAGCTCGTGTGTGCTACTGTGCTCCTGAGGAATGTGTAACAAGCTCTTTTATACATGTTATACAGACAGAGAGAAGCATGGCACATTAGCATAATGACTGTCAGTCAATACACGTCATTAGCATGACATCAGGTGGTGCTGCTTTGACCGCTGCTTTTGGTCTCTGTCCTAGGGGGGCGCATACCTAACAGTCAAGTCTGATTGCCCCCCGGGGCTCTTTGTCCGTATGTCAATTGTCCTACCCTTCCTCCAGCCCTGATGAGTGTGAGATAATGTCTGTCTGCAGTGTGCTGGGTCACCACAATAATAATAACTAGAAAAGCACTCGGAGAGCGCAGACCTCCGCCAAGCGCCACAATTCCCCCCATACAGTGTTTGTGTGTACATTTTCAGATTCCTTGAGCATGTAAACATATGACTAGCAATTGGATTCACAATGATTATTTGTTTATTTGACAGGGACAGTGCAATAAACACACAATTAATCAATGACAATCAATCTGATAGTGATAGGATTAGTGGTTCAGTAGTAAAAGCATTGCCTCCTTGGCGGAGGTAATAAACTGAAGTGTTGCTGTTGTGTCCATCTCCTCCACTGACGGATGCAAATTTGGTAGACAGGTTGGCGTGGGCTTTATATTATATTGTAACGTGCTGCTCGACATGGCGACGTCCCACCGGGAGGTTCGAACTCACGCCTCCCGCTCCGGAGTCCCGCACTCTATCTGTGTCACCAATAGGGTCAACCCACTTGGCAAGCCAAGTAGGGTGCTCATATTGAGTTCGCTACAATATTATTTTTTGGGGGGTTGCGCTCTGCGGCAAACGAGAATTTAGAAGCTTCGCCGGCAGAGAGCTCGTTTTTGCGCAGCGCCTATGGCTGGCCGGTGAATTTCTGCCAAATGCGCAGCTCCTATGGCTGGCCGGGGAATTTCTGCCAAAGAATCCGTTGGTGGACAGCTGCCCGTGTGAGGTTTTGCAGTTGCACGCTGGCGGGCCCAGGCCAGCAGTGTTTTCCGCATCCTTTTGTGCCTAAAACGTTGAAGAACGCAGAGTTTGTGTTGCAGACACGACGACCAGCGCCCTCCATTGCGCCTGCGCACATGTTGAAAATGGCTGTATGTCACAGTGTTGAATGAAAAATGCTTTAAAAAATTCCTGTATCCAGACGGTGAACCGGATCACCCCCAAAATTTAATCAGTTCTTCCTTGTACCATTTCCAACAACACCTGAAAGTTTCATGGAAATCCGTCCAAGATTTTTTGAGTTATCTTGCTAACCAACAGACAGACAGACAGACAGACAGACAAACAAACACACAGACAAACGCCGGCAAAAACATAACCTCCTCCTGGCCTTTTCGGCCTGGCGGAGGTAATAAAAACAATAATAATCACAAATACTACTACTACAGATTATAATAGTTAATACTGCTGCTACTACTACTACTACTATTACTAATAAAACAGATTTATGTAGCACTTTTCAAAAACACTCAAAGACGCTTTACAGTGGATACATCATTTATCCACTCCACAGATAATGGTAGTGGTAAGCTACTACTGTAGCCACAGCTGCCCTCGGGCAGACTGATGGAAATGTGGCTGCCAATCCATGCCAACAGCCTCTCCAACCACTACTGAACACTTATAAACATTCATACCCAGTGTCACGGACACTGGAGGCAAGGTGGGTAAAGTGTCTTGCCCAGAGACACAACAGCAGGATGACTGGAGACAGTGGGACTTGAACCACCATCCCTCCATTTATTAGATGACTTGCTCTATCTCCTGAGCCACTGCCACCCACATTTCTGTCCTCTGTTCCATTTTGCTGAGCACCAAGCTGGACGGCAGGAAGTTCCATTTTTATATGGTCTTTGGAATGACCAAGCCGGGACTTGAACCCCAACCTCCCGGCTGTGGGGTTCTTGCTCTGAGGCCTCCAACTTGGTGTTAATAATAACAAATACTACTACAATTATTATTATTATTATTATTATCAATAATAATAATAATACTCATGGATCGTCACCTTATCGGGGTTTGTGTGCCCTAGTGAGCCCAGGAGCTATGTTATCTGGGGCAGTTTGCTCTGGTAGGGTCATCCAAGATAAACTGGTCCTGGGTGAAGGGCCAGACTAAGAACGATCCAACAGACTGTCATGATGAATGCTAGAACAAGGATTCTGTGTACCCCGCCTGGTATGGGGTTACTGGGGCCCCACGCTGGAGCCAGGCCTGGGGGAGGGGCTTGGTGGCTAGCACCTGGTGGCCAGGCTCAGTCCTAAGGAGTTACATGGGTCCACCCTCCAGTGGGCTGACCACCTGCAGGAGGGACCATGGGGGTCCGGTGCTATGTGGATCAGGTGGCAGTCGAAGGTGGAGACCTTGGTGGTCTAATCCCAAGCTTCCTAAACTGGCTTTTGGGAAGTGGAATCTCACCTCTCTAGTGGGGAAGGAGCCTGAGCTGGTGCATGAGGTTGAGAAATACCGGCTAGATATGGTCGGCCTCACTTCAACACACAGCTCTGGTTCCAGAACCATTCTCCCGGAGAGGGGCTGGAGTTTGGCCTACTCTGGAGTTGCCCCGGGCGAGAGGGGCGAGCAAGGGTGGGTATTCTTGTATCTCCCCACCTTGCTGCCTCTGTATTGGAGTTTTCACCGGAGGATAAAAGGGTTGTTTCCCTGCGCCTTCGGGTTGGGAATCAGGTCCTAACCATCATTTGTGCCTATGCACCAAATGATGGTTCAGAATACCCACCCTTTTTGGAGTCTGTGACTGGGGTGCTGGAGGCTCTTGGAGACTCCATTGTCCTACTGGGGGACTTCAATGTGCACGTGGGCATTGACAGTGAAACCTGGAGGGGGGTGATTGGGAGGAATGGCCCGCCCGATCTGAACCTGAGTGGTGTTCAGTTAGGACTTCTGTGGTAAGCACAGTTTGTCCATAACGAACACCCTGTTCAAGCATAAGGGTGTCCATATGTTCACCTGGCACCAGGACACCCTAGGTCGCAGGTTGATGATCGATTTTGTTATCGTGCCACTTGACCTGCGACCGTATGTCTTGGACACTCTGGTAAAGAGAAGTGCAGAGCTGTCAACTGATCACCACCTCGTGGCAAGTTGGATCCGATGGTAGAGGAGGATGCCATTCATACCTGGCAGACCCAACTGTGCAGTGAGGGTGTGCTGGGAACATCTGGCTGAGGCCCCTGTCTGGGAAGTCTTCAACTCCCACCTCCAGAATAACTTCTACCACATTCCGAGGGAGTCTGGGGGACATGGAGTCTGAATGGGCCATGTTCCTCACCTCTATTGTTGAAGCGGCTGCCCATGCTGCAGTGTCGTTGGTGAATCTCATGGTGGCAACCCTCAAACCAAGTGGTGGACACCAGTGGTTAGGGGATTAAGCTGAAGAAGGAGTCCTATCAAGCTTGGTTGGCTTGTGGGACTTCCAAAGCAGCTGAGGTGTACCGGCAGGCCAAGCGGAGTGCAGCTCGGGTGGTTGCTAAAGCAAAAAACTTGGTTGTGGGAGTAGTTCGGTGAGGCCATGGAACAAGACTTTCGGTCAGCCTCGAAGAGATTCTGGCAAATTGTCTGGCGATTCAGGAGGGGGAAGCAGCTCCCTGTCCCCACTGTGTATGGTGCGGATGGGGTGCTGCTGACTTCAACTATGGATATCATCGGATGGTGGAAGAAGTGCTTTGAGGATCTCCTCAATCCCACTGACACACCTTCCACAGAGAAAGCAGAGCTTGTGGACGAGTGGAACGACTTGCCCATCACAGGGACTGAGGTTGCTGAAGTGGTTAAAAATCTCTTTGGTGGCCGGGCCCTGGGGGTGGATGAGATTCGCCCCAAGTCCCTCAAGGACCTGGACGTTGTAGGGCTGTCTTGGTTGACACGCCTCTGCAACATTGCTTGGAGGTGCTTCCTTTTGCCTTTGGCATGGCAAACCAGGGTGGTAGTTCTTCTCTTCAAGAAGGGGGACTGGAGGGTGTGTTCTAACTTTTGAGGGATCACACTTCTCAGCCTCCCTGGGAAGGTCTTTGCAAAGGTAGTGGAGAGGAGAGTCTGGCCGTTAGTCAAACCGCAGATTAAGGAGGAGTAATGTGTTTTTCGGCCTGGCCGTGGCACATTGGACCAGCTCTTTTCCCTCTTGAAAATCCTCGAGGGTTTGTGGGAGTTTGCCCAACCAGTTTGCATGTGTTTTGTGGACTTGGCAAAGGCATTCAACCACATCCCCCGTGGTTTTTTGTAGGGGGTGCTTTGGGAGTATGAGGTATTGGGCCTGTTGTTACGAGTTATCCACTCTCTATATGACTGTCCTGAGAGTTTGGTTCGTATTGCCAACACTTGGTTGGACTCATTCCCAGGGAGAGTTGGAGTCCACCAGGGCTGCCCTTTGTCACCGATTTTGTTCATAATTTTTATGGACAGGATTTCTAGGCGCAGCCAGGGAATGGAGGGTGTCATGTTTGGGCACTACAGGATCTCATCTCTGCTGTTTGCAGATGATGTTGTCCTGTTGGTTTTATCCAGCAATGACCTACAGGTCTTACTGGGATGGTTTGCTGTTGAATGTGAAGTGGCTGAGATGAGAATTAGAACCTCCAAGTCCAGGTCCATGGTCCTCAGCCGGAAAAAGGTGGATTGTCCTCTCTGGGTTGGAGACAAGCTCTTGCCTGAAGAGGAGGAGTTTAAGTATCTTGGGGTCTTATTCACGAGTGAGGAGAGAATGGAGCGAGAGATTGACTCACGGATTGGAGCAGCATCTGCAGTGATGCGGATATTGTACAAGTCTGTCGTTGTGAAGAGGGAGCTGAGCTCTAAAGCAAAGCTGTCGATTTACCGGTCAACTTGCAGTGGTATGAAAAATTGACCCTGTTTACATGGTCACGAGTAAACTGATTACTGTAGTAAACCATTACAGTGTTTTCCCCCTTCCTGATTTCTCATTTTTTTAATGTTTGTCACACTTAAATGTTTTAGATCAAACAAATTTAAATATTAGACAAGTAAACACAAAATGCAGTTTCAAAATGAAGGTGTTTACTATAAGGGTAAAAAAATCCAAACCTGCATGGCCCTGTGTGAAAAAGCGATTGCCCCCCTGTTAAAACATAAATTAACTGTGGTTTATCACATCTTTGGAAAGCTGAGTTCAATTTCTCTAGCCACACCCAGGCCTGATTACTGCCACACCTGTTCTCAATCAAGAAATCACTTATATTGTGATGATCAGGCGAGTGTGCTCCCCGTCCCCTACTGTTCTTGTTTTCCCGGCTCCGGAGTAATCTACACACCTGTGTGATTCACTGCACCTGCTGTCCTCTGGGTCCTCAGTGTATTTAAGGTCCAGTGTGTGGATACAGCGCCGCTGGACTGTTGGGTATTGCTGCCCTGTCAAGATCTCACGTTGTTTACATTTTTGTTTGACCTGTGTTTCTCATTCCCCGTGTCTTCTCCTTCTCCTCAGGTTTGCTGCCACCTCAGTGGTGTGTACTCCGGGGTTGATCACACTTGCCTGACCCTCAGCCTGAAGACAACCGGACGCTCCACCCTGTCTTCCCCTGGTTCCACGCAGGAGTTCCCTGCGAGGCCCCTCTGCTCATTGCAGTAAGAGTGATCTCCTTGCTTTTTCTCCTCTTGCAGAGATTCTTGCCTCTAATATTCTCTCTCTGCTCTCTCCCCCCAGGCTGCGTGTGTTCCAGCGTGCTCTGGTTTTTGAGGGTCAATTTAAGTGTGTGCTTTGTTTGCGCTTTTCCTTAGTTGTGCACTTTATTTAGATTTATGTATTTTAGTTGTTGTACTTTCATTAAAGTGGTGAAACGTTTACCATTTGAGTCTGAGTGTCCATTTGGTGTGGTTGCTCAGTGTTTGAGCCTCTCCCTTAGGTTGAATTATGACAGAATGGTCCAGCCAAGATTGAGGAGCAGCGGGCACTCTGCCAGGCAAGCAGTTGGTACTCTTGCATTTGCATGCCACGGAATGCCAGGTCATGTTTCTTTCTGAACAACTCAAAACCATTACCCAGCAACTGGCAACCATCACCGAGCATTTGAGTTGGCTTCCTGGTGCGGTGCCTCCCCCTGCACCTGCTGCTCTGGCAGCTTCTTCCATATGCAGGAGCATTTCTGTTCCCTTGCCTGCCCCCATGGGGTGGTAGGTGGAGTGATGCAAAGGGTTCCTGCTCCACTGCAGGCTTTACTTCCAGCAGGTGGAGGGGGAGTATAGGGATGATTCGGCTAAGATTCACTTCATGACTTTGTTGCTGTGAGACCGGGTGCTCAAGGCCCCTTTACACATCTGTGTGGTTTGTGCGGAAATTTTCTGAGGCTTTTGACCATAGGAAGAGTGAGGGGCACATCGTTAGCCAGCTGATGGGACTCCGGCAGGGGGACTGGTCTGTAGCCAATTTCTCTGTCCAGTTCCGGGTTGTTGTGGCGGACTCCAGATGGAACAATGTTGCTCTGCGCAGCACCTTCCTCTGGGGCCCGAATGTGCATCTCCAGGACAAGCTGGCTATCCACGCGCCCCCCTCCTTTCTGGATGAGCTTATTGCACAGGCGATGGCTCTGGATAACCAGTTTAGGGAGCGTGTGAGGGAGCAGAGAGCCGCTGCTTCTCAATTTGCTCTATGGCCGGTTCTCCCCCCCTCCCCGGCACAGCTACAGTGGCACCCCCTGAGCCGATGTTGTTGTTGTACTTTCATTAAAGTGGTGAAACTTTTACCATCTGAGTCTGAGTGTTCGTTTAGTGTGGTTGCTGAGCGTTTGAGCCTCTCTCTTAGGTTGAATTATGACATAAATAGGACCTGCCTGACAATGTGAAGCAGTCCAAAAGATCCTGAAAAGCTAGATATCATGCTGCGATTCAAAGAAATTCAGGAACAATGAGAAACAAAGTAATTGAGATCTATCAGTCTAGAGAAAGTTATAAAGCCATTTCTAAAGCTTTGGGACTCCAGCAAACCACAGTGAGAGCCATTATCCACAAATGGTGAAAACATGGAACAGTGGTGAACCTTCCCAGGAGTGGCCAGCCGACCAAAATTACCCCAAAAGCGCAGCAACGACTCATCCAAGAGGTCACAAAAGACCCCACAACAACATACAAAGAATTGCAGGCCTCAGTTGCCTCAGTTAAGGTCAGTGTTCATGGTTCCTCCATAAGAAAGAGACTGGGCAAAAATAGGCTACATGGCAGAGGTCCAAGACAAAAACCACTGCTGAGCAAAAGGGACATAAAGACTTGTCTCAGTTTTCCAGAAAGCATCTTGATGATCTGCAAAACTTTTGGAAAAATACTCTGTGGACTGACAAGACAAATGCTGAAGTTTATGGAAGGTGTGTGTCCCATTACATCTGGCGTAAAAGTAACACAGCACTTCAGAAAAGGATCATAACACCAGTAAAATATGGTGATGGTGCTGTGATGGTCTGGACCCCCCTGCACCATGCACAGTTTGGGTTCCATGCCCACCACTCAACAGAGTCTGCAATAGGTTTTTTTTTTTTAGAGAAAACTAAATCTTTCTTAGACAAGTGCAATTGTGTAGGTGCTGTGTTTTTAGATCTGAAGAACGCATTTGACATTGTTGGCCAGAACATCCTTTTAACAAAATTTATTCAGTTTAATTTTTCAGAACATGCTATCAAATGGATGAAATCCTATTTAACCGACAGACAGCAACGTGTAATGGTCAACAGTGTCAAATTGTCATATTGAACTGTCAAATAGGTGTCCCATAAGGCTCCATACTTGGATCAATATTATTCTCCTTATACATAAATGATTTACCAAATGCATGCAGAAGCATTCATATACAGATGTATGTAGATGACACAGTAGTATTCACACCTGCAAAAAACACACAAGAAGTCACTTGTATTCTTACAACAGTGATGACTCAAATCCATACTGGCTTAATAATTCATGTCTCCTACTAAACACCAATGCATGTTTACCAAACAATGATCAAATATTACAAACTCAAACATTTTCTTAAAAGGGGAGGAGCTGCAATTAGTCGAGGAATTTAAGTACCTCAGCGTGATTTTAGATTCCTCATTAAACTTTAAAAAACACATCAAAAAATGTCAAACATAATCAAATTCAATCTAAGAAATTTTAAACAAATTAGACCACTGCTGACAGTTAATGTGACCAAAATGTTTCTGCATGCAATGATCTTCTCACACATCAATTACTGTTTTACCAACTGGTCTTTCACTGGTATAACTATAATCAAACCCATTGAATCCTTATACAAAAAAACCATAAAAATCTTTGATAAGAAAGATCCCACATATCATTGCTGTCACATTTACAAGAAATACAATTTTCTGTCTTGTTGTTGATAAAATTCTATGACGCACTTGTTTTTCTTATGAAGTTGCTATTCTCAACAGTTAATCATGTTGCACAAACTGTTCCTGCTTGCTTCTCATGCTACACTGCAGCCTTAGATTACACCCAGTGACTCAACAGCCAAACCAGTTAGAATCGGTTTTGCTCACAGGCGAACTGACACATAGTGGAAAATACTGATACATGTGAGGTCTGCCCACCTCCTGCGTGAGGGTGTGGCACAGTTTTATAAAAACTATAGAACTGACTTTTCGAGTAGCACTCTCTTCTGATATGTCATGAGAGCTGCGCTCCAGTGCTGTACCTGTACCATATCTCAGCATTAGTAAAACAAGTGGAACTATATTTCACCTCTCTGTCTGGTCATTTAGCCTTTGTAGAAAAGAACTGGAGGTTAAGACTAACAAGCGCAACATTGTGAAATGATAAAACTCTGAAATTTGCCTGTTCAATTTATAAAATATTAAATGCTTATGCACCCCCCCTTCCACTGGGAGAATATGCTAAACTGAGAACTGTCACTGGCACAACCACCAGAGCAATCACTAGAGGAGACTGTGAGGTCCCCCACAGACACACCACATTTGCTCAATCTGTACTATCAGTGAGGCGCACCAAGATCTGGAATAATATACCACCTGCAATCAGAGAATGTACCTCGGTAAAACACTTTTAAGACTCATTGTAAAAATTGTGACATGGTAAGTGGTAATAGACCCAAACATAGACAGCAAGAGAGACCACGGTTGTAATGCAATAATGTGAATTTTTATTGAAAGAACATGCTGAGGGGATGATACGGAGAGTCTGGCAACCCTGCAGAGGAGAGAGGAGAAACACAATTAGTTTGGGGACAAGAGCTGTGTTAAACTTTAGCTTATGTTCTGTCTTTCTTACAGAGTTGGTCAAAGAACCTGACGTTGGCTGGATTCCTTCGGTGACTCTTCAGTGTGGTGAAAAGGGGTCTCAGGGAGGCGAGTGGAACACCAAGTGAATAGTGAAACTGGGGGAAAAAAGATGAGGGCATAGGCTTAGTGCACTTTGGTATGTTGACTTACTTATACTTACAGCCCAGATTTAACCTTTGCTGGGGCCCACATGGACATGCTGGCTGGGAAGTAGAGTGCTGGGCTCTGATGTGTGAGGTTGTGAGGTCAAACCCCCACTTGGATGTCACCGGTTGAGCTTCACCACCCTTGCCCTTGATCACATTTTGTTAGTCCCTTGATCCAAACGGTATCATGAAATTTGAAACAACAACAGCTGTGCTAACCTGAATGATTGTAAGCACATGCATGCCTCATCAGAGCTTGGATGAGTTGTAATTTCTTGCTATCAAATTCAGATAAGATTGAAATCATTCTACTTGGTCTAAAAAAAACCTTAGAAATACCTTCCTAAATTGAACTCTTAGTTTAGATGGGGCCACTCTTTCTCCTAACAGCTCTGTAAGGAACCTTGAAGATATTTTTGATCAAGATATGTTCTTTAATTCATAAATTAAATTTGTTTCTAAGACTACCTTCTATCATTTGCGTAATATTGCCAAGATTAGAAACATCTTATCTCGGACTGATGCTGAGAAACTGATCCATGCTTTTGTTAGCTCTAGATTAGATTATTGGAACTCTTTATTATCAGGTTGTCTTAAAACATCTCTAAAAAGTCTTCAGCTGATCCAAAATGCTGCAGCTAGAGTTTTAACAGGTACTAGAAAGAGAGATCATATCTCTCCAGTTCTGGCCTCCCTTCATTGGCTTCCCATAGAATTTAGAATTAACTTTAAAATCCTTCTTCTCACTTACAAAGCTCTAACTAATCAGGCCCCTTGTTATTTAAAAGATTTGATAGTATCTGATCATCCTAACAGAGCACTACGCTCCAAAAATGCAGGATTACTTGTAATACCTAGAATCTCTAAGAGTACAATGGGAGGCAGAGCTTTCAGTTATCAGGCTCCTCTCCTTTGGAACCAGCTGCCAATCTGGATTCGGGAGTCAGACTCATTCTCTGTTTTTAAGAATAGGGTTAAAACCTTCCTTTTTGACATAGCCGATATGTTAGGGTGGAATCAAGTGACCCTGAACCCTCCTTTAGTTATGCTGCTAATACGGTTAGATAGCCGGGGGACCTCCAATGATGCACTGGGCTTCACTCCTTTCTTCACTCTCAATGAAATATTTTTTCTGGCCATCGTTCTCTCCCCGTCGTGCTGTTTGCTCTCTACATGTCTGCTCTTTTCTTCTTCTCTCTATCTCTTCACCCCCCAGCCAGTCGCAGCAGATGACTGCCCCTCCCTGAGCCTGGCTCTGCTGGAGGTTTCTTCCTGTTAAAAGGGAGTTTTTTCCTTTCCACCGTCGCCAAGTGCTTACGCACAGGTGATAGCCTGATTGTTGGGATCTTTCTGCAATTATGGGTTTTCCCCTACAGTTGAAAGTGCTATGAGATGACTGTTGTTGTGAAGCGGTGCTATATAAATAAAGTTGAATTGAATTGCCTAAAGTTAATCGGGAAGGGAATGACATTGAGGGAGGTGTGACATCAGACAAATAAGAGATCATAAAAAACACTAAAAATAAAAAAATTTCAAGTTCCAAATTGCAAGTTTAGACTCAAGTCTATAATTCAAAGTAGAGTGTGAAATCGTTACATGTGACTTTAGAGTGATTTCGGTCCAAGTTACAAACTCGAGACTGTGGACAAACTGTTTGAGATCATGTTTGATATGAGCATCCACCACTGGTGCAGCATAATAAGATGAAAACATTATAGGCACTCTTAAGTGTGAAGTGTATAATTGGCCAGTTTGATTTACTGATTCACTTTACTAAACCAATCCAACCTTTATCTTTAAGTTCTTTAACAAATGTCACTCAATCTGGTCTTGTAGCGCGACATTAAATGCCTAAAGCTGTTAAACAGGGAGCGAAGGCTACTATAGCTTTACCTAGTGCTTTTTCTTTATCAAGATTTGTGCATGAGCCATAGATCCCAGAGAAGGCCTTTTACATTCTCCATCCATTTCAGTGTCATCTCATCCATATCATCTCAGGGCTCTTACTAGATCATTACCAGATAGGTGTGAAATGACCAATGTGCTGGCTGCTTCCCTGACACTGATTGCAGCAGACGTTTTGTCTCAAGGACAGCAGGCTCAGAAAGAGCAGTAATGGTGGAAATCACGCCTGTGGCACCTGCCTTTTTAGTAGACAGCCAAATCACTCTGAGAAGCTGCAGACGACAGAGAAATCAATCCAAAAAGAGTTTGAAGTAACAGTACTTTCTTCAAACTTTGCTGTTAGCACTTTACTGTGAAGAAGATGAAAAGAGGCATGTATGCTCTCTCTCTCACTCTTTCTATTCAGCCTCCTGCTTTTTATTTAAGCTGTGTGCTGATGGCTTTGAAGTTTAAACTTTACATCCCCATGTGTAGTTTGATTTCTGCGGCCACTTCAGCTTGTACATTTAGTGTGTCATGCTCATGTTAATTCTGCAAAATAGGAAGAAAAATGTTGCATTTGCAGAATATGCTGCATTCTCACTGGCCATTTTATTGCATATTGCAAGTTGAAAATTTTACTGTGTTGTTAATAGTTGTGGTAAGTATAGGTTTGACATGTCAGCGTAGGTTTAAATTTTGTTTGTAACACCTGGAGGCAGAGATTTTGAAAAAAATGCCAATTTTCAGCTGCCCTCTTAACCCCTTGCACTCTGGTCAATTTCCCTAAAAACGCCAAAAAATAACGTACCCAAAGTAAATCAAAAGCTGTTCTTCAACCCTTTGCAGCACCTTTGTGGGGTTGGTCTCATTTAAGAGAAAACACTTTGAATTTTTTGGCAAAACAGTCATAATCTCTCTAAGTGCTCCTGCCACTGAGTAACAGTCATCTAAACATACTGAACTTGAAGAAAATAAATTTCGCCTGGGTGTTTTTTTGGATACAAATGCTTGCAAATAACACACAGCTTCAGATCCGGGCTGGAAAATGCAACAGAAATGTAGAACCAAGTGTTATCCAGCTGACGTCAAAATTTTGTAACAATACCACAAAAAATGAATATATTACACAGCTTTTTTCTTAGGTTGTTCCCAGGCGTTTTTGAACTGTGCCAAATTGTGCCAAATGGCACAGTTTGGAAAAACGTCTATAACTTTTGAATGATTCAATATAGAAGCTTCATCTTGGGCTCTAATGAAAGGTGAAGGGCTGTGTGTGTGTGTGTGTGGGGGGGGTTGTTTATTCATTCTTGAATGAATGAATGAACAAAGAAGCCCCCACACACAAAGAAGCATGCCACGTAAAAAATGTGTAGCTTTTTTTTTACAAGAAAAAATAACCTACAGTGCACTAAAAATTATTCTAAAATATCTGTAATGTAGAAGATAACAACTCCCACCCCCACCCCACCCCCCGCTACAGAGGACGGACATCGCCACATGACAGAACAGTCATGTGGCGACCGCGGTGCACAGTCCCCGCGGTCTACTACGCACAGTTGTACTGAAATATCTGAATCAGAATCAGATTTATTGCCATTGTTCATGTAGTACACAAACTAGGATTTTGTCTCGGTGCAATGCTGCAACATTAAACATAGAGTAGCACTAAAGATAAAAATAAAAAACTATGCATGCAATAAAATGTAGAATATGAGTAATCTAATCTATGCAATTTTTAAATATATTAACAAGCAGCAGATATTGTGGAGTTCCACATAGAGCAGACGGTAGTACAAAAAGAAAACAGTGATAATTGTCATGAGACCGGTTGAGCTGCTGTCCCATAGTGCCCGAGAGTCTCATAAGTCACTTAGAGGTACAGCAGTCTGGATGGCAGAGGGCCGACGCTGTTCATGTAGCCGGAGGTTTTAGTTTGACTGGCCCGAAGTCTTATCCTCTGAAGTGGAGGGGGGCGCAAACCGTACCTGTCCAGGGTGATGAAGGGTCGGCTATGATCCGGCCTGCACGCCTCCGGGTCCTGGAGATGTACAGGTCCTGGAAGGATGGGAGCTTGCAGCTGATCACCTTCTCAGCAGCGCGCACGACGCGCTGCAGTCTTAGTCTGTCCCTGGCAGTGGCTCCTGTGTACCACACGGTGATGGAGGTAGTGAGGATGGACTCGATGATGGCCGTGTAGAACTGCACCAACATCTTGGTGGGTAGCTTGAGCTTCCTCAGCTGCCGCAGGAAGAACATCCTCTGCTGGGCCCTTTTTGATGAGGGAGCTGATGGTCGGCTCCCACTTGAGGTCCCGGGTCATGGTGGTGCCCAGGAAGCGGAAGGAAATCTGCAGTGGTGGATGGGAGAGTCTGTGAGGGTAAGGGGGGCAGAGGGGTTGTGACTTTTCTGAAGTCCACGATCATCTCCACTGTCTTCAGAGCGTTCAGCTGCAGGTTGTTGTGGCTGCACCAGGACGCCAGCTGGGCCACCTCTCTCCTGTAGACGGACTCGTCGCCGTTGGAGATGAGCCCAATGAGGGTGGTGTCATCCGCAAACTTGATCAGCTTGACAGACTGGTGGCTGGAGGTGCAGGAGTTGGTGTACAGGGAGAAGAGTAGGGAGGAAAGTACACAGCCCTGGGGTGATCCAGTGCTGATGCTAACAGAGTCTGAGACAGTCTTTCCCAGCCGCACATGCTGCCTCCGGTCCGTCAGGAAGTCGGTGATCCACCTGCAGAGGGAGTCAGGCACGTTGAGCAGGGACAGCTTGTCCTGGAGCAGAGCGGGGCGGATGGTGTTGAATGCAGAGCTGAAGTCCACAAACAGGATCCTGGCGTAGGTTCCTGGGGAGTCCAGGTGCTGCAGGATGGAGTGGAGGGCCAGGTTGACTGCGTCGTCCACAGACCTGTTGGCTCTGTAGGCAAACTGCAGCGGGTCCAGGAGGGGAGTGGTGATGGTCTTGAGGTGGGGCAGGACCAGGCGCTCAAAGGACTTCATGACTACAGAGGTGAGCGCTACAGGTCTGTAGTCGTTAAGTCCAGTGATCCGTGGCTTCTTGGGGACAGGGATGATGGTAGAGGTTTTGAGGCAGGTCGGCACGTGGCATAACTTCAGGGAGGTGTTAAAAATGTCTGTGAAGACAGAAGTCAGCTCTTCCGCACAGTGTCTCAGGGTGGAGGGAGACACGCCATCCGGACCGGGGGCCTTGCGCGGGTTCAGTCTGGAGAACTGTCTGTGCACGTCCTGCTCGCTGATGGCAAGGGTGGGGGGGGGGGTGCCTTTGATGAAGTGGGGACCGTGGAGGCAGTGGCACTGGGGGGAGGGGGGAGTTGTACACAGCTGACGAGGTGTCAAAACAGGCATAATGTTGGGACAGTCTTTGACAAAGGGCTTTGTCATCCTGACCTTTAGAAGCCTGAGGCCGATAGTTGGTGATTTGCCTCAGTCCTCTCCACACAGAAGCAGAGTCATTAGCAGTGAACTGTTGCTGGAGTCTCTCAGAATACACAGATTTAGCTCTCCTCAGCTCTCTGCTAAACCGGTATTTGACCTCCCTGTAGCAGTCCCTGTCTCCACTTTTCAACGCTGCTTCCTTCTCCTTCCTGATCTGTCTGAGCTTAGTTGTGAACCAGGGCTTGTCATTGGAGTAACTCACCCTGGTGCGTTATACCCTATATCTGCAATATATCTGCAATCCGCTACAGAAGAGTAGCGGAGGGGGGGGGGCGTTCACAACATGACGGGGGGGGGCGTGCGCAACATGACGGACCTGGACCAGAGCGGTCCAGGTCAGTCATGTTGTGATAACGCACAGAATCGGTCAAAAGTCATTTGGATTACAATTTTCAGGGATAAAGAATAATTTAGCTTATAACACTTACCTGTCCACAACAGCAATGTTGCTGGCGAACTTCTCTTCCTCATTGTCAGACAAACATGACGCTGGTCCGCTTGTTACGGACTCGTGGTTCTGGTCACGCGACCCGGTCAAACCCTAATTCCATTATTGCGGTTTTCCGCTTCCATGATTGCGGTTTTGGCGAACGATTTTTCAAAACAAATAAGAACAGTAGTAAGAAAAAAAGACTGGCGAACGCGTGTGTGTCACCCAGCGGCTCAGACAAAACAGATTTTATGCAAGGGACGCACGCTTTCGAACTTCTGTGCTTCAATTGGCTGGCTGTATTCGCAGCCGTTGGTAGGGGGGTCCTTCTTGCTAGGTTTTCAGTCATTGGTTCTTCAAGGTTTCAGAAACCCAATTCAAGGATCTTATTAGTCGAATGAGAGGTCAATCACATCTAAACCAATCAAAGCACTCCTTTCCGCTTTCTTCCGCTTTCTTACTCCGCTTTCTGTTCATGGCTGTGTCTGTAGTGGAAGAACAGAAATGCAGCTTTTTTTTTCAGTGCGCTCTAGGACGCAGCGCCCTCTTGCGCCCTCGTGCGCTCTCGTGCACTCTAGGACGCAGAGACGTGCCCGCCCGAGGTACACCGGAGTGCAAGAAGTTAAAGGTGATAGAGAGGCTCACCCCCCGGCACCCGGATGCAGTGGAATTGCCGGATGACGGGAACTCCGGTACTGGCAGGAGCATCACATTGGCAGTGCAGTATGGCAAGAAAATACTTCCAGTGTTCCGGTTCCAGGTGGCATGCTGGGGTGAAAATGTCATGGGGTGGGACTTGTTCGGTGAGCTGGGATTCACCCTTGAAATTGGCAGACAGATGGTCAGCAGCCCAGAACCACTTTGCACGGGCTTTGCGGACAGTGAGAGTGAATACGGCTCTGACAGGGAGAGCGAATATGACACTGACAGTAAGAGTGACACTGAGAGCGAAGGGGACCCGGAGAGCGATGACAAGATGGAGGGAAGAACAAGGACCAGTATGGGCTCCACCCCTCAAACAGCCAGAACCGGAGCAGGTGGAGAGATGGGCCGAGCTGCACGAGACTAACATCGGCGAGGCTTTTATGGAAAGCATCGACACCGGAGCACCCGCTTCACGCTCTCAGGGAGACAGCTGCCAGGAGAACGAGCCAGCTGAGGAGCCCATTCTGATGTGGGACCACAGTGCCGTCGTGGTGTGTGAAGACGGCAGAGAGGAGGTGCAACAGGAGTCAGCCCCGCTGTTGGAAGCTAAACAGCAGGAGAGTGGGACTATGCAGGCCGAGGGCTCCGGAAAAGGTCAGCAGCTGCATGACGCAGAGGCGACACAGAGGGACACCTGGAGCGAGGGTGCCCAGAATAGTGTTGAGGTGCCAGGGTCAGACAGTGGAGCTGAAGGGAATGACGCTGAATGCCCAGAAGGGGAACAGCTGCAGCAGGATGTGGTGACGGTGCAACAGCACAGCGGGACCATGAGTGCTGGAGGCAGTGGGAGGAGCCGGGGTCAGAGGATGAGACTTGAAAGGGTGACATTGTGAGCCCCAGAGGTGAGCAGCAACAGCCGTGCATCATGGAGGTCGAGCAGTGCCTCAGTGCCGGAGCTCTATGTGTCTTTGACGAGGGCACTGGGTGGTATGGTGAGGTGCCCGAGGTGGCAGATGATGCCGCCTAACAGGCTTCATTTCTACTCAAAGTGCAGCCACTGGGGGCCGGAGCATCTGGAGCCATGACGGCAGTGCGTAAGGCAGTCGGGAACGGCTCGTCGGGCATGGAGAGGCGGCGCACCGAACGATAGCACAGCAGCACGTGAGGGAAAAAGCGCCAAAGGGAGGGGGGCTTTGACCCTGGGGGTAGACGGCGACTAGGTGCACTGATGCCGTAGGGATGCCCAGGTCATCCATGGCAGATTAGAAGATAGTGGCTGCCCAGAGACATTGGGGCTACCTAAAATAATTTTTTTCTGGTGTAAATATCTGTGTATATATACAGTATGTGTATGTGTAAGCATTATCTAAAGTGAACTATGACGTGATTGCTTGTTTAAGATGGGTTTTGCACTGGCCAAAGGGCATGCACGTGAGCGAAAATGCACGATAGTCACGCTGCTTGATAATAAGGAAGAGATAAATCACAGTTGATACCAAGTTTGTTATTTTATTGAGAACAAACAGATAAGAAATAATGCTGGCTGAACAATCAGCTGAATTGTTTAATGTAGTGCACACGGATACAACACACAGACATGAATGGGTTTGAAACTTCAGGAAAAGAGGTTGATGACTGTGCAAACTTTCATTAATGAAAGGATCATTTATGGTGGCACAGAAGTCACTCCTGGCCTGTGGGGAGATGGAGTGCTACCTCTCTTGTTGCTTTTGCCAACTCATGAGGGGATCCACTGAGGTTTGTGGCTCTCTGTCCCAGCCCGTCCCAGGCAGGAGGGAACAGGTAGATGTGGCATAGCATGCCATCCACTGCTGCCCCTCACCACAAAGCCAGCCTGCTCTCGGCGGCCCCTTCCGGGGGCTGATGGTTGGCAGTCAGGGCGCCCGCAGCTCGAGAACCCTGACCATAGGAGCACGCTGTGGGCAGCAACTGCCTGGATGGAAATTTGGGGGCATGCAGCCACAGGCGGATGTGAATGACATCTCCTGTCTCTCTGGGGAGTTCGTGAAAACTAAAACCTTGTTCATTCATTCATTCATTCACTCATTCATTCCACTCAAAATAAACACAATGTCTTCCCCAATGTGCCACATCCACACCAGAACACACACAGATACAGTGGGGTAAAAAAGTATTTAGTCAGCTACCAATTGTGCAAGTTCTCCCACTTAAAAGACAAAAGAGGTCTCCAATTTTCATCATAGGTATACCTCAACTATGAGAGACAAAATAAGAAAAAAAAAATCCAGAAAATCACATTGAAGGATTTTTAATGAATTAATTGGTAAATTCCTTGGTAAAATAAGTATTTGGTCAATAACAAAAGTTCATCTCAATACTTTGTTATATACCCTTTGTTGGCAATGACAGAGGTCAAATGTTTTCTGTAAGCTTTCACAAGGTTTTCACACACTGTTGCTGGTATTTTGGCCCATTCCTCCATGCAGATCTCCTCTAAAGCAGTGATGTTTTGGGGCTGTCGCTGGACAACACAGACTTTCAACTCCCTCCAAAGATTTTCTATGGGGTTGAGATCTGGAGACTGGCTAGGCCACTCCAGGACCTTGAAATGCTTCTTACGAAGCCACTCCTTCATTGCCCGGGTGGTGTGTTTGGGATCATTGTCATGCTGAAAGACCCAGCCACGTTTCATCTTCTGTTTCTGATGTAGCCTTTGTTACTTTGGTCCCAGCTCTCTGCAGGTCATTCATTAGGTCCCCCCATGTGGTTCTGGGATTTTTGCTCACCGTTCTCGTGATAATTTTGACCCCACGGGTTGAGATCTTGCGTGGAGCCCCAGATCGAGGGAGATTATCAGTGGTCTTGTATGTCTTCCATTTTCTAATAATTGTTCCCACAGTTGAGTTCTTCACACCAAGCTGCTTACCTATTGCAGATTCAGTCTTCCCAGCCTGGTGCAGGTCTAAAATTTTGTTTCTGCTGTCCTTTGACAGCTCTTTGGTCTTGGCCATAGTGGAGTTTGGAGTCTGACTGTTTGAGGTTGTGGACAGGTGTCTTTTATACTGATAACGAGTTCAAACAGGTGCCATTAATACAGGTAATGAGTGGAGGACAGAGGAGCCTCTTAAAGAAGAAGTTACAGGTCTGTGAGAGCCAGAAATTGTGCTTGTTTGTAGGTGACCAAATATTTATTTTACTGAGGAATTTACCAATCAATTCATTAAAAATCCTTCAATGTGATTTTCTGGATTTTTTTTTTCTCATTTTGTCTCTCATAGTTGAGGTACAGCTATGATGAAAATTGGAGACCTCTCTCATCTTTTAAGTGGGAGAACTTGCACAGTTGGTGGCTGACTAAATACTTTTTTGCCCCACTGTAAGTGTAATTGTGTAGGTGCTGCATTCTTAGATCTGAAGAAGGCTTTTTGTGTAATGGCTTGCCCATCTAATTTAACTTTTTGGGGTGCCAGCCAAAGCAAACATCGACAATAAAGAAAAAAAAACTTGTTTTAAACTTAGGAAATCCCCCACAAGAATGCAGGTAAATAAATCAAATACCATGGACCCTTAAGTAACAAAAAACATACTTAGTCAGTCAATATAAAGAAAGCAGTATATTTCAAACAACTCAAACCATCAACTCAACTGTCCCTTTCAGGCAAAACCACAAAAGGATATCAAAGGCAACAAAAATTTCAACCCATAAGCAGTTCAAATGGTTCAGTTTTTTTTTTACTCCAGTTCACCTTTTTAGTTCATCCATCCATCCATCCATCTAATTCCGCTTAATCCTTTTAGGGTCGCAGGGGGGCTGGAGCTTATCCCAGCATCTTTGGACAGATCGCCAACTCAGTTCAATTAAATTTAGTCCTTTTAATCAGTTCAGTTGTCTGCAACCCTTTTGGTTCAGTTCAGTTCAGTTCAGTTCCATTGTTCAGTTCAACAGTTCAGTTCAACAGTTCAATCCTGCTGTGTTCAGTTCAATCCAGCCCCTTTGTTCAGTACAGTTTTGTTTTGTTTTGTTTTTTACAAGAGACGACCGACTTTTTCTTCTCTCCCCTTCTCTCCACTTGATAGGGTCCAATCCATTTTGGTTCCAGCTTTTCTGAAAAGGATCTTTCAGCTTTAAACAAAGGATGGAATCAAAGCCAGACTGTAGCCTTTTCTTTTAGTTGCAAGTCTCTTCATTTTTTTGGCATAATTTCATTTTTGTCTAAGTCTTCCTTTGTTCAGATTGTCTTCTACAAAATTTTTCATTTCTTGAAGCTGAGTTATTTTTCTGTAAGGAGGAGTATCTGGACAATTTCTTGGTTGCAAGATCACATCCAAGGGGCTTCTTAAGGTCTGGCCCAATTCAGTTCTGCTGGTGAAACACCAGTTGTTTCTTGTTCTGCTGAATTTGGGGCAAATCAAAAATCTGGAAGGTACTTGTCCCATTGTTTATGGTTGTCAGCAACATAGGATGCAATCATAGTTTTTAGTTTTCTGTTTATTCTCTTGGTGAGGTTGGTTTGTGGGTGATAGGCTGATGTCAGTTTATGTTGCAGGTTCCAGGTGTCACAGGTCTCTTTGAAGACTGCAGAGACAAGCTGAGGTCAGGCAAAATGTAATCTGGAACTCCCCATCTTGTCAAAATTTCTTGGGTGAGTGTTTTAGAAACTGTCTCTGCTGTAGCTTTCCGGAATGGGTATAGCTCGACCCAACGCGAGTAATAATCCACAAACACCACCAGGTATACATTACCCTTGGAGCTTCGGGGAAAAGGGCCCATGAAGTCTACCCCAAGCATTCCCCAGGGCCGTGCCACTGTTGTCTGTTGAAGCTTGCTTGCCACCTTTTGATTTTCATGTTTGTATCTCTGACAAAGCTGACATTTTTGGACATAATTCTTTACTCCCAAGCTCATCCCTTCATCCATATAGTCCTCTGACAAAAAAGCTGCAAAAAACTTGGATTGAAAGTCCTCCCATGTATGCCTTTCTAGCTCTGTGGTTACCTCCCACCAGTCTCTAGCCGTTCCATAAAGGACATTTCTCAGAGCGGCGAGAAATTCATCATCAGTGAATGGATGTAAGGACAAATAATCATGACACTGTTCCAAATATCTTAGTGGATCACCGCAGTCATCCATTCTTCCAAAACATGGAAACTGAATTTTAACAGGGCTTTTCTTTCTCAAATAACCTCCCCCCAGTTCCACAGTCTCAACTGGTGAAGGTATCGGCTGTGGCAAAGTCCTAGGTTGCATGGTTGATTGAAAATGTGATTTTATCATTGGAGGCATCCTAGGGGACTCAACCAAATCGGCTGTCTGAATTGCAGCGGTAGATAAGGTTGGATGAGGTTGGTGCAGGATTTGTTACTTGATTGCTTTAATTTCTTTGACAGTGCTTTCTAGCTTGAGATGATAAGCAGTTCTTTGTTACTGCAGATGAGTGAACTGTGGGGTTCAATACGTCATGTACATCCTCTAGGATATCAGTATGTTGTTGCTGCAGTCACCATTTGATAAAGTTTGTGAGCTGACATCTCACATAATTTGCTTGTTCCTCCAGCAATTCTTTCCAGTTCTGATGTTCCTTTTCTTGGTTATCATTGATAACTTGTTCCAACAAACTTGTTTGTCCCTTTGGCCACCATTTTGTCTTCTGCCTTCAGCTTATGAAGCTTGGTTCTAATTAGTGGCAAGGGGGTGGGGAACATGCCTTAAAGGGGCAGCACTTCAGGAGACTGCCACAATTTGACCTGTTGACCACATCTTTTTAACAAAACTTTTTTTGTTTTTTCAGAACACACTATCAAATGGATGAAATCTTATTTAATTGACAGACAGCAATGTGTTATGGACAACCATGTCAAATCGCCATATTTGAAATGTCAAATGGGTGTCCCACAAGGCTCCATACTTGGACCAATATTATTCTCCTTATACATAAATGATTTACCAAATGCATGCAGAAACATGCAAATATATGCAGATGACACGGTAATATTCACACCTGCAAAATCACACAAGAAGCTGCCTGTTTTCTAACAACAGCGATGACTCAAATCCATGACTAGCTTAATAATTCATGTCTCCTATTAAATATGGATCGTCACCTGTCATGGAGCATCAGCTGTCATGGATCGTCTCCTCTCATGGATCGTCACCTTATCATGGTTTGCGTGCCCTAGAGATCCCAGGAACTATGTTATCCGGGGACAATTGCCTCTGGTAGGGTCACCCAAGATAAACTGGTCCTGGATGAAGGGCCAGACTAAGAACGATCCAAAAGACTCCCATGATGAATGTTAGAACAAGTTTGAAAAAGTCAGTGTACCCCACCCTGTATGGAGTTACTGGGGCCCCACCCTGAAGCTAGGCCTGGGGGAGGGGCTTGATGGCTTGTGCCTGGTGGCCGGGTTTCTGCCCATGGGACCTGGCCGGGATCAGCCCAAAGGAGTAACATGGGTCTGCTCTCCAGTGGGCTCACCACCTGCAGGAGGGACCATGGGGATCCGGTGCTATGTGGATCAGGTGGCAGTCGAAGGCAGAGACCTTGGCGGTCTGATCCCAGGCTTCCTAAACTGGCTTTTGGGACATGGCATGCCACCTCTCTGGTGGGGAAGGAGCCTGAGCTGGTGCATGAGGTTAAGATATACCAGTTAGATATAGTTGGCCTCACCTCAACACACAGTTCTGCTTTTGGAACAAGTTTCCTGGAGAGGGGCTGGAGCTTAGTCTACTCTGGAGTTGCCCCGGGCATGAGGCGATGAACAGGGGTGGGTAGTATACCTGCCTGCCTCTATATTGGAGTTTTCCCCGGTGGATAAAAGGGTTGTTTCCCTGTGCCTTCGGGTTGGGAAACAGGTCCTGACAATCATTTGTGCCTATGCACCAGGTGATGGTTCAGAGTACCAACCCTTTTTGGAGTCTGTGACTGGGGTGCAGGAGGGTGCTCCTCTTGGAGACTCCATTGTCCTACTGGGGGAGTTCAATGCACATGTGGGCAATGACAGTTAAACCTGGAGGGGGTGACTGGGAGAAACAGCCTGCCCGATCTGAGCCCAAGTGGTGTTTAGTTATTGGACTTCTGTGCTAACCACAGTTTGCTCATTACGAACACCATGTTCAAGCATAAGGGTGTCCATATGTGCACCTGGCACCAGGACACCCTAGGTCACAGGTCAATGATCGATTTTGTTGTCATGTCATCAGACCTGCAACCGTATGTCTTGGACACTCAGGTAAAGAGAGGTGGAGAGCTGTCAATGGGCTGCACGGTGGCGCAGTGGTTTAGCACTGTGGCAGCACAGTTTTACCCTTGGCTGGGGGATCGCGGGGATCGTGGGTTCGATTCCAGCCCCCGACCAACAGTGAGCTGTGTGGAGTTTGCATGTTCTCCCCGTGTTGCTTGGGTTTACTCCGGGATTTCTCCGGTCTCCTCCCGCATACCAAAAACATGTAGGTTTAGGGCGCTCGCGCACGCAGCGACCAGCAGCCAGTGGCTTGTCACCAGACTGCAAACCAAATCTACCTACGGGTACAAATAAGTAACAAAAAAAAAAAAAAAACAAAACAAAAAAAAAACTGATCACCACCTAGTGGTGAAATGGATCCAATGGCAGGAGAGGATGCCATTCAGACCTGGTAGACCCAAACATTTAGTGAGGGTGTGCTGGGAACGTCTGACTGAGGCCCCTGTCCAGAAGGTCTTCAATTCCCACCTCCGGAAGAACTTAAGATAAGATAAGATAAGATAAGATAAGATAAGATAAGTCTTTATTAGTCCCACAATGGGGAAATTCCAGGATTGCAACAGCACAGGGATAGCAACACTCAGAGCAACAATCAGAAGGCAAGAAAAAACAAGAGCAGCGAGTATACATATGTACATATAAACATAAATATATAGACACACGGTGCGAAGCATTGTAGCTAGATGGAATAAATATATAGATACATAAACACAGTGCAGAGCATTGTAGCTAGATGGAATAAATATATGAATATATAAACACACACAGTGCGGAGCATTGTAGCTAGATGGAATAAATATATGAATATATAAACACACACAGTGCGGAGCATTGTAGCTAGATGGAATAGATATGTAAATATATAAACACACCCACAGTGTGGAGCATTGTAGCTAGATGGAATAGATATGTAAATATATAAACACACACAGTGCGGCGCATTGTAGCTAGATGGAATAAATATGTAAATATATAAACACACAGTGTGGAGCATTGTCGCTAGATGGAATAAATATATAAATATATAAACACACACCGTGCGGAGCATTGTAACTAGATGGAATAAATATGTAAATATATAAACACACAGTGTGGAGCATTGTCGCTAGATGGAATAAATATATAAATAAATAAACACACACAGTGCGGAGCATTGTAGCTATATGGAATGAAACAGCATAACCGTCTACTTAGTTATCCTACATGGTATGATTATGTACCCATACATATTGTCACCCTCCGTAGCTACCGGTATTTTCCTAGTTGTATACCGGAGGGGACCATTGTGTAAGTCTATTGCGTCTTTTGCATTCAATACTATTAGGTTGTCACGTCTTTTTGCTATCTCTGCGAGAAGCCCTGCTTAGGTTATACAGTCTGACAGCCGTTGGTAGGAAGGACCTGCGAAACCTCTTGGTTGTGCACCTAGGATGATGTAGTCTGCTGCTAAATGAGCTCCTTAGTGCATTCAGTATGTCCTGCATAGGGTGGAACTCGGACTCCAGCAGAGATGACAGTTTAGCCACCATCCTTCTCTCTCCCATCTCCTCCACTGGGTCAAGGCACTGCCCCAGGACAGAGCTAGCTTTCTTGATCAGTTTGTTCAGTCTCTTCCTATCGGCTGCTGTAATGCCACTGCCCCAGCAGACCACTCCAAAAGTGATGGCTGATGCCACCACCGTGTCGTAGAATGTCTTCAGCAGCACCCCTTCAACCACAGCCAGCTTCAACAGCCAACTTCACAGCCAACTTCAACCACATTCTGAGGGAATCTGGAGACATGGAGTCTGAATGGGCCATGTTCTCCACCTTCATTGTTGAAGCTGCTGCGCAGAGCTGTGGCCACAAGGTCGTTGGTGCATCTTGCGGTGGCATCCCTTGAACCAAGTGGTGGACACCAGTGGTGAGGGTGGGCATTAAGCTGAAGAAGGAGTCCGATCAAGTTTCGTTGGCTTGTGGGACTCCCAAAGCAGCTGAGGTGTACCGGCAGGCCAAGTGGAGTGTAGCTCGGGTGGTTGCTGAAGCAAAAACCAGGGTGTGGGAGGAGTTTGTTGAGGCCATGGAACAAGACTTTCGGTCGGCCTCGAAGAGATTCTGGCAAACTGTCCGGTAGCTCAGGAGGGGGAAGCAGCTCCCTATCCACACTGTGTATGGTGCAGATGGGGCGCTGCTGACTTCAACTGGGGATATCGTCGGGTGGTGGAAGGAATACTTCAAGGATCTCCTCAGTCCCACTGACATGCCTTTCACAGAGGAAGCAGGGCTTTTGGACAAGAGGGATGACCCACCCATCACAGTGGATGAGGTCACCAAAGTAGTTAAAAAAAACCTCTTTGGTGGCCAAGCCCTGGGGGTGGACGAGATTCGCCCTAAGTACCTCAAGGCCCTTGATGTTGTAGGGCTGTCATGGTTGACACGCCTCTACAACACTGTGTGGAGGTTGGGGACAGTGCCTTTGGCATGGCAAACCGTGGTGGTGGTTCCTCTCTTCATCAAGAGGGACTGGAGGGTGTGCTCCAACTTTAGAGGGCTCACACTCCTCAGCCTCCCTGGGAAGGTCTTTGCCAAGGTAGTGTAGAGCAGAGTCTGGTGTTTAGTTGAACTTTGGATTCAGGATGAGCAATGTGGTTTTCAGCCTGGCTGTGGCACATCGGACCAGCTCTTTACCCTCTTGAGAATCCTCAAGGGTTCGTGGAAGTTTGCCCAACCAGTTTACATGTGTTTTGGGGACTTTGAGAAGGCATTCAACTGTGGCCCTTGTGTTTTTTTGTGGGAGGTGCTTCGGGAGTATGGGGAATCGGGCTTGTTGTTTCGAGCTATCCAGTTTCTATACAACTACTGTGAGAGTTTGGTTCTTGGCGCACACAGTTGCAGCGGCTGTATGCTCTCTCAGTTGGTGTTATGGATGTGTGTTTGTATGCGTGTTTCTGTTGGACCAGTGTACACCCTCATGGGCTAAAAACAACTACAGCCGGCATGAGCTCCTCACAATCGGAGTTTCATGCAAGCAGAATGTCACAGCCGAGTTTGTTCGATCGCATGACATCCCGGCGTATATAGCGAGGGGACCGGGCGCTCCGTGGATTACCATCCCAGAGAGGAGGCACCAGCGCCGGCGGGGAGAGAGGAGACAGAAGCGGGGCTGCCGGGCCGGGGCGCTAGCCAGACTACGGCGGCAGCCACACAGACCACCGCTACCGAGTCTCTTCATCTCAAACGCCAGAGCACTTTTGAACAAGATGGGTGAGCTAAGGCTGAGGATAGCAACAAAACCGATAAGGGATAGCTGCATTCTGCTGATCATCGAGACTTGGCTTCCACCATCCATCCCGGACAATGCTATCGAGCTAGCAGGCTATACCGTACAGCGGCATGACAGGACAAGGGACTCCGGGAAGACCAGAGGAGGTGGGGTCTGCATGCACATTAACAACAGCTGGTGCACAGACACAGCGATTGTGGACAGTCACTGCTCCTCAGACTTGGAATATGTGACTGTAAAATGTAGACCCTTTTATTTACCGAGAGAATTCACCATCGTCATGGTAACCGCTGTATACAGTCCACCTGATGCTAATGCTAACGCTGCTAACGGATATTTATATGATAGTCTGAGCAAACAGCAGAGTTTACATCCTGAGGCTGTGCATATTGTAACAGGGGATTTTGATCATGTGGACTTGAGAAAGGTGCTCCCCAAGTTCCATCAGCATGTTAATTGTGCTACTACGGGAGCAAATACACTTGATAAACTGTATTCCAACGTCAAGCAGGGCTTTAGGGTCATCCCACTTTCACATCTGGGCCAGTCTGACCACATGGCCCTGCTTGTAATCCCAGCATATGCACCACTCAGGAAAACTGCTCCTATCATTACAAAAACAGTTAAAACATGGCCCGATGGTGCAACTCAGCAGCTGCAGGACTGCTTCAATAGGACAAATTGGGACGTTTTTGAACACCCAGACCTGGACATATTTACGGATAGTGTTGTGTTATATTAAAACCTGCATGGACACTGTCACAGTTGAGAAAGACATCAGGATTTATCCTAACAGAAAGCCCTGGATGACCCGGGAGGTCCAGCAACTGCTGAGGGAGAGGAGAGCTGCCTTCAGGTCAGGCGACATGGCTCATTATAGCTTAGCCCGAGCTAACCTGAAAAAAGGCATCAGGAAGGCCAAGAGGGAATACAGGAGGAGGATTGAGGACCACCTGGATAGTAATAACAGCAGACAGGTGTGGGAGGGGGTGCAGCAGCTCACTAATTTTAGAGCCAACCCTGGAGCGGCTGAAGGGAGCCCCTCGCTGGCAGAGGACCTGGATATTTTCTTTGCTCGTTTTGAGGTGGAGCCTCCAGAGATAGAAACAACAACGGAGCCCACAGCTCCCAGTAGCCCGAGCCTCATTGTTGAGGAGTATGAGGTGAGGAGAGTTCTGAGATCGGCCAATCCGAGGATGGCCGCTGGTCTCCGGGCGTGTGCTGAAGGACTGAGCGTACCAGCTGACTGGAATCTTTACTAGGATTTTTAACCGGTCCCTGTCACAGTCCACTGTCCCACACTGTTTAAAATCCTCCACCATAGTTCCTATACTCAAAAAACACAATGTTACCAGTCTTAATGATTACCGGCCAGTGGCTCTGACTCCAATGGTGATGAAGTGTTTTGAGAAGCTTGTCAGAGCCCACATTATATCACTTCTCCCACAGTGTTTGGACCCCCACCAATTCGCTTATAGGGCCAACAGATCCACTGAGGATGCTGTTGCCACGGCCCTCCACGCTGCCCTGTTCCACCTGGAGCAGCCGGGGAGCTATGTGCGGCTGCTATTTGTGGACTACAGCTCCGCCTTTAACACCATCCTTCCCGGCAGACTGGTGTCCAAACTTAGGGAACAAGGACTTCCATATTCCACTTGTACTTGGATCCAAAGCTTCCTCTTGGATCGCAGCCAGAGGGTCAAAGTGGGACCTCACATGTCCACCACCATTAGTCTCAGTACCGGCTCCCCACAAGGCTGTGTGCTGAGCCCCCTACTGTGCAGCCTTTACACCTATGACTGCACCCCCATACACCACAGCAACAGCATCATCAAGTTTGCCGACGACACCACAGTGGTGGGGCTCATCTCGGGGGGAGATGAGACCGGTTTTAGGGGCGAGGTGCAGCAGTTGATAGAGTGGTGTGGAGACAACAACCTTCTTTTAAATGTCACAAAAACAAAGGAGGTCATCATAGACTTCAGAAGAAATAAAACAGACATTCAACCTCTGACTATTAGTGGTACGGGTGTGGAGAGGGTCGAGGATTTCCGCTTCCTGGGGGTCCACATTCAGGAGGACATGACATGGGGGATGAACACAACTGAGCTGCTGAAAAAGACCCAGCAGAGACTACATTTCCTTAGGGTGCTGAGAGGAAATGACATCTGTCAGAGACTGCTGTTGTCTTTTTATCATTGCTCTATTGAGAGCATTTTAACTTATTGTATTTGTATTTGGTTCAGCAGCTGCACGGTAGCTCAGAAGAAAGCTCTTCAGATTGTCATCAACACAGCCCAAAAAATTATTGGTTGCCCTCTCCTCAGCCTTGAAGAACTGCACCACGCCCGCTGCCTTAAAAAGGCACAAAAAATCCTGAAGGACCCCTTTCATCCCGGTCACGCTCTCTTCCAACTACTACCATCAGGAAGGCAGTTTAGAGCAATTAAAACAAGGACAAACAGATTCAAAAACAGTTTTTATCTGACCGCTATTACCTGTCTGAATTCTAGCAGAACATGAGGTTTGTAACTGTGAAATTGAGTGTGTGTGATATTTAAAATTAGTAATTTGTATAATTTTTTTAAGCTTCTTTTTACTCCTCATTCACTGAATGGTTTGCATTTTAATTTCGTTGTACTTGTTATAATGACAAATAAAGTCTATTCTATTCTATTCTATTATTGCCAACACCGAGTCGGACTCATTCCCAGTGAGAGTTGGACTCCACCAGGGCTGCCCTTTGTCACCGATCCTGTTCATAATTTTTATGGACAGGATTTCTAGGCGCAGCCAGGGAATGGAGGGTGTCATGCTTGGTCACCACAAGATCTCATCTCTGCTGTTTGCAGATGATGTTGTCCTGTTGGTTTCATCCAGCAATGACCTACAGGTCTTACTGGGATGGTTTGCTGCTGAGTGTGAAGCAGCTGGGATGAGAATCAGCACCTCCAAGTCCAAGTCTATGGTCCTCAGCTTGAAAAAGGTGGACAGGCCCCTGCCCCAAGTGGAGGAGTTTAAGTATCTTGGGGGACAATGGAGCGAGAAATTGACAGACGGATTGGAGCAGCATCTGCCTTGATGCGGACATTGTACCTGTCATAAACCCTCCCGTGCGTCTCTCCATAGCGCACAGTGAGGGGTGAAAGGATGAGGATTTACATGCAGGGTATACCACAACACATTTATTGAACAGATGGGAGAAACTCACACACAGTTCAAAATAACATTTGTGCTCAGAGTTACAAAGGAGTCCTCAGGACGCTCAACAGTCTTGAGTGAGGACCACCGGAAAAACATGGCAGCAAATACTCACAATCCTTGAACAGTTCGGGTACGTCCAAGTAAAGCTCTGAGGAAACACAATCCTTCGTTGACCTTGATTTCATATGACGATTGGCGACTGTATGAAGCACAATGACCCAGCAATGCGTGACTGACAAAAGGGTCCTTAAGTACATGCATTGCTGGAGATGGTAAGATTGGTCGCACCTGGGCGAGGAGTGGGGAGATGGCAAACGGGAGTGGTAACAGCTGACAGTAATAAGAGAGGGGGCATGGTTGGACCGGCAGACAGTCAGACAGTGCTCACACCAGTGTTAGCCAAAGGGGATGCCTCACTGCTGCCGGCCAGAAAGCAATGGCTATGGGTAAGGCAAGGCACCAAATACATAATATGCACATACATAATGGCACCTAAACCCACCTAGAGATCAGGACCGAGCCAGGGGAAACCAAGCCAGCTCGGCTCCTGACAGTACCAGACCGTTGTGGTGAAGGGGGAGCTAAGCTCTAAGGCAAAGCTGTCGATTTACTGGTCAATCTACGTTCCTACCCTCACCTATGGTCACAAGCTTTGGGTAATGACCGAAAGAATGAGATTGCAGATACAAGCGGCTGAAATGATCTTTCTCCATAGGATTGCTGGACTCACTCTTAGAGACACCCGGGAGAGGCTCAGAGTAGAACTGCTGCTCCTCCACATTGAAAGGAGCCAGTTGAGGTGGTATGGTCATCTGATCAGGATGCGTCCTGGATGCCTCCCACTTGAGGTGTTTCGGGCACGTCCCCCTGGGAGGAGACCTCGGAGCAGACCCAGGACTCGCTGGAGAGACTACATCTCCCAGCTGGTCTGGGAATGCCTTGGTATCCTCTGTGAAGGGCTGGGGTAGGTGGCTGGGGAGAGGGAAGTCTGGGCTTCTCTGCTTGAACTGTTGCTTCTGCAACCCGGACCTCCGGAAAAGCAGTAGAAGATGGATGGATGGATGGATGGATGGATGGATGGATCCAACAAAATACTAAAAAAAATGTTGATTTCTTTGTATGTATGGATTACATGGGTTGTTACTGATACTTGGTGAAAATCTCAGGTCAGTAGCTCCATCAGAAATATGTTTAATGCAAAAAATGGTTGACATTTTCAATACTTGTTTTCCCTGCTGTATACCCCGCCTCTTGTTTATTGCTGTTGGTTGTTGCTTTTGTGAGGTGCTTGGGTGCATGTGTGTGTGCATGCCTACGTAATACTTCACTTGTGTGACATTTGAATGTTTTGTAGCACCTTAACTCTTGCACTTTTGCATATCCACTTTGTACAGTTTTATTGCAGATGTTCTTCTTGTGTATGATTGTTTGTTTGTGTGTTTTTGTGACCCGCCGGGGGACTACAGATGTAAATTAGCAGTATTGCTAAATATGGCATAATTACATTTGTATTAATGTTCATTAGTATGTAATGTCCATTTCAAATAAACATTAAACTTAAGCTTAAACACCTCCCAGCAGAAAGCCGGTGCACTGTCTACTGGTAATTAGATTGCGTGATGCAAAGTGTAAAAAACTGACAATGTGCTGACAGAAACAAACAAAAACACTGACATACGATGGAAAGTCTGGTGCAAAAGTTCACTGATCTTCATGGCATGGTGTAGACCTGCATGAAGAACAAGTTACACAAGGGGCGAGGACATTGCCCTGTTTCACTCCATTTGAGATACTAACAGAGTCTGTGTAGCCCCCATCTGAAAGGACTTGTCCAGTCATGTTTTCATGGAAGAGCCGTATCAAAGTGATGAACTTGTATGGGCAGCCTAGCTTTATTAGGATCTCCCACAGAGCTCCTCTGTCGACAGTATTGAAAGCTTTGGTCAGGTCTATGAACGCTGCGTACAAGTCCATCTGCTGTTCAATATATGTCTCCTGAACCTGTTGCACAGCAAACACCACTGGTACTGCAATCAGGGTGAAAACCACCTTGGACTTCAGGGGGTTACTCCCAGAGATGGTGATAAGCCTGTTGAGAAGGATGAGGGCAAGTATCTTTCCAGTGGTGGAGAGAAGAGAAATTCCTCTGTAACTGCCAGAGTCTGATTTTGCACCTTTGTTTTTGTTCAGTGGGATAGTGGCATCTCTAAGGTCTGCCGGCATGTCTTCTTCTTCCCAGATGGTAATTAGGATGTCATTTTGAGAAATGGGACCTCAGGAAGTTGGGAGCTGGGTTACACAGACACCTGTGCGTGAATATGAACTGTTGAGGGCCAGGAAGTTCCTGACATACAGGGTGAAGTGGAAGAGCCATACCTGTTTTTTAAGAAATGATTTTTGTTTCTATGCAAAATGTTTTCAGCTTTTGGCACATTTTCCATTTTGTTGGGAGTTTGTTCCATTCTGTTATTGTTTTAAATGAGAACACTGATTGACCTAGTGCTGTTTTTCTTTTGGGTATGGCACACTTGCCCACTGGATGTTGACCTTGCTGTTCTGCTCATCTGTTCAGATGTTAGTTTAACAAACCGTTTGAGTGGTGGAGGTGCCATATTATTTATTAATATGGCACCTCTTCAAAGTCAGAAGTTTACATACACTAATATCAGGAAGAAAATTGTTGAGCTCCACAAATCTGGTTCATCCTTCGATACAATTTCCAGATGCCTGAAGGTGCCTCGTTCATCTGTTCAAACAATTAGTATAAACACCATGGGAATGTCCAGCCATCATACCGCTCAGGAAGCAGATGGGTTCTGTGCCCCAGACATGAATGTCAACCCCAGAATAAAAGCAAAAGACCTTGTGAAGATGCTGGCTAAATCTGGTAAAAGAGTGTTATTGTCCACAGTGGAGCGCGTCCTGTACCTACATGGGCTGAAAGGAAGAAGCCATTACTCCAAAAGCAATGTAAAAAAGCCAGATTAGTTTGCAAATGCACACAGGGACATGTATAGGAAATGATTGGAAATTTCTGACTTTGGAGAAAGTAATATCCATCCATCCATCCATCCATCCATCCATCTATTAATCATCCATCCATCCATCTCCCAAACGATCCCAAAGATAAAAATTGGCCCAATCTCTCAACAGTCTCCATGCTGTGTAAAGGGTGTAGTGTGACCGACTACTGATCAGAGGGTCCCAGGTTCGATTCCCGCTCTGTCCGCTGTCCGCTTGTCGAAGTGTCCTTGAGCAAGACACTGAACCCCCAGTTGCTCCTGGTGGCTTGGTTAGCGCCTGTGTGTGTATGGCAGCTCTGCCACCATCAGTGTGTGAATGTGTGTGTGAATGTGTGTGTGAATGGGTGGAATGCAGGATCTGTAAAGCGCTTTGGTCATCCTAGATGAGAAGAAAAGCGCTATATAAGTGAACACCATTTACCATGTTTATGACTACATACTGGACAAGGTTTTTAGTGTAATATGTTGTCTTTTTATATTTATGATATACAGTAGGTGTATATTTTTATTTTATTGAGTGATTTTTTTGCACCGGGAGAACAGCACCTGAATTTCATTGTACCATGTTTGTTACATCAACCATAAAGACCTTCCTTCCTTCAAAATGCCAATGACACATAAAAAAATATCTACAAGTTTAATGAATCCAGATTACAATTTACCATTCAATGTTCAAGTCCATCACTATGAAATAATTTTACAGCACACCATTAAAGTTCACTTCTCAGAGATTTGCAAACCTCTGCATCCAGTGCCGACTTCCCTAGGCTCTGGCATTTTCCACCCAACAGTTAGGCTGGATTTTCCCACACGTCATCAAACAAAAGAACCCTCACAAATTCCCCACTGACTCTCCTGATGCCCAAACTCAAAAAGGATCTTATCCAATCCATCCCAATCAGCATTTAGCTCTTTAACTTCCCCCAGCTGGGCCCACTGCCTCCCACCTTCCCTGTGGCTTCCCCTACCCTGGGCATACTCCCATCCCCGAGCGACAAGGGGGCCCAGGTGCCATCACAGAGCGAGACGTCTGGGTAATTTGGCCCAGCACTCCACAGCACACGAGGACCGGGTGGTGAGGGAGGGTCTGCAGACATTCACCACTGTCTCATTAGGTTTGTTTGGATGAGACGGGAGACATAATGAGGGCCGGTGTAATGACCGAAAGCATCTGATCTCCACCCGCTCCAAACAAAACATGCAGGTAGGGCCCAGGGTCAGGGCCAGCGCCACATCACGCCTGCCTGCTTCTGGAGGAGGGGGTGGAGGCATGAGGGAATGCAAGTTCAGACAGCTTAGAACAGATAGGAGTGATGGTGCTGAGCTTCGTAGATGTGTTCTTCATGCACTCAGCTAGATTTGAAGCAGAATGGATTTAGAACAGTCCCTGAAAGAAGTTCTGGTGTTCTGAATATTGAGAAGTTATCCAGAGTGAATAACTGAGTAGTCAGTAGAATAATAATAATACTCGGTCTTTCTTCTCCCTCGGTGGACAGAATCAGCTTTATTGTTATCCAGAAATGTTACTTTTCTTATAAATTTGGAGCTTTTTTGTAAGTTTTTTCCTGCAAATTTTTTCTTCATAAATTTGCAACATTTCATCATTTTCTTGTAATTTTAAATTTTATTATAACAATTTTTCCTTGTGATTTTATTTTTTCTTCCTAATTTTACATTGTTTCTTGTGCATTTCAGACCAGATTGTCATAAATTTGTGATTTTCATCAAGCTCGTTCCTGAGGAACGTTCACGGATGTTGTGATTTTAGGGGTTTCATCAACTTTCAACAAGAAAAGCTGGTTGTGAATGTAAAAACTGTTGGCCAACTGTTGACAACTTTTTACGAACCCTGATGAAACCCCAAAAATCACAACATCCGTGAACGTTCCTCAGCACTCGCTGCTCTGACATACACACTTTAATTTTGACTTTATCATCAACTTGCTACTTTTTTATGTGATATTTCTTATTCAGCACCAGTCAAAAGACGCCTCCAGACATTCATTTTCAATGAGTAGATGTGTCCAAACTTTTGACTGTTACTGTAAATTTGCAGCAGATTTTTGGAGGATGAATTTGATACTTATTAAAGTCAAGCTGTTTGCAAAGAAAGCCATAGCAAATTAACAAGAAAAAAGTAAAACATTTATGAGGGGAAAAAAATGTGAAAATTTATAAGGAAAAAAGTGACAAATATACAAGAAAAAATTGTAAAATTACTTGAAAGTGTTACAAACTTACCAAAAAAAAAAATTAGAACATTTACAAGAAGAAAGTCAGAAATTTATGAGGAAAAAAATTAGAAAAAGTTGCAAATTAATAAAAATATATGAGTAAATTAATTGAAAACTTATGAGAAAAAAGACCCAAGTTTACAATAAAAAAAAGTTGAAAATTTTGAGAAAGTTCCAAATTTACAAGAAAAATGTTGCACATTTATGGGAAAAACAAATTTACATGAAAATAGTAAATTTACAAGGAAAAAAAGTAACACATTTATAATAAAAAGTTGCATGACCAAAGCAAAAAAGTGGCAAATTTATGAGAAAATTTCAAAATCACAAGAAAAAGTGCACAAATATGCAAGAAAAATCACAATTTTACAAGAAAAACTAATACATTTATGAGGAAAAAATTGCAAAATCACCAGAAAAAAAAAATTACAAATTTATGAGAAAAAGTTCCAAGTTTACAGTAAAAAATGTTCAAAATTTATGAGAAAGTTTAAAGTTTTCAAGAAAAATGTATCAAATTAGGGAGAAAAGTGACAAATTTACAAGAAAATAGCAAATTTATGAGAAAATCAGTTGAAAACTGATAAAGAGGTAAAGTCCATGTGGGCAAACACAGATGGGCCAACATGGAACCCACAGACAAACCCATATGGGCTCAGAAGACAGTCCAGATTTAACCTTTGGGGGGACCCACATGGGCAAACTTGAAAAGCGAATATCATGAGATGAATAACAAGACAATCATGAGATAAAATCATCTTTTCTTAAACAACAATCAGAGTCAAAACAATAACTGGAGGTTTTTGTGCCATACGACATGTCCAGCAGCTGCCAACCATCACCCAATTAAATCTAAATATCATACACAGCTTTTTGAATGAGCAACATTTCTCAACTCATTACCATCTCATGAATGGGAAATCAAGACCCCAGATAATTGGTTGCCGTTGATATTCTTTGCAGTGTCACCAGAAAGGATATCCATAAATCACAATCTTGGCACGGTGCTTTTGTTTCAACCCTGTGCTTCCTTTTATTGGGTAGGAAGTGGGAGTTTGCTGCAGGACATCATACCGGGAGGTTTTATGCAGCACTAACATGGCAAACAGATGTGCCTGATTTTCATGACGTACATTTTCAAATCACACTGCGGCGTTAGTATCCCTATAGTCAGCAA
The DNA here is from genome assembly GCA_020510985.1 of Pholidichthys leucotaenia. Taxonomy (NCBI): domain Eukaryota; kingdom Metazoa; phylum Chordata; class Actinopteri; order Cichliformes; family Pholidichthyidae; genus Pholidichthys; species Pholidichthys leucotaenia. Next base: position 256,778,037 of record CM035839.1, read on the forward strand.
TCTGAGAAGGTTGAGTGCTGGGTTGCAATCCTCCAAGTGCCTCAAAGGTGAAGGGAAGTAAATGAGATGAATGAACACGTGGCTGCTAATAGTCATTGCTGCTGTTAGAGAGATATATTCAAGAGATATTTGTCTGGAGAAAGGTGGTGAAAGAATAATTGTGTTTATTTAGGTTCTCTTCTGATCTTTGTATTTGTGATAAATGAATGTGATGTAATATGCTAAATCAGGTTCAGGAGGGTATTGTGGAGATGGGATGACGGATGAATGTCCTCATGGTGAAGTGGAATGCTTAGGACAACCCCACCCCCCACCCCTCCCTGGAGCCCAGGTGTGGAGCAGCTGATCTGCACAGTGCTCCTTGACCTACAGCCTGTCCACAGCTCAATATACCATTACCCTCTTCAGCTGACCTGACCATTACAGCTGCATCTTGTTTCCTGTCATCTGTCTCAGTGTCAGACTTTCTTGACACTATTGTCATGACTAAAGAAAGTTGTTATTATAATATCTAGAGAAAATAAATCAGATAAAATAGATTTAGTAGTAAAGACAGAGAGTTTACAGCCATTTTAATACAAAAGCTGCACAGAGATGTGAGACTTCAACCTTCAGTACCTTGTTTAGTTGTCCTACTGGAAACTCAACAAGGAAGTCAGGGTTGAAGTTGAATGTCAGTGTGGACCATAACAGGAATTTCATGGTACAAAATTATCATAAGATTTATCCATTACAAAGCAAAGAAAGGAAAGCAGGATGATAAACATCCCCGTTTCCTTTTCCATTATTCCCACTGAAGGTGTTGTTACTGTATGGATGCAGTGTAAATCAAGCCTTGCAACAATCCCCATAGGTTGCATTTCTGCTGTTAAGTGGCATGGATGGCAACAAGATTGTCATGAGGACAAGACCACACAAGAACAAGATAATGCAAGAGAACATGTGTAGCAGCCAGTGTTGGTTGCTACACACAGGGATACTAGCTTGAGTAGGTTCATTTTGTCTTCTTTTGTCTTCTGCATCGACTGACGACTGCGTCAGTCGACGTGACCTGTTGCAGAGAGCCTGAGTCTTCACTACTGAGCAGAGGAAAAGATGAAGCTACTTTGTTTTTGTGGAAATACATTATTTTTCCTTTGTTGTGGTTAAGGACAAAATCATATTGGTGGGTTGGAAGTTAAAGTGCGGTTGAGACCAACTGCAATCTTCAGAAGCGCCTGAGAACAGCAACAAGCTCTGAGAAAGCTAGTGTTAAGTAATGGCTAGCTATGCTAACAACAGTTGATCTACGCTATCTGAACAGTCACAGCTGGACGTAAAGGGGAAATACTGTACTCTTGTCTCAACAGCCATGGTTGGATTTCAAGCACAGGTATGCATCTGGAAAATTTGTGATCCAGCAAGAACTAAACCTGATTGCCAGATACATCGTTACAGACTGAAGACGTGATAATAGTCATTTTGCATCAGACAGCTGAGACTGTGATCCACTAAAGTTAAAGCACATTTACCTGCTACCTGAATAAAGATTAAAAAATGGATTTTGATCTCCAAAAGGAATTTGAGGGACTGGATCATATCTCTGTCGCAGCAGACATTTGGACAGTGGATAATAGACATTTTCTTTGAGTCACTGCACATCGGATTAAATCCATGTCATAAAGGTAAGAAAAACATGGACAGCTTTATGCAGTGTTGCCAACTCTCACTCCAAAATGAGGAAATTACTGGAAATATCATGTTGATTTTCTTCAGATTTTTCCCACAATAAGAGCTCTCAAGGCAGGATAAAGCAGACTAAAGAGGTTCTAAAAGCTCTGTCTGAAACAGTCTGACATTAAGAAGAAGCCATCTCTGTTGTCATTCAGTCCATCATGTTTCTCCTATCTACAATGTTAATCACATGTAGAATCAGAGGCGTCGCTGCCATGCAAGGTGCCTCCACAAACAACTTCTCCTTCCCCAATTCTATTACGCTGAGCACCAAGCCAGAAGGTGGGAAGTACCATTTTTATATGGTCTGTATGACCCAGCCGTGACTTGAACCCCTAACGTCCTGGTTTGGGGCGGATGCTCTGTCAACTAGGCCACCACTCCAGTGGTTAATAAGCCCGTAATGTAAGTTTATAAGTCTATTTATTTATTTATTTATAAAAGGGACTGCATATTAATGAACATAAGACATGTAAATATGCAGCATACAAGATTGTAGCTGAAGCTAATTTCTCGTGTCCCCTGACCAGCTAATGCCAGCCACATAGAACACAATACAACAATGATAAAGCAAATGACACAAAACAACAATAATAACAATAGCAGTAGGACAGTAATCCATTTATCCATTTAGATAGATAGATGTACTTTATTGATCCCAAACTGGGAAAATACAGATTACAATTAATGCAATCCATTAATTAAATTATCTTGCTCTGTGTGCAAGATGATTTTGTCATGAATCTGGGTTTGGCTGTTCCAAACCCAGCTCTGACTTATTGTTATGTTTTGCCCTATTTTCCGCCTGGCGCTTCAGGGAGCTATTGGGCCTCCGCTCCCTGACAGCTTTGGCACACCCCCTCTTCCTATCAAGTGCCATCAGCTGTACTGTCACAGGTGTTCACACACATACACACTTACACACTTACACACACACACACACACACACACACACACACACACATGCACACGCTCCATTTATTCACACTCTTACGCTCATGCACGCTCTCTCACACACTTGGCCCAATCAAGTTCAGGCCACACATTTGTTCGCTACATTTGTGGAAAGAAATTGTCGAAGCATTCACCTCCATACGTGGCAGCTAGCCCTCCACGTATGTGTTGCCATTACCGTCTCTGTATTCAGCCCAGCACTTTAAGTTTGGTTAACCCCTTGGTGTTATCGGCTGACCCCGCTCACCTTCTTCATCCTCCAGACTGCATGGATCACCCAGGAATTGCTCCAGCCCCGTAAGTGTCTTGATTGCCTTTCCCTTTGTGCTTATAGCAGTCCAGTCTGGTGGCCTTTTTTTTTTTTTTTTTGTTACTTATTTGTACCCGTAGGTAGACTTGGTTTGCAGTCTGGTGACAAGCCACCGGCTGCTGGTCGCTGCGTGCGCGAGCGCCCTAAACCTACATGTTTTTTTTGGTGTGCGGGAGGAAACCGGAGAAATCCCGGAGTAAACCCGCGCAACACGGGGAGAACATGCAAACTCCACACAGCTCACTGTTGGTCGGGGGCTGGGATCGAACCCACGATCTCATGATCCCCGCGGTCCCCCGGCCGAGGGTAAAACTGTGCTGCCACAGTGCTAAACCACTGCGCCACCGTGCAGCCGGTATCATTAACTGCATCATTGGCATTTCTCTGTATGTTTGTGGTCAAGCTGAACTGTTTATCTTGTGGTAAAATCTAATAAATATGGCACCTTCTACTCACGCGATTGGGCTTTTCATTTTCTCCCTCGTGCGCCGTACAATGGCGCACGGGGAACTGTGACAGATTTAAGTATGCATTTAAAAGTAACGTGAAAGTTACTTTTCCAAGTAACTAGTTACTTTAATTATGCAGTAATTGGTAAGTAACTCAGTTACTTTTGAAAAGGAGACCCATCTGGATGCAGTGGCAATGTGGCCGCCGAGTCATCTGTGTACCGGATCTGGGGGATGGAAGTGACACAAAGTTCAGTGGAAATGACGCCCTCGTGTGAGTTGGAGACAGGAAGTTGCCAATGTAGCAGCCAGGAAAACAAAATGTAACATTATAACTGGCTAAAAAACGTTAAATTTAAAAATGACTTGAAAAGTTTTTATAAATCTATTGCAAAGATAGAAAAAAAATGCCTTAAAACTGTCATGAGTCTGGGTGCAGTATTTCCTCAGAGCCCAAACTCTTAATTTATTTCTGAGTATTGTATGTCTGCTAGTATTATTTTGTTAGTTTCTGTATATGTTCTGGGTTTTTGACACATGTGCCTCCTCTTCTCCATACACTCCCACTAGCTGCTCACAATCTGTCATCTCAGCTGTGAGCAGTTGTGTAATTGGGTCACCTGCCTGCTCAGCCGCCCGCACCTGCTGCTCATTAATGTGTCTGTTATTTAGCACTGTAAGCTCATTGTTTGCGGCAGTCTTGTTTGGAGCTGAATGGACTTTATTCCTCGGTGTATCCTCCTCTTTTCCTCCAGAGCAATTCCGGCTCTAGAGTGCCTCTTAATGTAAGTTGAGTGTTTGTATTTTTGTATTGTCTGCACAGTTTTGGAATTTTTGTTATTAAATGTCACTACTGCAGTTCAGTGCATGGGTTTGTCTTTCTGACCCGGAGGGGCCATTCATGGCAGCCCAGCCGGTGCAGTAGTAAATTTTTGTTTCCCTTTTCATGTTTTTCACTCACCTGTGCTATGGAGTTCATCGTGTCCCTGGCTCACCGGCCTCACACTAATAAAGGAAGATTGGCAGCGGGGTCTCTGAGCTTGGAGGAAGAGTGGGCGGCGGACTTTATCCAAAGATTTGTGGATGAAGCTCTCGCCGCCCGCGGGCCCAAGAAGACCTGGAAAAGTGGAGCGGTGGGGATTCTGGAGGCACACCCTGGCCTCTGGAAATATCCTCAATATGCAGGACTTGTGTCCACGGTCACCGCACTTCAGTGATCCTTCCCCAGGCTGATGATGGGGTCGCCTCCCGCTAGACTGAAGCCGTCGCGGAGGCGCTCACCTAGGCAGAAGTCCTCCCCCTCTTCCGGTTCGCCAGCTCCAGCTCCACCACAGCACCGTCATCCCGCTCCAGACCGCTGGAGGAATCCTCCCGCCTCTTCGACAGCCATTTCCCTAACACCGAGCTCGACAATTCCTGCAGCAGTTCCTCTCTCTTCTCCTCTGTCCCCGGCTGTCCCATCAGCCTACTCTCCCTCTGTTGCTGCTGCGACTTCCATTCCCTCGACTTGTCTTCTGGCTGCCGAGAGGTCCCCAGCTACATCCGCCTCCATGACTACAGGGTTGACTCCTCCACAATCCTCAGAGGGGCCCATGTTCACCATAGCCATGGAGAGGGATGAGTTTTCACTTGCTGTAGCAGATAACGTTGCACAATGGGAAAACAGGCAAGTTTAATTTCATTCTATTTCAATTTATGATGATATGCCTTGCTTGATTCCCGGTAGAGAGACTCAGGGTGTGCAGTCCCCTGAGCTCTCTCCACCTGCTGCTATTAATAAATCCTCACCTGCCCTCTCCACGTCTCCTCCTGTTGTTCTTGAGTGTCCACCAGCCACAGAACTGAGCTGCCGGACAATGGAGGAGCCTTTGGCCCTGGAGGATCCAGTTACAGTGCCAGCGGTGAGCCAACCCCCAGCTGCTACGCTGGACGAGCCACTAGCAAGGGCCACTTCATCTGGGGAAGCTGAGACTGCAACCATCACCATGGCTGCTGCGGAGGCCACCGCAGCAGAGTTAACAACACAGCTGGACCTCCAAAAGACCGGGCCCGAGATGTCGTCGTCGTCTGGATCGAGTCCTGGACGGCGGTGGAGCTCGAGCTCAGGCAAGTGCTCTCCCTTGTTTTTCTCTTATCTGTTCTGGAGAAATCTTGCCTGGCTCTTGGCGAGGAGAGTCGGGTGCAGCCATCAGCTGCACCTGAGCTCACCTCGCCGGGCTCAGCCGCTGCCAGTGACCCTGACCTTGTTCCTCTGCCTGTCTTTTCTGGGCCTTCTCTCAGGGTCACCGGGGAAGATCTACTCTTGCCAGATGTCTCAGTGGGTCCAGGCTCACCCCCTGAGGTCATCATGGGTCCAGCTCCCCCTGCTGAGGTTGTCGCAGATGCTCTGTCCCAGCCCGGGACCACCAAGGGTGCAGCTCATCCTCTGCCCGAGGCCATCATCTGTGTCCTTCCTCCTCAGTCCGAGTCTCCATGGGTGCTGCGACCCAGTCGGGGACCCTCGTGGGTGCTGCGCCCCAACATAAATCCTACATGGGTATTGTGTTCTGGCGCTACACCCCAGCCCAGGGTGCATCATGGGTGCAGCACTGGCCCAACCCAGATCCACTGAGGGTGCAGCTAGGGCCCAGTCCGAGCCCACTGGCGGTGCAGCCACGCTCCAGCCTGGAGCCACCGCGGGTGCTGCAATGCTCCAGCCCGGACCCACCGTGGGTGCTACCATTCCTCAGCCCAAGGCCACCAAGGGTGTTGAGGCCTCCCCTCCTCTGCCTGACATCGTCATGATTCCCCCTCCACTGCCAGACGCTGTCATGGGTCCTCTTCGACCACCACACACTGTTGTGGTCCCCCCTTCAACCCTTAATCCCTTCATTGGGCCTGGGTCACCCCTCCAGTCTTATTGGCCTCCGGCCAGCCGCCCGATTGACTGAGCCACTGGGTTGGGTGGCCCATACTCTCCGGCAGGCCACCCGACTCATACCACCTTGCCGTCTGTCCAGCCTGGGACTTCGGCCGGCCACCAGAACAGCTTAGTTCTTTGGCCTAAGGGGCCCAGGGGCCTTACGTAGCGTGGGTGCGGGTCCTGAGCGGGCCCCATATTTTTGGTCCTTCCTAACCTGTTCCCCCACCTTCCACCCAGGGTGGTTTTTTGCTGTACCCTTTCTCTTGGGGAGGGGGGGGTTTCTTTTTTGGTGTTACCTGGGGGTATGTGGAATCCACCCCTTAAAGGGGTGGCTCTGTCATGAGTCTGGGCCCAGTGTTTCGCCACAGCCCAGACTCTTAATTTATTTCTGAGTATTCTATGTCTGCTAATATTATTTTGTTAGTTTCTGTATATGTTCTGGGTTTTTGACACATGTGCCTCATCTTCTCCAGACACTCCCGCTAGCTGCTCACAGTCTGTCATCTCAGCTGTGAGCAGTTGTGTAATTAGGTCACCTGCCTGCTCAGCCGCACGCACCTGCTGCTCATTAATGTGCCTGTTTTTTAGCACTGTCAGCTCGTTGTTTCTTTGTGGCAGTCTTGTTTGGAGTTGAATGGACTTTATTCCTCAGTGTATCCTCCTCTTCTCCTGCAGAGCAATTCCGGCTCTGAAGTGCCTCTTATTGTAAGTTACCCTTGTTTGTATTTTTGTATTGTCTGCACAGTTTTGGAATTTTTGTTATTAAATGTCACTACTGCAGATCAGCGCGTGGGTTTGTCTTTCTGCCCCGGAGGGGCCATTCATGACAAAAACTTTCAGAAGTTCTGGCCATATACTGTACATGAATTCAGCCCCACAGAGTAATCTTTTTTAATGTATTTATTTATTTTACTTTTTTCTCTCTCTTCTTTGCTCCTTGTTTTTATATGCTGCTGCTTACATTGTTGATGGACACCTGATTATTGACAAGCATCCATCCATCTTCTTCCATCACATCCATACCTAAGGACAATTTAGAATCCCCAGTTGATGCCAATTAACCAAACTTGTATGTTTTTGGCATGTGGGAGGAAACCGGAGAAATCCCGGAATAAACCCACGCAGACACGGGGAGAACAAGCAAACTCCACATAGATCACTGTTGGTCAGGGGCTGGGATCAAACCAGGATCCTCCAGCCAAGGATGAGTTGCTGTGCCGCCGCAGTGCTAACCACTTCACCACCGCGCTGCCCTGTTGACAAGCAGTGCCTGTTTATTGTAATTTGTTAATGTGTTTTCAGTAAAGTTGAAAAAATGCCTACTAATCTTTTCCTGCTCTTTAAAGTTTGTTTCTGCTTTATGCAGGTCATTAAATTTATTTCTGACCCAATATTCCACACATACAGGGCAAGAAGGGTTAATCTCAGTATAAGATAAAAAGTTGGAAAACTGGGAAACGTGTGCATGCCAACGAAGAACGAGAAGTGTAAAATCCCTTACTTGATTGAAAATAAAGTTGCATAATTGCTAATCCTGCTGTTATTAATTACAGTTTGAAGGTTTTCCAATGTGTCTGTCTGGGGATGATGACGACATTTAGATTCTCATCGGCGGCGGCGGCGGCGGCGGCGGCGGCGGCGGCGGCGGCGGCCTCCGTCGGTCTATGATGACCATGGAAGAGAATCCTAAACGTCTACTCTGCTGGAACAGCACCGTTTGTGGCTGAACAGGCCGATGCACACCGGTGTTCTACCTTCCAGCGTTGGGCGTTGGTAGGATTCAAGCCTGGGCAGGAAGATATGGAGGACAAGATGTTGCCCATGCAGCATGTCCCCCCTCTCCACGTCACTGATGGATCCAAAGGAACAGCAGGGCTGCTATAGTTTGGCACCAGCGCCATCGCAGGAGCTGCCAGAATGATATTGAGCACAACAGAGAACTGCCTTAGGGGCTCCGACTCTGGATTTTTCCTCAGGGTTGACTCCCGAAGCCTTTCCCGTGACTGGGTGTGCCGCAAGGCAGCGGAGGTTTGAAATCAGGGTTTACCTTCCCTTAGATGGGCTACCTTCCCAGGTTGACGAGCCACCATCTACCCGAAGCATCTGGTTTTAAGGCGCCAGAGATCCGCCCTCACCCCTTCTCCTATTAGTAAAAGCAGTTCCGCCGGGCTTAGAGACTAAACCACAAGGGCAGGCTAGGAGTTGGACTTAGTTGTCAGAGGCTTTTCGAGACGCACGCCGTAAGGAGCATTTTATGAGCACTGGGAGCTTAACCCCAGTGCCGCTCCTGGCTATGACAACCTTGGAACCGATTCTCATAAATCAAGTAAATAAGATGTAAAAGAAAAAAGTGCCTGGTGTCACCATCTTTCAGTTGTGACTCTCATGCTTTTAAATGTTATGATCTTGTGAGCTCACTCCCCCTCCCGTCCTGTGGAAAGGTCCCCGGCTCCACAGGTAATTAATACCCCTGCGTGAGTGGACGCACCTGCTGTCTCCTCACTGCCAGCGCTTAAAAGGACCAGTCTGTGAATGTTCCAGCGCTGGCTCGTTGGGTATACTGCCACAAAGAATTAAGTAAAGTATTTATTGTTTTGGAACCCAGAAGATTAATCCGTCTCTCTCTTCCTCTCTCTCAGGTTGCTGCCATGTATGTTGTGTGTCCCCGGGGGTTTGTTGTGTGCTCACCTGCTCTTCCATCTTCACCTTCACTCCAGATCGCCTTCTCCACCCGGTCAGACATCTCACCAGCCGTATTTACTGGCAGCTCCTAGTCATCCTTGCCTTTCTGTGTCCCTCGTCGGGCTCTCTGCTCTCACTCGTAAGCGTTTTCTATGATTCATTACTATCTGCCTCCCTCCTCGTGCTAATCTGCTCTTGTCTCTCTCATTTTAGGCCGGGCGCTCCTCTGGCGAGTGAGGTATTTTCCGATAACTCTGCATTTCTCTTTTCAATAAAACTGTGTTTAAAACTTTGCCTCTCTGCGTTGTGTGCATTCTCTGGTGTAGCATCTTGCACATGGGCTGATATTACTAGTAATCATGACAGAACGAGCCAGCCAGGAATTAGGCTCAGCAGGTGCTACATCAGCGGAGGACTCCGCACTTTACTGCCTCGACGTTACAGAGAGGCAGGTGGCCGTGCTAACTGAACAGCTGCAGACCATTACGCAGCAGCTGAGCACAGTTACCGAACATCTTAGTCACATGTCTCGTTGGGGCCCTCTCCCTTCTCCTGCCTTTCCAGTTTCTGCTACCATCCGCCAAACCACCTCTGTTCCCTCCCCTGCCCTGTACGCGGGGGGAGGTGGGGAAATGTAGGGGGGGTTTGTGTCAGGTTCAGGTTCAGCTGTATCTGCGGCAGGTGGGCGGGGAATACCCAAATTATACGTCTAAAATTCACTTTATGACCCTCCTGCTACAAGACCAGGCCCTCAGCTGGGCTCAATCTATTTTAGATAGTGTGGAGGGCCCTCATTACTCTTTTGATAGATTTATTAGCGAATTTTCCCACGTTTTCGATCGCTCAAAGAGTGAAGACAACATAATGAGTCGTGTGTTCTCTCTCCACCAGGGTAGTCGGTCAACAGCCGATTACTCTGTGGAGTTTCGGGTCGTCATGGCAGATTCTGGTTAGAATGACGTTTCCCTAAGAAGCACATTCCTCCAGGGTCTCAATTCCACCCTTTGCGGCGACCTGGCGATTCGTGTTGCTCCCTCCTCTCTGGATGGGCTTATCGATCAAGCCGTTAGTTTGGATAATCGCTACAGCGAGCACGCAAAGGATCAGAAGGCCTCCTCCGGCCCGCCTGTCTAGCGTACGTTCTCCCGGGATGCTGGCATAGGTGAGACTGACTCCTCCTCCAAGGCTGTGGTGCTTGGCCAAGTACAGTACCGACTTACTCCAGAGGAGTGCCAGGGATGGAGGAGAGGCGGTGTTTGTATGTATTGCGGCTCACTTGAGCACAAAATATTCAATTGCCACCTTAAACCAAAAAGACGCGGCCTGTCAGTAGCTGTGGGGGATCTGACAGGTGGGAATTGCATTCATGCCCCCAGTAACTTTTCCATTCCGGCGCTCATTCAGTTGCCGGGGGTTGAGAGGAGGGTTTCAGAATTAATTGATTCAGGGGCAGAGCAAAATTTCATCTCTTTGTGGCTCGTACAGGAAATTGACATTCCCACAACTGAACTGCCAGCTTTGCAAAATGTTGCGGCACTATCTGGGAGTTGTGTGGATTATATTACTGGACGCATGGCGCTGATTCCCGTCCTTCTTTCCGGGAACCACCGGGAGACCATTTTGCTCTTTATTCTTCCTAGTTCATCTTCCCCGGTGGTTCTGGGGTATCTTTGGCTCCGAAAGTATAATCCTATCACCAACTGGGAACAAAATTCCATTTCTTCCTGGAGCCCTTTCTGTTTAGCATCCTGCCTCTGCTCGGCCGAGTGTTCACCCTCCCTTTCCGTCTCCTCTCCTCCGGTAGAGCTTCTGGATCTCAGCCTTGTACCCGAGTTCTACCACGACCTTGGGGAGGTCTTTAGCAAGTGAAGAGCCTTTTCTTTGCCTCCTCACCCCTCTTATGACTGTGCTATCGACCTCCTCCCAGGTGCACAGTTGCTGTCCAGACGGCTTTACAGCCTTTCTGGACTGGAGAGGGAGGCGATGGAAAGTTATATTAAGGACTCAATGAACGCCGGCCTCATTTGGCCCTCCTCGGCTCCTCTTGGAGCGGGGCTTTTCTTTGTCGGAAAGAAGGACGGAACTCTGCGGCCGTGCATAGATTTCAGCGAGTTAAATGCCATCGCCATCAAAGATAAATACCCTTTGCCTCTGATCAACTCAGTGTTCGAGCTCCTTCAGCGGGCGCGGGTGTTTACTAAACTGGATTTGTGTAATGCGTATCATTTAGTCCGCATTCGCGAGGAGGACGAATGGAAAATGGCATTAAAAACTTACCTGGGGCAGTCTGAATATCTGGTGATGCCCTTTGGGCTCACCAACGCCTCCGCCGTCTTCCAGTGGATGACTTATGACGTCCTGCGCGATATGGTTACTCAGTTCATTTCTGTCTACCTTGACGATATTTTGACTATTTTGTGCACGCCAGAGGAGCACTCAGTCCATGTCAGGGCTGTGTTACAATGGCTCCTGGAAAACCAGCTCTTTGTGAAGGCCGAAAAGTGCGAGTTTTCCACCAGCTCCACTTCCTTCCTGGGCTTTATTGTTGCTGAGGGAGAGCTGAGGGCCGATCCAGCAAAGGTGAAGGCTGTGCTTGATTGGCCTACGCCCCAGTCCCATAAGGAGCTTCAGTGCTTCCTAGGATTCGTTAATTTCTACCGTCATCTCATTAGAAATTACAGTGGGGTAGCACAGGTTCTTACACAGCTGACCTCGATCAAGGTGCCTTTCACCTGGTCCAAGTCAGCTGAACGGGCCTTCCTTAAACTACAGAGCCTGTTTTCCAACACTTCCATCCTGGCCCAGGTCAACCCTCAGCTCCAATTCATTGTAGAGGTGGACGCTTCTGATTCGGGGGTGGGCACTGTCTTCTCGCAGTGTTCGACCTCCGATCAAAAGCTCCACCCATGCGCATTTTTCTCTCAGCGGCTCACGCTGGCCGAGAGGAACTATGAGTTCCTGTCAGCCGGCAAGGGGGGATCGAGAGCTCTTGGCCATTGAATTGGTTGTGGAGGAGTGGAGGCTCTGGCTGGAGGGAGCAGTTCATCTTATTGTTGTGTGGACCGACCATAAAAATTTAGAATATCTCCAGTCGGCCTGCCGATTAAATGCCCGGCAGGTCCGTTGAGCCTTATTCTTTATTAGATTTAATCTTACCATCACATATAGGCCGGGTTCTTGCAGTCAGGCCACTTTACCTCCAACCACTCAGCCCCCTCCTCCCTCCCACAACCCACTGTGCCCCCTCCATGCATCTTAGGTGCTCTTACTTGGGAAATCGAGCAGAGGGTCCGACAGGCCCAGGTCACTGAGCCCAAACCTGAGGGAGGACCTGAGGATTGACTGTTTGTTCCTGCAGCAGGGACAGACACCGAGGGGATGGACAACGCAGCAGTAACGGAGGGAGGTGTGGCTGATGAGACAGCCGGAAAAGAAGAAGAAAAAGAGCGAGAGTCTGCTGCGGGGATTGTCTGGCTCGGTGTTCGGGAAGAGGCTGTCAAAGAGGCAGGGGAATTCCTTTCCAAGATCAACCCCCTTTCCACAAGTCCTCTCTGTCCCCGCCCCCCCCAAGCCTCCTTCTCCCCCTTGGATCCTCAACGGTCAGACCATCTACACTGTTCAGAAAATTCTGGACGATCGACGTCGGGGCCGGGGGCTACTATACTTAGTCCGCTGGAAGGGCTACGGACCTGAAGAAAGGTCATGGATTCCCAGGTCGTACTTCCATGACAAAGGGATGGTCCAGGCCTTTCACCAAGCCCATCTCAACAAGCCCAGTGGGTCGCCAGGAGGCGTCCCTTGAGGGGGGGTCCTGTTATGATCTTGTGAGCTCACTCCCCCTCCCATCCTGTGGAAGGGTCCCCGGCTCCGCAGGTAATTAATACCCTTGCGTGAGTGGACACACCTGCTGTCTCCTCGCTGCCAGCGCTTAAAAGGACCAGTCTGTGAATGCTCCAGCGCTGGCTCGTTGGGTATACTGCCACAAAGAATTAAGCAAGTAAAGTATTTATTGTTTTGGAACCCAGAAGATTAATCCGTCTCTCTCTTCCTCTCTCTCAGGTTGCTGCCATGTATGTTGTGTGTCCCCGGGGGTTCGTTGTGTGCTCACCTGCTCTTCCATCTTCACCTTCACTCCAGATCGCCTTCTCCACCCAGTCAGACATCTCACCAGCCGTATTTACTGGCAGCTCCTAGTCATCCTTGCCTTTCTGTGTCCCTCATCGGGCTCTCTGCTCTCACTCGTAAGCGTTTTCTATGATTCATTACTATCTGCCTCCCTCCTCGTGCTAATCTGCTCTCATCTCTCTCATTTTAGGCCGGGCGCTCCTCTGGAGAGTGAGGTATTTTCCAATAACTCTGCATTTCACTTTTCAATAAAACTGTGTTTAAAACTTTGCCTCTCTGCATTGTGTGCATTCTCTGGTGTAGCATCTTGCACATGGGCTGATATTACTAGTAATCATAACATTAAATGTGATTTATTCTATTCACCTTCTTCACAATTTTACAACAATCTGATTAAAGATGAAGCAGCATTACCACATTATGCAAATATATAAAAGATTATTATGGACTTTGTTTCAAAGTTTTTTCTTATCTAAATGATCAGTATCTATGAATAAGGATTTCAAAGAAAAAAACATTTATCCCCCCCCCCACACACACACAAATATCCTTAGTTACATAAGCTTTAACAAATGCATGTTTCAAAGAAATATATTTAAGATAAAATGGGATCCTTCTGAATTCATTTCAGCTTGGGTATTTTGAGTAGTTTATTTCAGTTTAGTTTTTTAGTTTATTATTTTTATTTCACTCATTGACAAAAGAAAAGAACAGTTTAAAATAACTCACAATTCCCGTGTCCTGAATGAAAAGAAGCAGATGTCATGTGCGCCTCTACGAGGCAGAGAGAGACAGACTCAAGTGTTGGATCACACTCATGGCATTTATTAACGGAACAAAACGTAAGTCCAAAACTGAGCAGATATACAAGAAATGAAACAACTTACAGCTGGCGCTGGGCCGACAACGCCCAGCGAATGCAGGAGATTATAGGAAGAATGTGGATACGAGTTCACGTTGACAATCAAGAGCGCAGCAATGATTGTACAAGCAAGCAGTCCTTAAATAGCAGAGCGCCAATTAGTATGAATGATCACTGGTGCAGGTTTATGTGAGCAGGAGAACAAAAACTAGTAATTGAGATCAGCTGGCGAGTGAGAGGGAGACAGATCAAAAATTGACAACTGACAGGATACGCCCACATGACGCTACACGCCTCCCGACAGCTGTCAAACAGGAAAGGGGACAATACAGAGATATAGAGTAATAAAATATCATACCCCAGTATAATTATAAATAAGTACAGAAAAATAAAAATATAAGACTAGCTAACAGAAAAATGACAAGCAGAACATAAATACATGAACCCAAAGGCACAAAATACAACAGATGAGTGATAAACAGGGAAAAAGCCATGCAACCAATTCTGGAGGAAATCTCCAGCCCTCGGGTCATGACAGAGCCCCCTCTCAAGGGGTGGATCCCAGACACCCCATGGTAACATCAGAAGAAAAAGAACCCCCCCCCCCCCCAAGCATGAAACACAGTGATCTACCCAGGGCGAGTGGTGGGGGGAACAGGCTAGGAGGGAACAAAAACAACCCTGCTCAGGACCCACACCAGAAAACACAGACTAAAGGTCCATGACCCACGGAGCCCTAAAGTTCAGGCGGCCGCTCAAAGTCCCAGGCCCGGCGGATGGCAAAGTGAACCAGGTCAGGTGGCCTGCTGAAGTCCCAGGCCCGCCAGATGGCCAGGTGGTACAAGTCAGGTGGCCTGTCGGAGAAAATGGACCACCCGACCCGGCGGCTCAGTCTTTCAGGCGACTGGCCCAAGTACTTCAGCCACTTAAATAGAAGAGCCGGCCCGGGAGGCAGCTCTCCCACTGGGAGACCCAATACTGGGAAGAAGAGCCGAGGACGGGGAGCCCGGACGTCGTCACATAGAGCAGGAAGGGGGGCCCTGATGGCATCAGGCAGAGGGAAGAAAGGGGACCACAACACCCTCAGTGGTCTTGGACTGGGGAAAAGTTGCACCCACGGTGGCTCCGGGCTGGAGGACTGCAGCACCCTCGGTGGCTCCAGGCTGGAGCACTACAGCACCCTTGGTGGACCTGGGCTGGGCCAACGTTGCACCCACGGTGGCCCCTGGGCTGGGGCGTAGCGCCCATAGCAGCCCCGCACTGGAGTGGAGCACCCACGTTGGGCTAATGCTTGGGTGCAGCACCCATGAGGGACCCCAACCGGGAAGCAGAGTCCACGGAGAGTTGGATGGTGAAGAGGGAACCCAGATGACGGCCTCCGGCAGGGAATGAGCTGCTCCCACAGAGAATCCAGCCTGGGTCATAGCTGCACCTGCGGAGGTCTGGAACAGGACACCTAAGTCGACCTCATCGGAGGAGACTGAGCCCTGAGTGACCTCCAGCGGTGAACCTGGATCTAGGGAGGCATCTGGCCTTGTTGGATTCTCTCCAGTGACCCTGGGAGAGAGCTCACACACAGAACAAAGAGAAAGGGGTTCAGGGTCACCGGCAGCTTCGGAGCCCGGCGAGGCAAGCTCATGTACAGTTGGCGGCTGCACCTGGCCCTCCTCACCAAGAGCCAGGCGAGATTGCTCCAAAATAGGCTAAAGGAAGACAAAAGAGAGCACTTGCCTGAGCTCGAGCTCCACCGCTGTCCAAGACGCCAACGATCCAGGTGACGATGGTTCATTGGGCCCAGCCCTCAGGAGGTCCATCTCAGGCTACCACTCTGCTGTGGTGGAATCTGCAGCAGGCATGATCGTCGTTGCAGTCATGGTGCCCCCAGATGAAATAATCCATGCTGGTGACTCTTCCAGCATGGCAGCTGGGGGTCGGCTCCGTGCTGACCCTGGACTTGGATCCTCCAAGGCCAAGGGCCCCTCCATCATCCAGCTGCTTGGTTTTGGGGCTGGCAGACACCCAGGAAAAGATGGGGGAGACATGGAGAGTATAGGTGAGAAAAGATTTGCTGCTACAGGTGTTGAGAGCTCAGGGGACTGCAAGCCCTGAGCCTCATCACCGGGAGTCAGAGAAGGCACAATATCATTAATAGGCAGAGAAATAAATGACACTTGCCTGTCATCCCAGTGAATGATGTTCTCTGTTGCAGCAGGTGGACAGTCATCCGTCTCCATGTCTATGGTGGCCCTGGGCCCTTCAATGGCTTGTGGAGGAGCCACCCCAAAAATCACGGAGGAAGACGTGGCCGGAGAAAAAATGAAGGACTTGTTGGCAGTGGGAGGAGACACCGAGGGGATGGAGGATGCAGCAGCAAAGGAGAGAGGTGGCATGCATGTGCCCACCGGTGAAGATGAGGAGGAGTGAGAATCTGCTGTGGGAAAAAGTCGGGCTTAATGTTGGGGAAGAGGCTGTCCAAGAGGCGGGAGGATTCTTCCAGCGATCTGTGGCAGGATGACGTTGTTGGCGTTGGACTGGCGACATGCGTGCTGGAGGTGGAGGGGAGTTGGCCAAAGCCTGAAGGGAAATTATGGCGTGGAGTATGTCTACAGCCTCTGCGTAATTCCATAGGCGAGGAAATGCCTTCATCACTTGCATCACGCCATCTCGACTCTTTCGGGCCATCTCAAGAGAATAGGAGGCCTGCGTCAGCGACCAAAACACCTCCAGAAAACTCACCGCCTGCCACTCTACATCGTCCAGGTTGGACATGGCAAGCTCAAGTACACAGGTGAGTGAAAAGGCAAAAGGGAAAAAATTCCCTAGTGTGACAGCTGAGTCTTAATTTTGGCTGCGCTATTCTGTCATGTGCGCCTCTACGAGGCGAAGAGAGACAGACTCAAGTGCTGGATCACACTCATGGCATTTATTAATGGAACAAAACATAAGTCCAAAACTATGCAAATATACAAGAAATGAAACAACTTATAGCTGGCATCCCTGTGCCAACAACGCTCAGCGAATGCAGGAGATTACAGGAAGAATGTGGATACGAGTTCGCGTTGACAATCAAGAGCGCAGCAATGATTGTATAAACAGGCAGTCCTTAAATAGCAGAACGCTAATTAGTATGAATGATCACCGATGCGGGTTTACGTGAGCAGGAGAACCAAAACTAGTAATTGAGATCAGCTGGCGAGTGAGAGGGAGACAGATCAAAAACTGACAACTGGCAGGATACGCCCACATGATGCTACAGGCCTCCTGACAGCTGTCAAACAGGAAAGGGGACAATACAGTGATATAAAGTAATAAAATATCATACTGTCATGGTTGTGAGCGCGCACCCCTTCCTTCCCATTGTTTCCTTCCTCAGGTCATCAACACACATGGGTGAGGAGACGCAGCTGCTGCCCTTCATCAGCCAGTGTTTAAAAGGAGCTGCTCTTCAGTGCACTGACGATGGCTCGTCTGGGTATACTGCCGTAGCAGAGTATTACTCTAGCAAGCACTAATCTCCTAGGTGAGGTTTCCGTACTAACCTGTCTCCTTTTCTCCCTTCCAGGTTGCTGCCACCATGCGGGTGCGTCTGCGGGGACTGCGTGCGCTCACTGCCCCTTCATCTCCGCTCAGCTGCAACCATTCTCCACCCGGTCAGGCACCACCGGCTCCACCATCTCCACCCTGCTGGTTTGTCTCTTCCCCCGTTCAGGGTCCTGCCGGTCATCCCTATTATCCCACGTAAGTGTCAGTTTGGCTCGCCAAATTTCCCTGTCTCCATTCTTCTCCTCACAGCTCTTGTTCTCTCTCCACAGGCTGATTCCTCTGGCGAGAGACGTTTTCCTTAGGCTGTGCCTCATTTTGATATTTAATAAACTTCTCAAACGTGGTTTTTGTGTCTTTGATTGTCCTCCTGTTGCTGCATCGTGCACGTGGGCTGTCATTAATAATAAATCATGACATCATACCCCAGTATAAACTTCGGGTAGATGGTGGCTCGTCAACCTGGGAAGGTAGCCCATCTAGGGGAAGGTAAACCCTGATTTCAAACCTCCGCTGCCTTGCGGCATACTCGGTCACGGGAAAAGCTTCGGGAGTCAACCCTGAGGAAAAATCCGGAGTCGGAGCCCCTAAGGCAGTTCTATGTTGTGCTCAACATCGTTCTGGCAGATCCTGCAACGGCGCTGGTGCCAAACTGTAGCAGCCCTGCTGTTCCTTTGGATTCATCAGTGACGTAGAGAGGGGGGACATGCTGCATGGGCAACATCTTGTCCTCCATATCTTCCTGCCCAGGCTTGAATCCTACCAACGCCCAACGCTGGAAGGTAGAACACCGGATCACTGGAGAGGACACTCCAGCTTCGCCTTTGGCGTAGACAAAACACGGGGAATGACAATTACCGGTTATAAGCCACCGCTCAATTGGCGTAGAGCGCGGCACCAGGGGTTATTCCCGATGGTGGGAGGGATCATCGGATCTCACTGGACAGCTACCGCCCGCCTCAAGCTGGGCAGCCCCCAGCCAATAAGGTGTTGTCCCGCTACAGCTTGCTTTCCTCATTGGGTGCATGGGGATGAGAAGTCCGAACAGCAGGCTGAGAACCTTTGCACCAGGCAAGACAAAAAAACAAAAGAGACCAACTCTAAAACTGGGAACTTGAAACGTCCACACTATGATGACAGGACTCGCTGCTAACCTCAAGGACATCAACGACACCAGGAAGACTGCCATCATCAATAATGAGCTGAAGAGACTGGGAGTGGATATCGCCACTCTCCAGGAAACACGGTTGGCTGACGCAGGCACACTGAGAGAGAAGGACTACACGTTCTACTGGCAGGGAAAGGGCAGTGACGAACACAGGGAACACGGAGTGGGCTTCGCAGTGAAGAACACCTTGCTGAAGATGGTGGAACCGAGGAGCACTGGCTCTGCACGACTCCTCACCCTCCGCCTGAACACCACTCAAGGCCCAGTTACCCTCGTCAGTGTGTATGCCCCAACACTGACAGCCACACCAGAGGCAAAAGACGAGTTCTACGAGAATCTCGCAACAACTGTCAGGATCATCCCCAACTCTGAACAATTCATTCTCCTTGGAGACTTCAATGCCAGAGTGGGTGCTGACCACGACTCCTGGCCCTCCTGTCTTGGATCTTTTGGCGTGGGCAGAATGAATGACAACGGACAGCGGCTGCTCGAGTTCTGCACATATCACGATCTGTGCATCACAAACTCGTTCTTCAAGACCAAGCCCCAACACAAGGTTTCCTGGCAACATCCGCGCTCAAAGCACTGGCACCAGCTGGACTTGATCCTGACCAGGCACACCTCACTGAAGAACGTGCTAATCACCCGTTCGTTCCAGAGTGCAGATTGCGACACAGATCATTCATTGGTGTGTTGCAAGGTCAAGCTGCAGCTGAAGAAATTCCATCGTGCTAGACAACCTGGAAAGGCATGGATTGACACCAACAAGATGGCTCAACCAGAACTTGTTGAGCAGTTTGCCTCCACCTTTGAGAAGGAACTTGGTGTACCACAAGAAGGAGAATCTGCAAAGCAGAAGTGGGAAGAGCTGCAAAACACCATCCACCGCACAGCCTTGGCTACCTTTGGGAGGAAGACCTCGAAGTCACAGGACAGGTTTGATGCCAAGTTGACCGAGATGACCCCCGTCATTGAAGCCAAGCGCTCAGCACTTGCTGAGTACAACAAGTACCCAAACGAGAAGAATCTCCAGATTCTCAGGGCTGCGAGAAGCAAAGTTCAGCAGACTGCTCGGCGCTGTGCCAACGAGTACTGGACTCAGCTCAGCCAAGACATTCAAACCGCTGCCATAACAGAGAACATCCGTGGTATGTACAATGGCATCAAGAAAGCACTTGGTCCGGCTCAGAGCAAGACAGCCCCCCTCAAATCCTCCACTGGGGAGATGATCACAGAAAAGAACAAGCAGATGGAGAGATGGGTGGAACACTACTCCGACCTCTACTCCAGACAGAACACCGTGACACCATCAGCCCTTGATGCCATCGACTGCCTGCCATCCATAGATGAACTTGACGCCGAGCCAACCATCGATGAACTCAGCAAGGCCATTGATAGCTTGGCTGCTGGCAAGGCACCCGGCAACGACGGCATACCCCCTGACCTGATCAAGCACTGCAAGACCGCCCTACTGCTGCCATTGCATGACGTCCTCTGCCAGTGTTGGAAAGAAAGTGCCATACCACAGGACATGAGGGACGCCAAGATCATCACCCTCTACAAAAACAAAGGGGAGAGAAGCGACTGCAACAACTACAGGGGCATCTCCCTCCTCAGCGTTGTTGGCAAAGTCTACGCACGAGTTGTTCTCGTTCGTCTACAGAAGCTTGCCGAACGTGTCTACCCGAGTCTCAGTGTGGCTTCCGCGCTGAGCAATCGACGGTAGACATGATATTCTCCATCCGCCAACTCCAGGAGAAATGCAGAGAACAGAACATGCCCCTGTACGTCGCCTTCATTGACCTCACCAAAGCGTTCGATCTGGTCAGCAGAGAGGGCCTTTTCAAGATCCTGCCAAAGATAGGATGCCCACCAAAGTTGCAAAGCCTCATTGAATCGTTTCACACCAACATGCAGGGGATAGTGCAGCACGATGGTAACGTCTCAGAGCCATTCAACATACGCAGCGGAGTGAAACAGGGCTGTGTACTTGCGCCAACCCTCTTTGGGATTTTCTTTGCTATGCTCCTGAGGCATGCCTTCAGCACAGCAACAGAGGGAATCTACTTGCACACAAGATCTGACGGCAGGCTTTTCAACCTCGCCCACCTGAAAGCCAGAACCAAAGTACGCGAGGCTCTAATCAGAGACATGCTGTTCGCAGACGACACCGCAGTTGCAACCCACACACAGCAGGAGCTTCAGACTCTGATGGACCGCTTCTCCCAGGCATGCAAGGACTTTGGGCTTACCATCAGCCTGAAGAAGACTAACGTCTTGGCGCAAGGCACGGAAGCACCACCAACCATCACCATCGACGACTACAAGCTGGTGGTCGTGAATCAGTTCACGTACCTGGGGTCCATGATCAGCAACAACCTCTCCCTTGATACAGAGATCAACAAGAGGATTGGAAAATCAGCCTTCACACTCGCTCGCCTCACCACACGAGTGTGGGAGAATCCCAAACTCTCTGCCAAGACGAAGATGGCAGTGTACAACGCCTGCGTCATCAGCACACTGGTCTATGGGAGTGAGACGTGGACAACATACGCCCGGCAGGAAAAGAGACTGAACTCCTTCCACTTGCGCTGCATTCGCCACATCCTGGACATATCCTGGCAGGACAAAGTGCCCAACACAGAAGTTCTGTCCCACGCCGGCCTTCCCTCCATGTTCACTCTACTCAGGCAGCGCAGGCTCCGCTGGCTAGGCCATGTTCACCGTATGGAGGATGGCAGAATTCCCAAAGACGACCTCTACGGAGAACTGGCAACTGGCAGGAGAGACGTTGGCCGTCCACAGCTGTGCTTTAGAGACGTCTGCAAGAGAGACATGAAGGCTCTGGAGATCAACACAGAGCGCTGGGTGGACCTTGCAACGGACCACTCCAAATGGAGAGGCACCCTGACCAGACAGCTCAAGGCAGGTGAAGAGAGACTGACTGCTGCAGCAGATGAAAAAAGGACCCGCAGGAAGAACCACCACAGACCCAGCAGCACGGAGACCACCCACAAGTGCAACCTGTGTGACAGGGACTGCCATTTGCGCATCGGCCTGTTTAGACACAGGTGGTGCTGTTCCAGCAGAGTAAACATTTAGGATTATCTTCCATGGTCATCATAGACCGACGGAGGCCGACGACCCCAGTATAATTATAAATAAGTACAGAAAAATAAAAATATCACACTAGCAAACAGAAAAATGACAAGCAGAACATAAATACATAAACTCAAAGGCACAAAATACAACAGATGAGTGATAAACAGGGAAAAAGCCATGAAACCGAGTCTGGAGGAAATCTCCAGCCCTCGGTTCATGACGGCAGAAGAATATTCTGAGTAGAAAATGGTAGACATCTATTAAAGTGCTAATACTATCCACCTTATTTCTCGGCCCCATGATGCCTTGCGTGAATTATGGATGCAACTTCCGGTACTAGTTTAGAACATATGGTTGTCACTGAAACGGGACACTTTTTCTTGTTAAAAAACAATGACTTCTGCATCAGAAATACAGGAACACAGCCTTTTGTACCTCAAAACAGTAATATAATAATCAAACCACTTCCCACGACTATGGAGGGATGGGAAGATGAGCTTATAAAGTGGCCTCGGACACAGTAGCTCCGTTAGTTAGCGCCGCTGCTAAGATGCTAACACTGTAAACAAATGACCCATGGTGGCTAAATGAGTCACTTTGAGGACATTTTCAAAACTGATGTAACATTATTTCCATATTCTGTATTGAAAGACCTTCAAGATGATATTTAATTTGTAGGTGGTGTGCAAAAACTGACCCAGAAAAAGACGATTTGTTTATATTTTAGCTAGGTTGAAAACTCACATTCGATCGGTTGGGAGTTACTGTGGTGTATGAATATGTGTGTCTGGACGCCGTGCCCACCCACAGGGTGACGTCAGGCAGGCACGGCCCATTCTGTATATAAACACCAAGTTCAGTGTAATATAGTTGTTTGCTGTATGAAGACTCGCCTCGCTCTCCATCATTTATCAGACATGACAGTTATGTCTTCCGTTAAAACAGGTATTCTTAGAAAGTGTGATTTCTAAGCTTTCCAATGATACCAGGCACTCATGGGGTTTTGCCGGGACTTGCTGCTACCAAACAAAGAAATCAAATCAAATCAAATCAAACTTTATTGTCATATTGCTGTACATACAACTGTAGTGTAGGCAAGATGAAATTGCGTTTCTCTCGGCATCCATATAAATAGAAGCAGCATGATTTAAGACACACTCACACATAGCTTCACCCCCCCACCCCCACCCCGCCCCCCATCCATTCACACATCCCTGAGACATACTTGGGAAAAAAAAACTAACTAACTATAATATACAAATAATATACAAAATGTCCGTAGGTGCAGTAGTGTGTATGAGAGATTCAGGGTCAACTGTTCAGCATCCTGACAGCTTGTGGAAGGAAGCTGTTAATCAGTCTGGTGGTTCTGCCTCTGATGCTCCGGAATCATTTACCAGATGGAAGAAGTTCAAAGTGTTTATGCAGAGGGTGAGAACGGTCCTTGACAATGTTCAGTGCCCTGCTCCTACAACGGTTCTGAAAAAGTTGTTGGACAGAGGGGAGGGAGACTCCAATTACCCTCTCAGCCCCCTTGACTATCCTCTGCAGGGCTTTTTTGTCTGACATACTGCAGCTGGAGTACCATGTAGCAATGCAGTACGTCAGAACACTCTCCACCACACCTCTGTAGAAGGTCCTGAGGATGCAGATGGGGAGAGAGGCCTGTTTGAGTTTTCTCAAGAAGTGCAGTCTCTGCTGAGCCCGCTTCCTGATCCCCAAGGAATTCTTGCTCCAGGTCAGGTCCTGCGAGATCTGCACTCCGAGGAACTTGATGTTCTCCACTCTCTCCACTAAACGGCTGCCGATGCTGAGGGGCACGTGCTCAGGCTGTGACCGCCGGAAGTCGATAATCATCTCCATTGTTTTGTCCACGTTGAGCACCAGATTGTTCTCCCTGCACCAGCCCTCCAGGTCTCTCACTTCTTCCCTGTACATTGATTCCTCATCCCTCTGAATAAGTCCCACCACCGTGGTGTCGTCTGCAAACTTAATACAGTAATCTGGTTCCCCTCGTGTCTGGATACACAGTCATGTGTTAGAAGTGTAAACAACAGTGGACTGAGTACACAGCCTTGAGGGGATCCGGTGCTCAGCATGACAGAGTTGGAGATGTTGTTTCCAACCCGGACAGACTGAGGTCTCTCAGTCAGGAAATCCAGGATCCAGAGACATGTGGCGGTGTTCAAACCAAGAAGGAGTAATTTCTCCATCAGTCTCTGGGGAATAATGGTGTTGAATGCTGAATTGAAATCAGTGTACAGGAGTCTGGCGTAGGTGTCTTTCTAAAGAGTGATTTCTGAAAGAGTCATGACTTATGACGTCTCGTTGCCTGTAGTCATAATAACGCAGTGGGCATTCTGACCAGCACATCTCCACCGCAATAAAGTCAGCTGCATTTTGTTAAAATATGTTGGACATAATCAAATTTACCTCAGAGCAGATGTACGCCACAACACCGTGTTTGGATGTCGTCTGTCACAGTGTGGTGAGAAGCCTCCATTTATCCAGTCTGGCACAACCACGAACACCAGCAAGTGCCAGAACTACGCCAAAACATTCAAAAAATACAAAAACTATTCATCCATCTTCTTCCACTTAATCCTTTTTGGGTTGCAGGGGAGCTGGAGCCTATCTCAGCATCTTTGGGTGAGAGGCAGGGTCCACCCTGGACAGATCACCAGTCCATCGCAGGGCCAACACAGAGAGACAGACAACCATTCACTCTCTCAGTCAGACCTAAGGACAATTTAGAATCCCCAGTTGATGCCAATTAACCTAACTTGCATGTTTTTGGCATGTGGGAGGAAACCAGAGAAATCCCGGAGTAAACCCACACAGACACGGGGAGAACATGCAAACTCCACACAGATCACTGTTGGTCGGGGGCTGGGATGGAACCCAGGATCCCCCGGCCAAGGGTGAGTTGCTGTGCTGCTGCAGTGCTAACCACTCTGCCACCGCACCGCCAATAAAAAAAAAACTATTGTCCCCCCCCCTTTTTTTTTCTTTTTCTTTTTTTTTCTTTTTCCCTACCCTAACCCCTTTGTTTTTTTAAATGTAGAATGTGATCTGAATGCATTATATATGATGAAAAATGAATAAAAACCTAAGTTACAAAAAAAAAACTAGAAGAGCTGAAATTAGCTGCCACTTGAGAGCAAAACACATGCAGTACGTGGACTATACATTAAAATGAATTTGAAAAACTTTTAAAAACGCTGTTTTAAATGTCCCTGCTACGCCACTGTTATTGACTGATTTAACACTATGTCAGCTGAAACCGGAAGCTCCGCCCATAATCGTTCCTACAGCGACGCTCCAGGAATAAAGTGGATAAAGTATGGGTGAAATTTTTCATTCCTGCTGATACGTTTCCTGACAAATATATAAAGTAACGTTGTTTTTGATCCACTGATTTATTGCATAAAAACGTCTTTTGTATTATTTAATTTATTGCTGTAATGTAGTCATAGTTTTACATTTTTTCAACTTTATTGAACACATTAACAAATTACAATTAACAGGCACTGCTTGTCAATAATAATAATAATAATAATAATAATAATAATAATAATCAACAGGTATCCATCAACAATGTAAGCAGCATATAAAAAACAAGGAGCAAAGAAAAAGAGAGAAAAAAGTCAAATAAATACATGAAACAAAGATTACTCTGCGGGGCTGAATTCATGTATATGGCAAGAACTTCTGAAAGTTTTAAGACATTTCTTTTTTCTATCTTAGCAATAGATTTATAAAAACTTTTCAAGTCATTTTTAAATGCTGTATTTTCACGCTTTTTAGCCGATTACAATGTTACATTTTGTTTTCCTGGCTGCAATGTCGGCAACTTCCTGTCTCCAACTCACACGAGGGCGTCCTTTCCACGGAAGTTTGTGTTACTTCCGGTCCCCAGATCTGGTACACAGACGACTCGGCGCCCATATTGCCACTGCATCCAGGTGGTCTTGTTGAAAAGAAGTAACTAATAACTGTAATTAGTTACTATTTTTAGTAACTTGCCCAACACTGGTAGCAGCCAATCATAGAGGCACTATGGCATCGGTCAGAAACAGACTCTGGGAATTTTTAGTGATCCATTGTGCCGCTTTTTTGGTCTTTGTGCTGCGTATAATTGCTGCCAGGCTCCGTTCTTCTTCCACCATCTCCAGCACTCCTCTTTTATGGCCATTTGATCTTCAAAATATGTCTTCAGCACCTCATCTCAAAAGCTTCCAGTCGCTTTACGTGTGTTTTCAAGGGTGTCCGTGTCTCACATGCATACAGAAGAACGCTCCAAACACGCTTCTCTTTTTCAGTTTCAGACTTTAATTGTACGTAGAACACGAACAATTAAAATTACTAGTTTACCTTCACAGTTTCTGGAAATCTCTGCGCTTCCTGCTAAATGACGACACGTGACAGCAACCCACCCAGCCAGCGTGTCCATGTGGGCCCCAGCAAAGGTTCAATTGGACTGTCTTCTCAGTCCATGTGGGTGTGTCCACGGCTCCATGTTGGCCCCATCTGTGATTGCCCACATGGACTTCACCTGTTATCCTGTTTTCAACTGATTTTCTCATAAATTTGCTGTTTTCTTGTAAATTTGTGACTTTTTTCTTGTAAATTTGTAGTTTTTCTCATAACTGTGTTTACTCTTGCAAATTTTTTTTATTAATTTACAACTTTTTCTGATTTTTTTCCTGATAAATTTGTCACTTCTTTCTTGTGTGCCAAAAGTTTTCTTGCAAGTTTGTAACTTTTTCAAGTAATTTAAAAAACATTTCTTGCAACTTTTTTCTCCTAAATTTTCACTTTTTTCCTCATGAATTTATGACTTTTTTCCTGTAAATGTGTGACTTTTTTCTTGTAATTTTTCCTGTGGCACCAGTGTTGGTGAAACCTGCTCGCCCACATTAAACCCATGCTGGGCCCAGATGGGTGACGATTACCCACCCACCTGCACCACAGGTAAAGTCCATGTGGGCAAACACAGATGGGGCCAACATGGAACCCACATGGGAGCCATGAGACAGCCCAGATTTAACCGTTGGTGGGGCCCACATGGGCACGCTGGCTGGGTGTCAAGCAAAAGGCGTTTGTTCTCTTTTGATGTCAGAACGAATAAAGTTGGAGTCAGAGTGCACGGAAAGATAAGAAAACCTCAGCTCAATTAAAGGCCAAAACATACATATATTAGGAACAGCTGACAGACTTACCGTACACCACCCGCTGTGTGTCAGTCCTCTGCGTATGTGTGTGTGGGTGTGTGTGTGTGTGTGTGTGTGTGTGTGTGTGTGTGTGTGTGTGTGTGTGTGCGTGAGACCGAGAGAGAGAACGCTGCAGTCAGCAAGTAACAGATATGGCCTTGAATGTTGCTGATGTCTTTGCCAAATTTCATACAGATGAGCCAGTGATCATCTAAATTCAGATTCCCTAAGGATTAGTTTCAGTCCCAGAAAAAGAGGTAATCTGAAAATGTCCAGCTTCATCCCTCTTTAATGTAGCTTAAATTAAAGTGGATAACAGCGTGTCATTATGACCTTCATATATCACCACTGTCTGATGTGAGCTGACAGACGTAAGGAGGAGGGTGCATCTGGCTGTGTGCAATGTGTGCTAACACCGCTGGCTTGCAGGTATAAGGACGTTTCGTTGGCGACACTCTGCTGCTGGTTTCCATGCGTGCAGCTGTGGTGGGTTTTACTTTTCATTGTTATATACTTGCGTGGCAGGGTGTCATGACCTGTCGCCATGAGGTAAAAGGTCGCTGACCAAATAAGGAGTCCAAGACAGATGGCGAGCTGCGCTTCAAAAGTATTGATCATGTCAGTGTGAGAAGAGAAGAAGCTGATGCTGGAAGCCATAGCAGCTGTAAAAGCAGTGAAAGATTAATGGTCCACCTGGACAGGATTTCTCCTGTCCAACAGAATCCTGGATTTGCTGATCTCCTTCTGTGGAGTTGTAGATCTGATACAGACCTGTCCCCTGGCATGTCTGGTATCCTTTCATTATTTAAACTCAAGCAGAAGTGGGGATAATCACAATTCCAGTGAGACTTGTAACTCACATACCTACCAAATTAGCTGAGCGACCCAACAGAGTTTTTAGGGCCAGGGAGCCATCCTTTCCCCATTTCTCATTGACTATCTTAGTCAGTCTATGACATAATTAAACAAGAGGGAGTACGGTACCAATGATAATGCTGTGATTCAGTCGTAGACATCACCACAGTGATGCAGTATGCAGGGTACTGTATGAATTTGAGTGTAATATTGCTTTTAAACAACAGTTCCACAAGCACAGTTTATTAAACGTCAGCAATGCAGGACAAAAATTCTGATTTTTATTTGCTTAACCAGTTATTTTGTTTCACCGAGAAAAATAGTCCGTTCAGAATGTACCCAGTTAACTGCTGCTTAACACCTCAGTGGGCATAATGTAGAAAAGAATAGGCCAGTTGTTATTTCACACACATGTACTGTAAGCAAATAAAATATTCAAGCAGTGTTACACAAGAGTAAGTTATGGTATCGTCAATATACGAACTCTGGGTACGATGCGAATGGCACAAGAGCATCACACCTGGAGCTCGTATAGTCATGATACCATAACAAACTCAAGTGTAACATTGCTTTTATACAACTTTCTGCAAGCACAAATTATTAAATAACAACAATACTGGACAAAATATAATGATTTGTTTGTTTAACCAGCTATTTTTGTGCAGCTGAGGAAAAAATAGTCCCTTCTGAATGTAGCCAGTAACTGTTGCTAAACATCCCAATCAGCATGAAGACGTCTATTATCATTTCACACACATGTAAACGAATTCAATATTGTCAAGTGCAAAAGTATATGTGTTTATAAAACATACCTGCTGAGTCGGGAGTCACCAGAACCATCGGTAGTCAGCTGGTAGCTAGTAGTTAGCATGCTAGTGATTTAGCACATTTTGCTCACTTTTCTTCACATTTTCAGATGACACAAAGAGCCCATCACCGCAAAGGTGTTGTGGTTTGTTAATCGAGACAATAAATCAAACTCTAGCACTGCCTATTTTTATAAACAGATATGAAATCGCTTAATGAGCTTAAAATGACAGCAAGGCTGGGGTAGACGGAGGTAGGGTTCCACCCTTCAAAGGTGTGGAACTTCCAGGTCACGCATGTATAATTTCTTGTCAAACAGCGCCTCACTGTGGAAATTAAGGTATCCAAAAGAGTACTGCAATTCTCAGAGAGTTGAGAGTAAATTAGTGTTAGTAATTAATGGTTACATGAACACCTTTGAAGCGGAGTGATACCATCCACGGAAATTGGAGTGCAATTATCATGGGTTATAGTAATTCCTGGAATCCCTATTGTCCAATCAAATTGCTTGGTCTGAAGGTAGTACAGACAATTCAAATGCAATTAGATAAAAATTTTATTGTTTTAACCGTAAATTGAAGATGCACTCCAGTGGATATAAATCCCCTTATTAACAAATCTACATTGTCTAAAATGGTATCTTATGCTCTTTTTTCCCCAAAAAAATCTTTCATTGTCTTACAGTTGCCTGTAAAAATCTTTTCCCTTTTCCTCTTCCTTCAAATGCCAGGATCTAATTAGGCCCACCCACATCCCGACACAGAAGTCTGCAAACTGGCAAATTTGAACAGCTACTACTTAGTCCTGATTGGTTCATCTGTTATAGTGACATCACAAAAACGCTTCATCTAAACTTGAACTCTAGGTGGTGCAGGAACACGCAGTTGCCTTTATTTTCTCTTCGTGTTTGCGCCACTTAGTGTTTTTTAAAATTACGCCTAAGTGTATATTCATGCGTTTGTCTGTATATGATGCTGTGCAGAAGCTACATTCCCCACAGCCTTTTGGCGATAAGGAATATGACCAAATATTACACCTTGGACCAGAGCGTTACAGAGGAACTCCATGGCCTAGGTCTCCTCCACCAGACCTCCACACTCCTGGACTCAACTGCTGTGTCTCATCCCAAATGGAGACGCCATAGACAGTGTGAACGGCAACAAAAAAGAGGTAAATGTGGAGGTATCCATACAAAGCCAACCACTAGCCCACACAGACTGCCAGTTTCTTCCTTCAGTCTGGCTAACGTACACTCACTAGACAACAAAATAGACCACATACAGCTCCTGAGAACTACGCAACGTGATGTGTGGAACTGCTGTGTTTTTATCTTTACAGAAATGTGGTTAAATGACAATATACCAGACTCTGCCATTCAGTTAGCAGGGCTAAAATGCTACTGTGCTGACAGAGTGTTCACGGTAGGAGGGAAGACCTGCGGGGAAGGCATCTGTGTTTACATCAGTGATGCTTGGTGCCAAGATGTGACTGTTGTGCATAAACACTGTTCTCCATTGGTGGAGTTTATGATCATCAAGTGCCGACCCTTTTACATTCTGAGAGAATTTCCATCTGTCCTCCTAGTCGCCGTGTATGCCCTGCCCACCGCCATCGGCGAGAGGAGTAAAGCACTAAAGGAACTCTATCAGGCCATCAGTGAGACACAAACAGCACATCCAGACAGATTCCTCATCACAACAGGAGACTTCAACCATGCAGATTTAAAGGCCCTCCTACCAAATCTACACCAACATGTAGATTTTCCAACAAGGGGAGACAATTTGCTGGATTTGGTGGTGTACACACCTCACAAGAAAGCATACAGAGCCTCCCCACTTCCCCACCTGGGTCTCTCTGATCACATCACCATCTTGTTAAGGCCGGCATACAAAACCAGAGTGAAAACAATCAGACCAACCAAAAAACAGGTATGTGTGTGGCCAGAGGGGGCCTGTGATGCTCTGAAAGACTGCTTCAGCACCACAGACTGGGATATATTCAACCACGCAGCCACTCACAATGGACACACAAACCTAGAGGAGTACACTGAGGTAGTTGCAGCACACATAGCTAAATGCATTGATGATATCACTCACTGCAAAACCATCACTGTTCGTGTCAACCAAGAGCCATGGATGACAGCAGAGGTCCACAGGCTCCTGAGGGCTCGGGACACAGCCTTTAGAGCCAGCGACACTCCAGGACTAACAACAGCTAGGGCCAACCTGTCCCGTGGTATCAAGGAGGCAAAACGGCAATACAGGAAGAAAGTATCCGGACACTTCAGCAACACCAGAGATGCATGCAAGGGTGTAACTTTGTTTCAAACATTTGGGGGTTGAGATCTCTACCTGTATAGAAAGCCTAAGTCACGCCCCTCCAGTTCTGCATATTGGACCTTAAATCGAAAAAAAAAAAAAAATGTCTATTGAAATGAATAGCAAGAGCAACATTATCTTTTGATCCCAATCAAATTTTGCAATGAGTTAGCCATATAATGTTTGTCAATTTAAAAGATAACTTTCCATATAATTAAAGTTGTTGGCTCTCATATAATAGAGTAATATTTAGTTTTTGTTTAAACGACTAGCAGACAACTCCCATCATCCCAAATCACTAAACACAGTTACATTTTAGTGATGTGAAAAGCATGGATTTCTCATAGCATTGACCCTTGCACTGACAGACAAGTCACTAGGATTAAGCTTAGCCTGACTCTTAGCTAAATCACCATACAGTGGTGATAACAGAATGGATTTGCCTGACTGCTGCCCTCACCCTGGGTCTCTCTATGAGGAAATCACATGAACAAAAAGAAAATGTCAATCACTTACGAAGGCAAGTCTAAAATTCCTTAGTTTGTCCAACAGAACATTATTATGACGATCTAGTCATCAGTCTGTTCTCTAAGGCGTAAAGTTCTTTTATTTATTGTTACCTGGTCACTTGTGCCTCCTGTGCTGCCTCACTCTCCCTCTGGTCACCTGAGGCACCTCTCTCCTCCCTCGCTCCCTCTTTGTTATCCCTGCTGCTGTCGCTTTCACATTCTTGCTCCTGACATACAGTCATGTGAAAAAAATAGGACACCCTGTATAAGTCTGTGTATTTTTTTAACATATTTGGATATATGTGTGGTCTATATTAATCATATATCCCATAACCTACATATGTATAAGCATGTGAGAATGTTTGGTGATTACATATGTAAAGCGACTTCACACCTCAGAACAGGACAAAGGGTCTCAACCACCAGTGAAGATCAAAGAGCATCCGAGGCACTGCGGTGGAGACCAGATAGGTCGCCCTGACCTCCCAGGGCCAGGTGGAGGGGTACGGAGACAAAGGAGGGGAACTAAGTTAATGGGGGATGCCAGCTTTGATATGCATGTCTTTTGTTGTGTGTGAGTATAAGTACACAGAGCCGAATGTGTTCGCTCTCTTACTTCTTCTGCTGCTGCACAAGATGAGACTTGTTAGAGGAGCGAAGCTGATAATAAACTTTGGTTTATAAGTCACATCGCCTCGTTATTCCAAGCTCTTCTACACTGGTGACCCTGACGCGAGGATGGACCAGAGGCGTTCCCCCGCGATCGACTCATCTGTGGCAACCCAGGCAGACGCCGGCGCCCATGCAGACAGGGGAACAGATGGACGACGTTCCCCCACGGCAGAAGTGATAGAGAGGGCTCAACCGAGCACCAGCGCCGCTGGGAGAGCCGAAGGAAGGCACTCTCACTCTGCGGACACATCAGGGATGGCCCACACAAACGCCGTCACCGTCAAGCTGCCGGACTTCTGGCAGGAAGACCCGACCTCGTGGTTTCAGCAAGCTGAAGCCCAGTTTGCACTTGCGGGCATAACGGATGACGATACAAAGTTTTATCACATCGTCGCCAAACTCGACGCCGCCACTTCGAGATGTGCGCGGAGCATAATAGAGAACTGAAAGCGACCATCGTGGCGAATTTCGTCCCCTCTGCCGAGGAGAGAGCCGAGAGGATCCTGGCGGTCTACGGCCACAGAGGATGCAGACCCAAGGCCCTCATGGAGGACTTGCTGCAGCTCCAAGAAGAGGACAATGACAATTTCCTCTTCCAATTTATATTCCTCAGTACGCTGCCGCCACACATGAGAGGGACACTTGCCAACATGCGATGCAGCACCCAGCAAGACTTCTGCACGCTGGCTCGCGAAGCGCAACGACTCGTCAACGCCTGCAGGGAACAGACACCCACAGCAGCATCCGCAGACCTCAATGCCGATGCCCGGAGCCACAGGGAGCCACAAACCACTGAGCAGAATCCGCCCGCCATGGCAGCGACACGGCCAAGACGTAACAGATGGAGCGACGTCTGTTATTACCACCACCGCTTCGCCGAGAAGGCTTACAAATGCCTTCCCCCCTGCAAATTCACGATTTCGGGAAAACGCCAAAGCCGAGAACCGTTAACAGCGGCGGTTCTCGGCGAAAAAAGCAAGCTTCTATATGTGACGGACGGACACGCCAGCAAGCAGTTCCTCATTGACACAGGAGCTCAACTGAGTTTTATCATGCCCTCCCAAGCAGACCGGGCCATGGGCCCCCGGGGCAATGGAGCGGTGGCAGCCAACGGCTCCATCATCGACACTTTTGGCGAAAAGAGCCTGCCCCTCTGCATCCACGGCCGCAACTACAGATGGACATTTGTTGTAGCGGCGGTGAGTTTTAACTTGTTGGGCGCAGATTTTTTGTGTGCACATGGGTTATTAGTCGATCTAGCGAACAGACGCTTGGTTAATGCATTGTCCTTTGCTTCTATTCCCTGCTCAGCTCGAGTTTCTCCACCACCCGTGCAGGCCAGCGTCACCACAGCAGGAGGTAAGTTTGATCAACTCCTCACCCAATTTCCAGCACTCACAATTCCCAAATTCTCAGCTACAGTGGCTAAGCACGGGGTCGAACACTTTATTCCCACAACGGGCCCACCCGTATTC
The DNA here is from genome assembly GCA_020510985.1 of Pholidichthys leucotaenia. Lineage (NCBI taxonomy): Eukaryota > Metazoa > Chordata > Actinopteri > Cichliformes > Pholidichthyidae > Pholidichthys > Pholidichthys leucotaenia. Next base: position 256,811,693 of record CM035839.1, read on the forward strand.
GCCAAAGCTCGGTGCTTAGACGCGACCAAGCTCGCCATAGCTCGGGACGAGTTTACCACCCTTGAAAAACTAGGCATTATCAGGCGCTCAAAAAGCCCATGGGCGTCACCGCTTCACATGGTCCCGAAATCCGACGGTTCTTGGAGACCGTGCGGCGATTACCGCAGATTAAACAATGCGACAGCGCATGACCGCTACCCAATTCCTCACATCCAAGATTTTTCACTACATCTGGCGGGCGCGCGCATTTTTTCAAAAATAGACCTGGTCCGCGGCTATCATCAAGTCCCCGTTCGAGCAGAAGACATTCCTAAAACAGCTGTAATAACCCCCTTCGGTCTTTTTGAATTTTTGCGGATGCCTTTTGGCCTCAAAGGCGCTGCTCAAACCTTTCAGCGGATGATGGACGCAGTATTACGCGACCTCCCTTTCGTGTTCGTCTACCTCGACGATATGCTGGTAGCCAGCTCGTCTGAGGAAGAACACGAACAGCATCTCACTATGGTTTTTCAGAGACTAGAAGAGCAGGGGTTAATAATCAATCCAGCCAAATGCAAATTCGACGTGTCACAAATTGATTTTTTGGGACACAGAGTTTCACCGAAGGGGGCAGTCCCACTGCCAGACAAAGTTCACGCAGTAAAAAATTTCCCACGGCCACAAACGGTCAAATCGCTGCAAGAATTTTTGGGAATGGTTAATTTTTACAACCATTTCCTCCCCCGCGCAGCTCAGCTCATGCAGCCCCTATATGACGCGCTCAGAAAACAAAAACCTTCCAACGCGGTCGAATGGACCCCTGAGCGTGAACGCGCCTTTGCGGAAGTAAAAACTGCCCTAGCTAATGCCACATTGTTGGTTCACCCTGATCCCTCGGCCCGCATTGCGCTAACCACAGACGCTTCAGACCTGGCCATAGGGGCGGTTGTAGAACAACACGTAGGCGGAACCTGGCAACCTTTGGCATTTTTCAGCAAATCGCTAAACCAAACTGAGCGTAAATACAGCACCTTTGACAGGGAGCTGCTAGCGCTTCATTTATCCATCCGCCACTTCCAGTTCTGGTTGGAGGGGCGGCGTTTCACGGCTTTTGTAGACCACAAACTGCTCACCTTTGCGATGGCTAAAATTTCTGAACCGTGGTCAGGCAGACAACAAAGACAGCTAGCTGCTATTTCAGAGTTCACCACAGACATCCGACATGTGGCAGGCAAACTTAACGTGGTAGCAGACTGCCTCTCTCGCGCTGTGACATCGCCAGAGCGCGAGGAGACAGATTATACTACCTCAGCCGCAGAACTCTTCGCCAACGCGGACACATACGCAGCCCCAATCCACGTAGGGATAGATTATGCAGCCATGGCGGAGGAGCAAAGTAGTGACGCGGACGTGTGCGCACTCCTGTCTGGACCAACAGGGTTAAGGCTGGAGGAAAGGGGTTTACGCGACGGTGTGCCCCACCTAATATGCAACATCTCAACCGGCCGACCTCGCCCGGTAGTCCCAGCTGCATGGCGCCGCCGTATTTTCGACTCAATTCACTCCCTTGCGCACCCAGGTGTACGCGCTTCGGTTAAAATGGTCGCCAAAAAGTTTGTGTGGCCTGGCCTGCGCAAAAACGTAAAAGAATGGGCAAAGACTTGCATTTCTTGTCAGCGCGCCAAAATACACAAACACACAAAAGCCCCTCTAGAGCCTTTTCAAATCCCTGCTAGAAGGTTCGGCCACATTCACATCGACCTCGTGGGACCACTACCTTCCTCCCAAGGTTTCACACATCTGTTAACAATGATAGACCGCACTACGCGCTGGCCTGAGGCGGTCCTTCTGGCGTCAACCACAACGGAGGAAGTCGCTCGCGTTTTTTTGACAAACTGGGTGGCACGTTTCGGCGTCCCATCGGACATCACGTCCGATAGGGGGCCTCAATTTGTCTCGGAGCTTTGGTCAGCCATGGCCAGCAGCTTAGGAGCGACAATTCACCGCACCACCGCTTATCACCCTCAGGCTAATGGGTTATGCGAGCGTTTTCACAGATCTTTAAAGGCCGCCCTCAGAGCCTCACTAACGGATACAAATTGGGTAAATAAACTTCCTTGGGTTTTATTGGGGTTGCGTGCTGCACTTAAAGAGGATCTAGACGCCTCCCCAGCAGAATTAGTTTTTGTACAACCTCTCAGGCTCCCAGGTGAATTTTTACCAGAGAACCCAGAGCCAGGGCATCTTCCAGCCCCGAGGTTTTTAGGCAGCAACGGACCGGACTCTCTCCCCGGACCGGCACATCACTCTTTTCCACGGGTTTTTGTCCCCCAAGCTTTAAAAAACGCTGAATTCGTTTTTGTTAGGCATGAAGCTTTAAAACCAACCTTCCGCCCACCATACGATGGACCATTCAGAGTGCTGGAACCTGGTGATAAGCATTTTGTGCTTGATTTTGGGGACAGAAAAGAAACAGTCAGCATTGACAGACTTAAACCTGCCTCTCTTGTTGAGAGACGAGCCTGCACGGTTGGCGAGAGCACCTCGGCGGGGTAGACTCCCCAAGAGAAGAGACTCAGCCCCCCTGCAGGGAACAAATAATCACTTTCCTTCCCAAGCTGCAGATTCCTTACAGGAAGGTCCCACCAGGACGCCCGAACGGACCCACAGCAGATTCGGGAGAAGATTAAAACCCAGACGGCACAGGGACTGATGCAAACTACTCAAAAGTTGTTCACTAATTGTGCTGTAACAGTTTAGGACTGACTTGTGATATTACTATGCTGTTATGATTACCACTGAATTCTCTACAGGAGCATAGCTGCTGGAAAGTTTCTTCTTTGTCAAGAGGTGTAGCAGTTAGTATGTGATAATAATTATCTTAAACTGTGAATTTTTCTATTGTCCTTTTCTTAGTCGTTTGGGGGGGGGGGGCTGTGGTCTATATTAAACATATATCCCATAACCTACATATGTATAAGCATGTGAGAATGTTTGGTGATTACATATGTAAAGCGACTTCACACCTCAGAACAGGACAAAGGGTCTCAACCGCCAGTGAAGATCAAAGAGCATCCGAGGCACTGCAGTGGAGACCAGATAGGTCGCCCTGACCTCCCAGGGCCAGGTGGAGGGGTACGGAGACAAAGGAGGGGGATTAAGTTAATGGGGGATGTCAGCTTTGATATGCATGTCTTTTGTTGTGTGTGAGTATAAGTACACAGAGCCGAATGTGTTCGCTCTCTTACTTCTTCTGCTGCTGCACAAGATGAGACTTGTTAGAGGAGCGAAGCTGATAATAAACTTTGGTTTATAAGTCACATCGCCTCGTTCTTCCAAGCTCTTCTACAATATGGATATTTAATATCAATGTTAAAAATACTGGGAGATTCACGTAATACAACTAAACAATTAAAAATGAATTAAAGACTTTTTTTTCAAATTTTCTGTGAAATGAAATTCTAAATAAATAGTAAGGAATAAATTAGGACACCCCAATCTTTTTTAGGACACCTCCACATTCATTCCCACTTACAATGGCAGAAATAAATTTTAAAAAATGGAAATAAAAACAAAAACAAGGTTAGATATAGATACGTGAACATTTCTTAATAAAGAACTGAATATTTAAAGGGGTGTCCAAATTTTTTCACATGACTGTAAAATAAGTTCACTTTAATGTTCAAGTGGTTTAAGAGAGGTACTTCACTGACAGTTTTAGAAGATGTAATTTTTGCAAGAATTTCCCACGCAAAAAACTTGGAAAGATGTAAAATGTTTTCCTCCCTTCTTCCCTCTTAATAGCGTCTTAACAGAGCTGTCAGCAGGTGCATGAGGTCGTTGAGGTTTTTTTTGATACCATGATCATCATTGTAGCCACAGAACTGAGGTTAATGCAGCTGCTGAGCGTGGATGAGGCTCACCACTGTGGAGCTGCTTTTTACCAAGTAGATGAACTAAGACTGTGTGTGATTTAGTCAGCTAGACTATGACAGAAGCAACAGTGATCCTGCCTGCAGAGGCATTATGAACACAGCACACCACACCTTAGGTGTCTTATGTTTCTCTCATTAAATGATAATAAATCTGTGAAATTTGTGACAAAATCATCCTGGTATTAAAAACTTACTCTGGATTCATTATCTAGGCATTTAATTTTTTACAATGGCATTCAGTTTTCAAATTTAGGATTCAGGTATTTGCCCCCCTCCCCTTTTAAAGGTAAATAACAAATTTTTCTTTACCAAATTTACCAGAAAAATGTAGGAGAAAATAATATAAATTCACTAGAAAAAAGTAGCAAAAAAAATAATTTTTAAAAATCTGAAATCTAAATTATTTTGCAAATATGTTAGGAAAAATGCTTATTTTCCATGACAGAGTTCAGAAAAATGCTGCATTTTTGTAAGAAACTGAATTTAGGGGGGAAATATATATATATATATATATATATATATATATATATATATATATATATACTATACGTATATACTAATAATTTAGATTTCAGATTTTTAAAAATTATTTTTTTTTTTGCTACTTTTTTCTAGTGAATTTATATTATTTTGGTTGGAGGTTTATCATACCAAAACTACTCCCTGTATTTAAGACAGGTATTTTATAATGATCTAATGTAAAATGTGTTTGCTAATAATACTTTTATTGCAAGAAATAACCAAAACGCAGACTGTAAGAACAACATTACATTTATTTAGACAGTCCTTGTCAGTTCACTCTTGGAACATCATCATCATCATCATAGTTATTATCATCATAGTTACAATAATAGGTATCATCATCATCATCATCATCATCATCATAGTTACAACAATAATAGGTATCATCATCATCGTAGTAACAATAATAGGTATCATCATCATCACCATCATCATCATCATCATCATCATCATCATCATCATAGTCATCATAGTCATCATATCATCATCACGATGATGATGATACATATTATTGTAGTTACGATGATGATCATGATACCTATTATGGCATTTTGCGTAATGGCGGTTTTCTTGTGGACGGTGATCCGGATCACAACCAAAATCTAATCATCTGTAGGATACCCCATTTCTGACAATCTGTGAAAATTTCATGAAAATCCGTCCATAACTTTTTGAGTTATCTTGCTAACAAACAGACAAACAAACAGACAAACAAACAAACAGACAAATCCAGACAAACAGACAAATGTAAATCTTGCTGTCCTAGGTCTGTTAGCCATGGTTCACTGCAATACAATATAAAGTACTGATTAGAAGTGGAACATTTGAATAAAATTTATAAAACCAATGTTTAAAAACCAGTGCTTCTCTTCGGGGTCATAAATGACCCCACAAGTGTTTGCGATGTCTACGCCACACCAATTGGTTGATCCCTGCAAAAAACTATGAAAGTGTGTAGGATTAGTAGACTGACAAATTCATGCTAGGAAAGAAAATTTGGATAAAAAAATAAAGAGACGGCACATTAAATTATATGGCTGGGGTCGTAAATTACCCCACTCGGTCGCTTGAGGGTTAACAGAGGATAGAAGATCTGAAAATGATCTGTAGGGAAAATAATCTGTCATGATCTGAACACGGGGGATCCCACTGTGCTCTGGCTCTTTACCTTTTTTTTCATATTTGTATGGTGTTGTATTTTTTTTAATTCTTATTCCTGTTATTTTATCTTTGGCTAATTTTCACATATCCTGTGTTGTTTTTTAGTATGATTTATTTTCATGGTTGCATTCATTGTTGGTTTGTTATTTACATATTTGGATTTACTTGTTTTTATTGTATTTTTATTCTGTTGGGTTTTCTCCCTTCCTGGGGCTGCAGCTGTCAGTGGCACTTCTGGGTTTTTTGCTCTGATGTGGGCGGTGCCCCTGTCAGCTGTCAGCCCCATCTTCTCTCTCTCACTTCTCGCAGCTGCCGGAGCTCGGCTAAAGTGGGCCGGTGAACATGGGGCAACAATGGCGATGGTCGGGGCCAGATTGTTTTGCACGGAGGAACCGTGTGCCAGGCAGAGACCCTGCAAGCCAAGCAGAACCCCTCTGGGAGTCGCAGGCCTGGATTGGGCTTGGGAGGATGGGCGATCACAGCTTGTACGGGCCAAATGGCAGTCTGAGGAGCTCCAGGGGTGGATGTGCATCGTGGCCAAACGGGATGACGCTTACTGTATTTTCAGTTGTCGGACGGTTCATGGAGGCACCTGAAGGAGGTTTTACTTTCCTCAGATTAATGTTTTATGGCTGGAGTCAAAAGAATAAACCTGCAAGTTACTTTTTTGAGTAGGGACTTTCTTTACTCAAGTAATATTTCTGTAACTACTTACATTATGTCACCATGGGTTGAGATGCCGTCTCGGCACTGAGCCCATGTTTTCCCTCATCCCTGCCTCCCATTGAGCAGCGTCTCAGCTGGCCCCCAGCTGGCAGCATTATGGACGGCTGGGGCCAATTAGTCTTCATCAGCTGGGGCGCTGCCAATGAGGATAAATAGGAGCAGCCTCGATGACTCGGGGCTGCGACATAAGCACTGCTAGGCTGAAGCCCCTTCGTCTGGTGTCAGCCTCAACTCCCCTTGCAGCATTCCTGTGTTTGTATCCCGCTGTGAGGATGTACGTCTTGCTACCCCCACGTCCGGTACGAGCTGCTTACCTCTGCGCTGTGCAACCTGTGAGTGTACCTCTGCATGAGTATCTGTGCTCTCCTCATCCCTTATCCCTTACCCAAAATAAACCATCTCGACTCACTGGCTTGTCCCTGGCTCTGATTGCCCGGCTCCCTAGAGCCGGATATGACACATTAGAAGTAAGAAGTGGATTGTGAGACATTAGTTTTGTCCACAAAGGAGGTACTAGATTGGGCTGCTGAAAATAAGAGCTGGGAACAATCCCTAATTTCCAGAATCGATTCGATTCCGATTCTTGAGATTCTGAATAAATTCAATTCTGATTCAAGCCAATTCAATCTGGAGAAATTACCATTTTCATGGCCATTTCACTTGCCAGAAAAAAAAATTTTTGAGACCCAATGCTGCAAATTGTACCAAGAAACTTTAATACATAAATTATCACATAAAGAACTGACTCAAAATCAGTTACATTAATGCACTTTTTACTATTTAACTTATGATTTCACAAAGTGCTAACAAGTGCTTTCTTTAGTGTAAAGGGCGTGTAGCGTCAAGTTAACAACCCAGAGTAAGTAAACAAATTCAATGCATGAAGCATGTAGACATAATCCAGTCCCTCCAGGATTTTGCGATGTTGTGATCACGTCAATTCACGCAAAATCAGCCAGTCAGCGCAACTATTGCGCGACCTTGCAACTTTGTCCAATCACTGCAACTTTCCTGCAATTTTGGCCAATCCTTGTCAACTTCTGCCAATTTCACCAATCAAATTTGTCTCTTGACTGGCGCTCAAATGCTCAGTCAAATGCATCACTGCACCACGTTCACTTCCATGTTTACAGTGAGTATTAACGGAACACATCAGCAAAAACAGTGTGTGATTTAAAAAAAAAAAAAACACTCACCCACGAGGTTTCCAACACCGTCCCTTTCTCCGTCTCCCCCAGCCTGCCGGTGGACGCCTCGCTATGTCTCCGTCCTGACCGCGTGTACGAAGTGCTGGGTTGGTGTTGAAAAACATCCGCCTGCCCCAAAAGTGAGGACAAACGCCATAAAACCACAAACAAAACGAGCAAATCTAACACTACAGCCAGTGCTTGAACATTTCATACATCTTTAGAGGTAAAATCATTACATCTTGTCAATGAGCTTTAAAGCTGTGAATCTCCAGGTCTGGACATCCCCCCCCCCCCCCGGTAAATGAAAGATGTGTGTGTGAAAAGACATGTGTGTGTGTGTGTGTGTGTGTGTGTGTGTGTGTGTGTGTGTGTGTGTGAAGATGCGTAGAAGTTAGGCATGGAAAGAGACAGAATATTGTCTGTATTTTTTTTTTCCAGAAAAACGCAAACTCTGATAGACAATACAGAGCAACAGAATAATTTTTTTTTTTCCCTCTCCGCTCGGTGCCGAGTGGTTGGGGACCATAGGGAGTTTTCAAATGAAGCTGCTGCCAGTAATTTCCAAACCTCTACTCTTTAACATGTATTTAATACAATTTAGCTGTTGTCATGAATATTGTTAGTCTGTATTTGCTGTTGCACAAGAGTTTTCCTGTTTAGCAGAAGTTTCTGCTTAATTTACAAATCTGTTTCATAGGAAATTTTTGACAATCCTGTGCTTTTCTTGTATTGTTATATGGAATATCTCTGCAGTAAACCGGAAAAAAAACATCTGCTTTAAAATTTAGTGTAAAAAAAAAAAAACAAAACCTCAAAGTAACAACTTATCGCAGCTTTTTGGAGGGACTCCCACAGGTTCAGGCTTTTTGGGCCGCAACAATCGTAGAAACATCCTGCGAAATCCCGGAGGGACTAATAATCTCACTGCATTCCAGTCCCTCCAGGATTTTGACAGCTGTTTTTGTGATTGCTGTGGCCCAGAAGGCCTGATTTTGTGGGAGCTTTTCCAAAAGGTTGTGACATTTTTAGAGGTTTTTTACACTGAAAGCTGTGCGAGGAAGTACAGATTTTAAAGTAGCTGCTTTTTCCATAGTTTACATTGATGCTATTCTATGTAGCACCACGGGAAAAGCACAGGATTGCCAAAAATTTCCTGTTAAACAGTGACTGATGTAGAAATAAATGCTCAGTTAAGATGACAAAAAATGACCAACATTGTATTCTTGCTGAGAACTTAAATTAAAAAAAGTAAAAGAATTAGTCATTACAACAACTAAACTGCCTTGAATGCATGTTGGAGTATAGAGAAAATTATGGCAGCACCTTCTTGAATCTTGAATTTGAAAACTAAGACCCCTGAAAAATGTCTCTTCTTCTGTGCTGAAATCCACCAAGAAGCAGGGATGGCTCCTCTGCTGACAAACTCTTCCCTTCAGAACGGCTCGGTGCAGGATGGAGTTTGGAGTGGAAACCCAGTCTTCACAGATCTGAAGGGCTGATAGTGATGCTGAGAAACTGATCCACGCTTTTGTTAGCTCTAGATTAGATTATTGTAATTCTTTATTATCAGGTTGCCCAAAAACATCTTTAAAAAGTCTTCAGTTGATCCAAAATGCTGCAGCAAGAGTTTTTGTCACGCCGCGCCGCTCATCGGCGGCGCCACCTGCTCACACACCTGCTAATCATCAGCGGCGAGGGATAAAAGCCGCCTCGCCCTAAGCTTCGGCCTGAAGCCGTAGACTTCATCGCCCTTCCATGCGAAGCATCAACTCTTTCTTCAGCATCACGCTAAGCGGTAAGAAGATTCCTTACCTTGCCTTTTCCAGTCTGCTCCCCTGCGCACAGGTGGATTCCTCGGCGGCGGACAACTCCGTCCCTCGTCCTTCCTCGCTGCTGCACCGAGTCCTGCAGGTGACTGTCTCCCGGGGTTCCGTCCTTGAAGTGCCTGCCATCAGTCAAATACAAGTAAGCTTCTCTCCCTCGCCTACTCTCCTCCTGTATTGGTGTGTGCCCGTCACCCTGTGTCTGTTCTTTCCCATAGGGTTGCCGGCTGAACGGTCTCCTGCCTCTGTGCCCGAAGCAGACGCCACCACCAATACATTTACATTCCGCTGACACACACCCATACATCCCTGTTGTTAATAAACAGTTTGAACTACTCTGAGCCTGTGTGTGTGCGTCTCCTGAGCCGAACGTTATGTCAGTACGGCTTCAGCCAAGTGGCTCAGCAGACGGCGGGCTCGCGCACCGGCTTACCACTCTCGAGGTTCGGGTGGATCAAATTGCTTATCAGCAGCAGGTGATTCTAAATCAACTTATTAACATCACTAACCGATTGGACCGCCTGGACCCCCAACAGCCGTTCCCCCCGGCTCACCAGGGTGGCGCAGCTCCTGCTATTCCAGCAGCCGTCCAGCCGGCTCCAGTGGCACCGGTTCGGCTCACGCCGATTCCGACCCCCGCCCGCTTTAGCGGGAAGCTCGGCGGAGCGCGGGGGTTCATTATGCAGTGTGAGTCCGTGTTCCACCGGGTGCCCGGAGACTTCCCCTCGGATCACAGCCGAATTGGCTGCATAGGGAATCTCCTGGAGGGGCGCGCGTTAACTTGGACCTACGCCATAGTGGCGAAGCCCAGTTACGCCACCCTCACCTATGACCAGTTCGTGGCACGCTTCCTGGAGGTCTTTGACCATTCCCGAACCGAGACGGTCCAAGTCGATCGGCTTCTCGCTCTCCAGCAGGGAAGCCGGTCGGCAGCAGACTATGCGGTCGACTACCGGGTAGCGGCGGAGGAATTGGGCTGGGACGAACGCTCCCTCTGTGGCCTGTTCCTCCGCAGCCTGAATGATGATCTGAGGGATGAACTGGCTGGTCGGGATATCCCTGGAACGCTAGCAGAGCTAACTTCTCTCGCCATCAGCTTGGATAACAGGCTGCGCGAGCGCTCCTCTGGGCGGAAGTCGTCTTCTTCTCGCCCTCGGGGAGCCTCGTTGCGCCTGCCCCAAGCTTGCCCCCTGGCGACGCCGCCGCCATTGCGCCCCGAGGAGCCGGAGCCGATGGTGACGGGCTGGACAAAGCTCTCCCCGGCAGAGAGACAACGCCGCCATGAGTTGAATCTCTGCATGTATTGCGGAGACAATCAACACACGGTGGAGCTTTGTCCACAAAAGCCAAACGGCGGGGTCCGCGAGTCACTGTAGGGGGCCTCGCGGACGTCAATCGGTTAAGTCCCCTTACCCAATTGAAGCTGCCCATCCATTTCTGCCACAACCCCACTGGGCACCTCACCCACGCACTGGTGGATTCGGGTGCAGAAGGCAGCTTTATTTCACAAAGCCTGGCAACCCGTTTGGGCATTCGCTGTCAGGCACTGAAGAATCCCATCTCCCTTGTTAACCTCTCCCGTACCTCCCTTGGGAGAGTGTCACACCAAACCATCCCCGTTCCGGTCATCATCTCGGGAAATCACCGGGAGGAGATGACCTTCTATGTCCTTCCCAACTCTGTGTCGCCCGTCATCCTGGGGTATCCCTGGCTTCGCCTTCACAACCCGGTCCTGGATTGGAAATCAGCTGGGGTATCGACATGGAGTACATTCTGCATGGGCACCTGCCTTCAGTCCGCTGCCTGCTCTCCGTCCGCTCCTCCCCCTGCGACGGACGTTGCACCCCCGGACCTGTCTCTGGTGCCTCCGGAGTTTCACGACCTGGGTATGGTGTTCAGCAAAGCGAAAGCTATGTCTCTCCCCCCTCATCGGCCCTATGACTATGCCATCAACCTCCGCCAGGGGGCTCCCTTACCTTCTGGTCGTCTTTACAGCCTGTCTGCGCCGGAGAAGGAGACGATGAACGCCTACCTGAAGGAGTCATTAAGTGCTGGGATAATCCGCCCATCATCGTCACCTGTGGGGGCAGGGTTCTTCTTCGTGGAAAAAAAGGATGGGTCCCTCCGCCCTTGTATTGATTACCGGGCCCTCAACGATATCACGGAGAAGGACCGTTACACCCTGCCTCTCATGGACACTGCCTTCCACTCCCTCCAGGGGGCGACCTGGTTCACCAAGCTGGACCTACGCAGCGCTTACCACCTCGTCCGGATCCGGGAGGGAGATGAGTGGAAAACAGCCTTCCGTACCCCGAACGGCCACTTTGAATACCTGGTGATGCCGTTCGGGTTGACCAACGCTCCTGCAGTCTTCCAGCGCCTCATTAATGACGTCCTCCGGGACTTCATCGGCCTTTTCGTGTTCGTCTACCTGGACGATATCCTCATCTTCTCCAAGTCCAGGGACGAGCACCAGGTCCACGTGAGGCGGGTCCTCCAAAGGCTGCTGGAGAATCGTCTGTACGTTAAGGCAGAAAAGTGTGAATTTTACGCCAGGACTACGTCCTTCCTGGGGTTTATCATCACCCACGACAAGGTGCTCCCTGACCCAGAGAAGGTAAAGGCAGTGGTGGAATGGCCTACACCTGCATCCCGGAAGCAAGTGCAACAGTTTGTTGGCTTCGCCAATTTCTACCGCCGCTTTGTCCCCAACTTCAGTACCATCGTTGGACCTCTGACCCGCCTCACGTCCCCGAAGGTCCCGTTCCGGTGGACCGAAGAGGTCGCTGCCGCCTTTGAGGCGCTGAAGGCGGAATTCTCCTCCTCCCGGGTCCTTCGCCAGGTCGACCCCACGCTGCAGTGCATCGTAGAGGTAGACGCTTCGGACACGGGAGTGGGGGCAGTGCTGTCCCAGCGGTCGCCGGACGATGGCGCCAAACGACCCTGCGCCTTCTTCTCCCAGCGCTTGTCTCCGGCGGAGAGGAACTACGATGTGGGGGACAGAGAGCTCCTGGCCATCAAACTCGCCCTGCAGGAGTGGCGTCACTGGCTGGAGGGGGCGAACCTGCCGTTTGTGGTCCTCACGGACCACAAGAACTTAGAATATCTACGATCTGCCAAGCGCCTGAACGCCCGCCAGGCGCGTTGGTCTTTGTTCTTCGCCAGGTTCCAATTTTCAATCACCTTCAGGCCTGGCTCTAAGAACGGCCTGCCTGATGCCCTCTCCAGGAAGTTCACTCCCGTGGAGTCGGAGGAGACGCCCCACTCCATCCTGCCCAGGTCGTGCGTCGTGGGAGCCATCTCGTGGGACATCAAGGGCAAGATCCGGAAGGCACAGGAGGTGGAACCTGATCCTGGCGGCGGACCTGAGGGGAGGCTGTTCGTGCCATCTGCGGTCCGAGGAGAGGTCATCCACTGGCTACACACCTCCAAGCTCACCTGTCACCCTGGCACCTCCCGGATGATAGATCTCCTCCAACGGTCCTTTTGGTGGCCAGGCCTGCGGAGGGATGCAGCCCGCTACGCCCGGGCTTGCCCAATCTGTGCCACCTGCAAGTCGGGAAATGCCCCTCCAGCGGGTCTGCTCCAGCCCCTGCCCGTCCCTGGCAGGCCCTGGTTGCACATCGCGTTGGATTTCGTCACCGGACTCCCTGCCTCCAACTCCTATGACACCATCCTGACCATCGTGGACCGCTTCTCCAAGGCCGTGCACTTCATCCCCCTGCGAGGCCTCCCTACTGCCCTGGAGACGGCGGACCTCCTCGTCCAACACGTGGTCAGGCTGCACGGGATTCTGGTGGACGTGGTCTCGGACCGGGGCCCCCAGTTTTCATCTGAGGTTTGGAGGTCTTTCTGCAACGCCATCGGAGCCAAGGTGAGCCTCTCCTCCGGCCATCACCCCCAATCCAACGGGCAGTGTGAGAGGACCAACCAGGAGCTGGAGGCTGTGCTCCGCTGTGTGTCCAGATCCAAACCCACGTCCTGGAGCAACCATCTTGCCTGGGTTGAATATGCCCACAACACCGCTCGCTCTTCTGCTACAGGGATGTCCCCCTTCAAAGCGTCCCTGGGTTACGACCCCCCGCTGTTTCCGGAGCAGGTGAGTGAGGTAACTGTCCCGTCAGTTAGGGCCCATCTCAGGCAGTTCCGCTCCACCTGGGCTGCCACGCGCAATGCGCTCTTACGCACAGCGGAGCGCAACAGGACTGTGGCGGACCGGCATAGAAGACCTGCCCCGGCGTACAGAGTTGGGCAACTTGTTTACGTTTCCACCCAGCACGTCACTTTAAAAGGCGAGAGGAGAAAGCTGGCACAGCGCTTCATGGGTCCCTATCCCATCACCCGGATCATCAACCCGGTGGCTGTGCGCGTGGCTATTCCCCCCTCCCTCCGCATTCATCCCACTTTCCACGTGTCGAAGGTGAAGCTGGCAGTCACCGACCCCCTTTGCCCTCCTCCTGCAGCGCAACCCGCGCCCCGGATGATTGGTGGCCATCCGGCCTGGTCCGTCTCCTCCATCCTGGACTCCCGGCGCCGGGGTCGTGGGTTGCAATACTTGGTGGACTGGGAGGGCTATGGGCCCGAGCATCAACAGTGGGTGCCCCCGTCGTTTATGTTGGACCCAGCGCTCATCGCGGACTTCCACCGAGCGCACCCGGATAAGCCATCGCCGCTCATCAGCGGCGCCACCTGCTCACACACCTGCTAATCATCAGCGGCGAGGGATAAAAGCCGCCTCGCCCTAAGCTTCGGCCTGAAGCCGTAGACTTCATCGCCCTTCCATGCGAAGCATCAACTCTTTCTTCAGCATCACGCTAAGCGGTAAGAAGATTCCTTACCTTGCCTTTTCCAGTCTGCTCCCCTGTGCACAGGTGGATTCCTTGGCGGCGGACAACTCCGTCCCTCGTCCTTCCTCGCTGCTGCACCGAGTCCTGCAGGTGACTGTCTCCCGGGGTTCCGTCCTTGAAGTGCCTGCCATCAGTCAAATACAAGTAAGCTTCTCTCCCTCGCCTACTCTCCTCCTGTATTGGTGTGTGCCCGTCACCCTGTGTCTGTTCTTTCCCATAGGGTTGCCGGCTGAATGGTCTCCTGCCTCTGTGCCCGAAGCAGACGCCACCACCAATACATTTACATTCCGCTGACACACACCCATACATCCCTGTTGTAAAAAAAACAGTTTGAACTACTCTGAGCCTGTGTGTGTGCGTCTCCTGAGCCGAACGTTATGTCAGTTTTAACTGGTACTAGAAAGAGAGATCATATCTCTCCGGTTCTGGCCTCCCTTCATTGGCTTCCCATAGAGTTTAGAATTAAAGTTTAAATTCCTTCTTCTCACTTACAAAGCTCTAAACAATCAGGCCCATTTTTATTTAAAAGATCTGAGCCAGGAGCTGCACTGGGGTTAAGCTCCCAGTGCTCATAAAGTGCTCCTTACGGCGTGCGTCTCGAAAAGCCTCTGACAACTAAGTCCAACTCCTAGCCTGCCCGTGTGGTTTAGTCTCTAAGCTTGGCGGAACTGCTTTTACTAATAGGAGAAGGGGCGAGGGCGGATCTCTGGCGCCTTAAAACCAGATGCTTCGGGTAGATGGTGGCTCGTCAACCTGGGAAGGTAGCCCATCTAGGGGAAGGTAAACCCTGATTTCAAACCTCCGCTGCCTTGCGGCACACCCAATCACGGGAAAGGCTTCGGGAGTCAACCCTGAGGAAAAATCCGGAGTCGTAGCCCCTAAGGCAGTTCTCTGTTGTGCTCAACATCGTTCTGGCAGCTCCTGCGACGGCGCTGGTGCCAAACTATAGCAGCCCTGCTGTTCCGTTGGGTTCATCAGTGACGTGGAGAGGGGGGACATGCTGCATGGATAACATCTTGTCCGCCATATCTTCCTGCCCAGGCTTGAATCCTACCAACGCCCAACGCTGGAAGGTAGAACACCGGTGCGCATCGGCCTGTTCAGCCACAGGCGGTGCTGTTCCAGCAGAGTAGACGGTTAGGATTCTCTTCCATGGTCATCATAGACCGACGGAGGCCGACAATACTTACATTAAGATGAAGTTATTTTTACTTGAATACAGTTTCTGGTGACTCTAAGCACATCTCTTTTGGAGCTAAACAGTGTGTACCAGAAGCTGGCAACTTCAGGTCTCTTATTACAATCCCATGACAGATGTAGTGATATGCATATGCATGTGACATTATTAGCAGCGATGGGCAAGTTACTAAAAAATAGTAACTAATTACATTTAAATTAAAGTTACTGTTAAAGTTATTAAAAGTAACTTTCACGTTTTGTTTAAATGTATACTTAAATCATCTTGCACACATAGCAAGATAATTTTAATTAATGGATTACATTACGGGCTTATTAATGTCAGGCTGAAAACAAACTGTCTCAGACAGAACTTCACAAACAGTTTTTCATGTCAGTGTTGCTGCATGTGTGTCAGTGTGTGGGACATGAAAGGTGTCCATGTTTATCTTACCTTTTTGATTATGCATTAATCCGATGTGCAGTGAGCCAAAGAAAACATCAGGTACCTTTGAAGATTGCAGTAGGACTCAACTGGCACTTAGCTTGCAACCCACCAATATGCCTTTGCCCTTAACCACGACAAAGGAAAAATAATCTGTGTATTTCCTCAAAAACAAAGTAGCTTCATCTTTTCCTTCACTCAGTAATGAAGATTCAGGCTCTTTGCAACGGGTCACATCGACTGACGGCTCCTCTCAGCTACGGGAGGGTCAGTTTGTTTATTCATTTATTTATGCTAAAAATATCTATCCATATTAATAAAATGAGTAATGAGTAATGCATCTGATCAAATTTCAGAAACTGTAACGCATTACTGAATTTTTAAACAGTAATCTTGTGACACAATAAGTTACTGCAAAAGTAGTGGCGTTAACACTGCATATTAGTTTAGCTTAACCTAAAATACTTGCTCATTAACATTTGGAACAGATGCTTCTGTGGTGTTTGGACGTGGTGACGTGCACACAGGTGATGTCATCACGTGGTGAACTGGCCGTGGCACCATATGGCACTACCCCTCTGTATATACACCGCATTCCAAATTATTATGCAAATAGGATTTGAGTGTCAGAAACATTAAATTTTTTGTTTTTCAATTTAACTCGGATAGTATTGTGTCTGAGGGCTCTTTGGATCACTGATATCAATCTCAGACACCTGTCATAATTAGTTTGCCAGGTGAGCCCAATTAAAGGAAAACTACTTAAGAAGGATGTTCCACATTATTAAGTATGCCACAGCTTTCAAGCAATATGGGAAATAAAAAGGATCTCTTTGCTGCCAAAAGCTTCAAATAGTGCAATGCCTTGGATAAGATATGAAAACATTAGATATTTCATGAAAACTTAAGCGCAATCATCGTACTGTGAAGAAATTTGTGGCTGATTCAGAGCACAGACGGGTTCGTGCAGATAAAGGCATAATGCAGAAGGTTTCTGCCAGACAAATTCATTGGATTAAGAGTGCAGCTGCTAAAATGCCATTACAAAGCAGCAAACAGGTATTTGAAGCTGTTGGTGCTTCTGGAGTCCGATAAACCTCAAGGTGTAGGAGCCTCCAGAGGCTTGTACTTGTGCATAAGCCTACTATTCAGCCACTCCTAACCAATGGTCACAAGAAGAAACAGTTGCGGTGGGCCCAGAAATACATGAAGACTAATTTTTAAACAGTCTTGTTTACTACTGGAAGTTATGGACAAGATTGCATCAAAGACTTCCGCCGGCTGAAGAAATTGGAGAAAACACGGGCACGCTTCAGAAACCACCTGCGATTTAACCTCTGTTGCAGAGATGAGGATGTCACACCAGCAAGCCTCAATTTAAGAAATCCAATCCCGACCAAAAACGCAGAGAAAATTATCAGTAAAGCACAGAAAGATCTGATCAAGGAACGGATAAGAATTACGGCAAACAAAGTGGACAAAATCAACAACCAGATCAAGGAGGAAATGGACATTTTCAAGAAACACTACCCGACCGACCAGGAAACGCAGGAGCAGATAAAAACACAATTAAAACACGCACACGAACAAGAATTCATTATAACGAAAAACCGCCAATTGAAAAAACTAAAAAAACTCACAGAAAGGAAGAACGGACGAAGACAAACTCACACGGAAACGAAGGCTAAGTGGGTCAAAAACTTATCAAAACACACACTCACAGACACGGAGAAAACAGTGCTGAGCAAAGGACTGAACTTCGCCGTCACACCAGCCAGAATACCCCATGAAGAAAACATCCTCGCAACAGAACTGGCATGTGAAAAAATTCAGGACCAAGGGGAAAAAGCATCACTCCGGAACGCAGCCGCAGGAATCCTAAAAACGGCCAAATTACCACAAAGCAACGTTACAAGAAAAGAAGAAAAAGCATTAAACTCACTCAAGACAGATAAAACAATCACAATCCTCCCAGCAGATAAAGGCAGAACGACAGTAATATTGGACACGGAAACATATGAAAAACAGATGGAAACCATGTTGGCAGACAGCAGCCCATATGAAATCATAGAAACAAATCCCACAGAAGAAAAGAAAAAAATGCTAAAAGCCCTTCTCAAACCTCTATTAGAAAGCAAAAAAAAATCACAAAGGACACATATACCTGATCCCCACAGCCAGCATCACCCCCCGCATCTATGGAACTCCAAAAACACATGAAAAGGATATCCCACTGCGGCCAGTAATAGACAGTATTGGATCAGTCACATACAATTTATCAAAAGCCCTTGTTGAAATCATCAAACCCCTCCTTGGACTATCAGATTTCCACTGCAAAAACTCAAAAGAGCTGGCACAAGAACTCAAAAATATGAAAATAGAATCAGACGAGATCCTCATTTCACATGATGTTATTTCATTATTCACAAAGACACCTGTTGACGTCACACTACATATAGTGCAAGAACGCCTCAATAATGACAGAACCCTAAAAAAGATGCACAAATCTCACAGTTCACGATATATCCAAATTATTACAGTTTGTTGCAAAATCCACCTATTTTCAATTCAGAGCAAAAATTTACAGACAAAAAGAAGGATTTGTAATGGGAGACCCACTATCAGCAATTATGAGCAGCTTTTTCATGGAGGATCTGGAAAACAAAGCCATTAACACAGCACCTACACAATGCAAACCCACCCTTTGGAAGAGATACGTAGATGACATTCTGGAAAAAATAAGGAAAGGACACACACAAGAACTCAATGACCATCTGAACAGCACGGACAGCACTGGGAACATAAAATTCACACACGAAGAGGAGGAAAATGGCACCATAGCCTTTCTGGACATGAAAATCCACCACAACGATGACGGCAGCATAAAAATCACAGTCCCAAAGATCAATACCTACTATGGACATCGGAACACCCCACAGCTCACAAGCTATCAGTTGTCAGGACGTTATATGAACGAGACACCATCATCACAGACCAAGAAGACAGACAGGAGGAAGAAAACCACATAAAACATGTTCTTATTTGCTGCCAATATCCAGTATGGGCCATAAACAAAGGCAAACAGTAAGTCAAAAACAAAGAAAATAAACAGGAAATAAGACACAGAACAAAAGCCGAAATCAAAAACAAGGACACCATAACTATACCATACATACGAGGGATCACGGAACCAATTCAAAGGATCATGAAAAAATACAAAATAAACACAGCAGTCAAACTACACAAAAAATTAAGACAGTTATTAGTACACCCCAAGGACAGAATAGAACAAGACAAAAAATGCAATGTAATATATGAAATATCATGCAGATCATGCAACAAAACCTACATTAGAGAAACTGGAAAATCATTCACCACAAGAAAAAAAAAAAAAAAATCGCCAGAAGGAATGTGAGAAGGAAACACAAGGACGACTCACAAGATCACAAAAAGAAAAGGCAGAACAAGAAACATTAAAATCAGCAATATCGGATCACTGCAAAAGAAATAATCACATCATGGACTGGGACAACGCAAAGATTATTGGATCGGAGAGCAACAGACACAAACGCTGGATCAAGGAGGCCATAGAGATCAGGAAGCGGGGAAAAGACACCATGAACCGAGATGAGGGGGCCTTTATGCTTTCCCACACCTGGGACCACATTCTCCAGAGACCATCTGATGGCGGGAGGCTGGGCCGGCTCGGTGGATCTGACAGATCTGCTGAGCTGGCCCAGCCTACGAAAATCAGCTGATCAATGTCACCTGGCAGCAATCAGCTGACTGTTCTGACAAAGGCTACAGTGTACAGTCAAAACATGTTAAGAAGGTAAAGACATCTCCTTTCTATTTTATTTTTTGTCTTTTATATGAACAAAAGATAAATAGTCTTGTTTACTGATGAGTGTCTTGCAACCCTAGATGGCCCAGATGGATGGATGGCAAAACAAGGCTGTCATGAACGCGCCCCTCCGGGGCAGAAAAGACAGGTCCATGCGCAGGAGTGTAGTGTGACATTTATTTAACAAAAAGACAAACAGTGCATGACACAAAAAATTGCAAATAAGGAAAACTTACAGATAAGCACTCCGGAGCCGGAATCGCCCCGCAAGTGCAGGTAGGAGAAAACAGAGGAAAAGTCCAGTTCATCCAAGTATGACTGCCGCAATGAAACAATGAACAGGCAGTGTTTAAATAGCAGACAATCAAATGAGGCACAGGTGCGGGGAGCAGAGTGAGCAAGTGACCTAATTAATCAATAACATGCAGCTGAGCTGGCAGAGACAGCCTGGGTAGTAGGTGAGAGTGACTGGCAAGGGGAAAGGGCTCAGAAAGTAAACAAACCGATATATAGACAGAGAACAGCCAACAAAATGATAACAGACAGAAAAATTCTCAGAACTACAAAAGGAAGTCTGAGCGCTGAGAACAATGCTCAGACACATAACAAAGGCCAGTTGGATGGCCTTCCTGAGTCCCTGAGCCACCAAACCGTAGGGTGTAATACGTTAGGTGGCCTTCCAGTGTCTCAGGGCCACCAGACCAAAGAGCATGATGTGTCGGGTGGCCTCCCAGAGTTTTTCGGCGACCAGACCATAGGACATTATGCGTCAGGTGGCCTCCCACCACCCCTAAGCCACCAAACCATAGGGCGTAATGCATTGGGTGGCCTTGCAGCGTCCCAGGGCCACCATACCAGAGAGTATGATGTGTCAGGTGGCCTCTCAGAGTTCTTTAGACCACCAGACCATAAGGCATGATGCATCGGGTGACCTCCCAGCAACCCTGAGCCACCAGACCAAAGAGCATGATGCGTCAGGTGGTCTCCCAGCATCCCTGGGCTACCTGACCAGAGAGCACAATGCATCCCTCCCTGGAGATGGCAGCTGTGAAACTTGCTCCTCGTGGACCGCAAAGGCTGGAGCGGGGAGTTTGTGAGACAGCAGCTGGGGAGTGTCGATGACCGATGATGAGGGCTGACCAGCGGTGACACCAGATGATAACTGATGATCAGCGGCAAAGCCAGGTGATTCAGGCTGGTCAGTGGTGAAACCAAACAATGACCGGTGATCAGCTGCGAAACCAGATGATAACTGCTGATCAGTGGTGAAACCAGACGATGACTGCTGATCAGCGGCAAAATCAGACGATGACTGCTGACCAGCAAAAAGCCCTGGCGATTCAGGCTGGGGAACTTCAAGCCCAGCCACATGGGGATCCATCCACGACACGGCCACCTCGGACAGGGAGGGAGAGACAAGCACCGGCAAATGACTATAACTGGCGGCAATGGAACCCGGCGGGGAGACCTCAGGAGCAGATGACAGCTGAAATTGGGTCTCCCTGCCAAGAGTCAGGCAAGACCTCTCTTAAACTGATATAGAGAATACAAAAAAAGAGGACTTGCCTTAACTCTTGTTTTACTGCTGACGAGGACCCCGGTGACTCTGCTGCTGCAGTCCAAGCAGCAGGCGTGGTGACAGGGGAAATCTCAGATGAGGTGACAAGCAAAACTTGTGGTGTGATGACAAACAAAACTTCAGACATGGCAACAAATGAAGCTGCAGGCATGGCGACATCCGAAACTGCAGGCAACTGAGGTGCACCGACCTCTGGATGTGATGACTGAGGCGCGCCAACCTCTGGAACACCCGATGGAGCTGGTGTCGATAGCATAGAGGGGAGGTGAAGAGCCCCGGCTGAAGAGGAGGCCCCTATCTCCGAAGAGCTGGGAGCTGATGTTCCATCCACCTCTAGCATGGAGGAGAACTCATCGGAGAGCATGAACTCCCTGAACAGGGCAGAAATGTTCTCCCAGAGGAAGAGTTTGGATGCTGCGATCTGACAAGCCTCCCACCATGCCCAGTTCTGCCACCCATCCCTCTTGTGGCAGAGTTTGAAGCAGCCCCCCAGCAATTCAATGACAACCAGCAGCTCCTTGCGGCAGGCAAGGACCTTGGACGTGGAGACAGGAGCTGGAGGAACCCCAGGCATGGTGCTCGGAAGAGACGGAGTGGGAGAGGCAGGTGAGGAAGAGGCAGCTGATGTTACAGCAGAGACAGATGGTGGAGGTTCAGCAGTTCTAGGTGGCTGCTGCCAGGTCTACCTGCTAGGGGCAAGGCAAGCCCTTTCATTAACAGGTGTTAATAAATGAAGAGGTACTTGCCTTGTCCCTCACTCTGCTGCTGCTGAAGCGCCAGATGACTCCTCCTGCGGGGCTGCAGAGGTCGTCTGGTGGGGGGCTGTGGGTACTGGGTTGGCAGAGCATGACTAGAGGAGCGGCGTCGGTGTTAGTCCCTCCATCGCTCCCTCTGCCCCTCCTTACTGGTCTGAGGCGGAGAGGCGGCTGGCTCCCGGGAGAAGGCAATGGAGGAGAAGAGAAAAATGGGCAGCTCCTGTACCCACAGAAGCACCCGCAGACCCGGGATGCACTCCAATACCTGCATCGCAGATTCCTAGAGGTTGAACCCCTCCTTGCCATTTATGAAGCTGCGAGCCACGGCAACCAGGTCCCACAGTTCCCTCGCAGCCCACAGCTACTCCTGACTCAGGCACCAGTCCCCCATGCCCGAGCTAACACAGTCCACTGGGTCCAAACTGGCAGCGATCTTCTGTCATGAGATGCACCTAGTCATGGTGCACAAACGGAGGAACTGGAACCAAGCCCTGGAGCTGTAGTTTGCAATGATTTATTCTAAGCAAAAACAATAAACCAGACCTGACATGAGCTTGGCATGACTTGAGATGAAAACGCAGTAGATCATTGCACCAAAGGCAATGTGTGATGTGTGTATATATAGTGCAACAACTCAACAACACCCATGGACAATCAAAAACTTAAACCCAGCTGTGCACACTTAATAGACCAGAAAATAACAGAAGGCGCTGTCAACAAAAAGACTCCAACCGAAAGTCAAGACAGAAGCAAACATGACAACAAAACCACGAGAATACTATTCATCAAAACCAAACATAACCATGACCATGATAATAAAACTCAAACAAAACCAAAAACATGATATTATTAATAAAGAAAGTCTTAACATGAACTTAAAGCAAGGACAGGGTATGATTTGTGTCCTGATAACAGACAGACGTAAATAAACCAAACATAACCGTGACCATGATAATCATGCTAATAAACAGGACTATGAAGAACTAAACTAAGACTAAGGTAAGGAGACTGACCAGACAGAACTAAGAAGATAATCATAGCAGACAGAAATAAATGGTAAATACAAAGGAACATAATTAGGGACATGACCATGAACATAAACACAATAATCAAACTGAGCTGAGGCAGGGAAAACACAGAGAATAACAGAAATATACTTAAAGTGTGAACATGGTCCTCCGACAATGCTCAGGACCTGACACACACTGGTAGTCTACCTGGGTGCCCAGTTAGGGGCAGATTTACTAAGGCAGCACAAATTAGTGAGTGCACAAATTAAGATAAGATAAGATAAGCCTTTATTAGTCCCACAATGGGGAAATTCCAGGATTGCAACAGCACAGGGATAGCAACACTCAGAGCAATAATCAGAAGGCAAGAAAAAACAAGAGCAGCAAGTATACATATGTACATATAAATATATATATATATATATATATATATATATATATATATATATATATATATATATAGACACAGTGCGGAGCATTGTAGCTAGATGGGATAGATATATAAATATATAAACACAGTGCGGAGCATTGTAGCTGGATGGAATAAATATGTGAATATATAAACACACAGTGCGGAGCATTGTAGCTAGATGGAATAAATATGTAAATATATAAACAAATTAGACAGAGTGCCTAAAGGAGTGGCTAATTGTTGCCAGCGATCTACTAACAACACGCAAAATTATGAACACAAAATGCAGTCACTTCATTTCAGTAATGACCACCCATCCACCAAGAGCATACACACATGAGCAAGTGGGTCATCAACACAGGCACAGCCAGTTTGGAGGAGCATAATATAGGAGTTTTTTAAAAAAAAAAAATTTTTTTAAAGCTTTTGTTTAAGCGCAAACCTCAGTAAAATAGTTTATTTTTGTTCGTCATAT
Source organism: Pholidichthys leucotaenia (assembly GCA_020510985.1). Taxonomy (NCBI): domain Eukaryota; kingdom Metazoa; phylum Chordata; class Actinopteri; order Cichliformes; family Pholidichthyidae; genus Pholidichthys; species Pholidichthys leucotaenia. The sequence continues at coordinate 256,835,572 of CM035839.1, forward strand.
TTCAAAAGTTTGATTTTCATTTCACATGCCAGACTCCTTTGTTTAATATGTATAAAGTACTTGTATATAATTTAAAAGAAGGAGGGCTCATGAATAAATTGATTATTTTATTAACACAAGAACTGTCAAGTTGGTCTGATGGAGGCTCTGGGGTTTTATTATGTGAATAACTTTGCTTTAACAAAATCTACAGGTCTCCCAGTCCATGGCTTTCATAAATGTGTGTGTTTTGTTTTGTTTTGACAGAGACTGCTGTCATTGAGTTACTACAATGTTGCAATTTCGGGTGACATTTCTATCAATGTGCTCTTTTTGTCCACTCCAGTAGGAAGGTCGATCCTATTTTATGAATACAAATTCATTGTTTATGAAAGCTTTTTAATGTCATGGTGTGTCATTGTATGTCTCTTAATGGTTGCTTTTAATCTTGTTCTTAATTATTATTAACTATTTGTGTAGCACTTTGAGATTTTGCCCCAAAATGTAAAGTACACTGTAAATGAAATAAATTATCCATCCATCCATCCATCCATTTTCTACTGCTTTTCCAGAGGACCGGATCGCAGAGGCAGCAGCTCAAGCAGAGAAGCCCAGGCTTCCCTCTCCCTGGCCAACTGCTCCAGCTCTTCAGAGAGGATATTGTAGCATTAACCCCTTTTGGTTCCAATTTATAAAATCATTCTTTACTGAAGAAAATTGTTTCAACTCCAAAGTCTGGTCATGAACTACTTCTATCACCCAAGGACCAGAGCTGTAACACTCTCTATCGGCCATAAAGTGGAAGTTAATCCCTTCTCCAGGAAGGAATTCCCCCAAATCAACAGATTTAGGGTTGACATAATCCAGACTTGGAAGTCAAGGTTCTCCAGTAAACAACCAGACAGTTTCACAGTGCCATCTGGTGGACAAATCAGGAATATTTATTTTTTCTCTTTGCAGTGGAATTTATGCATTATGGACAAATAAATTAATTCATATTCTTTCTCTCAAGACAGCATCCATTACTGAAGACATGGTGAACTCTTGGAATGGACAATTGTGGTGAAATGTTTTCAGTGATATGATTTTATATGTGTTGCTTTATTTTCAGGAAGAAATTAATTTTTTGCATGCTTACTATCACAAATTAAGTACAGTTACAATGTAGAGACATTGTATTTTCCCTTATTATTGAGTAGAATATCTTAGTCACTAAAGTTTAAGGAATTTATGCTTTATTCAGCAACATACTGTATGTGTCTTAAGGGGGGGGTCTCACTTCTCATATCAAATGTCTCTCCCCCTCCTCTCCCTGCTCTTTGGGAGACCATAGCTGGATTTTAACTGACCAATAGAGCTCCAGGCTTCACTGCATCTCCTTTTTAAGCCGAATTTATGACTTCTGTTGAACAGGAAGCTCAAATGTAAGTGGTTCAGCTCAGTTTCATGAAATTCAATGAAATTCTGCCACACCCCAAAAAAACTTTCCTCTGTTCAGTTTTGGGGTGTTGATCGGGTTGTAAGGAGCTTTTAAGTAGGTCTAGTCTTCTAGGCTCTGTGCAAATCTTAGTTCTTTTCCTTAAAATTCACTTTCCCTTATTTTAATCCATTTCTTTAAATTACCGTGTAAGAAGATTTTATTTGATTTTTTTCTAAACTTAAACCAACTCATTCAAGCCACACACATAGGAAGAAACAGATCTTTGGTGGGTTTTTTTTGTTTTTTTTTTCCCCAATTTGACTTTCTGATAGGACTTTGTACAATAAACAAACTCCTTCTTCAGTGCATAAGAGAAGACTGCAGCCAGCCTACTGAAGAACCAGCCCCTTTGTGATCTCAGGAGTAGGCCATAAAGAATGGTAAAGAGCCTGTCTGCCAGTTTTCCAACAGAACCCACATCGGTCCAGTTGAAAGAGAATCCAATGGACCACCTGCTACCCACTGGGATGCAATGATTCTGCTTGGCTGATGGTCTGTTGTTTAATTTAAACTTAATTCTTCAGAATATTCCTGGCATAAGTTCTTTAAACTTAATTTCATGCAAACCCCCATCAGAATATCAAAATGCAGTTTGTCCTTTCATTAAACGACATTCTTTTTCAGAGTAACACCAATTTTCTATTTTTCTAGATAGTTTATTCCATTTTCTTCATAAAATTGCATCCACTTTTCTTGACCAATGCTATTTTATGGTTTTCCAATTTCCAGTATACTGACAAGTTAAACTATGCTTTATTTGGTTCCACAAATGCTTGATTCACAAGTAACTCAGTAATATTCTATGGTGCCCATGATACCTGATGAATTCTCTGTTTTAAAGTTATCAAAATATGTTAACCTATTCTGACATTTCTTATTACGCTATTGAAAGACAGATGGGATGTTTGATTTCATGTCCATCTTCTTGATTATCAGCAGACAAGAACTCACAAGGGTTTTTTTGAGACTGATTCATCATTGGTACAAATTGTTAATAAAATTGTCCATCATCTGGACTGGTGCCCCAACGAGGATATGAGTGTAATGAAAGGAAATCTTCATTCCAACTCACATTCATATTTACATTAATACTTGTACCAACAACAAAACACCTCATCATCATCCCAGCAGTCTGTCGTGGGCGACAATGACTGTTTCATTTAGGTCTGATCAGATTCCTCCACACAGGTCTGTCCTTAGCCTTCCGCTGCCAGGAACTCCTGTCTATATCCAACTTCTTCAAGTTCCTTTTTACAGTGTCTTTAAATCTGAGCCTTGGTCTACCTTGATTGTGTTTGCCCTCGCATAACTATGAGTAGAGTAACTACTGAGGGAGACGCTGGTGGTCCATCCTCTCAACATGACCGAGCCATCTCAGGTTCATCTGTATTAGCATGTCCTCCATTGATGGTAGACCAGCTTGTTTCAACACTTCTATGTTGGTTATCTTGCCTTTCCATGAGATGCTCATTATGGCTCGAAGGTGTGTCATCATGTATGCATGGAGTTTCTTCATCTGCACTTCGTAGACCATCCAAGTTTCAGCACCGTACAATAGAGTAGCCAGTACTGTCGCTCTGTACACTTTTGCATTTCACACATGTCGATTGTTCCACAGTCTCTCCCTCAAGTTTCCAAACACAGCGCTCGCTCTTCCCATTCCTCCAGCCTAGCATTCTCTGAAACAGTACTCCCTAGATACTTGAAAGTCTTGCACTTGACTAGTGGCTCTATACCAATTCTGATCTCTTCTGGTAGTGATGTTGATAATTGGAACTTTGGTGGTTGATAAAGGTACTCTGTCTTCTTGATGTTGATTTTGAGGCTGAATTGGCTAGCTGCTCTTGCAAATTTCTCTACTACAGATTGCATATCTTCCACGCTGTGTGCAACTAGAACAGTCGTTGGCAAAGAGCATTTCTCTTACTACCTTTATCGATGTCTTACTCTTGGCTTTAAACTGTGCCACATTGAACAAGTCTGCTTCTTTCCTTTCCTTGTATACTCCTTCTGAAGTGTCTTTGAAGGCCACCTCAAGCATGGCTGCCAGATATAGCAAGAAGAGAGTAGGTGCCAGCACACACCCTTGTTTCACCCCGTTGCTTACTGAAAAGTCTTTAGATACTGAACAACCATTGCCACGTTTGCTTGCATACCTGTATGGAGTGCCTCGATCAGGCTGACAAACTTCTCTGTACAGCCATATTTCTTGAGTACCTGCTAAAGTCCTTTGTTCATCAAAATTTGGTGGTTCATCCAGACTTGATACAGCTGGTCGCTGCACTAGAGATTCTTTAGCCTCTTCAGTGAGATCTCCAGGGTTGTTTAGTAGTTGGTTAAAGTGGTCTGCAAATCTGTCCAGGATCTTGTCTTTCTCCTGCAAAACCGTTTCACCATCCATAGCCTTTAGTTGGATCAGTCCTCTTGGTTTAGGGCCGTAGATTTCTCTCAAACCTGTGAAGAATGTTTTCATGTCCTTCCTGTCTGCTGCAGTTTGAAGTTCCTCCGCTTTTTTATCCCACCAGTTGGACTTCATCTCTCTGGTGTACTTCTGTAGCTCACTCTGATCCTTTGAGTATTTCTTCTTCTTCAACCTTGTGTTACACTGTAGGTTTTCCTGCCTAGCTGTATTCCTCGCTTCTAGTAGTTTCTTCAGGTGGTCATCATGATCATCAAACCAATCTTGATGTTTCCTCTCAGGGTGGCCTAATACATCACTTGCAGTCTGATACACCGTATCCTTCAGTGTTGCACATTTCTCTTCTATGTCATTCTCTGAGTTGTTGCTGTCCCAGTCTTTCAAGTTTTCATCCATTTCCTGTGTAAGTTCTTCCTGCTTCTTTTGGCCTTTCAGTGCACTAGTGTTTAGCTTCCGTGGTGGCTTCGCACCCATCCTGCAGTGCTGTTTTTGTCTCCAAATCCTTAATCTAGATCTCAGCATAACATGATCAGTACCACAGTCTGTGCCTCTCATTGCTCTGGTGTCCGATGCATCCCTTATGTCTCTCTGCCTGACTATGATGTAACTAACTAACTAACTAACTAACCTGCACTTATATAGCGCTTTTCTAGTCACAAAGACCACTCAAAGCGCTTTCACTAGTACTAACCCTCTATTCTAAGGGCCTATAATATAAAATATAAGGTACAGACCCTCCCTTCCATCTGTTGTCATGGGAAATGTACGGTCGATACTGGGAAAGTTAGATGAGCTAGCGGCTATCTCCCGGTATGATAGCACATACCGGGAGTGCTCTCTCCTTTTGTTTACTGAGACGTGGCTAACTGAACTAGCAGCAGATGCTAACATTGAGCTGGAGGGTTTTCACATGATACGAGCTGACCGAACACCAGACAGTGGCAAGGCTAGGGGCGGTGGAGTGATCATGTATGTTAACAACAACTGGTGCAGACCGGGACATATCACTGTTAAACAACGACACTGCAGCAAAGACATTGAGTTGCTAGCTGTTAGCATGAGGCCTACATATCTCCCGAGAGAACACTCACACGTGATCTGCGTTGTTGTTTATGCAAATCCGACGGCGAACGCTGGGACAGCACGTGACGTCATCCATTCAGTAACCAGCAGGCTGCAGACAGAACACCCAGATGCTCTTCTCCTCATCTCAGGCGATTTCAACCATGTTTCACTGTCTCCCATTCTACCCACGTTCACCCAGTATGTCACATGCCACACTAGAGACAATAAAACACTGGATTTATTCTACGCAAACACTAAGGAGGCGTACACCTCATCACAACTACCCCCACTCGGGAGATCGGATCACAACTTGGTTCATCTCCGGCCGGTGTACAAACCCCTAGTGCACAGACAACCTCCGGCCATGCACACTGTGGAGTTATGGTCTGAGGAGACAATGGACACCCTAAAGGGCTGTTTTGAAGCCACCGCCTGGAAGCAGCTCTGCGATCCACATGGTGAGGACATCGATGGCCTCATTCACACCTTCACGGGCTACCTCAGCTTCTGTGTGGACAAATCCGTTCCCACCAAGACCATACGGCGTCACTCAAACAACAAACCCTGGATCAACCCTGAGATTAAAACACTTCTGAGAGAGAAGAAGAGGATCTTCAGGTCAGGGAACAGGGAGATGCTGAAGTCCGTACAGAGGGAGCTGAGGAGAAAGATCAGAGAAGGCAAGGACAGCTTCAGGAAGAAGATGGAGGACAAGCTGCAACAGAGCGACATCAGCGGGGTCTGGAGAAACCTCAAAACCATCTCGGGGCTCCAGAATACCTCCCCCCAGGCCACAGGGGGCAGGGAGTGGGCGAACAACCTGAATCTGTTTTTCAATAGATTTGACCAACCGCCCTCCCCCCTGACTGCACAACAACCACTGCTGCCTCTAAAGAAATCAAGTCCTGCTGCCCACTCCCCACTCTACCAACACCCCCCCACTCCCAACACACAGCCCCCCATCCTGACCCTGACCAGGACCCAGGTGAGGACGGAGCTGAGGAAGATCAAGGCGAGGAAGGCGCCGGGACCGGACGGCATCAGCGCAAAGCTCCTCAAGTCCTGTGCAGACCAGCTGTGTGGGATTGTGACGTATATCTTCAACATGAGCCTGAAACTGGGGAGGGTACCACAGCTGTGGAAAACATCTTGTGTGGTACCTGTACCAAAAACTTCCCACCCCAAAGACCTGAACAGCTACAGACCGGTGGCCTTGACGTCCCACTTGATGAAGACCCTGGAGAGACTGCTCCTTGCTCACCTCCGCCCCCTGGTGGAACCAGCGATGGATCCACTCCAGTTCGCCTACCAGCATGGCATTGGGGTGGAGGATGCGGTGATCTTCCTCCTTCACCGTTCTCTGTCCCACCTGGAGAAGCCCGGGAATATGGTGAGGATCATGTTCTTTGACTTCTCCAGTGCTTTCAACACCATCCAACCGATGATCCTGAAGGACAAGCTGCTGCGCGCAGGGGTGGACCAGCACCTGTCATCATGGATCCTGGACTACCTCACGAACCGGCCTCAGTTTGTGAGAACCCGGGACTGTGTGTCCGACACGATCATCAGTAGCACGGGGGCCCCCCAGGGAACGGTGCTGGCTCCCTTCCTGTTCACTCTTTATACTGCGGACTTCTCACACAACACAACACACTGCCATCTACAGAAGTTCTCTGATGACTCTGCGATCGTTGGCCTCATCTCCAATGGAGATGAAGCTGAGTACAGAGGGCTTATCCAGGACTTCGTGGACTGGTGCCATCGGAACTGCCTCCAGATCAACGCGAGGAAAACTAAGGAGCTGGTGGTGGACTGCCGCAGGCATGGGCAGCCCCTCACAGTACCAGTAAATATACAGGGAACAGACATCGAGATGGTGACATCCTATAAGTACCTGGGTATTCATCTGAACAATAAACTAGACTGGTCACACAATACTGATGCACTCTACAAGAAGGGACAGCGCAGGCTGTTCCTGCTGAGGAGACTCAGGTCTTTTGGTGTACAAGGGGCGCTGCTGAAGTCATTCTATGACACGGTGGTGGCATCAGCCATCACTTTTGGAGTGGTCTGCTGGGGCAGTGGCATTACTGCAGCCGATAGGAAGAGACTGAACAAACTGATTAAGAAAGCTAGCTCTGTCCTGGGGCAGCGCCTTGATCCGATGGAGGAGATAGGAGAGAGAAGGACGGTGGCTAAACTGTCATCTCTGCTGGAGTCCGAGTTCCACCCTATGCAGGACATACTGAATGCACTGAGGAGCTCATTTAGCAGCAGACTACATCATCCCAGGTGCACAACCGAGAGGTTTCGTAGGTCCTTCCTACCAACGGCTGTCAGACTGTACAACCTAAGCAGGGCTGCTCGCAGAGATAGCAAAAAAGACGTAACAAACTAATAGTTTTTTGAATGCAGAAGATGCAATAGACTTACACAGTGGTCCTCTCCGGCATACAACTAGGAGCATGCCGGTCGCTATGGAGGGTGAGAGTGTGTATGGGCACATAATCATACCATGCAGGATAGCTGGGTAGACGGTTATGCTGTTTCATTCCATCTAGCGGCAATGCTCTGCACTGTGTGTGTTTATATATTTGCATATTTGTTCCGTCTAGCTGCAATGCTCCGTACTGTGGGTGTTTATATATTTATATATCTACATGTTATTCCATCTAGCTACATTGCTCCGCACTGTGTGTGTTTATATACTTGCATATTTATTCCACCTAGCTGCAATGCTCCGTACTGTGGGTGTTTATATATTTACATATTTATTCCATCTAGCTACAATGCTCTGCACTGTGTGTTCATATATTCATATATTATTCCATCCAGCTACAATGCTCTGCACTGTGTGTCTGTGTGTGTGTGTATATATATATATTTTATAGTAATACGTACATATGTTTATTAGCTGCTCTTGCTTGCTTGTTTTTTTTTTTTTTTTGTTTTTTTTTTTCTTGCCTTCTGATTGTTGCTCTGAGTGTTGCTATCCCTGTGCTGTTGCAATCCTGGAATTTCCCCGTTGTGGGACTAATAAAGGCTTATCTTATCTTATCTTATCTTATCTTATAGGAAACAGATATCTAGGGACAATTTAGAACAACCAATTAACCTAACATGCATGTCTTTGGATTGTGGGAGGAAACCGGAGCCCCCGGAGTAAACCCACACAGCACAGGGAGAACATGCAAACTCCATACAGAAAGGTTCCAACCCCTGCCAGCCTGGGGATTCGAACCAGGAACCTTTTAGCTGTAAGGCAACAGTGCTAACCACTGCACCACCGTGCTGCCAGAGAAATGAGAATGTAATGTAGTCTAATAAGTGCCAGTGCTTGGATCTTGGGTGGATCCATGTCTTCTTGTGTGTGTCCTTGTGCTTAAATAGAGTGTTGGTTATCACAAGGTTGTACTCTGAACATAGTGCAAGTAGAAGTTATCCATTAGCATTGCACTTGCCTACTCCATGACTGCCTAGCACTCCTTTCTATTTTTCAGTGTCGGAACCAACTCTGGCATTAAAATTTCCGAGTATCAGCCTGTCATCAGTCGGTACACGCCTGATAGTCTCCCGTAAATCACTGTAGAACTCTTCCTTCACCTCCTCTGTGTTGGTCATTGTTGGGGCATATACACTGATGAGTGTGGCATACATCTTCCACTGTAGTGGGAGTCTCATAGTCATTATCCTGTCATTGATTGGCACCGGTTCCTCATCAAGCATTGCTGCTATCTCAATTCTAACTGCAAAGCCCACTCCTGCTTCTCTTCTTTCACGAGTTGATCTCTCACTCCAAAAGAAGATGTACCCATGATCTTCCAAGCTGTCATATCCAGGCAATCTTGTTTCACTAAGTGCAGCTATGTCTACATTGTACCTGTTCATTTCCAGGGCCACAAGCACGGTCTGTCTTTCTGGGTGCTGTGATGTTCTGTCCAACAAAGTGCGTACATTCCATTCTACTACACACAAGGCTGCTGTTTTCCTCTTCTTTTGTCTTGCTGCTCCTAGCTTACTTTTCACTGCCTGTTGGAGTGTGACCAGATCAGCGTGGCCCTTGTAAGCCTGGGCAACATCCGAGCCAGTATGAGTTGCTTTCTGATTGACCATTTCATGAAACTGCTTGCAAAGTATTTGAGTACTGCTAACTTTTGCTGGACTAGCAGCACATTCTTGGCAGATAAAGGTATTATCAGTGGCAAGGACAAGCCAAGACAAACTGACTCCAGTATCTGTTGCAGTGACTGACCAGATGATAGATTTGTTTATCTCTGCTCTTTGTGTAGTGCATGTCATGTTGCACTGACTGGCACAGTCCACCACAGACCTTGCGACAGATGTGTTTATCTGCCAGGATGTCCAGTCTCACCTAACGTAAGTGGGAGTGGTCCACCACAGACCTGTGGCAGATATTGTTTTTAGTTCTGCCAGGGTGCCCCGTTTCACCCTCCACACCCTCGGAAGGGCGGGGATACCGGTTGAGTCGCCAATGGCCCGACCCATGAGACAGGTAGCACCGGTTTTCATGGTTATCCGGTAGCAAGCAAGCCAATGCCTGACCTGACAAAAAAAAGGGGGGGAATGTAAGTCTCAGTTAAAAGTTACCAATTTCTGACCAAAAAAAGTAGAATTTTATGGGTAAGAAGCTGCAATTTTAGCAAAAAGACAAAAAAAGGTGTAAATTTTCAACTGTTTACAACCTAAAACGATGCAAATATAAGATTTGAGTAAAATGCTGCAAATTTAAGCTTTTTTTAAACTGCAAATTCATGCGTAAGAAAAGTTCTAAATTCATGAGGAAAAAGCTGCAAAATTATCAATAATAAAAAGCTGCAAATTTTCAAGTAAGAAGCTGCACATTTCTGAGTTAAATGGCTGTAACTTTGCAGAAAATCCAGCAAATTTATGAGAAAAATCTTCACATTTACAAAAGAATGTTTCTAATTTACATGAAAAAGGATGTGATAAATTGGCGTGTGTTGGCCATATTTTTAAAAGACAGCTGTGAGGAGGAACTAAACGGTGGTGTTCAGTGGTGTTAAATCCTGCAGATCTGTACTAATCAGCAGGGAAAAGGAGAAGAAGAAGAGGAATAGGTGATCCACAGCAGCAGAAATAATCCAGTTAACCCAGGAGGAGTAAACACATGACATCCCATGACACCCAACAGATCACCCCCCCACCCCCCCCACCCCCGCCCCATGACATCAGTGGGAACAGCTGGGACAAACTTCACACCTCTGTCGATTTACATGTTCACTTCTGAGTACAATTCAAACAGAGCTGCTGCTGAGATGGAAACCATAGGGTTAAAGCGTGACGTGGCTTTAACAGCAGCACTGATACCCTCCCCCCCCCCAACTGACCTGCTGGACAGGAACTAACAACTCCTCAGACCTGTTAACGCAATTTTAACAACAAAAGGACATGCAAAAGAACCAAGATTCCCTTTGATTTAACAGGATAACAGTGTGAATTTTCTGGTCTGTGAATGAACAGAGCAGCCATGAGTGTTTCACAGAGTCACTTATTGAATTATAATGGTTAATCCAAGTCACAATTTCAGGAAACATATGCTTCAGGGGAAATTTAAACCCATGACACATTGTTTTAAATTTTGCTGATTTTTTTTTTTTTCACTTCTCTTCCAGTCCTCATGGCCACTTTCTGATTGCTTTGAGTTTTTAAAACATCATTTTAAGAATAATGTTAACTGACTTAAAGTACATTTCTAACTACACTATATCATACAATATGCCGTTTAACATACAATTTCATTTGATCACATTTAGATCTTAATTCAAACGAGCAGAGTATTTGCAACCAACTTAATTAAGACTTGAACAACAACAATCGACCTGAATACAACTAGGAGTATTTAAGAATAAAAATCTTTGGATTCCTTAATGAAGTTCTGCCTGCAGATCATCTGCACTCAAACATTCCAAGTACCTCATGGGAAAGAACAGATGCCATACAAAAATGTAAAAATTTTACTTTGGCTTCGCCTTTAAGGGGTTGCTGTTCCAGTTAAAAGTGTCAAGTGTTGAAGAGTCCACCTTTGTTTAAAACGGTCTAGCCAGTATACCACAAAAGGCTCAAAGTCACTAAGATAATCCAAAGGTTAAACCAGCTGTTAGTGTCATTTAAGCCCTGCATGGCGTCGACAATGTGGAACCGGCATTTCACTTTGAAATGGATGGCAGTGAGTTATTGCAAATGAGCAAGTCTAAAACACACACTAAAGTTAAGAGTATTGTAAGAAGGAAAATAGTTTAATATAAAACACAGCTGTCTTACCTTGAAATGCCCTTTACAAATGAAGCGGGTTCACCCACACATCACTTTTTTCATAGTAAACTGTTTTTCTGGACTGACCTGTTTTTTTCTGGAGAGCGTCACCGAAGAAGAGGAATGGGAGCGGGGTTTCCCATGGTAGAGGAGGAATGGGCTGCCGAGTTCATCCAGAACTTTGTTAATGATGCCTTCACCACCCGGGGACCGAAGGAGAAGCTGAAGAGCCTGGATGGAGCAGTTCGGATCTTGGAGGCGCATCCTGGGTTATAGAGCTACCCACTGTTCACCGACCTGCTCTCCACAGTCTGCTCGCTCCAGCGTTCTTTCCCTGGTCTGGCATTCCCCACAACGTTGAGACACAGGTGTTATGTATGTAAATAGGCTGGTATTACAAAGATGGCGGCCGGGTTGGTCATGGGATAGACCAGGGTGGCTACTACCGGTTTCCGGTGGTGACGCCACCCAGGGTATAAAAGAATGGGTGGAAGAGGCTCTGTCTCTTTCGTCATGGAGCCACCTGTCCAGCAGGAGCGTGCCGTAAGCCTCTGTACATAGTTAGTGTATTGTATATAATAAACCCCTGTTAACCAAGGTGAGACTCACTCTTCCTTCCTACATCATGGACATAACAAATGGCGACGAGGTAAAAGCGGTAATGGAATGCTCTATTGCTAGCTTTCGGCTGTTCCTCGAGGCTCCGGGCGAGCCGCTCGTGCCGTGGCCTAGGTTGTTTGCTGCCTTTACCAACTATCTTGTTGCACTGGGTCTGGGAGATAGGGAGAAGCTCCGTGCATGAGCTGTGTTAGTCCATAATTTAGGCATGGAAGACAGAGGATTCTTGAGAATTTGGGAGGAACGGACAGCTTTGACAATGTGGTGCAGCTAATGTCGTGCTACTTTAAGGCGCCGAAGAACGTCATTGTGAAAGGCATTCAATTCCGACAGCACCGCAAGCGGTCAGGAGATCCCGTGCGAAGATTCATGGCGGACCGCCGAGAGCTGGCAGGGAATGCAGATTCGGGACCCTGAAGGAAGAGATGATTTGGGACCAGTTGGTGGAGCACATCTGTTGCATGGCAGCCCGGTTCAGGTTGTTGACTCACCCAGGAGAGATTACGTTAGTGGAGGCTGCCGAGCTCGCCCAACAGTACGAGGCAGCTGAGACCATCGCGAGGGGCCTAACTGAAGGGGCCCCTCTGGAGAAGAATGTGTCTTGTGTCTTGCGCTGCGGCACTGCGTCTGGACCCTTGTGATGGCGAGTGCGGACAGGATGATTTTGCCTCCGTGGTCAGGATAAGGTCTGCCCCTGGTACGCCAAAATGTTATGGATGTGGATCCACTGAGCACCGCTATAATTCCAGAGTATGCCCGGTGAAAGGAAAGCGTTGTGGCAAATGCGGTCTTTTAAACCATTTTGCCAGGGTGTGTGAAAACTTCGTACGCAGGAGCTGTGGGAGAGATCTAGGTCAGAGGTCACCAACGCGGTGCCCGCGGGCACCATGTCGCCCGCAAGGACCACATGAGTCGCCCGCAGGCCTGTTCTAAAAATGGCACAACTCGCAAGTGAGCTGCATCTAAGATGTAATTTTTTCTGCCGCTATTTTTTAAAATTACACTTGCATTTATATAGATTTTAAAATGACAATGTCTTAAAAATAAAAAAAATGAAAATATGTTTATTATACGTAAAGTTAAGGTGAACTCTGACCTAGTTCAAAGGTCAGTATTGTGCGCATGACAAAACCTTCGCGCTGGAGCGTAAGCTAGCGGGCCGGGCAGTGAAGATGGTGAGCGGAGTGCAGTTTCCTAGCCCAAAAAAAAAGACAGAAAATTTATCATTTTCAAAGTGAGTGGGAGGAAGAGTTCTTTTTTACTACCGTGAAAGAAAGCTGCGTGTGTTTCATTTGCGGGGCGACGGCGAAGCGGCACTTCAACGCGTCATGAAACTGCTGCCCACTCTTTTTTTTTTTTTTTTTTGTACCCATAGGTAGATTTGTTCTGCAGTCCGGTGACAAGCCACCAGCTGCCGGTCGCAAGCGCCCCTTAACTCCCTAACCTGCATGTTTTTGGCATGTGGGAGGAAACCCACGCAAACACGGGGAGAACATGCAAACTCCACACTGTTGACCGGGGGCAGGGATCAAACCCAGGATCCCCGTGATCCCCCGGCCGAGGGTAAACTGCTGCCGCGGTGCTAACCACTGCGCCACTGTGCATATAAGCACTCAGTGCTTGTTTAGTTTCTTCTCATGAAAGGACAGCGCTGGTTATTACTCCAGCATGATTCTTGGCAAGAACTGTATGGATATAATTCCAGTGAAGAAGAACACACAAAAGTGTGTTTATTAAATGTAACAGATTTTGAGCAGAATTGCAGCAGATTTGTTCAGTTAAAAATGTGATAAGATTTATTTAATATGAAAGTTGATTTTTCTTAAATTACTAACTAACTAACTAACCTGCACTTATATAGCGCTTTTCTAGTCACAAAGACCACTCAAAGCGCTTTCACTAATACTAACCCTCTATTCTAAGGGCCTATAGGAAACAGATATCTAGGGACAATTTAGAACAGCCAATTAACCTAACATGCATGTCTTTGGATTGTGGGAGGAAACCGGAGCCCCCGGAGTAAACCCACGCAGCACAGGGAGAACATGCAAACTCCACACAGAAAGGTTCCAACCCCTGCCAACCTGGGGATTCGAACCAGGAACCTTCTAGCTGTAAGGCAACAGTGCTAACCACTGCACCACCATGCTGCCTAATGTTAAATGTTGCATAACTTTTTCAAACATGGTTCAACATAGTTCATGAATTAAAAGGGTTTAGTTTTTTATGGTTAAAAGGGACTGGTGAAAACTGGACATTTTTTTAATGAAATGTAGAAGTGATCATCTGAACAATTGCTGAGATTAATAAAAATAAAGTGTTGAATATTGATCTTGTCTGTTACCCACTCTAAGTTATTGATAATTATTTATTTATGTGTGTGTGTATATATATATATATATATACAATTTGTTATTTTAGTCAAGCTGGTGCCCTTCACATGACTCAATACCCATGAAGTAGCTCTTGGTTTCAAAAAGGTTGGTGACCCCTGATCTAGGTTCTGCGCAGAAGACTCCGACCATTGTGCATACCGTCTCCCCAGAGGCGACAGGGAGAATTGGGTGCAACATCACGTTGGATGGAGTCGAGGTCCCGCTCTTAGTGGACACGGGAGCGGTGATCTCTGTCCTGAATCTTGAAACCATGGACAGACTGTTTCCCTGCCAACAGATAAGAAGGCAATGAGTGGAATATTATGGTTATGGGCGGAACAGGTTGGCTATATTGGGCTATGTGGAGATTGAGGCCCGATATAAGGACAGTGTGGCGCCTAGCATTCGCATTAACGTTTCTGCATCCGGTGTTAACGTTATGGGTTGCAACTTATTTTACAGCCTTGGGTTCTCCATTATGAACGTTTCGGGTGAAGAATGGTCTGGTTGTGGATTGTGGGGCCGACCTGTTCCTGCCTTGGAGGGTGCTGAGGTGTAGGATTCGGACTGGAGGGTCAATGTGAATTTGGGAGTGCGCACACCGTGCCACGTGGAGACCTCTCGGGATGGACCCAATGCCGTAACGCAGGCTGCCCTGGATGAGGGTGCCGGACAGCATGACGGGACCCCCGATGAGGCTCATCAGGACAAGGTTCCAACGCCGGGAGAAAACGGGGCTAGACCGCGGAGCATGGTTATCATAAAGCACTCCCAGTGACGACCTGCCAAGAGGAGATCCGGAGAGCCTGTGTGTCGGAGCAGCTGGAGTCAGGGGCCAGTCACAGGACCAGTGATCTAATGAAAAGGAAGTTGTTTCCCTCAAAGACCAAGGTTGATGCTCGAGTACGCAGAGATCACAGTCCACGCAAACAGCGGGACAACCAGAGGCGGTTCCAGGTGGAGCCCGGTCGGCTGGAGGAAGTTGGGCGCAGGTCTATCCACATCTGGAGACACCCGAGGGATCTGCAGCTGCCGGAGGTGGAGAGGAGTCGGCGCAGCAGGAGCCCTGATGTGAAGAGATGGAGACGCCTTGAAAGGGATCCATCCGGGGACTGAGGGTTTTATTTTGCATATTTGTGTTGTTGCTTCAGTCCTGTTTTATGTTGGTTTTCCTATTTGGTACCCCGGTAAATTAAAAAAAAAAAAAAAAAAGAGGGTGAAAAGTAAGGGAATTTGATAAATTTGAGCTCTTTGTATGGGTAATTTTCTGTATGTTTTGTGTTGTTCTGACTAGTGGGGCTCATCTATGCAAAGTTATGTGCTATTTTGAAAGAAATTTTATTGAAATATTGTTTAATGTGACCAATTTTGGGGGGTAGGACATGTTCGACCCCGGTAAATTGTGTTGAATTTTGGGGTTTAATTAGTCTGGCCAATGGTTTCTCTGTGTGGATGTACATTAGTATTTTTCTAGAGTTTGCCTGGCTCATGTGACTGGTATTGATTGGATTTTAAGTATTTATTGGAATTTGGTTTTATCGGATTGTCTTTTTTGTGTTGTCCTTTTGTGCATTTTTACTCTGTGTGCCCATTGTGGGGTGGGAGTTGGGGTGAGGGGCCGCCTATAGGAATTGTCTTGTGCTTTATTGTATGTGTTTTGATGTGTTTAAAGGGATTACTTTTAGTTAGAAACACGGCCTATTATTATTTTGTTTGTATATTCTCCTGTTCCAAGCGGCAGAATAATGTGCACAGCCATGTAGGGGGCGCTGGTTGTCTACCCAGCCCCTCAGCCTTAGTTGTGTGAATGGATAGGTGTTTGTCTATTTTCTGTACATAAATTTTGGATTAGTGCGTGTGTCGGGTGATAAATGTGGGCGGGTTATTTGTGCGCTTGGCTTTTTTTTTGAGGGGGAGAATGTTATGTATGTAAATAGGCTGGTATTACAAAGATGGCGGCCAGGTTGGTCATGGGATAGACCGGGGTGGCTACTACTGGTTTTCGGTGGTGACGCCGCCCAGGGTATAAAAGAGTGGGCGGAAGAGGCTCTGCCTCTTTCGTCGTGGAGCCACCTGGCCAGCAGGAGAGTGCCATAAGCCTCTGTACATAGTGTAACGTCGGGGCCATTTTAAGGGGGCCAGGGATTTCCCAGCATGCTTTGCCAGTTTGAAACGTTACTGTGTGTGTTAAATGTGTTATTTCTGGGTTATACTGCTGTGTCATTATAACTGCATTATATATATATATCCCAGCAGGATTAGGGCAAGATGTATCATGTGTGTGTAACCGTAATGTAAACAGAGGTCTGTGGGAATGACCTCCACTGCTCTGCGTACTAAGTGGAGGTTGGGGGTTGGTGGTGTGTAAATAAAGCCTGTTCATCACAACCATCTTGCTCCTCTTTCTTTGTGTGAACCCTGCTACGTCACAATAGTTTGTGTGTTGTATATAATAAACCCCTGTTAACCGAGGTGAGACTCACTCTTCCTTCCTACATTATGGACATAACAGGAGGACCGAGAATCTGCGGACCGAATAAAACACCTATAAACCCATTAATCTAAATCCACTACAATACCAAAACATGCCCAGGCCAGCTGGGAGATGTAGTCTCTCCAGAGTGTCTTGGGTCTGCCCCAGGGTCTTCTCCTAGTGGGACATGCCTGTCACACTGGTGTCAGAAGTGGGATGGAGCAAATGGAAGCGATCAGAATGGAGATCCGGCAGCTGGAGCAGGCCATTGCTCAGCTGATGATGGATGATGAGACCGAGGCATCACCACCGGGAGCCCGGAGCCGGGACGAACGGAGCGGCGGACCTGACGGGGCCAGCGCCCCCCGCCTCCTGTCTTTTTCAAGACAGAGCGGGCAGAACAGAGCAAACGTTCCACCCTTCTTAGGACAGCACGGGCTGGCGACCCCACGGCGATCAAGGGTGGCGATCGATCAGGAAACGACCACCCCACCTGTTCGGCAGCGGGCCAAGATTCCCCGTTTCAACGGCGAAGCCACATTAGATGACTACCTGACACAGGTCGAGCTGACTGCGGCGCTGAACGGCTGGTCACCAGAGGAAACCGCCGTACAGGTCGCGCTGGCCTTGGAAGGGAAAGCCCTCTGCACGCTCTCTGATCTCCGGCCCGGGGAGCACCACAGCTGGCCAGCACTACAAGGGGCGCTCCAGAGACGATTTGGGAGAATAGCGGACGCTGAGCACGCCCAAGAACAGCTGACCCGCCGCCGCCGGAACCACCAGGAAAAATTAGGAGCCTATGCTGCAGATATATGGCTGTTAACCCGGCGCAGCTACCCAGAGTTCGCGCCGGAGGCAGTAGAGAAGCTCGCCCTCCGGAGCTTCATCCAAGGTCTCCGCCCGGCCCAGCTCCAGAGCCACGTACGGCTCCACGCCGCGAGCGACTGGAAGACTGCAGTGGCAGAAGCAGAGCGGGCAGAGCCGCTAATAAGTCGCACCGCTGAAGCAGCAACGCACAGCCGGAGAACCTACCAGGCTACGATGGAGAGCAAGGGGGAGGAGGAGGAATTACGGCAGACCACAGCGGCGCGTCCACGGAGAAGATGGCCTCGGCGGCGCGAGGAAGGGTGCTTCCGCTGCGGAGAGATGGGACACATCGCGCGATACTGCCCCGCACCCACCCCACGACAAACCGGCCCCTCGCCGGCGTTAAACTAGAGCGAGGTGGCGTGAATGGGGACAGGCCACCTCCAGCAGATGTTTCCCCCGAGGAGCCGGCACCGCGCGTGGGCCGAGTTGGACACTCTCCAGGGATCTATCTACAGTGCAGCTTGGGGAAGACGTCGATCCGGGCCCTGATTGACACCGGCTCTACAATCTCCTTGGTTCGACCGGGCGTACTGCCGGGCACGAGCAAGACGGCTCCGCGGGGGTGGGAACCCACCGAGCGCTGCGTCACCACAGCTACCGGTGAGCGCGCCCGACTGAAGGGGCGGAGAGTGCTGGTGGTGGGGGTGGCCGGTCAGAACATAAGACACCCGTTCTGGCTGGCTGACATCCAAGACCCCTGTATTATTGGACTAGACCTGCTCACAGCCTGGCGTGCCAAGATCGACACCACCGGACCTTCCCTCCAGCTGGGAAACCGGACCATCACGCTCCACAGCAGAACCCAGAGAAGGGACACGGGGGCACGCACGATCGAGGGATCGCCAAGACAGACCGGACCAGGCAGGTCACCGCGAGGACTGGACACGATGACGTCACCAGCGCGGACAGAGGGAGCACGAGCACACACAGGGACAGCAAGGGGAGGGGTCAACGTGTCAGCGGAGACGCAGCAGGCAGTGGAGGAATTATTTCAGCGGAGCTGCAGCGGGCTGGACCCGGAACAGAGACGCCAGCTGCGGGAGCTATTGGACTATTACGTGGGTGTTTTTGCTGCGAAGGATGAGGAATGCGGCCGGACCGGGTTGGTGCAGCACGAGATCGACACCGGTGAGGCCAGGCCGATTTGACTCCACCCACACCGGCTGCCCTTTTCAAGGCGGGCAGCGGCGGAACAAAAAGTGCGAGAAATGCTGGAGGCAGATGTTATTGAGCCCTCTAACAGCCCCTGGGCAGCGCCTGTGGTGCTGGTCAAGAAGAAGGACGGGTCGTGGCGGTTCTGTGTGGATTACCGACGCCTGAACGATGCCACCAGGAAAGATTCCTACCCCCTGCCCCGCATCGATGACGCACTGGACCACATCGCCGGCTCCAGCTGGTTCAGCTCGCTGGATCTACGCAGCGGCTATTGGCAGGTAGAGCTGTCACCCGAGGCCCGCCAAAAAACAGCCTTCTCTATCGGGCAGGGACTGTACCAGTTTAAAGTGATGCCGTTTGGACTCTGCAACGCCCCGGCCACCTTTGAACGCTTGATGGAGCGAGTGCTGGCTCACGTGCCGCGGAGTCGCTGCGTTGTTTACCTGGATGACCTGCTGGTGCATGCAGCTGATTTTGACAGCGCCCTGTCAAATCTCCGAGAGGTGCTGGGAGCCATCCAGCAGGCGGGGCTACGGTTACACCCTAGGAAATGCCACCTGTTCCGGCGAGAGACCACCTTTTTGGGCCATGTTGTCAGCGCAGCGGGGGTCGCCACTGACCCGGAAAAAGTGGCAACAGTGAGAGACTGGCCAGTGCCGCGGAACGTTGGAGAACTGAGGAGTTTTCTTGGATTGGCCTCCTATTATAGGAAGTTTGTGAAAGACTTCGCCACCATTGCCAGCCCGCTGCATCAGCTGACGCAGAAAGGACACCTGTTCCAGTGGAGTGACAGCTGCGCTGCTGCTTTCTGCCAGCTTCGCGCAGCGCTCATCAGAGCCCCCGTCCTGCGGTATCCTGACCCGAGCCGCCCTTTCATTGTGGACACGGACGCCAGCAACCAGGGCATCGGGGCGGTGCTATCCCAGGAGGGAGAACACGGAGAGCAGGCAGTCGCTTTCTTCAGCCGCACTCTCAGCAGAGCCGAGAGAAATTACTGTGTGACCCGCAGAGAGCTGCTGGCTGTCATTCAAGGACTGCGTCACTTCCGCCCGTATGTGTACGGGGGGAGGTTCCAGCTCAGGACGGACCACGCTTCCCTGACCTGGTTGTTAAATTTCAAAGAACCGGATGGACAGTTGGCGAGGTGGCTGGAGGCACTGCAGGATTATACTTTCCAGATTGTGCATCGGGCAGGCCGCCTCCATGCCAACGCTGACGCGCTGTCTCGGCGCCCCTGCGCGACAGAGGAGTGTCGTCACTGTCAACGGGCTGAAGATCGGGACCAAATCGCCCCACGGGCTGCCGCTCTCCGAGCCGCTGCGAGCAGGAATCACGCAACGACGCACAGCCCCTCCTCAGATGATCAGGCAGTTCTCCCCAGCGATGACGTCACAGAGGTTCTTGGCACGCAGCAGCTGCAGAGCGAGCAGGACAGAGACCCGGTCATTTCGCTGGTTCGGCAGTGGCTGGACGCAGGACAGCGGCCCGCCTGGGAGGTTGTGTCACCGCTGGACCCAGAGACTAAGGCCCTGCACTCCCAGTGGGCCAACCTCCGCTGTCACGAGGGCGTGGTGTATAGACAGTGGCAGACTCCAGCTGGGCAGCGGCACATTTGGCAGCTGCTGGTTCCTCGTCGACTCCGGCCCAAAGTACTCCAGCTGGTTCATGGGGCGGTAGGAGCGGGCCACTTCGGGGTGACAAAGACGCTGCAGCGCCTTCGGGCCCGGTTCTACTGGCCTGGCTGTCATCAGGACGTGGAGCTCCACGTTCATCGCTGCGACACATGCACAACTCAGAAGGGACCAACTCAGCGATCCCACGCTCCCCTGCAGCAGTACCGGGTGGGAGCACCGATGGAGCGAGTGGGAGTGGACATCCTGGGCCCTTTCCCGACCACGGACCGGGGGAACCGCTACGTGCTGGTCGCAATGGATTATTTCACTAAGTGGCCAGAGGCGTACGCGGTCCCGGATCAGAGCGCCACTACGATGGCATCAAAGCTGGTGGATGAAATGTTCTGTCGTTTTGGCGCACCGGAGGAGCTGCACAGCGATCAGGGTCGGAACTTCGAGGCGGAGGTCTTCGGAGAGGTCTGCAAACGGCTGGGCATCCGGAAGACCCGGACCACCCCACTGCATCCACAGAGCGACGGCCTGGTCGAACGATTCAACCGGACCCTCACCACCCAGCTCGCTATCCTAGTGGACCAGCGACAGCGAGACTGGGACCTGCACCTGCCTTTTGTTTTGTGGGCGTACCGGACGGCAGCTCAGGAATCTACCCGGTGCACCCCTGCGGCGCTCATGTTTGGACGCGAGCTGCGCACACCGGTGGATTTGGTATTCGGTTGCCCCCCCGAGCCGGAGGTGGAAGGAAAACCCGGATTGGATTATTTTTTTTGTTTGAAAGAACGTCTCCACACGGTGCACGAGCTGGCTCGAGAGGCCCTGGCAGCGGCAGGGGGTCGGCAGAAGCGGGCATACGACTCCCGCTGCCAGGGGAGGGACTTTGCACCGGGGGATCGAGTCTGGGTTTTCTGCCCTGAGAGGAAGAGAGGACGATCACCGAAGCTGGCGAGCCATTGGTCGGGGCCATGCGTGGTCCTGGAGACACTGTCAGATGTGGTGTACAGGGTGAGGCTTAGAAAAAGAGACCGGGTTGTGGTCCTTCATCGTGACCGTCTTGCCCCGTATCGGCCATCTGCACCGCTGGTGGACGGACCGGAGCTTCCATCCCGGCCCGATACCCCGACCGAGACCCGGATGGACACTAGGGGGCCTGTATGTGTTGGCCACCGGCGCCGAAGACCGCCCCGACACCTGGATGAGTTTGTATTGGACTTTTAAATTGGACTTTAATTTTTCTGGGGACAGAAACCAGTCCAGGGGGGGGGGCAGTGTAACGTCGGGGCCATTTTAAGGGGGCCAGGGATTTCCCAGCATGCTTTGCCAGTTTGAAACGTTACTGTGTGTGTTAAATGTGTTATTTCTGGGTTATACTGCTGTGTCATTATAACTGCATTATAATGACCCAGCAGTGTTTAGCAGGATTAGGGCAAGATGTATCATGTGTGTGTAACCGTAATGTAAACAGAGGTCTGTGGGAATGACCTCCACTGCTCTGCGTACTAAGTGGAGGTTGGGGGTTGGTGGTGTGTAAATAAAGCCTGTTCATCACAACCATCTTGCTCCTCTTTCTTTGTGTGAACCCTGCTACGTCACAATAGTTTGTGTGTTGTATATAATAAACCCCTGTTAACCGAGGTGAGACTCACTCTTCCTTCCTACATTATGGACATAACAGGAGGACCGAGAATCTGCGGACCGAATAAAACACCTATAAACCCATTAATCTAAATCCACTACAATACCAAAACATGCCCAGGCCAGCTGGGAGATGTAGTCTCTCCAGAGTGTCTTGGGTCTGCCCCAGGGTCTTCTCCTAGTGGGACATGCCCAAAGTGGGAGGCGTCCAGGAGGTGTCCTGATCAGATGCCCAAACCACCTGGCTCCTTTCGATGTGGAGAAGCAACGGTTGTACTCTGAACCTCTCCCAGATGACTGAATTCCTCACCCTATCTCTGACGGTGAGTCCAGCAATCCTAAAGAGAAAGCTCATTTCAGCCGCTTGTATCCGCAATCTCATTCTTTTGATCATTACCCAAAGCTCATGACCATAGGTGAGGATAGGAACATAGATTGACTAGTAAATCGACAGCTTTGCCTTAGAGCTCAGCTTCCTCTTCACCACAACAGACCGGTACAACGTCGCATCACTGCAGAGGCTGCTCTGATCCATCTGTCAATCTCTCGCTCCATTCTCCCCTCACTCATGAATGAGACCCCGAGATACTTAAACTCCTCCACATGGGGCAAGAGCCTGTCCCCAACCCAGAAAAGACAATCAACCTTTTCCAGCTAAGGACCATGGACTCAGACTTGGAGCTGCTGATTCTCATCCCAGCCGATTCAAACTCAGTAGCAAACCATCCCAGCAAGGCCTTTAGGTCATTGGTTGATGAAGCCAACAGGACAACATCATCTGAAAACAGCAGAGATGAGATCCTGTGGTCACCGAGCATGACACCCTCCGATCCCTGGCTGTGCCTCAAAATGCTGTCCATAAAAATTATGAACAGGATTGGTGACAAAGGGCAGCCCTGGCAGAGTCCAACTGTTACTCAAAACGAGTTTGACTGGATGTTGGCAATATAAACCAAACTCTTGCAACGTTTGTATAGAGACTGGATAGCTCGTAACAATGAGTTTGATACCCCATACTCGCACAGCACCCCCCACAAAAGACCACAAGGGGCGTGGTCGAATGCTTTCTCCAAGTCCACAAAACACATGTCTTGCCAGTGTCTCCTGGCACCAGTGATCTCTGTCATGTCAAGCACAGATTAATTAAGACATGCTTTTTGGGGGCGTCAAATCCTAGCACATTTAGCCGGAGATTGACAACCGCAAACCTTAGTAAATCACCTTGTGCCAGTAATTTAAATACTCTCCTCCCTAAATTTGTGCTTTGACATGACAACTCCTATAAATACCTGTCATGAACCGATCCTGGTGGGTCAGGCAGTGGGTTTATTATGTGGAGCTGTGTTTTGATTTCTTGTTGTTTTCTTGTCCATGCATCGTTTCTGTTCCTGCCTGTAGCTGCCGCTCTGGCCTGTCCGGCCACGCCCCCCTCTTTCTGACAGTCAGCTGTTGGCCCCAGTAGTCATCATTCCCGCGCTCGCCCAGGTGATCCCTATTTGTCACGCCAGCGGCATCTGTATTAAAGGATCTCTTTGCTGGACGGACACCGCTGGATCATTGTACGTGTTGGATGGTTGCTTTCCCTGTCCACTGTCACGTCACTAAAGACTGTCTGTGTGCTCGTGATAATCGCTGTGATGACTCGGCCTGCCCCTGCACTGTAAGTATCTGTTTGTGCGCTGTCCGCCGCTGTATACCTCCAGTGTGTGTGTTGGGCGGCCTAGAGAACTCTTAGTGTACCCTAGCTGTTTTGTCTCTTTATGTTCACTTGTGTGTTAATAAATGTGTGTGTGGTGTAACCCAGCATTTAAATCCTTGTCCCTTTTCTCCCCTTGCCGTGCGCCTTTGGAGAGGCGCACGAAGAGTTCATGACAAATATCTATGCAATGCGGCCAGGCACGAAATTTACATAGTCCACAGCTTTCCGCCCCTAATTTTGCCCTGTACCCTTTAGTAAAATCTCGACAGTAGTTTTTTTAACACCAAAACAGGGTTTTGTGATGGTGTAGCACGTTAGTACATAAATCAGCCCCTAAGTGTCATGTACCCTCCCGTGCGTCTCTCCGTAGCGCAGGGCGAGAGGTGAAAGGACGAGGATTTACATGTGGGGTTTTACACCACACACATTTATTAAATACAATGATACTGACACACAGTTCCAACTATAGTTTCCTTAGAAGCTTAAGGAGTCGTCAAGGACACTCGACAGTCTTAGGTGAGGACCACTGAGGAAAACACACACAGTTAATACTCACAGAACTGGAGCTGTCCGAGCTAGTATAGAGATCAGGACCGAGCCGGGGGTAACCAAGCCAGCTTGGCTCCTGACAGAGCCCCCCTTTAAGGGGTGGATTCCCCGACACCCAAAGTAACATCCCAGGCCCCCCCCCCCCCCAACCCCAACAGGAACAAACAACATGAACCCGGGTGGGAAGTAGGGGGAACAGGAAAGGAGGAAACACAAGATCCTGCCCAGAGTCCACAATTAACCCCCCCCCCCCAAGTCCAAAGATGTGGAGGCTCAGGAGGCCGCCCAGAGTCCCAGGCCCAGCAGGCAGTTTGGTGGACAGAGTCTGGTGGCCTGCCAGAAAACACGGGCCATCTGGCCCAGAGCCTCAGTCCCTCAGGCGGTCGTCCAGTGCTGTAAAGCCACCAGGGCCGGCGGGATGAAGCAGGAGGCAGCCTGCCCACCGGAAGGCTCACTGGTGGATGACCGGACCGTAGGGAGGGAGCCCCCATGGCGTCAGACAGGGAGGAGAAGGGGCCCATGGCGTCCTCAGGCAGATCCACTGCACCCTCGGTGATCCCGGCTTGGGACACAGCTGCACCCGCGATGGACCCCGACCGGGCTGGCTCCGCAGCACCCACGGTGACTTCCGATTGGATCTCAGCAGCACCTGCGGTGTACCCCGACCTGGACCCTGACCAGGCCAATGCTGCACCCTTGGTGGGACCCGCTCTGGGGTGTGGTGTCCATGATGGGTCTGTGCAGGAGCGCAACACTCACGTTGGGCTTATTCTGGAACGCAGCCCCCATGAGGGTCCAAAGCCAGCGTGCCACACCCACGGAGACTCAACCTGCAGAGGGACCCATACAACAGCCTCAGGCAGCAAGGGGGCTGAACCCACGACGTCATCAGGTGGTGTGACTGGTTCCATGGAGACCCCCAGTGACAATGGTTCCTCTCCGGTGACCCTAGATAAATGCTCAGGAGCGGGAGAAGAAACCAGGTTATTAGGGTCGCCAGCAGCAGCGGAGCCCAGTGAGGGAAGTTCAGACGCAGCTGTGTGCTGCGCCTGACTCTCCTCACCTAGAGCAAGGTAAGATCTTTCTAATCCTGTCATAAGAAAAACAAGAGACAAAACTTGCCTGAGTTTGAGCTCCACTGCTGTCCAGGACTCCGTCGATCCTGACGATGCAAACTCGGGCCCGGCCTCAAGGAGGACCAGCTCAGGTTCCCAATCCTCTGCGGGTGCCTCCGCAGCTGGCGAGATGGTAAAAGCAGTCTCTTCTAACTCCTGCAGGAGCTCCAACGCTGGGGATTCCACCGGTGTGGCTGTAGGAAAACACCTCTGTGCAGGCCCCTGGGCAGGATTATCCAGGGACCCAAACTCCTCCTCCATCTGGTGACTCGGTCCTAGGACCTACAGGCCCTCAGGGATAATTAGAGGAGATACGGAGAGGGGAAGAAAAGAATTATTATTTGCAGCTGGAGGAGAGGACCCAGTGGACTGCTGATACTGGGCCTCTCCCTCGGGAGACAGGCAAGATTCAGTGTCAATGAGTGGTTTAGAATGAAAAAATGCTTGCCTGTCCTCCCGGTAATTGATGCACTCAGCTGCAGGTGGCAGACGATCATCCCTCTCCGTGTCAGCGGTGATGTGGGTCCTCTGAAGGGCTTGCAGAGGAGCCGTCTCCACGACGATGGAGGTGGGCATTCCCGGGGAGACCTCAGCAGACCTCACAGCAGCTGACAGAGGAGAGGGCTTCTCCCAGCACTTCCACGCAGGGCGACGCTGTCCCCTGTTTATTGGTGCCGACTGTGCTGGAGCGGGAGGAGGGTCGGGTGAAGTGTCACAGAGGACGAAGGTCTGCTGGTTACCGGGCCTCCGTCTTGGTCCCGTGGGAAATGCCAGCCTGGAGAAAGAGCGCTGGAGGGAGCAAACTGTAGCCAGCAGGTTGGCGAACTGTGGGTAGTCCCATAACCCGGGATGCACCTCCAGGACACCTACAGCTCCTTCCATGCATTCCAGCATTTTTTTCGGTCCCCGGGCAGCAAGGGCTTCATCCACTAAGCTCCGGATAAACTCAGCTGCCCAACCCTCTGCCACCATGGGGAACCCTGCTGCCATTCCTCCTCTGCCTCGTCGAGACCAGGGCATGGTGAACTGCAGAAACAGGACAGTCCCAAAAAATGACACACACGAAAAAGGGAAAGGGATGTATGGGTGAACCCGCTAAAACCCCTTAGCTGGCTGGGTCATTCTGTCATGAACCCTCCTGTGCATCTCTCCATAGTGCACGGCGAGGGGTGAAAGGACGAGGATTTACGCGTGGGGTTTTACACCACACACATTTATTAAACGCAATGATACTGATGCACAGTTCCAACTATAATTTCCCTAGAAGCTTAAGGAGTCCTCAAGGACGCTCAACAGTCTTAGGGTGAGGACCACCGGGGAAAACACACACAGTTAATACTCACAGAGCTGGAGCTGTCCGAGTAAGTCCAAATAAGCACCGAGAGAAACACAGTCCTTTAATGACTTGACTTCATGCAACGATTAGCGACCGTATGTGAAGTGCAATGACCCAGCAATGCGTGACTGGCAAAAGGCTCCTTAAGTACACGCATTGCTGGGGATGGTAGATTGGTCGCACCTGGGCAAGGAGTGGGGAGATGGCAAACGGGAGTGGGAACAGCTGACAGTAATAAGCGAGGGGGCATGGTCGGACCTGCAGTTAGACAGCACTCACACCAGCGTGAGCCCAAGAAGCCGCCTCACCGCTGTCAGCCAGAAAGCAGTGGCTATGGGTAAGGCAAAGCACAGAATACAAAATATGCACATACCTAGTGGCACCTAAACCCACATAGAGATCAGGACCGATCCGGGGGTAACCAAGCCAGCTCGGCTCCTGACACTAAGTGGTTAGAAGTTCTTTGTTTTTTTTTAAGGGAAGGTGGGTAAATGTAGTGTTTGGACCTGGTGACGTGCACGCAGGTGACGTCATCACGTGGTGAACTGGCGCCACCCCTCTGTATACAGTTAGTTGAGTGTTTAATAAAGGAGAGTTCAGCTCATGTCTGTTGTCAGCACCTCATTTCAGACATAACAGTTTCAATAAAAACTTTGTAGTTTGACATCAAAACTCCTGTGACATAGCAGGATCACCTGAAACGAGAGGGTTGGGGGACATCAGAGCTCTCAGATCCTCTTTGCTCTACTGATGGCTGCTGACACAGCCAACATTCAAACCCCCAATTTAACAAAAAGCGGAGATGACACGTATGCTGGAATAATGAAGCAGAAAAAGGCATTCGTCTGTCAGTTGATATGGATATATTCATACGTTTGTGTGTGAGCGATGAGTAGCGCATGTGTCGGTGCGGCGTCCCTGCTGTGAGCCTAATTAAAAGGCATGGGGTGCAGAGGGGGCTGCTTTGGCACCCAGCCAAGTCTCTTTATATCCCTGCTTTCCTTCCCTCTCTACCCAGTGCCTTTGATGCCCGTGGAGCACTAATGCCCCTCAAACAGAGGCGCACATGTGATCCCCTGACTGAGGGGGGAGAGAGAAAAGTGGCTGCAGATTTACTCATTGGACAAAGCACACAACAAAACTAGACTGAGTAAAGGAAATTGTACCCCAAGCAGAGGAGCACTTGAAGACTGCCATTTTACAGGTACTAGACTCTGACCCTGTAGAACCTGAGTGTAGCCAACAGGGTTTGTTAAGATGGAGTAAAATTAACTCTCAATGAAATGTCCAACAGTGCAATTCTTATTGTTGTTTGCAAATGTGTTTCTTCAAAGTACCCCCCCCCCCACACACACACATAAAACAGTGCCTTAAAGAAAAACATCAAGCCTTTGAAAACAAGGACTGGGTTAGTCTGAAAATGGCAAACCGGAACATCAAAAGTAAAATATTTAAGGCAAAACTGAAATATAAAGACAAATTGGAATTTGAATTTGCCAATATGAGCACAAAACGGGTGTTTCAGAGAGTTAAAACTGACTGGATGTGAAACAAAGCTAAAACATGTACAATAACTGATCAAAAATCTTTTTCAAAAGAACTCAATTTATTTTATGCACACTTTGATGTTCAGGACTTCTCGGATGAATGTGAGGATCTGCTGAACGTCCTCCCTTGTCTGGATCCAGAGGAATCAGACCCTTTTTTTGAGGAGGGGGTGAGGGGTCAGCTCAACCGGTGTAAGCTGGGCAAGGCAGCAGAGCCTGACAGCATCCCAGCAAGGGTACTTAAGATCTGTTCACAGGAACTCTCACCCATCTTTCATTCAGTCTTCACCCAGGCCTACATGACTGCCATAATACCTACTATCTGGAAAACTGCTACCATAATCCCAGTTCCCAAAAAATTCCGGCCCGCAGAACTCAATCATTACCGTTCTGTTGCCCTCACTCCTATCACAATGAAATACCTGGAGAAGCTGTTCCTCAACATTCTATTGCCCATTGTTACCCCACAATTGGACCCCCTCCAATTTGCATACAAGGCTAAGAGGGGCATGGAGGACGCTATAGCCTGCCTGCTGCACCTTCTTCTTCAGCACCTGAACTCTCTAGGTCATTTTGTCAGAATACTTTTTGTGGACTTCAGCTCTACCTTGAATACGATCCAAAGGTATCTGATGATCCAAAAGCTTTACCATCTCAACACCCTTCCTCAACTGATACATCTCATCCATAACTTCCTCAGCAACAGACTACAAGCTATGCAAGTAGGGTCAACCACATCACCAGTGCTCACCACCAACACTAGAGCTCCACAAGGCTGTGTGTTGAGTCCTTTCCTATACACACTTTACACTAATGACTGCATCAGTCCATTTCCCAGGATCACTTATTTCAAATACTCAGACAACACAGCTATCCTTGTTCTTCTCACAGACGACCACTCTGCTCTGAACTATCGCAACACTATCACACACTTCACCCAGTGGTGTGACAGCAACTATCTCCACCTCAATGTCACCAAAATAAGAGTTAATAATTAGCCCCTCTGCTCCCCAGCACCCCATTACTACTAATAACCAAATGATAGAAAGAGTAGACAGTTTCAGATATCTTGGAGTTACATTGGACAATAAACTTACTTTTGACCAACACACCATGGACATTCAAAAATGATGTTATTTGTAAGCTCAGTGGACTTCATGTTGCTCCACACCTACTTCTGTTATTATATCACAGCATCATCCAACCCATTCTATTATACTGTTCCACTTATTTTTATAACATGCTCTCTGTTAAAAACCGGACAAAACTCATATGCATAACTAATACTGCTATGAAAATTATTGGTCTGCCCACACCCAACCTCATTAAGCTTAATAACAGGGCCATTATACGCATTGCAATCTCAATAGAACAGGACGCTACATACCCACTACATGAATATCTCACACCAAAATACCTAGTCAAGGTAAGCATTCGATCACAGAAATGTTAACTTCAAACCTTTAATCCCATAATAGGTCCACAAATGGACATTTCTCACTCAAAGGATACAATAGTGACATTGAACCTCACAACCCCTCAACACAAAGCTTTTAACTGAAATGCTATAGAAACTTAAATTCATGACTTCACAAGGAGGAAAGTCTTATTTCTTTCTCAAATTGAGCTAAACGAGAGAGTTCAAGGCCACATAGAACAA
The DNA here is from genome assembly GCA_020510985.1 of Pholidichthys leucotaenia. Taxonomy (NCBI): domain Eukaryota; kingdom Metazoa; phylum Chordata; class Actinopteri; order Cichliformes; family Pholidichthyidae; genus Pholidichthys; species Pholidichthys leucotaenia. Next base: position 256,865,469 of record CM035839.1, read on the forward strand.
GGTAGAAAAGACTTTTCCTTCTCCCTTTCTTGGAGGGAAATAAAACTAACAGTACAAGGAAAAGTACCCCTTTCCCTTTTTTTCCTCTTATTGTTACTCTTTAAACACAAAGGGACACGAACACAGTCCAGAGAGCAAAGGTGGGCAAGAAGAAATGCACTGGGTGGACGACCAGAGTCCATGAACCATTCCACTGGGGAAAACATTTTGTCAGGCGGCCACCCAGAGTCCATGGGCCTCCAGATCTCAGAACATAACAAGCTGGGTGGTCTCCCAGAGTCCCAAGACCTCCAAACCGGAGAGCAGAATAAGTCCAGAGATAACTGTAGGGGCGCCTTAAACTCAGGAGAAAATGACATGGAACTTTTAAACTGAAGAGCTGATAACAGGGATATTTTCTGCTCAAGAGCTAACACTGTTGTTTTCGCCCCAGGAAGAAATGACAACACAAACTCTGGAGGAAATGAAAACACAGGGACTTTAACCTCAGAAGGTGACAATATAGCCATCTTAAACTCAGAAGAAGACAACGTAAATCCCTTAGCCTCAGGAAGGACACAGATGCAGGAATTTCTAGTTCAGGAGACAGATACAGGAGTCTTTAATTTACAGATAGTTGACAGGTGAGTTATCAGTTCCATAGCCGGTGATAGAAGTGCCTCAAGCTTCATTGCAGGTGGCTGGGATGCACAGTCCTCAGAAACAGCTGACAGAAGTGTGCTGCACTCTGGAACAGGTAATTGTCGTGCACTAACCTCAGATATTAGTGACAAGAGTGTGCTGACTACAGGGACAGATGACAGCAGCGCACAGTCCTCCGGAGCGGGTGTCAGCAGTGCACTGAATACAGAAACATCAGGCTAAGATGTGCCGTCCTCTGAACCAACCAGCGAGTGTACGCCGGGCACTGGAACAAACAGCAGGTGCACGCCAGCCTCAGGAGCAGCTTATGGTTGTTGTGTGCAGATCTCCAGCTACGGCTTCTGAGATGCACAAGGATCCAACCTCGCAACCGTCACCTCGGACGAAGGAGAGAGGCAGGGAATGAGTGAAGCATCACCACAATTACCAGGAGCTAGGCAAGTCTTTACTAATATTGGTGTTAAAGTAGAGAAAAGTACTTGCCTGAGCTCTTGAACTCCACAGATGCTGGGATGGCTGCCTCAGGATGAGCTGCAGGAACTGGAGTATGCACCTCTGGCAGAACAGGAACTGGAGCACGCTCCTTGAGAACCGCTGGAGCTGTGACGCATGCCTCAGGAACAGCTGGAGCTGTGACGTGCGTCTCACAAGCAGCTGGAAGAGCCGGCTCTACAGGCATGATGACCAGTGAAACCTCAGAAGTAGCTACATGCTTGTTCACAGGCTGAACCGTAGGTTTTTTCACAGGCTGAGGTGCAGGCTTATACTTAGGCTGAACCGCAGATTTATTGACAGGTAAAGCTGGTGAAGCACGTGCAGGGCTATGCACTGAGGAGGGAACTGGCACTGGTGGCAGCACTGGGAAGCAACGTGGAGCTAACACAGGAGTTTTGGAAACAGCAGGCACCTTCATAATCAGTCTGTTCCCACCCAGTATTGGCAAGTGTCACGCCGCGCCATTCATCAACGGCGCCACCTGCTCACGCACCTGACAATCATCAGCGGCGAGGGATAAAGGCCGTCTCGCCCGGAGGCTCGGCCTGAAGCCGTCAGACTTCGTCCCTCACCGTTGTGAGCATACTTCCCTTCAGCGTCACCATTTTGGTAAGAAGATCGCTTACCTCTTTTCTTCAGTCTTCTCCCCTGTGCACAGGTGGATTCCCCAGCGGCGGACATCTCCACTCCATCGCCCAATCCTCGCTGCTGTACGGAGCTCTCCAGGTGGCTGTCTTCCGGGCTTCGCCCCCTTGTTGTGCCAGCTGTCCTGACCCACCAAGGTTGCTCGGCTGTACGGTCACCTGCCTCTGTGCCTGGAGCAGACACCATCACCAACACATTTACTTCCCGCAGACACGCACTCATTCACTCCTGCTGTTAATAAACTCTTTGAACTACTCTAAGCCTGTGTGTGTGCGTCTCCTGAGCCGTGCGTTATGTCAGTACGGCTTCAGCAGAGCGGCTCGGCGGACGGCGGGCTCGCACACCGGTTTTCCACTCTCGAGGCTAGAGTGGATCAAATAGCTTATCAACAACAGGTGATCTTTAATCAATTATTGAATTTAACTAACCGGTTGGGCCGCTTGGATCCTCAACAGCCGTTCCCCCCGGCTCGTCAGGGTGGCGCGGCTCCTGCTGTTCCAGCGGCCGTCCAGCCGGCTCCAGTGGCACCGGTTCGGCTCACACCGATTCCGACCCCCGCCCGCTTTAGCGGTAAGCTCGGCGGAGCGCGGGGGTTCATTATGCAGTGTGAGTCCGTGTTCCACCGTGTGCCCGGAGATTTTCCCTCGGATCACAGTCGGATTGGTTACATAGGGAATCTTCTGGAGGGGCGTGCGTTAACTTGGACCTACGCCATAATGGCGAGGCCCAGTTATGCCACCCTCACCTATGACCAGTTCGTGAGGCGCTTTCTGGAGGTCTTTGACCATTCTCAAACCGAGACGGTCCAGGTCGATCGGCTCCTCGCTCTCCAGCAGGGAGGCCGGTCGGCAGCGGACTACTCGGTCGACTTCCGGGTAGCGGCGGAGGAATTGGGCTGGGAGGAACGCTCCCTCTGTGGCCTGTTCCTCCGCAGCCTCAATAGTGATCTGAGGGATGAACTGGCTGGACGGGATATCCCTGGGACGCTAGTGGAGCTGACATCCTTAGCGATAAGTTTGGATAACAGGCTGCGCGAGCGCTCCTCGGGGCGGAAGTCTTCTTCTTCTCGCCCTCGTGGAGTCTCGCCGCACCTGTTCCAAGCTCGCCCCCTGGCGGCGCCGCCAGCATTGTGCCCCGAGGAGTCGGAGCCGATGGTGACGGGCTGGACCAAGCTTTCCCCTGCGGAGAAACAACGCCGCCGTGAGTTGGGCCTCTGCATGTATTGCGGAGGTGACCAACACACTGTGGAGCGTTGCCCGCGGAAAGCCAGTCGGCGGGGTCCGCGAATCGCTGTAGGGAGCCTCGCGGGTCCCAACCGGTTAGACTCTCTCACTCAATTAAAGCTGCCCATCCGTTTTTGCCACAATCCCACTGGGCACCTCACCCACGCACTGGTGGATTCGGGCGCAGAGGGCAGCTTCATTTCACAAGGCCTGGCAACCCGATTGGGCATCCGCTGTCAGGCATTAAAACACCCCATCTCCCTGGTCCATCTCTCCCGTGCCTCCCTTGGGAGAGTTTCTCACCAAACCATGCCTGTCCCAGTCATCATCTCAGGGAACCACCGGGAGGAGATGGTATTTTACGTCCTGCCCAACTCTGTGTCGCCCGTCATCCTGGGGTATCCCTGGCTACGCCTCCACAACCCTGTCCTGGACTGGAGGTCCGCTGGGGTATCGGCATGGAGTACCTTCTGTATGGGCACCTGCCTTCAGTCCGCCGCCTGCTCCCCGTCCGCGGCTCCCCCTGTGGCGGATACAGCACCTCCGGACCTGTCACTGGTGCCTCCAGAATTTCACGACCTGGGTATGGTATTTAGCAAATCTAAAGCTATGTCTCTTCCCCCGCATCGACCATATGACTGTGCCATCAACCTCCGCCAGGGGGCTCCCCTGCCATCTGGTCGGCTCTACAGCCTGTCGGCGCCGGAGAAGGAGACCATGAATACATACCTGAAGGAATCTCTGAGCGCTGGGATTATTCGCCCATCGTCGTCACCCGTGGGGGCAGGGTTTTTCTTTGTCGGGAAGAAGGACGGATCCCTCCGCCCCTGCATAGACTACCGAGCGCTGAATGACATCACTGAGAGGGACCGTTACACCCTGCCCCTCATGGACACTGCCTTTCACTCCCTCCAGGGGGCGACCTGGTTTACCAAGCTGGATTTACGCAGCGCTTACCACCTCGTCCGGATCCGGGAGGGAGATGAATGGAAGACAGCCTTCCGTACCCCGAACGGCCACTTTGAGTATCTCGTCATGCCGTTCGGGCTGACCAACGCTCCTGCCGTCTTTCAGCGCCTCATTAATGACGTCCTCCGGGATTTCATCGGCCTTTTTGTGTTCGTCTACCTGGATGACATCCTTATCTTCTCCAGGTCCAGGGACGAGCACCAGGTCCATGTGAGGCGGGTCCTCCAAAGACTGCTGGAGAATCGTCTGTACGTGAAGGCTGAGAAATGCGAATTCTACGCTAGGACCACATCCTTCCTGGGATTCATCATCGCTCAAGATCAGGTGCTCCCAGACCCAGAGAAGGTGAAGGCGGTGGTGGAGTGGCCTACTCCCGCATCCCGGAAGCAGGTGCAACAGTTTGTTGGCTTCGCCAATTTTTACCGCCGCTTTGTCCCAAATTTCAGCTCGATCGTCGGACCGCTGACCCGCCTCACGTCCCCGAAGGTCCCGTTCCGGTGGACTGAAGAGGTCGCTGCTGCCTTTAGGGCGCTGAAGGCGGAGTTCTCCTCCTCCCGGGTCCTTCGCCAGGTCGACCCCGCGCTGCAGTGCATTGTGGAGGTGGACGCATCGGACACGGGAGTGGGAGCAGTGTTATCCCAGCGGTCACCTGACGATGGCGCCAAACGGCCGTGCGCCTTCTTCTCCCGGCGCCTGTCCCCGGCGGAGAGGAACTACGATGTGGGGGACAGAGAGCTCCTGGCCATTAAACTCGCCTTACAGGAGTGGCGCCACTGGCTAGAGGGGGCGGACCTGCCATTTGTGGTCCTGACGGACCACAAGAATGAGTATTTACGATCTGCCAAGCGCCTGAATGCCCACCAGGCGCGCTGGTCTTTGTTCTTCGCCAGGTTCCGCTTCTCGATCACCTTCAGGCCGGGCTCCAAAAACGGCCTGCCTGACGCCCTCTCTAGGCAGTTCACCCCCGTGGAGGCTGAGGAGACGCCCCACACTATCCTGCCCAGGTCGTGCGTCCTCGGTGCCATCTCTTGGGACATTGAAGACAAGATCCGGAAGGCGCAGGAGGTGGAACCTGATCCTGGCGGCGGACCGGAGGGAAGACTGTTCGTCCCATCTGCGGTCCGAGGAGAGGTCATCCACTGGCTCCACACCTCCCGGCTCACCTGTCATCCCGGCACCTCTCGGATGATCAGCCTCCTCCAGCGGTCCTTTTGGTGGCCAGGCCTGCGGAGGGATGCAGCCCGCTACGCCCGGGCTTGCCCAATCTGTGCCACCAGCAAGTCGGGAAATGCCCCCCCAGCGGGTCTGCTCCAGCCTCTGCCCGTCCCCGGCAGGCCCTGGTCGCACATCGCACTGGACTTCGTCACCGGACTCCCCGTTTCCAACTCCTTTGACACCGTCCTGACCATTGTGGACCGTTTCTCCAAGGCGGCGCACTTCGTTCCCTTGCGAGGTCTCCCTACTGCCCTGGAGACGGCGGGCCTCCTCGTCCAACACGTGGTCAGGCTGCACGGGATTCCGGTGGACGTGGTCTCGGACCGGGGCCCCCAATTTTCATCCGAGGTTTGGAGATCCTTTTGTAACGCCATCGGAGCCAAGGTGAGCCTCTCCTCCGGCCATCACCCCCAGTCTAACGGGCAGTGTGAGAGGACCAATCAGGAGCTGGAGGCTGCGCTCCGCTGTGTTACTAGATCCAAGCCGACGTCCTGGAGCAACCATCTCGCCTGGGTGGAGTATGCCCACAACACCGCCCGCTCTTCTGCAACGGGGATGTCCCCCTTCAAGGCGTCCCTGGGTTACGACCCCCCGCTGTTTCCAGCGCAGGAGAACGAGGTGACTGTCCCCTCCGTTAGGGCGCACCTTAGGCAGTTCCGCTCCACCTGGGCTGCCGCGCGTCATGCGCTTTTACGCACAGCGGAGCGCAACAGGACCGTGGCGGACCGGCACAGAAGACCTGCCCCGGCGTACAGAGTTGGGCAACTCGTGTATGTGTCTACCCAGGACGTCACATTAAAAGGCGAGAGGAGGAAGCTGGCACAGCGTTTCATGGGTCCCTTTCCCATCACCCGGATCATCAACCCGGTGGCTGTGCGCGTGGCTATTCCCCCCTCCCTCCGCATCCATTCCACTTTTCATGTGTCGAAGGTGAAACTGGCAGTCACTGACCCCCTTTGCCCTCATCCTGCAGCGCAACCCGCGCCCCGGATGATTGGTGGCCATCCGGCCTGGTCCGTCTCCTCCATCCTGGACTCCCGGCGCCGAGGTCGTGGGTTGCAATACTTGGTGGACTGGGAGGGCTATGGGCCCGAGCATCGACAATGGGTGCCCCCGTCGTTTGTGTTGGACCCGTCGCTCATCGCGGACTTCCACCGAGCGCACCCGGATAAGCCATCGCCAGGAGGCGCTGCTAGAGGGGGGAGTACTGTCACGCCGCGCCATTCATCAACGGCGCCACCTGCTCACGCACCTGACAATCATCAGCGGCGAGGGATAAAGGCCGTCTCGCCCGGAGGCTCGGCCTGAAGCCGTCAGACTTCGTCCCTCACCGTTGTGAGCATACTTCCCTTCAGCGTCACCATTTTGGTAAGAAGATCGCTTACCTCTTTTCTTCAGTCTTCTCCCCTGTGCACAGGTGGATTCCCCAGCGGCGGACATCTCCACTCCATCGCCCAATCCTCGCTGCTGTACGGAGCTCTCCAGGTGGCTGTCTTCCGGGCTTCGCCCCCTTGTTGTGCCAGCTGTCCTGACCCACCAAGGTTGCTCGGCTGTACGGTCACCTGCCTCTGTGCCTGGAGCAGACACCATCACCAACACATTTACTTCCCGCAGACATGCACTCATTCACTCCTGCTGTTAATAAACTCTTTGAACTACTCTAAGCCTGTGTGTGTGCGTCTCCTGAGCCGTGCGTTATGTCAGCAAGCACTCCGAAAACAGCTTAGAAGGGGCTGGGGAGATCGGAGGGGACTGTTTGGACTGCTGTGCCATGCAGTGCTTAACCGGTGCTCGCTTCCTAGCTGAGCTTTTAGTGGCCAGCTGATCCTCACCCCGCTGAGAGGCATAGTCCGGGAATAACTAAGGTTTATAGTCCAACATAATTTCAGTCTGGGAAAGCAAAACTTGCCTGCGCACCTCCAGCTCCTCATCATTGGCGAAACAGGAGGGCACAGGCACTGCAGACCAGATCCAGCACACAGCGGGGGCATCAGGCGTAAGCAGTGAGCTCTCCCCCACCCCGCGAGATGGCTGCGAGGCTTGGGAGAGGCAAGCCAGGACTGGCTCCAGCAACCGGGTGGAAGATGACATCAGTGGTGGCAGAAGAGACGTGCATAATGGTGCCAGGGAATGTCTCACGGAAGACACTGGGTCCCGTAATGCCGAAACCAGGGGACACTCTGTTGTCAGCACAGGTTCCGGTGTAAACAGCAACCCCTTCTCTCATTCAAGATGTGACGGTGGGACTGGTGAGTAGCGTGGAGATGAAGATGATGTCAGAGTCAAAGAATGCCGTATTGTCGACACAGGCACCATCTCATCCGAAGAGCTCTCCTCCAGTCCGTGCAAAGGCTGTTGGTCAGGGGTGGTAAGCATACCGGGGAGGCTCCACACCATCTCATGGTACCTGTGTCGGAGGTGGGTGACAGAATCCAACAGTCTGGCCAGCTCGGGCCAGTTCTGCAAGCTAGGGTGCGCCTCCACCACATCCGTTACAGCATTCAAACACCCCAGGGCTTCCCATGGCGTGCGATTTTTGTGGGGGCTCGAGACAAGAACCTGGATGAGTTTGGCTGCCCAAGCCTGATCTGCGTCCAACCCCAAGCTCCCAAAAGCTCTGCCTGCTGAGTACAAAATTGGTACAACATACTGTCATAATCAGCAGAAGGCATGGAAAGAGGACTCAAGATGCAGGAAGAGATCAATTCAAGGATTTAATTAATAGAAGTGCAAATGCCAAAAACGAGTAAACTTAAACACTGCTTAAACCGAAATGTAAACGACAGATGGGAGCTGCAAAACACCAAAAAAACAAACAAACAAACAAAAAAAAACATTCGAAAACTGAGGAGCCAGGAGCACAGAAGCATATGGAAATAGACTGATCCATTACATCCATGGAAGGAATTATTTTGCCACAAGGTGCAGAGGAAAAAGACTGAACTTAAAGAGAAACTGATGATTGCCAATGGGAAACAGGCATGGCCATAGGTAAGAGGAATCAAACAAGGAGGTTACATAACACAAAAGTTAAAAATAAATCATAACCATGGATAACAGGAAATGGCCTTTCACACAAAAACAGGAAATAAAGTTGCATAAGAGAAACCAAAACAGGGAGTGCTTTCAAAATAAATCTAAGACCCAAAAGAAGTGGACTAGATAAGAACATTACAAATACTCTTAACACAACCCAGAAACTAGGGAGAATAATTCATGATAAGAATAAATCTAAAATAAGATAACTCAAAGGGTGGGGCATGATCACCAATCATGCCCCCCATGACACATATAGAAAGCAATTAAGGTTGGGTTTCAGAAACTGTTGACCCTGAAAATAAGCAGGAAGTAAGTTTAAAAGGTTAAAAAAAAAATAAGAGAAACGGCACAAATAAAAACAATTTAAGAGTACAATTTCAAATCCCTTTTAAGGGAGAGAGTCAATGCTGGTAGGCTTGATTACTTAAAATCTAATTTTTAGTCTCTGTGGAAAAGTCTCTGTAATTTGTTCTGGTCTTCAAAGCAGTGGGGAGCTTGTTCCATTCTGTTATAGCTTTGTAGGAAAAAGCTGATTATCCAAAAGCAGTTTTACGTAGGGGGATGCAACAATTCCACCTAGAGGAAGACCTTGTTGCTCTGATATTTTTTTCAGGTACACAAAAATCTTAAGAGGCGGGGTGCAGAACCATGGATAATTTTGAAGACCAACCGTATATTTGCATACATGATTATATTTTCAAAGCTTAACATCTTGTGTTTGGCAAGTATACCACAATGGTGATACTGTTGTGTCTACTTATCCAGAATTTTTGATGGATTGTTTATACAGGGATTCCAAGGGTTTCAGGGTTGTACTATTGGCTTGTGACCAGCATGAGATGCAAGAGGAGAAATGTGTTAAAATCATGGCATTCAGAAAGGTTTTTGATCCTTTTAAAGTGAGTGAGTTTCTGATGCAAAGAAAGTTTGCAAGGTTATATTTAAGAGTGTGGCTCATCTGTTTTATGTGCTTTTTAAAGGTGAGCGTGAGATTTAATGTGACACCCAAATATTTAAACTCTGTTACATTTTCTATGTTTTCTGTTACATTTTCACCTCATGGATCATCACCTTATCGTGGTGGGGGGTTTGCATGCCCGAGTGATTCCAGGAGCTATGTTGTCTGGGGCAATTTGCCTCTGGTAGGGTCACCCAAGACAAACTGGTCTTGGGTGAAGGGCCAGACGAAGAAAGCTCCAACAGACTCTCATGATGAATGCTAGAACAAGGATTCAGTGCACCCTGCTTGGTATGGGATTACCGGGGCCCCACCCTGGAGCCAGGCCTTGGGGAAGGGCTCGATGGCTAGCATCTGGTGGCCGGGTTTCTGCCCATGGGACCCGGCCGGGCTCAGCCCGCAGGAGTTACATGGGTCCACTCTCCAGTGGGCTCACCACCTGCAGGAGGGACCATGGAGGTCCGGTGCTATGTGGATCAGGTGGCAGTCAAAGGCGGAGACCTTGGCAGTCTGATCCCAAGCTTCCTAAACAGGCTTTTGGGACATGGAATGTCACCTCTCTGGTAGGGAAGGAGCCTGAGCTGGTGCATGAGGTTGAGAGATACCGTATGTTGAGGCCTCACCTCAACACATAGCTCCGGTTCCGAAACCAGTCTCTTGGAGAGGGGCTGGAGCTTGGCCTACTCTGGAGTTTCCCCCGGCAAGAGGCGATGAGCAGGGGTGGGTATTCTTGTATCCCCCCACCTTGCTGCCTCTATATTGGAGTTTTCCTCCGTGGACGAAAGGGTTGGTTCCCTGCGCCTTCGGGTTGGGAAACGGGTCCTGACCATCTTTTGTGCCTATGCACCAAATGATGGTTCAGAGTACCCACCCTTTTTGGAGTCTTTGACTGGGGTACTGGAGAGTGCTCCTCTTGGAGACTCCATGGTCCTACTGGGGGACTTCAATGCGCACATGGACAACAACAGTGAAACCTGGAGGGGGGTGATTGGGAGGAACGGCCTGCCCAACCTGAACCCGAGTGGTGTTCAGTTATTGGACTTCTGTGCTAACCACAGTTTGTCCAAAACGAACACCATGTTCAAGCACAAGGGTGTCCATATGTGCACCTGGCACCAGGACACCCTAGGTCGCAGGTCAATTATCGATTTTGCTGTCGTGTCATCAGATCTGCGATGGTATGTCTTGGACACTCGGGTAAAGAGAGGTGCAGAGCTGTCAACTGATCACCACCTGGTGGTGAGTTGGATCCGATGGCAGGGGAGGATGCCATTCAGACCTGGTAGACCAAAACATATAGTGAGGGTGTGCTGGGAACGTCTGGCTGAGGCCCCTGTCCCGGAGGTCTTCACCTCCCACTTCCAGAAGAACTTCAACCACATTCCGAGGGAATCTGGAGACCTGGAATCTGAATGAGCCATGTTCTCCACCTCCATTGTTGAAGCGGCTGCCCAGAGCTGCGGCTGCAAGGTCGTCAGTGCATCTCGTGGTGGCACCCCTTGACCCAAGTGGTGGACACCAGTGGTGAGGGGGCCATTAAGCTGAAGGAGTCCTATCAAGCTTGGTTGGCTTGTGGGACTCCCGAAGCAGCTGGGGTGTACCGGCAGGCCAAGCGGAGTGCAGCTCAGGTGGGTGCTGAAGCAAAATGTCAGGTCTGGGAGGAGTTCGGTGAGGCCATGGAACAAGACTTTAGGTCGGCCTCCAGGAGATTCTGGTAAACTGTCCGGTGACTCAGGAGGGGGAAGCAGCTCCCTGTCCACACTGTGTATGGAGCGGATGGGGTGCTGCTGACTTCGTCTGGGGATATCGTCGGGTGGTGGAAGGAATACTTCAAGGATCTCCTCAATCCCATTGACACGCCTTCCACAAAGGAAGCAGGGCTTGTGGACAAGGATGGACGACTCCCCTCTCACAGGGGCTGAGGTCGCCAAGGTGGTTAAAAATTTCTTTGATGGCCTTGAGGGTGGATGAGATTCACCCTGGGTACCTCAAGGCCCTGGATGTTGTAGGGCTGTCATGATTGACATGCCTCTGCAACATTGCGTTGTAACACTGTTCTATTAAATAGAGAATATTACCAATACATGGGATGAAATGATTTCACTCTTTACACGCTTATATGTTTTGGTGGATTATTATTACCGTTCAAAGTACACACAGTAATGATTCACTACAATTCCAGCTACATCTTATCCCCCCCCCCACAATGTATTTACACAATTTATTTTCACACAAACATAATTCAACATAATGTTCAACTGTCCCTTCATGTCTTCACATCTTCGCTGGCAAAATTAAAAAAAGAGAAAAATAAAGTGTCCCATTAAAGTCACCCAAAACCAAACAGGACGTCACTGTAAAACTGATCACAAAATCCCTGAGCTCAGTCAAGATGGAGATGAGAAAAAAACGATGAGTGCGAAACAAGAGGGAACGTTTTCACCAGCTTTGTGTCCGCTGCCCTTTCCTCAGGTCACACAGTGAATTCCCCAGTCCCGCATCCTCCTCCAGGGCCAACCAACCTGCCGTTTCATGTCGAGGAATGCGCTGTCAGCCGCCGGTCCCACGTAGACTCCCAGCGGTCCGACGCTCCTCCTGGTTGCTCCAATTGTCTCAATGAAAGGCCTTTATTTCAGTTGTCCATGTGACAGCCGCTCCTGGGGACAGCGGGTCTGTCCGTCTGTGAGTCTGTGTTTGAACGAAAAGAATGTCGCTCCCAGCTGCTGGCAATCAGCTGATTGCCACTCCCATTACCCGCTGGTGTAATCATAGGTACATTAAGTTTTCTCATACATACACTCAGAAAATAGAACATGCTTTTCACAAGGCACAAACATGAAATGGAGCATTTTTAAATACTGCTTCATATCAATTAAGATACCTCCAACCTCCTTTTATGTGACTACCATTCTCTCCATAAAAGGGGCGATGCAATTAAATATGTGGCAGTGCTACAACGTGGAGGCTGGGGGCAGTGCCTTTGGCATGGCAAACCGGAGTGGTGGTTCCTCGCTTCAAAAAAGGGGACCAGAGGGTGTGCTCCAACTTTAGAGGGATCACACTCCTCAGCCTCCCTGGGAAGGTCTTTGCCAAGGTACTGGAGAGGAGAGTCCGGCCGCTGGTTGAACCTCGGATTCAAGAGGAGCAATGTGGTTTTCGTCCTGGCCGTGGCACATCGGACCAGCTCTTTACCCTCTCAAGAATCCTCGAGGGTATGTGGGAGTTTGCCCAACCAGTTTACATGTGTTTTGTCGACTTGGAAAGGGCATTCAACCGTGTCCCTCGTGGTTTTTTGTAGGGGGTGCTTCTGGAGTATGGGGTATCGGGCTTGTTGTTACGAGCTATTCGGTCTCTGTACGACCATTGTGATAGTTTGGTTCGTATTGCCAACACTCGGTTGGACTCATTTCCAGTGAGAGTTGGACTCCGCCGGGGCTGCCCTTTGTCACCGATCCTGTTCATAATTTTTAGGACAGAATCTCTAGGCGCAGCCAGGGAATGGAGGGTGTCATGCTTGGTGACCACAGGATCTCATCTCTGTTGATTTGCAGATGATGTTGTCCTGTTGGCTTCATCCAGCAATGACCTGCAGCTCTTATTGGAATGGTTTGCCGCTGAGTGTGAAGCAGGTGGAATGAGAATTGGTAACTCCAAATCCGAGTCCGTGGTCCTCAGCTGGAAAAAGGGGGATTGTCCTCTCTGGGTTGGGGACAAGCTCCTGCCCCAAGTGAAGGAGTTTAAGTATCTTGGGGTCTTATTGACGAGTGAGGGCAGAATGGAGCGAGAGATTGACACACAGATCCGAGCAGCATCTGCAGTGATGCGGACGTTGTAAGGATCTGTTGTGGTGAAGAGGGAGCTAACCTCTAAAGCAAAGCTGTCAATTTACCAGTCAATCTACGTTCCTACCCTCACCGATGGTCATGACCTTTGGGTAATGACTGAAACAACGAGATCGCGGATACAAGCGGCTGAAATGAGCTTTCTTCATAGGATTGCTGGACTCAACCTCAGAGATAGGGTGAGGAGTTCAGTCATCCGGGAGAGGCTCAGAGTAGAACCACTGCTCCTCTACAATGAAAGGAGCCAGTTTAGGTGGTTTGGGCATCTGATCAGGATGCCTCCTTGGCGCCTCCCACTTGAGGTGTTTTGGGCACGTCCCTCTGTGAGGAGACATGCCCGACTTGAAGCCAGTCAAGTCTGGGCTTCTCTGCTTGAACTGCTGCCTCTGCGACCCGGACCTCCGGAAAAGTGGTAGAAGATAGATGGATGGATGGATATTTTCTATATTTGCTCCGTTTACAGTTATACTTGGATAGTATATGTGATTTTGTTTGTTGGTAAAGTACATTGTAGCAGTTTTCCCTACATTCAGAGTGAGGCATGATTGATGATTTTGACACTTTCTTCATTGCTATCATTAAGTTGTCAGCCACTTGTTTGGCATCCTCCCCACATGTGTCGATGACTGTGTCATCTGCATACATCTGAATTTTCACATACTGATGGCAAATCATTAATATACAAAATTAACAGCAATGGGCCTAACATTGAACCTTGTGGTACTCCCATGGTGCTGTCATGAACGGGGGTTGATTGTTGTTAATTATTCCCAGCTGGCAGGTTATTGGAACCTCTGAGCCTGGGCTCCCTGCCAGTCTACAGCCACACCTCCTCTTCTCCCTGCCAGGCACTCACCAGCTGTCTGATGCTTTTCATTTGTCCATGCACACCTTCTCATACATGCACATACACACACATTCATATTCACTCACTTACATACATGCTGCACTCAGCACACACCCACCTGTCTCGCTCATGCTCTGGCTGCCGTCGCTCCTGCTTCCACTTGTCACTCATTAGTACTCAGGGTATTTATGGGTGATGGTGTGAATACTTGGTGTGACGGCATTAGTCAATAGTGACTAGTCTATAGTCAACTCTGCACTTAGTCAACATTTGATGTCCTGGCTCCTCTGGTGGGTTTCTCCTACTTTGAGTACTCTGCGTGTTGTTGTTTCCAGAGCCAGCTGCGCTCCAACGCCTTATGTAAGTCATCCTCTCATTATTAATTACTGCCCTTCCTCTCCGCTCCAGTCCCGCCTGGGAGCGCGTGGGGCATCTCTCCTCCAACCAACAGAGTTTGTAGCCAGTCATCTCACCATTATTACTCTTTTGGGACTGTTACATGGACACTATATGTATGCTTTTTGTTTAATAAACACATTCACTTCACCAGCGTTTGAGCTTGTAACAATTCATTTGTTCACTGCACAAAAGCACAGCAGAACATGACAGGTGCATGCCTTTGATTAGGATGCAGTATTGTTTATGTGCACACACTGGGAGCGACTGGTGGAGCAGTGGTTAGCACTTTAGCAACACAGTAAGAAGGTCACGAGATTGATTCCACCCCTGACCATCGTGGTTTTGATTCCACCCCATGACCATCGGGGACCCTTCTGTGGGGAGTTTGCATGTTCTCCCCATGTCTGCATGGGTTTACCCCAGGTACTCCGATTTCCTCCCATAGGCTAAAAACACTAAAGTTAGGATAATTGGAGACTCTAAAGTGGCCCTTGGTGTGAATGGTGAAGGAATTGGCATTGCACCGTGGCAGCCTCATCCATTCAGGTGGATGCTCTGAATTTCCCTCTGGGATTAATAAAGTATACAAACTCAAAAAAAAAAAAAATCAAATAAGGGACCAGGATGAGCACATGGATGCATGACACGCAGTAGGTCTAATGTTTTTATCACTGTTTGTTTACATTCTACTGATTTTCTGGTTCATATATTTTGAGGATTAGATCACAAAAAACAACAACAAAAAATCCTCTATGTAAATATGTTCAAAGTCCAGTTTTACTGAAAATTATGTTATCCAATAAGGCTGCCATTACATTATGAAAATTAGATGAGTAAATTTACTCCCATCATAAACTTTAGATCAAATTCTACATTTTTCTCATTTACAGTAAGCCATTATCAATTACCAACTTCAAGTTACAGACTGGAATTTCTGATATCAAAACTGAACATTTTCTTCGAAAAAATCTTGGCCACAAGAGGGCCACCACGTGGCAGGTGCGTATCTGTGGCCTTTTCCACAATAGGGTTAATTATTCCGAGGTGTATTTTGGACATGACATGCAATAGCCCAGTCAGAATATCTCCTCTCCTCACCTTTAAAGGTGATAGAGACAACATTCTGACCTCCTGGCCAGTAGGTGTCACACTTACTCTTGCTCCAACTGCTTGGTAGAGACATGTGACATCAAACTAGTCATGCTATTGGCTGTGACCGGCTATGAAGTCCTGACCAACCATAGATATAACCACTAGATAGGACATTCCATATACAGTATATATACCTTACTGTATGTATATGCTGCTTCTGCAGCCCTACCACGAGGCTAGGCCTGGATGATGAAGCCTTAACGAGGGGATCAGCTGCCAATAACACAGGATTTGTTATTGCTGCCAGCAATAACAAATCCTTCAACTTCCACATGCACAAAAAACAGCCACTTAAACACACACCGCAGCTAATTTGAGCAGAATAAGGTACATAATCCCTTGCTATAATTGCATTTCTAAGAGGCTTGAATCATTGCTGAAGCCACTTTAGCAGTCAAAGATGCATCTCAGGTCCTTCCAAGGTCGGTGCTTGACAACATATGTCTCTTCATTCCTTAATCTCTCTATTCTCAAACAAGACGGCTAAAAAGCAGGGCCAGTAATTACTAAGCCCCTCTGATGTGCCTCTTGATTTGACATCGTTTGAAATGAGCAACTGATTCGTGGGGTAACAGTTGTGGCGTGGAAAAATGAGTTGAGGAGTTCAGGAGAGATGGAAAGTCGGAGAAGTTGTTGAGTGAAATGTGTTCCTTTTCCACTCTCATTCTTTAATTAAAGAAGCTTTCAAAGAGGAGTAGTTGAGGTGAAAATAAAAGAGATGAGCCGTGTCCTTGGCAGGAATTAGTGTCTGGGCTTTGATGGATTCTCCCTTATGCAACTTTAGTGAAAGAGAAAAGGGTGACTTTGTCAGGAAATGTTTTATATCTGGCATAAGCAATCATCGCTGCAGCAGTTTAGAATAATTCCATCATTTGTTTGTCATTTTTATGGAGCAATGTGGGCTGAGATCCTTGCTTAACTTAGATTTAAACCCCTGGTTATTGGAGCATACAAAGAAAGGTCATCTGTCTGTTTAGTAGTATAGAGACAACCGGTTTATCTGATGTACTTCAGGTGGAGACTCTGTGTTATGACTTTTAGGTTGTGAACTCAACTGGGGACATTTCATTTGCTTTTAGGCAGTCAATGGGTGGAAACCATCGAATATGGGGGGGGGGGAGGTGAAAAGTTCATAGGCTGACAAAGAAGGAATTATGTCTTTGAGGATCAAGAAAAGCACTTCTATAGCGCAGGGATCCAAGCACTGCAACACCAATGTTGAAATGTTGAAAAATGTGTTGAAAAATAAACCACATTTGGTCAATTACCACTGCATCATGGTCAGCCTATGAACTTTTCAGCCCCTCCTTGTACATTACATAGTTCTGGCATTTGTGGATGTGACATATTAGTATGTGTAAATCCAGCTTACTTTGTTAATAAAACTACGGTCACAAAGATTCTTATGAACGATGGGTTTGTAAGAATCTCCCATTTCCTATGAATTCTGGGGTTCACAGACATTCGTGGAGGGGGGCATAGTTTCCTACAACTGCCGTTAAATTTGCAGGAGCAACTTGAGAAATTCTTGAGAAATGAGGTACTTTTCTGTCATATGATAACCCTAGAGTTCTTATGTTCTTTGTAAGGGTGCCTTGGGATCTTCCTAGGGCATAATTACTGCCATCTTATGAAAATTTTTGTGCAACTCATGGCACTCTCAAGTCGTTAGTAGGAAGATCTTACAGCTTTCGGCAAATTTTGTCGGCACAGATGTCACACGAATGACGTACTTCTGCTTTATGAGCGCCTCACTACTGCTTTACACACGCTGTATGAATCTCTGTACGAACGAAGATTCATATGGCATTTCCTAGAACTGCTGTAAGGGACCCTCAAGAGCAACTTAAGGTGTTCTTGAGGCATACTTATGGCTAACATCTTGCCTAATTCTTATGTTGTTCCTATGGCATTTGTACGGCCAACTTACAATGAGGGATTTTTGCGTAGTGTTTGTAAAAATCTTGGACAAGACCATTGACCTGACCACAAGCTTTCAGACTGTCTACAAACACTGGCTTCTCCTATGGCCGCTTTAAGAAGGCCGTACAAAATGGTCCAAAAATCATTCATACGGTGTTCTCGGTTGTTTGTTAGGGTATTTGTGACTGTAGCTCAAGCCACGTTAGTTCAAACAAGCCACTCCAGATTCAACAAATACTTGTTCATACGTATGTCCTAAAAAAGTGTGTAAACAGCCCACATAAAAATGGACTTTTCTACCAGTGTGTAAGTGAGTACATCTTCACAAGTACTGAAGATTTGCATAACTGACGGCCTAAAGTAACCATATACATTAAGGCCACGCTTTCCATAGTGTCTGACCAAAAAGTTCACAAAAATGCCTTCAAAGTCTAGAGAGAAAAAAAAAAAAAACTTCTCAAGCAAAATTGAAGTTCTCCTGTCTGAGATCCAAAAAATAAAAGAATACAGTATATTTCAAATAGTGTCAGCAGTGGAATTAAAAGACTGGCAAAAATGAAAGAATCCATCATATTATAGTAGATATTAACGTGTGTGGTGCTGCTGCTGTTAACATGGACTGACATGGAGACATGGGTCAGGACATGGTCAGGCATGCCATTGTGTGCACACCGTACTGTGTCCCACTCTGCAAAGCAGTATAACGCAATTCAACAATTTGGGCTTAAAATGTGTGGGTAAAAACGCTGTAATGTTAGTTTATATGACAACACAGCCTACTCTTTCCTCAAATTTACCATTTACCAAAATGGACCCTGCTCTACACTGTAACCCTGAGGCACAGCACATTCTTCATGTGAAAGCAGTAAAAATCAGAATGATGTCCGTGTGAGCCTAGGTGGTTAGTACTGTGACAGGTGATAAGTCACTTACCGATCAGCCAGCCATCGCCATCACCTTCTGATGCATCCCCACTGTGCTGCTCTACAGTATAACAAATTACATTTACAGTCTTATATTTTGCATCAGATATGATCTGGACATTGATGGACTGATAACACCTCTAATTATTTTTTGAAATAATTTTAATTTTGATTATAACTTGAATCAAAGTATAAAATCTTGTCAACAAATTATTAAGGTTAAGAGGTTACACCCTTATACTTGATTCAGACAAATATAGCGCCATTTAGTGAAAACTAATGTTAGAATAACAGCAAACCATTTACACTAAACTCCTAGATTTTGTTAGTGAATGTACTAAATTTCAAGATAACAGATGAATCCCACAGGTTTACGTAAAATGATCATACAGCAAATTTACCAGCAAATCTGTTCTCACACGAGGCCAATTATTTGTCATAGAATTGAGTTTCTCAATTTGGTCAGAAATGAAAACCATGCCAAATCAACACTAATGTACTATTTAGTAATAGTAGAAAGATTTCTTCAAATGTCTGTAACCTTGGTAATAATACAGCAGTTTGCAGGATTACTCTTAAAAGTATGCATGGATTTTCCTCAGCATCTTTTACTAAAGTGGAACCCAGGGAAACACAAATACAACATTTTTTTTAAAGTAAATTATTTTTTATTTTATTATTTATTATTTTTATTGTTTCTTTTCTTTTTTTCTTTTTTCTTTATATTATTTACCATTGCTGGCCAGTGATGTACTGGATATCAACCCAAGTACAATGGGGTTGCCCTATGTCAGCTATAAGCTGAAGCCTAAGAAATGTCATTGTGCGATACAACAGCGAGTCATATCTTCTTCAATATCAAACTGAAAGGACAAAAATCAGGAGACAGAATATCATATCCTATATCATATATACATCACTCTGCACAGTCTATGCCTAACAGGTAGTGTTTTTCCACTGCAGTGGCTCAGGTTCAATTCCTCTGCAATACAGAATTGGGAACCTGTTGTAGTTCATATATCCATATCTGCATATGTATAGACACAGGGGGATGTTTTGTGATTGCATGTGTGGAATGACCTCACGTCTCAGAAGAGGACAATAGGTCTGGACCGCCTGCGGAGTACAACGAGGAGATGGAGGCGCGGCGGTGAAGACCTGAAAAGACTTCCTGACCCCCCAGGGTCAGGCGAAGGAACAGGAGGACATTGGAAGGAGACATTGGATGATTAGAAGGATATGACAAGGATGTGTGATGTTGGCTTTTGTTGTGAGATGTATAAATATGGGGGTCTGACTGCAATCAGCCTCTTTCTGCTTTTGGGTGAGACATGATGGGGATGTGAAGCCGACATTAAATCTGAATTACAAAACCATTCAGCTTCTTCATTTCACGATCCCCACATTGGTGACCAGACGTCAGAATGGATGAAAGGCGTTCCCCCGTTGCAGACTCGTCGGAGGCGACCCGAGCAAGCGCCGTCGCCATCAAGCTCCCAGAATTCTGGCAGAACGACCCGAACTCGTGGTTCAAGCAGGCTGAGGCACAGTTCGCGCTCGCAGGGGTGACGGCAGACGAAACCAAGTTCTACCACGTCATCGCTAGGCTCGACGCCGGCACAGCGCAATGTGTGCGGAGCGTGATACAGCAGCCGCCCGCCAGCGACAAATACGAGGAGCTGAAGGCTACTCTCATCGAGAGCTTCGTGCCCTCGGCCGAGGAAAGGGCCAAGAGACTACTGGCGATGTATGGCCAAGGAGGGCGCAGACCGATGGCCCTGATGGAAGACATGCTTCAGCTGAGGGAGGCAGACAATGACAGCTTCCTCTTTCAGCACATCTTCCTCAGCAGTCTCCCGACGCACATGAGAGGGACTCTGTCCAACATGCGTTGTAAGACCCAGCAGGATTTCCGCGCGCTGGCCCGGGAAGCACAGCGGCTCCTCAACTCCTGCGGCGAGCAGATGGCCACAGCAGCAGCAGCGGACCTCGGTGCGGAAGCCCAGGGTATTGGGGAACCGGAGACAGCGGAGCAAATCCCGCCCACCATGGCAGCGACGCGGCCGCGATGCAACAGACGAGACGACCTCTGTTACTACCACCGACGATTCACTGAGAGGGCATACAAGTGTGTGCCACCGTGCAGTTTCAAGAGCTCGGGAAACTCCAAAGCCGGGAACCGTTAGCAGCTACGGCTCTTGGCAAGGCCAACAAGCTGCTCTACATCACTGATGGAGGCTCCGGGCGGCACTTCCTCATAGACACCGGAGCTCAGGTGAGCTTCATCACCCTGACCTACGCTGACTGAGTGGCTGGACCCCGCGGCAATGGGGCAACGGCGGCGAACGGCTCGAACATCAGCACTTATGGTGAAAGGACCTTGTCTCTGTCCTTACACGGCCGCACTTATGAGTGGACTTTTATCATAGAGGCGGTGAGTTTCAACATGTTGGGTGCCGATTTCTTATATTCACATGGGTTGTTAGTTGATCTCACAAACACACGCTTAATCAATGCACTGTCATTCTCTTCTATCCCCTGTGCAGCTCGAGTGTCCCCACCGCCCGTGCAGGCCAACGTCGCCACAGCAGGAGGTAAGTTTGACAAACTCCTCACCCAATTTCCAGCACTCACAGTTCCCAAATTTTCGGCAACAGTAGCGAGACATGGGATGGAGCACTTCATCCCCACAACGGGCCCCCCTGTTTTCGCTAAAGCTCGGCGCTTAGACACGACCAAGCTCGCCATAGCACGCGACGAGTTCGCCAGCCTGGAAAAACTGGGCATTATTCGGCGCTCGAAAAGCCCATGGGCTTCGCCACTGCATATGGTCCCGAAAGCTGACGGCTCCTGGAGACCGTGTGGCGATTATCGCAGATTAAACAATGCTACAGCACATGACCGCTACCCAATCCCTCACATCCAGGATGTTTCACTACATCTGGCGGGTGTGCGTATTTTTTCTAAAATAGACCTGGTCCGCGGCTACCACCAAGTCCCAGTCCGACCTGAGGACGTCCCTAAAACGGCCGTAATAACCCCTTTTGGTCTTTTTGAGTTTCTGCGCATGCCGTTTGGCCTTAAAGGCGCGGCACAAACGTTTAAGGGTATGATGGACGCTGTGTTATGCGATCTCCCTTTCGTGTTTGTCTACCTCGACGATATTTTAGTCGCCAGCACGTCTGAGGAAGAACACGAAATTCACCTCACTACAGTTTTTCAGAGGTTGGAAGAACATGAGTTAATAATTAATCCAGCCAAGTGCCGATTCGGCGTGGCGCAGATTGATTTTTTGGGACACCGCGTTTCCCCAGAAGGGGCAGTCCCATTGCCTGATAAGGTGCGCGCAGTGGCAAATTTTCCCCGACCACAAACGGTCAGATTGCTGCAAGAGTTCTTAGGAATGGTAAATTTTTACAACCGTTTCCTCCCCCGCGCAGCTCAGCTCATGCAGCCATTATACGCCGCGCTTAGAAAGCAAAAGCCCTCCAACGCGGTCGTGTGGTCCCCAGAGCGGGAACACGCGTTCGCGGAAGTAAAAATTGCCCTGGCTGACGCCGCGCTTTTGGCCCACCCGGACCCCTCGGCCCGCATAGCGCTTACCACAGACGCATCAAATTTGGCCATGGGGCGGTCGTGGAGTAGCACGTGGACGGGGTTTGGCAACCGCTAGCATTTTTTAGCAAATCCTTAAACGAAACCGAGCACAAATACAGCGCGTTTGATAGGGAGCTGTTAGCGCTTCATTTGGCCATTTGCCATTTCCAGTTCTGGCTGGAAGGTCGGCGTTTCACGGCTTTTGTCGACCATAAACTGCTCACTTTTGTGATGTCTAAAATCTCAGAACCTTGGTCGGGCCGGCAACAAAGGCAGCTGGCCGCAATTTCGGAATTTACCACGGACATTCGGCACCTAGCGGGCAAACTCAACGTGGTGGCAGACTGCCTCTCCCGCGCCATGACATCGTCAGGGCACACGGAGGCAGATTATACTACCGCAGCCGCAGGGCGCAAGACCAACACGGAAGCGTACGCGGCCCCAGTTCACGTAGGGATAGATTACGCAGCTATGACAGCAGAACAGGGTAGTGATGCGGACGTGCGCGCACTCCAGTCTGGACCAACAGGGTTAAGGCTGGAGAGCAGGGGTTTGCGTGACAGTGTGCCCCCCTTAATCTGCGACGTGTCAACCGGGCGACCTCGCCCGGTAGTCCCGGCCGCGTGGCGCCGCCGCGTTTTTGACTCGGTTCACTCCCTGGCGCACCCGGGAGTGTGCGCTTCGGTGAAAATGGTGGCGGAGAAGTTTGTTTGGCCGGGCCTGCGCAAGCACGTAAAGGAGTGGGCAAGAACATGCATGGCTTGCCAACGTGCCAAAATTCACAAGCACACGAAAGCTCCTTTAGAACCGTTCCGAATCCCGGCCAGGAGGTTTGACCATGTGCATGTCGACCTCGTGGGCCCCCTACCATCGTCGCAGGGATTCACACGTCTTTTAACAATGGTGGACCGAACCACACGTTGGCCAGAAGCGGTCCCGCTGACGTCAACTACGGTCGCAGAAGTGGCTCGCGTTTTTTTAACGACCTGGGTAGTGGGTTTCGGAGTCCCGTCGGACATCACGTCCGATAGGGGGCCTCAGTTTGTCTCAGAGCTCTGGTCTGCGATGGCCAGCAGCTTAGGGGCGACAATCCATCGCACTACCGTGTATCACCTCCAGGCTAATGGTTTATGCGAGCGTTTTCATAGGTCTTTGAAGGCTGCCCTCAGAGCGTCACTAACGGATGCAGATTGGGTTAACAAACTACCGTGGGTTTTATTGGGGTTGCGCTCTGCACCCAAGGAGGATCTAGACGCCTCCCCAGCAGAATTAGTTTTTGCACAACCTCTCAGGCTCCCCGGTGAATTCTTACCAGAACATCCACAGCCGGGGTGCCTCCCAGCTCTGAGGCCACTAAGCAGCACGGGAGCGGACATGCTCCCGGGCCCGGTTCATCACACTTTTCCGCGGGTTTTTGTTCCCCAGGCTTTAAAAAATGCCGAGTTTGTTTTTGTTAGGCACGAGGCTTTAAAGCCAACCCTCCGCCCACCATATGATGGTCCTTATAATGTGCTGGAACCTGGAGATAAGCATTTTGTGCTGGATTTGGGGGATAGAAAAGAGACAGTCAGCATTGACAGACTCAAGCCTGCCTTCGTGTTGAGTGACGAGCCTGTACGGGTGGCGAGAGCACCTCGACGTGGTAGACCCCCCAAGGGACACGTCCCAGCCTCCCCGCAGGGATCAAATACCCACTCTTTTCCTCAAGCTGCAGATTCCTTGCAAGACAGCGCCGCTGGGACGCCGAGGCAGGTGTACAGCAGATTTGGAAGACGGTTGAAACCCAGACGACACACAGACTGATGTGAATGTGATAATGTGTTTTAAGATATGCTGTCGGGGTTATCATAGCAGTTGTAAGGTGGACATGGGGCATAGACTATACTGTTACTGTTATCACTGTGCTTTTAATGTGATCAACTTGTATAGTTATGCCAGTCATGTGTCACCATATTCTGTGAACCTAAATATATTGTCCTTTTCTTAGACGTTTGGGGGGGGGGCTGTAGTTCATATATCCATATCTGCATATGTATAGACACAGGGGGATGTTTTGTGATTGCATGTGTGGAATGACCTCACGTCTCAGAAGAGGACAATAGGTCTGGACCGCCTGCGGAGAACAACGAGGAGATGGAGGCGCGGCGGTGAAGACCTGAAAAGACTTCCTGACCCCCCAGGGTCAGGCGAAGGAACGGGAGGACATTGGAAGGAAACACTGGATGATTAGAAGGATATGACAAGGATGTGTGATGTTGGCTTTTGTTGTGAGATGTATAAATATGGGGGTCTGACTGCGATCAGCCTCTTTCTGCTTTTGGGTGAGACATGATTGGGATGTGAAGCCGACATTAAATCTGAATTACAAAACCATTCAGCTTCTTCATTTCACGATCCCCACACCTGTTACTATTACTGTGCTGTATAAAAAAGAACAAGAGAAGAAACAATAAATCATACTCTTTAAAACCACTTATACAAGACTATAGAATAGTGAGGCTGAGTTTTACACCATGAAACTCGGTGTTATTGCACTAAATGTGGTATTACAAAAATTGTGCTGCTTTCAATATAAGCAAGGAACAGTGCAGAAGAAAGGCGAAGACAAGAGCGTAGGCAAGGTGGAGTGGGTGGAGACGAGTGTCACGAGTGAAAGCGAAGACTTACTAAATGGTAGTGAGACCTGCTATGGTTTGAAGATGGTAGCACTGACAAAAAGACTACAGGCAGAGCTGGAGGTGGCAGAGCTGAAGATGCTAAAATTCTCAGGAATAGAAATGAGTAAACAGAGGGACAGCTCACGCTGAGCAGTTTGGAGACAAAGTAAGAGAGGCAAGGCTGAGATGGTTTGGACATGTGCCGAGGAGGGAGAGTGGAGATATTGGACAAAGGATGTTGAAGATGGAGCTGCCAGGCAGGAAGAAAAGAGGAAGACCACAGAGAAGATTGATGGATGTAGTGAAGGAGGACATGGAGAGGGTTGGTGTTCCAGAGGAAGATGAAGGGATAGGAGAGATGGAGGCAGATGATCCACTGTGGAGACCCCTGAAGGGAGCAGCCGAAAGAAGAAGATGGAAGTTGAAAAATATAAGCCTGTTTAAAAAAAAAAAAAAAGTTTTGTTTTTGAGATTGTGTTGATTCAGATTATACAAATTAATGCAACACCTGGGGATGCTCAGCTGACACACATGCCTTTTTTTAGCTCTTTTTTTAAGCTTAAATACAAAAGATTTATAAAAAAAAAAAAACGTCGCATAGGCCATTAAGTGATAGCCGTTAAATGAGCAAAATATTTTTAACATTTATCATAAAAAAATCAATTTATACTTGTATTTGATATACAGTATCTGCTGTTCTAACCTGTCTGTTTGTAAATGTGGTAAATGTGAAGCTAATATATAAGCCTGTTTATGGAAATTTGATAACTGAATAGGAAGATTTTTTGTGTCATAAATGCATTTGAACAAAAAAAGT
Source organism: Pholidichthys leucotaenia (assembly GCA_020510985.1). NCBI lineage: Eukaryota > Metazoa > Chordata > Actinopteri > Cichliformes > Pholidichthyidae > Pholidichthys > Pholidichthys leucotaenia. Next base: position 256,890,812 of record CM035839.1, read on the forward strand.
ACCGTCAGTTTCTATTAGAAATAAATATCCATCCATTCATCCATCTTCTACCACTTTTCCGGGTCGCAGAGACAGCAGTTCAAGCAGAGAAGCCCAGTGTCATGAATGCCTCTTGCAGGGCATTAATGAGGCGCCAGGAGCCAGAAGTAAGTTTGCTTTTTTATTTAACAAAAGGACAAAAGGATAAAGTAAATAGCCACGTGGGGCAAAACCCATACACAAACTAGAACACAAAATTATAAACACTGACAACAAACGAGAAGGTGCGGCGAGGACAAAACCTACGCTGTAAAACATGCACTTAGAATGAATGAATGAATGAATGAATTTATTTTGGATAATACAGTACAGGTTAAAAGAAACTGTATAATATAACAACAAGGTCAAATTAGACAAAGACTCCTTCTACTAAACAATTCCACGTGAGTTATCCGAAATGGGTGATGGCTGAAGCCGCAGCTTATATTGCCCACCCATATTCCATCCAAGAATTCAAAAGAAAAAAGAGTAAACAAGACAAGAGTGATTACAATTTAGAACAAAGCTAAGACAAAGTGTGACTGAGAGAAAAAAAAAAAAGAAAACTAAGCTAAGCTAAGTTAAGCGGTTACTATTCAAGACAAATCTAAGACAGAATGTCACAGAGAGAAAAAAAAAAAAACTAAGCTACAGCACAACACAGGCTGGAAATGTCAATCCTTATGTGAGTTTACATGTCGTCTTGTAAATATGTTTGGAGTATTTCTTCCTTTAGTTTTTGTTTAAATTGTCCAAGCGTTGTACATGATTTTAATTCAGGTCCAAAATCGTTCCATAATCTGACTCCTTGCACTGAAATACAGTGTTGCTTGGTGGTTGTTCTCACTGTAGGCTTTTGAAATATACATGTTCCTCTGAAGTGATATCGTTTCTCCCTTGTTTGGAACAACTTTTGGATATTTGCGGGCAGTGATAAATTCTTCACTTTGAACATTTTTATTGCGGTTTTAAAGTCAACCAGATCTTTCAACTTGAGAGTTTTTTGTTTAAGAAAAAGTGGGTTTGTTGGTTCCCTGTAAGCTGCTTTGTTTATTATTCTAATAGCTCTCTTTTGAAGCATAAAGAGTGGATATATGTTTGTGTTGTATGTATTTCCCCATATGAGAGACGAGCAGGAAGAATCCAAAACTCAGAGAGAAGACTGGAGTCGGGGGTAGGAACTCTAGTCCAGGAACACGAAGGTATACTGTATATGTGTGTAGGTCACAGCGAGGAGTGAGCCCCAGCTGCTCCCTTAAGTACAGGACATAAACCAACCAGGAAAGGGGAATGTAATTAACAAAATGACAAACAGCTGTCACAACGACGGCTCGGCTTTGACAGCCGAGTACGGCCATGACACTGTCACAATAAAATCCCACAAAAAGTCCTAATAATAAAAACCCGAAATAATATGGCAGAAAAGGGAGAATACTGAGTAACCCGAGCACGTGTAGGATCAGCGCTCAGATGGGTAGGAACATAGAGTGACTGGTAAATCGACAGCTTTGCTTTAGACCTTAGCTCCCTCTTCACCACAACAGACCAGTACAACGTCCACATCACTGCAGATGCTGCGCCGATCTGTCTGTCAATTTCTCGCGCCATTCTCCCCTCACTCGTGAACAAGACCCCAAGGTACTTAAACTCCTCCACTTGGGGCAGGAGCCTGTCCCCAACCCAGAGAGGGCAATTCACCTTTTTCCGGCTGAGGACCATGGACTCGGACTTGGAGGTGCTGATTCTCATCCTAGCCGCTTCACATTCAGTGGCAAACCGTCCGAGTAAGACCTGTTGGTCATTGCCGGATGAAGCCAACAGGACGACATCATCTGCAAAAACAGAGATGAGATCCTGTGGTCACCAAGCATGACACCCTCCATTCCCTGGCTGCGCCTAGGAATCCTGTCCATAAAAATAATGAACAGGATCGGTGACAAAGGGCAGCCCTGGTGGAGTCCAACTCTCACTGGGAATGAGTCTGACTGGGTGTTGGCAATATGAACCAAACTCTCACAACGGTCGTACATAGACCGAATAGCTCGTAACAAAAAGCCCAATACCCCATACTCCCAAAGCACCTGCGACAAAAAAACACGAGGGACACGGTCGAATGCCTTCTCCAAGTCGACAAAACACATGTAAACTGGTTGGGCAAACTCCCACGAACCCTTGAGAATTCTCGAGAGGGTAAAGAGCTGGTCCGATGTGCCACGGCCAGGACGAAAACCACATTGCTCCTCTTGATTGATTGATTGATTGATTTTATTTATCTGAACATCCAGACAAAAAAAATTTAAAACAAAAATCAAAACCATAAAAATAAAATGTTCAAAAGGAGTGGAAAGAAGACAACACTTATATAGTCCCACCCCTTCTCCAAAACCAATAAATTAAAATATCATTCTAGTCATTATTCATCCCACAATTACATTCATTATGCAATACCATAATATACAGTATAATACACCTTATAATTAAATTATGCAATAGAAATGATACAACAATGATAGTTTATATTGACAATAATGCCAATATCTAATAATAATTGTAATAATAATAAATAAATACTTCTGGTATGTTTAATATAATTATAGACAATATTATCATCATCATAATCACCATATATACCACCATATACCCCCACATGGCTCACAATACCTAGGCGCAATAAGTAACCATATAATAATAATAATAACCATAATAATAGGTAGCCATATAAGATAAGATTGTCACGCCGCGCCGCTCATCAGCGGCGCCACCTGCACGCACACCTGCTCGTCATCAGCGGCGAGGGATATAAACCGCCTCGCCCTGAGCTTCGGCCTGAAGCCGTTAGACTTCTCATGCATCGCTGTGAGTTCCTTCACCTTCAGCTACTCTCCCGGGTAAGAAGCTCTTACCTCCTTTTTCTCTCTCGAGTCTGCTCCCCTGTGCACAGGTGGATTCCCCGGCGGCGGACATCGCCTCTCCATCGCCTATTCCTCGCTGCTGCACCGAGCACTCCAGGTGGCTGTCTTCCGGACCTCGTCCTTTGCTGTGCCAGTCATCTGTGTCCTCCAAGTAAGCTCCTCTCTCGCTTGCAAATCTCCTGTGTTGGTGTGAGCCCGTCACCCTTCTCCTTTGCTTTTCCCATAGGGTTGTCCGACTGTACGGCCTCCTGCCTCTGTGCCTGAAGCAGACGCCGCCACCAACACATTTACATCCCGCAGACACACATTCATTCACTCCTGTTGCTAATAAACTATTTGAACTTCTCTGAGCCTGTGTGTGTGCGTCTCCTGAGCCGTGCGTTATGTCAAAGATAGATAAGATAAGATAAGATAAGCCTTTATTAGTCCCACAATGAGGAAATTCCAGGATTGCAACAGCACAGGGATAGCAACACTCCGAGCAATAATTAAGAAGATAAGAAAAATAAAAATAAGAGCAGTGAATATATACATATGTACACATAAATATATAAATATATATACACAGTGCGGAACATTGCAGCTAGATGGGATAAACAGCATAACCGTCTACTTAGTTATCCAATATAGTATGAATATGTACCCATACATATTGTCACCCTCCATAGCGACTGATATTGTCCTAGTTGTATACTGGAGGGGACCATTTGTGTAAGTGTGTTGCGTCTGTTGCATTCAATACTATTAGGTCGTCACGTTTTTTTTTAACTATCTCTGCGAGCAGCCCTGCTTAGGTTATACAGTCTGACAGCCATAGGTAGGAAGGACCTGCGAAACCTCTCGGTTGTGCACCTGGGATGATGTAGTCTGCTGCTAAATGAGCTCCTCAGAGCGTTCAGTATGTCCTGCATAGGGTGGAACTCGGACTCCAGCAGAAATGACAGTTTAGCCACCATCCTTCTCTCTCCTATCTCCTCCACTGGGTCAAGGCGTTGCCCCAGGACAGAGCTAGCTTTCTTGATCAGTTTGTTCAGTCTCTTCCTATCGGCTGCTGTAATGCCGTTGCCACAGCAGACCACTCCAAAAGTGATGGCTGATGCCACCACCGTGTCGTAGAATGTCTTCAGCAGCGCCCCTTGTACACCAAAAGACCTGAGTCTCCTCAGTAGGAACAGCCTGCGCTGTCCCTTCTTGCAGAGTGCATCGGTATTGTGTGACCAGTCTAGTTTATTGTTCAGATGAACACCCAGGTACTTGTAGGATGTCACCATCTCAATGTCTGTTCCCTGGATGTTTACTGGTGCCGTGAGGGGTTGTCCTTGCCTGTGGCAGTCCACCACCAGCTCCTTAGTTTTCCTCGCGTTGATCTGGAGGCAGTTCCGATGGACCAGTCCACGAAGTCCTGGATAAGCCCTCTGTACTCAACTTCATCTCCATTGGAGATGAGGCCGACAATCGCAGAGTCATCAGAGAACTTCTGTTGATGGCAGTGTGTTGTGTTGTGTGAGAAGTCCACAGTATAAAGGGTGAACAGGAAGGGAGCCAAAACCGTTCCCTGGGGGGCCCTCGTGCTACCGATGATCGTGTCAGACACACAATCCCGGGTTCTCACAAACTGTGGCCGGTTTGTGAGGTAGTCCAGGATCCATGATGACAGGTGCTGGTCCACCCCTGCGCACAGCAGCTTGTCCTTCAGGATCATCGGTTGGATGGTGTTGAAAGCACTGGAGAAGTCAAAGAACATGATCCTCACCGCATTCCCGGGCTTCTCCAGGTGGGACAGAGAACGGTGAAGGAGGAAGATCACTGCATCCTCCACCCCAATGCCATGCTGGTAGGCAAACTGGAGTGGATCCATCGCTGGTCCCACCAGGGGGCGGAGGTGAGCAAGGAGCAGTCTCTCCAGGGTCTTCATCATGTGAGACGTCAGGGCCACTGGTCTGTAGCTGTTCAGGTCTTTGGGGTGGGAAGTCTTTGGTACAGGTACCACACAAGATGTTTTCCACAACTGTGGTACCCTCCCCAGCTTCAGGCTCAGGTTGAAGATGTGCTCCACAATCCCACACAGCTGGTCTGCACAGGACTTGAGGAGCTTTGCGCTGATGCCGTCCAGTCCCGAGGCATTCCTCGCCTTGATGTTTCTCAGCTCCATCCTCACCTGGGTCTTAGTGAGGGTCAGGTTGGGGGGCTGTGTGCCAGGAGTGGGGGGTGTTGGTGGAGTGGGGTGTGGGCAGCAGGTCTCAATGACTTTAGAGGCAGCAGTGGTTGTTGTGCAGTCAGGGGGGAGGGCGGTTGGTCAAACCTACTGAAAAACAGATTCAGATTGTTCGCCCACTCCCTGCCCCCCGTGGCCTGGGAGGAGGTATTCTGGAGCCCAGAGATGGTTTTAAGGTTTCTCCAGACCCCGCCGATGTCGCTCTGTTGCAGCTTGTCCTCCATCTTCTTCCTGAAGCTGTCCTTGCCTTCTCCGATCTTCCTCCTCGGCTCCCTCTGTACGGACTTCAGCATCTCCCTGTTCCCCGACCTGAAGATCCTCTTCTTCTCTCTCAGAAGTGTTTTTATCTCAGGGTTGATCCAGGGTTTGTTGTTCGAGCAACACCGTATGGTCTTGGTGGGTACGGTGTTGTTCACATGTAAATTGATGTAGTCCGTGATGGTGTGAGTGAGGCCATTGATGTCCTCACCATGTGGATCACAGAGCTGCTCCCAGGCAGTGATTTTAAAACAGTCCTTTAGAGCGTCCATTGCCTCCTTAGACCATAACTTCACTGTGCGCATGACCGGAGGTTGTCTGTGTACTACGGGTTTGTACACCGGCAGGAGATGAACCACGTTGTAATCTGATCTCCCGAGTGGGGGGAGTGGTGATGAGGTGTACGCCTCCTTAGTATTTGCATTGAACAAGTCCAGTGTTTTATTGTCTCTAGTGTGGCATGTGACATACTGGGTGAACGTGGGTAGAATGGGGGACAGTGAAATATGGTTGAAATCACCTGAGATGAGGAGAAGAGCATCTGGGTGTTCTGTCAGCAGCCTGCCAGTTACTGAGTGGATGACGTCACGTGCTGTCCCAGTGTTTGCCGTCGGATTTGCATAAATAATGCAGATCATGTGTGAGTATTCCCTCAGGAGATAGGTAGGCCGCATGCTAACAGCTAGCAACTCAATGTCTTTGTTGCAGTGTTGTTGTTTAACCGTGATATGTCCCGGTCTGCACCAGCTGTTATTGACATACATTATCACTCCCCCGTCCTTTGCCTTCCCACTGTCTGGTGTCCGGTCTGCCCGTATTGCGTGGAAACCTTCCAGTTCGATGTTAGCATATGTTACTAGTTCTGTTAGCCACGTCTCGGTAAACAATATCAAACTACTCTTTCTGAAGACGCTCTCGTAGCGGGAGATAGCCGCTAGCTCATCAGTCTTACTGAGTAGTGATTGTACATTCCCCATAATAACGGATGGGAGGACGGGTCTGTACCTTATATTCCTCGCCCGCCGTCTTACTCCAGCTCAACATCCACGCCATTTCCATCTTATTTCTCCCGGTATGTCGAGTTTTTGCATTAGCATCGTGGGCCGGTTAAGTGCTAACAGCTGGTCTCTATTGTACTGTCTCCTGCAAGAAACAGTGGCTCTGTCCGCTGGCTCAGGAGACATTTGGGCGATCTAGGTGTCTGGATGGAATAAAGGTGTCGCTGGATCAGAAAGATTAGCAAGAGAGCCAGATAGTAAATAGAAATAGCAAGAAATTGATCCGCTGTTGCAAAAAGGCAGCCTACTCGTGTGGCGCTGGAAGATGGTAGTTACAACAACAATAATAATAATAATAATAATACCACCTGGCCTATATAATACTTCAAATAATTCCATCCTAACAACAATCCTAATACTATAATTCTAGTAATAAGGATATCAATAATAACAGTACTCAGCATATATATAGTTTTGCTCTTAATATGAACCCTGAGTTTGAAATAAACGTTTGAATTTGAATTTGAATATATTCAACAATAACTCAGCATATATATTCACAATAACAACTTTTCTTCATTGAAGACACATTGTAATATTACTGCCCTTTATTTTTATATTGCTCAAAAATCATTTCTTTATATTGTAGAGACTTGGGTGAGTCAGCTCAGACAGCGTCTCAGTCAGGATGCAAAGGGTAAACAGAGGAGGACAATAGTCAGGGAGCTCACGGGGAGTTGGCAGGAAGAAGGAGTCGAGGGGTTTAAGGGTGAATGTATTGTGATGTTAAATGCCATGCAATGTGATGTGAAATGTCATGCAGATGTGAGATGAGCGGTTGGGATAAAAGGAGAAACCGTGCCTGAGTGTATTATGCTTTTCTGTGTATGACTGATGAGAGAGTGTAATAAAATCGTCTGTTCATAAACCTGCCTCATTACTCACACTCTCCACACTGGTGACCCTGGACGAATTATGGAACACGAGGCAAGAACCCCGGAGTCGGCCCGGACGGGAAGCCCCAGCGACGCGGCAAGCATCCCACAGATGACCCGGACGGGAACCCCCAGCAACGCGTGCGCTGTTTCAGTCAAGCTACCGGACTTTTGGCAGCACAACCCGCGCTCTTGGTTCCACCACACCGAGGCCCAGTTCGCCCTCTGGGGAATAGAGAGACACGCTCTGCTTCTACCACCGCCGCTTTGGAGAGAACGCATGCAGATGTGCGCCACCGTGCCAATTCAAGCGCTCGGGAAATGCCAAGGCCGGCAGTCGGTAGCAGCTGCGACCGCTGGCGAAGGGAACAAGCTGCTCTATGTGACGGACTCGCGCTCAGGGAGGCGTTTCCTCGTAGACACCGGATCCCAGAAGAGCATCATCCTGCCTGCCGACCTACACCGACCGGCTGGCAGGACCTAGCGGCCCCAGGCTGGTGGCAGTAAACGGCTCAGATATTAAGACCTTTGCTGAGAGAACACTGGCTTTATCTCTACACGGCCGTACATACAAGTGGACTTTTGTCATAGCAGCACTGTGTTTCCCAATCCTGGGAGCTGATTTTCTGTGTGCGCATGGTTTATTAGTTGATGTTGCTAACAGGCGCCTGGTTAATGCACTGTCCTTTGAATCTCTCCCCTGTACAGCTCGAGGGGCCGGACCAGTAACACAAGCCAACGTCACAGCTCCAGGCGGCAAGTTCCACACACTGCTCACTCAGGTCCCAGCACTCACGGTCCTGACATTTTCGGCGGCCATCGCTAAACACGGGGTGGGGCACTTTATCACCACCACCGGGCCGCCCGTTTTCGCACGACCTCGGCGCTTGGACGCAGCTAAACTGGCCATAGCGCACGAGGAGTTTGCCAACCTGGAAAGGTTGGGCATCATCAGGCGTTCGAACAGCCCATGGGCATCCCCGCTACACATGGTCCCAAAGGCTGAGGGGTCATGGCGACCGTGCGGTGATTTCCACAGATTGAATAACGCCACAGCACACAACCTCTACCCGATTCCCCACATTCAGGATTTTTCCGTTCACCTCGCCGGAGCATGCATTTTTTCTAAAATCAACCTGGTCCGTGGTTACCACCAGGTCCCAGTGCGCGCGGAGGACATACCCAAAACAGCGGTAATAACTTGTTCGAGTTTCTGCACATGCCATTCGGATTAAAAGGAGAGGCACAGACGTTCCAGCGCATGATGGATGCGGTGCTGTGCGATCTCCCGTTTGTGTTCGTCTATCTGGATAATATCCTGGTAGCCAGTGCGTCCGAAGACGAACACGTAACCCACCTCACGACGGTTTTCTGGAGGTTGGAGGAGCACGGGTTAATAATCAACCCGGCGAAGTACCAGTTCGATGTGACGGGGATTGATTTTTTGAGGCACCGCATCTCACCGGAGGGAGCGATACCCTTGCCCGACAAAATGCGCGCAGTGGCGAACTTTCCCCGGCCTCAGATTGTCAGGGCGCTGCAAGAATTTTTGGGGATGGTTAACTTTTATGACCGGTTCCTCCCCCGCGCAGCTCAACTCATGCAGCCATTGTACGCCGCGCTCAAGAGAAGGAAACCCGTGGATGGAGTCAAATGGACTCCGGAGCGAGAGCAGGCGTTCTCTGAGGTTAAAGCAGTCCTGGCAAACGCCGCACTGTTGGTGCACCCAGACCCAGCGGCCCCTATAGCACTCACTACCGACACCTCGGACGTGGCCATACGGGCTGTCGTGGAGCAACGTGTCGTTGGTTCTTGGCAGCCGCTCTGTTATGGCGCCCATAGGGCCTACACCTGCTCCAGCTGCGCACACACTTGTGATTAATCACCAGCAGCCCTTAAAAGCCAGCCTGGCCTGCAGCTCAGCACGGAGACGTCTGCCACACTCAAGGAGGCACATCGCCCATCCTCGTGCAGAGACTACAGCCACGGAGGCGCAACGCAGCAACGCACATAAGCGCTCCTCTGTGTTACCTTGTCAAGATAATCTCCCCTGTGCATAGGTGGACCCCCCAGGCAGCGGACCCCCTCTTCCCGACGGAAGCTCAGCATCTTCCCAGCGTCAGAGTCATCTCCCCGCCTCACGGCTCTGAGCTGGACGCTCACTCCCTGGCAGCAGCCAGTCAGGCAAGCAGAAGCTCTGTACTGCTACCTGCAAAGTAAGCAGCAGTTTCTCGTCACATCTTCCTTTGCTGGTGCAGCGCTAATCACTCTGCTCTGTGTTCTTAGGGTTGCCAGGCAAAGCTCAGACCTGCTCAGCTCCAGCTCGAGTCCTTCACTGCACTATACGCTACACGTTCACACACTACACCCTCACACACACACACATCACTCACTGGGAAATAAAAGGTTAACTTTACCTCCTCGAGTCTGTCTTTTGTCCCCTGGGTCTGACAAACATGTCAGTACGTCTCCATCAAAATGACCCAGCGGACAGTGTGCTAGCACGTCGACTCAACACCTTAGACGCTCGAATCGAGCAAATTATTTACCAACAGAATGTTATCCTAACCCAGCTGACTCAAATTAACAGCCGGTTGGATGGCCTGGAAGGACAGCAGGCAATTCCACTGGATTCCGGGGCCCCTTCGGGCCTCTCTAGCTCCTCTCTTAGCCTAACTAGCTTAGCCCCGTCGCCCCGTCTCACCCCGGTGCCTACGCCTGCTCGCTTTAGTGGTAGCTCGGGGGTTTATCCTTCAGTGCAAGACGGTTTTCCAGCGAGTTCCAGGGGACTTCCCAACAGACCATAGCAAGATTGGCTACATCACGAACTTGTTAGAGGGAAGGGCGCTAGCTTGGGCTTATGCCGTGGCGGCAAAACCTAGCTATGCCATGCTGTCTTACCAACAATTCCTAGCCGATTTCACAGAGGTTTTTGATCACACTGACTGGGATACAGTAGTCACAGACCAGCTGCTTAATCTTTGTCAGGGCGGGAGGTCCGCTGCGGATTATGCTGTGGATTTTCGGGTCATAGTTGCCGAGGTCGGGTGGGAGGACACAGACCTATGTAGCTTATTCCTTCGTAGCTTAAGCCCTGCTCTAAGGGATGAGTTAGCCACACGGGACAAACCTGAGAGGTTGCATGAAATTATTTCACTTACCATTAGCTTGGACAACAGGCTGAGGGAACGAGCTGCTGAGCGGAGGGCTTCCAGCCGCTCGGGTGCACAGTCTTTCCGCGTTCCTCAGACCTCGCAGCTGGCCCTGCCCCCCCCCCCCCCCCCCGCCCGGAGCAACTTCCGGGGGGAGAGGATATGATAATTGGCCGCTCAAAGATTCCTCCTGCGGAGAAACAGCGCTGCAAGGAGTTGGGGTTATGCCTTTACTGCGGTAGCAGTTCAAATGAATTACCTGATTGCACGAGGTGGTTAAAAGAGGAGGTCCGTGGGTCACAGTAGGGGGACTTGCGGACGTTTCACGATCAAAACCCCTCACTTCCTGTCTCGTGCCTATTCGTCTTATTCTCAAGCACACAGAACATTCCACGCATGCACTGGTTGACTCGGGAGCTGAGCAGAGCTTCATATCAAGAGACCTGGCAACCTAGCTGGGCTCCCATGCCAAGCTCTCCAGCCTCCGCTCAACCTTATTGCCTTATCTAAAGCCCCTTTGACTGCCATCTCCCAACAGACTGTGCCGGTGTCAGTAATCGTGTCTGGGAATCATCGGGAGGACCTACGGCTCTTGGTGCTGCCTTTGTCCACCTCCCCGATCATCCTGGGTTACCCCTGGTTACGGCTACACAACCCATCTTTTGATTGGCAGACGGGGAGTATCACTTCGTGGCGTACGTTCTGTCTCAGTGTGTGTCTGCAGTCCGCAGCTTGTGCTCCATCTGTTGCTATGACCCCGCCCACGTCCCCACCTCCGGATCTGTCCAAGGTACCTGAAGAGTATCATGATCTAGGGAGGGTGTTTAGTAAGTCACGGGCACTGTCCCTTCCCCCCCATCGCCCCTACGACTGTGCAATTAATCTCCGGGCTGGTGCTCCGCTCCCGGCGTCCCGTCTGTATAGCCTGTTGGCTCCGGAGCGGGAAGCGATGGACGCTTACATCAAGGAGTCACTCAGCTCGAGGATCATCGGTCCATCTTCATCAGCAGTGGGGGCAGGATTTTTCTTTGTGGGAAAAAAGGACGGCTCCCTGCGACCCTGCATCAACTTTAGGGGACTGAATGACATTACTATTAAAGATAAATATACCCTACCCCTTATGGACGCAGCCTTTGACTCTCTCCAGGGGGCCTCGTGGCTCACCAAATTGGACCTTCGGAATGCATATCATCTCGTGCGAATCAGGAAGGGAGATGAATGGAAGACGGGCTTCCGGACCCCAAGCGGCCACTTTGAATATCTGGTAATGCCATTTGGGCTGACCAATGCTCCGGCCGTCTTCCAACGTCTGATCAACAACGTTCTCCGGGACTTTCTGGGGGCCTTCCTTTTTTGTTTATTTAGATGACATCCTCATCTTCTCCCGTTCGCTGGATGAACACCGAGCGCATGTGAGGTGGGTCCTTCAGCAGCTTCTGGAGAATCAATTTTTTGTGAAGGCGGAAAAATGTGAATTCCACACCCAGACGACGTCTTTCCTCGGGTTCATTGTCGCCCGCAATCAGATTCTTCCTGACCCAGCCAAGGTCAAGGCGGTGGTGGAGTGACCCACCCCCTTGTCCAGGAAGCAGGTGCAGCAATTCCTGGGGTTTGCTAATTTCTACTGCCACTTCATGCCCAAGTACAGCCTGGTGGCCCGCCCACTGACCGATCTCACTTCCCCGAAGGTTCCTTTCCGCTGGACGGAGGAGGCAGCGACGGCATTCAACACCCTCAAGAGGGAATTCTCGTCTTCTCGCGTCCTGACTCAGGTGGATCCGGCTCTCCAATGCCTGGTTGAGGTGGATGCATCGGACTCCGGGGTGGGGGCAGTTCTCTCCCAGAGCTCCCCAACGGATGGGGTGATCCGCCCCTGCGCTTTCTTTTCACGCTGCCTGTCCCCTGCTGAGAGGAACTACAGCATCGGTGACAGGGAGCTGTTGGCTGTGAAGATGACGCTGGAGGAGTGGCACCACTGCCCGGAGGGTGCTGCCCAGCCGTTTGTGGTCTGGACCGACCACAAGAATCTGGAAATTTAAGGACAGCGAAAAGGTTGAATTCCTGCCAGGCTTGTTGGTCCCTCTTCTTCGGTCGGTTTAATTTTACCATCACCTACCGCCCCGGAGATAAGAACACCAAGCCGGACGCCATCTCCAGGCAGTTCTCAGCGGAGACCTCAGAGGACCATGAGCAAACCATCCTTCCCCCACCGTGTGTCATGGGCGCCCTCCGTTGGGACATTCGGGAGAAGGTTCTGAAGGCGCAGGAGGCTGTGGCCGATCCAGGAGGCGGCCCCCCAGGTCGGTTGTTTGTCCCCACGTTGGTCCGGGGTGAGGTCATCCACCGGGCCCACGCCTCGAAGTTGGCATGCCACCCAGGGATTTCACGCACAGTCAGGCTCCTCCAAAGGGCGTTTTGGTGGCCAGGTCTGTGGAAGGATGTTGGTGACTACGTCCGGGCCTGTGTTCAGTTCTGGGTCGTCCCTGGTTGCACATTGCACTGGATTTTGTGACAGGCCTTCCACCATCTAACCAGCACACAACAATCCTGACCGTGGTTGACCATTTTTCCAAGGTGGCCCAGTTCGTCCCCCTCCAAGGATTGCCAACTGCACGTGAGACAGTGGACTTGCTGGTCCAACACGTCTTTCACCTCCATGGGATTCCCGCGGATATTGTCTCGGACCGGGGTCCGCAGTTCATCTCTCAGGTGTGGAAAGCGTTTTGTCAGGCGTTAGGGACGACAGCGAGCCTGTCCTCTGGGTACCATCCACAAAGTAATGGGCAGTGCGAACGGACTAACCAGGAGCTGGAGGCCGCCCTGCGGTGCGTCATCTCATCCAGTCCCTCCTCATGGAGTAGTCACCTGCCCTGGATTAAATACGCCCACAACTGTACGGTCTCATCGGCAATTGGGATGTCCCCTTTCAGGGCGTCCCTGGGGTATGATCCTCCCCTGTTTCCGGAGGAGGAGAGGGAGGTGGCGGTGCCTTCTGTCCTTGCCCATGTCAGGCGCTGCCGCCGGCTCTGGACCATCACCCGCCGGACTCTCCTCCGGACCACGGAGCGCAATAAGAAGATGGCCAACCGGCATAGGAGACCAGCCCCCAGTTACGAGGTGGGTCAACAAGTATGACTTTCTACCCGTAATATTAATTTAAAGGCTGAGAAGCGCAAGTTGTCCAAGCGCTTCATCGGTCCATACACCATTGACCGCATTGTTAACCCTGCTGCTGTGCGTCTAGCTCTCTCCCCGTCCCTCTGCATCTGTCCCACTTTCCATGTGTCTCAGGTCAAGCCCGTTGTTTCCAGTTCTCTCTGCCCACCCTCCGCGCCCCCCCCCCCCCCGAGGATGATCGATGACCACCCGGAGTGGGGAGTCACTGCCATCTTGGATGTCCGACGGCGGGGTCGGGGCCTTCAGTATCTGGTGGATTGGGAAGGTTTCGGCCCAGAGGATAGATCCTGGGTGCGTCCGTTGCTGATCCTGGATAAACAACTCATCTGCGACTACCACTGGACGCACCCAGGTAAGATAGGACAGGTGCCAGGAGGCACCTCTAGAGGGGGGAGTACTGTTATGGCGCCTGTAGGGCCTACACCTGCTCCAGCTGTGCACACACCTGTGGTTAATCACCAGCAGCCCTTAAAATCAAGCCTGGTCTGCAGCTCAGCACAGAGACGTCTGCCACACTCAAGGAGGCACATCGCCCGTCCTCGTTCAGAGACTACAGCCACGGAGGCGCAACGCAGCAACACACGTAAGCGCTCCTCTGTCTTACCTTGTCAAGATAATCTCCCCTGTGCACAGGTGGACCCCCCAGGCAGCGGACCCCCTCTTCCCGACGGAAGTTCAGCATCTTCCCAGCGTCAGAGTCACCTCCCCGCCTCACGGCTCCAAGCTGGACGCTCACTCCCTGGCAGCAGCCAGTCAGGCAAGCAGAAGCTCTGTACTGCTACCTGCAAAGTAAGCAGCAGTTTCTCGTCAGATCTCCCTTTGCTGGTGCAGCGCTAATCCCTCTGCTCTGTGTTCTTAGGGTTGCCAAGCAAAGCTCAGACCTGCTCAGCTCCAGCTCAAGTCCTGCACTGCACTACACGCTACACGTTCACACACTACACCCTCACACACGCACACATCACTCACTGGGAAATAAAAGGTTAACTTTACCTCCTCGAGTCTGTCTTTTGTCCCCTGGGTCTTACAAACATGTCAGGCTCGCTTTTTTCAGCAGGGCTTTGCGTGACAGTGAGCGTAAATATAGCACATTCGACAGGGAGTTGCTGGCTCTCCACCTGGCCATACGGCACTTCCAGTTCTGGCTGGAAGGGCGCAGCTTCACCGCGTTCATGGACCACAAGCCGCTGACGTTCATGATGGCCAAGGTTTCGGAACCATGGTCGGGCCGGCAGCAGAGACAGCTGGCCGCAATCTCGGAGTTTACGACCGATATTCAGCATGTGTCGGGTAAACTGAATGTGGTGGCAGACTGCCTCTCGCGCGCAGTAGTGGCCCCGGTCTGCATAGGGATAGATTATACAGCCATGGCTGCAGAGCAGATTGGCGATACGGACGTGTGCGCGCTCCAGTCTGGACCAACAGGATTAAGGCTGGAGAGCAGAGTACTGCAAGATGGCAAGCCCCCCCCTAATCTGCGACGTCTCCACGGGACGCCCGCGCCCGGTGGTCCTGGTCGCGTGGCACCGCTGCGTGTTTGAGTCAGTTCACGCTCTGGCGCACCCAGGAGTGCGCGCATCAGTCAAAATGTCAAAGTCAAAGTTTGTGTGGCCAGGCCTGCGCAAACAAGTGAAAGAGTGGGCTGCAGCCTGCGTAGCGTGCCAACGAGCCAAAGTGCACAGACACACGAAGGCTCCTTTGGAGCCGTTTAGTATACTGGCTAAAAGATTCGACCATGTTCACGTGGACCTCGTGGGCCCCCTCCCGCCATCACAGGGGTGCATGCACCTTCTGACAGTGGTGGACCGCACCACACGCTGGCCAGAAGCAGTCCCGCTGGTGGCAACCACATCCGCGGACGTGGCACGTGCTTTTTTGACGACATGAGTGGCGCGTTTTGGAATCCCGTCGGACATCACGTCCGATAGGGGCCCTCAGTTTGTTTCCGAACTTTGGTCCGCGATGGCCCGTAGCCTGGGGGTTGCAATTCATCGCACAACCGCGTACAACCCACAGGCCAATGGGTTATGTAAGCGTTTTCACAGGTCACTGAAGGCAGCACTCAGGGCTTCGTTGACGGATGCAAATTGGGTAGACTGGTTGCCGTGGGTTTTATTGGGGTTGCGTTCCGCACCAAAAGAGGGTTTGGAGGCTTCCCCGGCAGAGCTGTTTTTTTCCCAGCCACTGCGGCTGCCTGGGGAATTTTTGCCAGATAATCCCGCGCTGGACAGCTGCCCGTCTCAGCGTTTGCAGCGTAGTGCAGAGACAGGCACTCTGCCCGGCCCACCACTGTTTTCCACGTGCTTTCGTGCCAAAAACTTTGAAGAACGCGGAGTTCGTGTTCGTCAGGCACGATGCCCACTGCCCTCCATTGCGCCCACCCTATGATGGACCGTTCAGAGTGCTAGAAACAGGAGACAAGCATTTTTTGTTAGACTTGGGGGGTCGTCGGGAGAAAATATGCGTAGACAGACTTAAGCCCGCCTTTATAGTGGCGGACGAGCAAGTGCTGCTGGCTTGGGCCCCTCGGCGTGGAAGGCCCCCACTGAGAACTCCCCAGGCAAACGATTCACCAGGACAGCCACACGGGCAAAGCGGAGTCCCCCCCCCCCTCGCCATGGCCCACCTGCAGTCAGACACACTTCCAGCAGCCTCCCGCCGGCACAGAAACCCCCGTTACAGCAGATATGGGAGGAGAATAAGCCCAAAAAGCGTGAGGACTGAAACTCTGTCTGGGGGTGGGGGCGGTGTAGAGACTTGGGTGAGTCAGCTCAGACAGCGTCTCTGTCAGGATGCAGAGGGTAAACAGAGGAGGACAATAGTCAGGGAGATCATGGGGAGTTGGCAGGAAGAAGGAGTCAAGGGGTTTAAGGGTGAATGTATTGTTAGGCCATGGGCCAAAATCTGTTGCATGGCTAGAAATTGAGGTTCGTCTTAACTTTCTAGTGGCAACTTGAAATAAAGTGAATTTTACTAATTTCATAGTGCTGAATCTGAATACAGTTTTCCACAACAGCCAAACTTGCACATTAAGCAAATATGACCCGTTTTTTCTAGTTTTTTGTCCATTTTTGGTAAAAAACAAGATTTTGGCCATAGTTTTCATTTAACTTTCAATAAGTACAAATTTAATACAGAATTGTTTTTTGTAGTCATACTGCAGGAACTTAACCAGCTTTTCCTTGTTTGCTCCATTCGAAAGGAATTTAGCAAACTGTTGAGGTAGTTTCTGATGAGGTCTTGTGATATCAATCTGCTGAACACCTGAAGCCTCTCGACGAGAATGTTCACAGTCCTTTATTGATATGTCTGGGTAGTGATCAGTCACAAAATCTAAACGCGTACATCTCATTTGTGTGCATAAGTGGAGAGCCTTGGCTAGTAGTACATCTTTTTTTTTTTTTTTTTTTTTTGTTACTTATTTGTACCCGTAGGTAGACTTGGTTTGCAGTCTGGTGACAAGCCACCGGCCGCTGGTCGCTGCGTGCGCGAGCGCCCTAAACCTACATGTTTTTGGTGTGCGGGAGGAAACCGGAGAAATCCCGGAGTAAACCCGCGCAACACGGGGAGAACATGCAAACTCCACACAGCTCACTGTTGGTCGGGGGCTGGGATCGAACCCACGATCTCATGATCCCCGCGATCCCCCGGCCGAGGGTAAAACTGTGCTGCCACAGTGCTAAACCACTGCGCCACCGTGCAGCCCAATCTGCAAATTCTGCAAACGTTTCACACTTTGCGTTGCAGGACTGAATGAGGGCCATTCCATCAACCAACAAGGCTGAATTAGCAGGAATTGTCGAGGCCTGAATTCGACATGATGGCACATCACTCTCCATAGCATGCATGAGTGCAGCCTTCGTTGTTTTTTTGCAGAGACCATCATAGGTGGCAATGGACGCGGGCACTGGAGTCAAAGTGTACGTGAGAACTTTCTTCAGATCCACTGAACGATTCTTCGACACAATGAGCAGTCTTGTGAATAAATCACTACTCGTTCGGAGCAACTTTGCGTCTTGTGTTTTTGAAGATTCCTTTCTTTTATTGACTGCAGCAAAGGTCTTCAACTTGAGCATTTTGATGGGCTTATGGAATGGAACATTTCCACCTGCAAGAATTCTGCCTGCACAGAAAGCTTGATATGCAGAGTTACCTTTGGAGTACGCCTGCTTGATGTCATTAGCCACATGCTCGCTGACAACAAGTCCAGAAGACACATTGATCAACTTCTCTCCACTGTATGCGAAGGGGTCAACCATTGCTTCAAAAGTTCTGATAAGCTCAGATACTGTAGCATTGTCTCGTTTGATTCTTGCAGCATCTAAATCTTTCCTCGATCTTATGCTGTCATCTTTTCCTGCCATCACTTGACATGCCCGTGTGATAGCTGCTCTCTCTGGATGGGAAAGTAGCCATCTGTTCACACCTCCTTTACTAAGTGTGATCCCACTCATACCGCCCTTTGTTTTTGAGTCTCTGTTGATAGTCTGTTCTATGACCATATCACAAGCTATTTGGCTGAATCCATGATCTGACTGCCGCTGAGCTACAAATTCACCTCTCGAAAATGACTCATGGATGGTTGGATCAGTCGCTGGCAGGTTGCTCATCTCTGCAATGTATGCTGGAAGATATCTCACATAGTTTATACGGTCATAGGCATGAAACCAAGGTGCCATCTTTTTGCACGACTCAAGGTGAAGTGACCAATTCCCTTCTCTTGTTGCTCTTATTGAGAGTAGAAGTATTTGTACCATGTCTAGGTATGATGACCAGAAGTCATACAATGCACTTCGCGTACGCTCCTGCCTGACAAAGCCTTCATATCTCTGAAGAACTTCCTGAACCTGATTTGTCTGAAGGACATTCATCCAGCCATCTTCAAGATCACTCTGACCTAGTTCAGAGAGGGTGGAAGTTACCATCTGACATTCACTTTCAGGTAAAGTCTTCAGGAAACTCTGCCAGCGCAAACGATGAAGTGCTTCATAGAGCAGTTTGTGACAACGCATAGCACGATTGTAGTGATGCCCTGTTTGTACCCCCTTGATGGATCCTGCAGCAATAGCACCAGATTCAATTAGGACATCTTCAAAACCACTGTCCTGGAAGCGCTTTCCCATGCAACCTAGGAATGCCATGACAAGGTGAAAATCTCCAAGGCGCAACATCAATCTTTCCTAGAATATCTTATGCTGCCACCTGATTTCTTGCGCCTTGGAATAGATGGCCTGGTCAAAAACCACAGTGATAGCATCTAAGTCCAAGTTATTGGCAATATCCACACTCCGTAACAGTACAGTATGTACCGTTGCCATCTCGGTGGGACTGGCGTCTATTATTGGCAGATATCCAATCGTGGACTTGCGTGGTATGGAAGAAGACTGCATTGTGGTATTGAAGCCTGTCCATCCTGGTAGAGTAGAATCAACAGTCTTGGAGAGACAGTATGCAACATCAATTTGCACCTCCAGCTTCTCGACACTTATAATTCCCCCATCCATCTCAGTATCGACGCACACTGGACCTTGTCTGGTCCCACCTCGGTAGGGCACAACATCTGATGGTGGAGGCTTCAAGGAACGTTGCTTGGTCTTTGAAAGTCGTATGCTTTCGGGTTGGCTGCAGTGAATTTCACTTTCACGTTGTATGATAACACCATTGGTGTTATGAGTTGTGTTGTGGCCAGTTGGTGTATCTTCTGCAAAATCGTTGTTATCCCAGACGAGTATTGTATGGCTGGATTTCACAAAGCCACTAGATATGATTTCCTGTCTCTTGAGCTGAATGATGTAGCCGTGTACTTCGTCAAGTTCGCAGCTTTCCTTTTATAACAGCTCTGCTGATAACCGTGTTCGTTTCTAGGCTCAGGATTTTGGGCCAAGGTTTCATTTTTTTCAGCCAGTTCACGCCGTCTGCCATCAAGAAGCTGCCATTTGCTGTTGCAGTCACGAAACTTTTGCCAACTAACTTGTGTAAATGGGGTTATTTTTCCCTTTTCCTCCTCGATCAAATGACAAACACACGTTCGGACGCGTGTCCCCATGTTGGATCCTCATATTCAGGTCAAATCGTCGACACTGTACATTGCAATGGCAGCGACGGTTTGAGGTTGAAAAATAGCGCCCGCACGCGGCAAGTCACGGAAGGGGAATTACGTGATTAAAGCGTCGATTTTCTTAAATTAATTTCTCATTAACGTGCAAACAGTGCAAATGTGGACAGGTAAAATATCATTTAATATAGTCTAAACTACTTAAAACCGAGAGATAAAGTTGCCACTGCAAACTTAAGACGAAACTGCATGCCAGAGGTTTTGGCCCATGGCCTATGTGATGTGAAATGTCATGCAGATGTGAGATGAGCGGTTGGGATAAAAGGAGAAACCGGGCCTGAGTGTATCATGCTTTTCTGTGTATGACTGATGAGAGAGTGTAATAAAATTATCTGTTCATAAACCTGCCTCATTATTCACACTTTCCACAATATGTTGATTTAAATATATGGATGTTTGGACATCGCCTGTGTTTCTCCCTCAACCCATTCCACAATTTTACGCCACACACAGACACACAAAAACCCTTCCTAGTAGATCATTGCAATATTTTTTGCAACTTTGTTTTGTATGTATCTGACGTGTGGTTTCCAACTAATTTTATCATCTAGTATTACACCCAAAAACTTGATCTCCTTAACATTTTCAATAATTACATTATCTATATGAATATGTATATTATGGGGAGTCAGGTTATGCCGCATCTCAGGCAGAGACAGTGAATAAACATGGGAGAACAATGCCCAGGGGGTTCATGGAGATATAGCAGGAAGCAGTCAGGGACATAGGGGGTTGAATGCAGTGTAATGTAAATGTCATGCTGTGTGATGAGAAATGCCATGAAACGTGTGAAGAGTGCTTTGGGAAAAAGAGGAGAACTTGCTGAAATGATTCAGTCTGTTCTGTGCTTGTGAGATGTGAGTGTGTAATAAACCGTCTGTCCATGAATCTGCCTCTTTATTGACACACTCCACATTGGTGACCCAAGACGTATTATGGAACACGAGGCAAGAACCCCGGAGCCAGCCCGGTCGGGAAACCCCAGCAAAGCAGCAGCCATCCCACAGACAGCCCGGTCTGGAGCCCCCAGCAACGCGTGTGCGGTTTCAGTCAAGCTACCGGACTTTTGGCAGCACAACCCGCGCTCTTGGTTCCACCACACCGAGGCCCAGTTCGCCCTCCGGGGAGTAACGGCAGACCACACCAAGTTCTACCAAGTTCTACCATGTGGTAGCAGCGCTGGATGCTCGCACAGCCCAGCAGGTAGCGAGCCTGCTCGATCAGCCTCCAGCCCACAGCAAATACGAGGCGCTCAAGACTGCACTGACCCGGCACTACATGCTCTCGGAATGTAAGAGAGCGGAGAGGCTCCTGGAGCGGACCGAGTTAGGAGATGGTTCAGCCGTCGACCTGACGGAGAAGATGCTAGCGTTAATGGGAACGGACGACGGGCACTTTCTGTTTGCCCACCTTTTCCTCCGGAACCTTCCAACGGAGGCGAGAGCGGTTCTGGCCAATTCGCCGTTGCTGGCCGCGCGTGACTACCGTGCGCTAGCCCAGGAGGCAGACCGGATCATCCTCACCACCAGGGCGATCACTGTCAACGCGGCTTCGGCGGAGCCCAGCGAGACGACCAGAGGAGGCAAGGAGCCACTGACGGTAGCGGCAGCGGGGCCCAAGGAGCACCAGAGAGACACGCTCTGCTTCTACCACCGCCACTTTGGAGAGAACACGCGTAGCTGTGCGCCACCGTGCCAGTTCAACCGCCCAGGAAACGCCAAGGCCGGCAGTCGGTAGCAGCTGCGACCGCCGGCTAAGAGAACAAGCTGCTCTACATGACGTACTCGAGCTCAGGGAGACGCTTCCTCGTCGACACCGGAGCCCAGAAGAGCGTCATCCTGCCGTCCTACGCTGACCGGCTGGCAGGACCTAGCGGCCCCAGACTTGTGGCAGTAAATGGCTCGGAGATTAAGACGTTCAGTGAGAGAACGCTGGCCTTATCTCTACATGGCCGCTCGTACGAGTGGACTTTTATCATAGCAACACCTTGTTGCCCGATCCTGGGTGTTGATTTTCTGTGTGCACATGGTTTACTTGTGGATGTTGCTAACAGACGCCTGGTTAATGCACTGTCCTTTGAATCTCTCCGCTGTATAGCTCGAGGGACCCGGCCAACAGCACAAGCCAGCGTCACAACTCCAGGCGGTAAGTTCCACACACAGCTCACTCAGTTCCCAGCACTCACTGTCCCGACGTTTTCGGCGGCCATCGCTAAGCATGGGGTGGAGCACTTTATCACCACCACCGGGCCGCCCGTTTTTGCAAGACCTCGGCGCTTGGACGCAGCTAAACTGGCCATAGCACGCGAGGAGTTCGCCAACCTGGAAAGGTTGGGCATCATCAGGTGTTCGAACAGCCCATGGGCATCCCCGCTACACATGGTCCCTAAGGCTGAGGGGTCGTGGCGACCGTGCGGTGATTTCTGCAGGTTGAACAACGCCACAGCACACGACCGCTACCCCGATTCCACACATACAGGATTTTTCCGTTCACCTCGCCGGAGCACGCATTTTTTCCAAAATAGACCTGGTCCGCGGTTACCGCCAGGTTCCAGTGCACGCGGAGGATGTACCCAAAACAGCGGTAATAACTCCATTCGGTTTACTCGAGTTCCTGCACATGCCATTCGGGTTAAAAGGCGCGGCACAGATGTTCCAGTGCATGATGGATGCAGTGCTGTGTGACCTCCCGTTCATGTTCGTCTACCTGGACGATATCCTGGTAGCCAGTGCGTCCGAAGACAAACACTAAACCCACTTCACGACGGTTTTCCGGAGGTTGGAGGAGCACGGGTTAATAATCAACCTGGCAAAATGCCAGTTCAGCGTGACAGAGATTGATTTTTTGGGGCACCGCGTCTCTCCGGAAGGAGCGATCCCGCTGTCCGACAAAATGCATGCTGTGGCGGATTTTCCCCGGCCTCAGACATTCAGGGCGCTGCAAGAATTTTTGGGGATGGTGAACTTTTATAACCGTTTCCTTCCCCACGCGGTGCAACTCATGCAACCATTGTACGCCGCGCTCAAGAGACAGAAACCCGCGGATGGGGTCGAATGGACCCCTGACCGAGAGCGGGCGTTCTCGGAGGTTAAGGCAGCCCTGGCAAAACGCCGCACTGCTGGCGCATCCAGACCCGGCGGCCCGGATAGCGCTCACCACCAACGCTTCAGACGTGGCCATAGGGGCTGTCGTGGAGCAGCGCGTCGCCGGGGCTTGGCAGCCGCTCGCCTTTTTCAGCAGAACTTTGCACGACAGCGAACATAAATAGAGCGCGTTCAACAGAGAGTTGCTGGCTTTCCACCTGGCCATACGCCACTTCCAGTTCTGGCTGGAAGGGCGCAGCTTCACCGTGTTCATGGACCGCAAGCCACTAACGTTTGCGATGGCCAAGGTTTCAGAACCATGGTCAGGCCAGCAGCAGAGACAGCTGGCCACGATCTCAAAGTTTACTACCGATATTCAGCATGTGTCTGGTAAACTGAATGTGGTGGCGGACTGCCTCTCGCGCGTCGTGGTAGCCCCGGTCTACGTGGGGATAGATTACGCAGCCATGGCCGCGGAGCAGATTAGCAATGCAGACGTGCGCGCGCTCCAGTCTGGACCAACAGGGTTAAGGCTGGAGAGCAGGGTGCTGCAAGATGGCGGCCCCCCCCAATCTGCGATGTCTCCACGGGACACCCGCGTCCGGTGGTCCCGGTCGCGTGCCGCCGCGTGTTTGAGTCGGTTCACACCCTGGCACACCCAGGAGTCGGTCAAAATGGTGGGAGAGAAGTTCCTGTGGCCGAGCCTACGCAAACAAGTAAAAGAGTGGGTTGCGGCCTGCTTGGCATGCCAACGAGCCAAGATACACAGACACACGAAGGCTCCCTTGGAGCCGTTTCGGGTACCGGCTAAGAGGTTCGACCATGTTCACGTGGACCTTGTGGGCCCCCTCCCGCCATCACAGGGGTGCATGCACCTCCTGACAGTGGTGGACTGCACCACGCTCTGGCCAGAGGCAGTCCCGCTGGCGGCAACCACCTCCGTGGACATGGCACACGCTTTTTTTAACAGCATGGGTGGCGCGTTTTGGAGTACCGTCAGACATTACATCTGACAGGGGCCCTCAATTTGTTTCCGACCTCTGGTCCACGATGGCCCGCAGCCTGGGTGTTGCAATTCATTGCACAACCGTGTACAACCCACAGGCCAATGGGTTATGCAAGCGTTTTCATAGATCACTCAAAGCAGCACTCAGGGCTTCACTGACGGATGCAAATTGGGTAGACAGGTTGCCGTGGGTTTTATTGGGGTTGCGCTCTGCACCAAAAGAGGATTTGGAAGCTTCCCCAGCAGAGCTTGTTTTTGCACAGCCCCTACGGCTTCCCGGGGAATTTCTGCCAGATAATCCCGTGCCGGACAACTCCCCATCTCAACTTCTGCAGCGTAGCGCAAACACAGGCACACTGCCGGGCCTGGCCCACCACTGTTTTCCGCGTGCTTTCGGGCTTAAACCTTGAAGAATGCAGAGTTCGTGTTCGTCAGACACGACGCCCACCGCCCTCCATTGCGCCCAGCCTATGATGGACCGTTCAGAGTGTTGGAAACAGGGGATAAGCATTTTTTGCTAGACTTGGGAGGTCGGCGGGAGAAAATTGGCATAGACAGACTCAAACCCCCCTTCGTAGCAGCGGACGAGCAAGTGCTGTTGGCTAGGGCCCCTCGGCGTGGAAGACCCCCACGGAGGGCTCCCCAGGGAAACGATTCACCAGAGCAGCCACACGGACAGAGTGAAGTCCCCCCCCCCCTTGCCACGGCCCACCCGCAGTCAGACACACTCCCAGCAGCCCCCCACCGGCACAGCAGCGCCACAGAGGCAGTAAACCCCAGTTACAGCAGATATGGGAGGAGACTGAGGCCAAAACGGCGTGTGGACTGATGTTCTATCTAAGATGCTGGGGGGAGGAGGGCGGTATGGGGAGTCAGGTTATGCAGCATCTCAGACAGAGACAGTGAATAAACATCGGAGAACAATGCCCAGGGGGTTCATGGAGATATAGCAGGAAGGAATCAGGGACATAGGGGGTTGAATGCAGTGTAATGTAAATGTCATGCTGTGTGATGAGAAATGCCATGAAACGTGTGAAGAGTGCTTTGGGAAAAAGAGGAGAGCTTGCTGAAATGATTCAGTCTGTTCTGTGCTTGTGAGATGTGAAGTGTGTAATAAACCGTCTGTCCATGAATCTGCCTCTTTATTCACACACTCCACAATATCTTCTTTATTTTTACAATTACCAAATATCATTACCTTAGTTTTATCTATATTTAGTGATAATTTATTACAATCCATCCATTTTTTAAGTTTATTTAATTCATTATTACCTCCACCAAGGAGGTAATGTTTTTACCGGGGTTTGTCTGTCTGTCTGTCTGTCTGTCTGTTAGCAACATAACTCAAAAAGTTATGAACGGATTTTGATGAAATTTTCAGGAAAGGTGTGTAATGGCACGGGGAACAGATGATTAGATTTTGGTGATGATCTGAGAGTGTATACCTCCACCAAGGGCTTTGTTTTTATTTGTGCAGCAGGATTACACAAAAACTACTGGTGTGGTGATGTGAAAATGACGAGACAGAGTTCTCACTCAAAGTCAACTTTATTCACAACACCATCATCTCAAAGCAGAGAGAAAAAAGAGAATGAAACAGTAAACTCTCGTAATTAAATATCAGGGACTTCACACTTCGTAGATCACATGTCACACAGACCACTTTGCATTATAAAGACAGTCACAATGCATTTCTCTCCATGATATCACTTCCACTGTCTCCCATGCATCCTTTCCTTAATCCTTTAATTGCACCCCCACAGTCTCAGGCCTTGCATACCAAAGCTAATATTCTTGCAGCTTCCTGCCTTTGTTCTGACCTAAAATGTGAGTCACAAAATCTCCATGAGTGTGTCCACCACACCAAGCCCCCCCCAGCATTTTAGACAACAGAACAACAAGAGAATACACATCAGTCCACATGCTGTATAGGCTCCAGCCTCCTGCCGTATCTGCTGAAGTTGGGGGTTCAACGTCTCTGCGGCACTGTCACGCTGGGGGTTGCCGTCTGGGGGCGAAAACCCTTTGTCAGTCTCTGCAGGTGTTCTGGGGAAACATTCCTTGTGGGAAACATTACTGTGTGAAGCCCCACGAGGTGGTCTACCTCTCCGCGGGGCCCTTGCCAACAGCACTTGCTTATCTGCCACCACAAAAGCGGGGTTTAAGTCTGTTTATGCCAATTTTCTCTTTCCTACCCCCCAAATCTAGCAAAAACTGCTTGTCCCCCATTTCTAGCACTCTGAATGGACCGTCATAAGGCGGTCGCAACGGGGTTCGATGCGCATCGTGTCTAACAAAAACAAACTCTGCGTTCTTCAAAGTTTTAGGCACAAAAACATGCGGAAAACTGTGGTGCGCGGGGCCGGGCAGCGTGCTTGATTCTATGTTACTCCGCAACAGCTGAGACGGGGAGGCGTCTGGCGCAGGGTTATCTGGGAGAAACTCCCCAGGCAGCCGGAGTGGCTGCGCAAACACTAGCTCAGCTGGGGAGGCTTCTAGATCCTCTTAGGCGCAAAACGCAACCCCCAGTAACACCCATGGTAACTTGTCAACCCAATTGAATCCGTCAGTGCCGCTCTGAGAGCTGCTTTCAATAACCTGTGAAAACGTTCGCATAACCCGTTAGCCTGCGGACTGTACGCGGTTGTGCGGTGAATTGTGACACCCAGGCTGCGGGCCATTGTCGACCAAAGCTCGGAAACAAATTGAGGACCTCTGTCGGACGTAATGTCCGACGGAACACCGAAGCGCGCCACTCAAGCTGTTAAAAACGCGCGCGCCACCTCCTCAGCCGTGGTTGATGCCAGTGGGACCACTTCAGGCCAGCGCGTGGTGCGGTCCACCATTGTCAAAAGGTGTGTGCACCCCTGTGACAGCAGGAGGGGTCCGATGAGGTCCACATGAACGTGATCGAACCTCTTGGCCGGAATGTGAAACGGTTCCAAGGAGCCCTCGTGTGCCTGTGTACTTTGGCTCGTTGACACGCTGTGCAGGCTGCTGCCCACTCTTTGACCTGTTTGTGGAGGCTTGGCCACACAAATTTCTCTCCCACCATTTTGACCGACGCGCGTACTCCAGGGTGCGCTAACGAATGAACCGAGTCAAAAACGCGGCGGCGCCACATGGCCGGTATTACCGGATGGCGGCCGGTCCAGTATTACCGGACGGCCCAGTCTGGGCCAACCTTGTTGGCCCAGACTGGAGCGCGCGCTACGTCCGCGTCATTAACCTGCTCCGCGGCCATGGCCTGCATAATCTACCCCTACGCTGACTGGGGCCGCCACGGCGTGCGAGAGGCAATCTGCCACTACATTCAGTTTGCCCCGCCACATGCCGAATATCAGTGGTAAACTCTGATATGGCGGCCAGCTGTCTCTGCTGCCGGCCTGACCACGGTTCAGAGACCTTGGCCATTGCGAATGTTAGCGGTTTGTGGTCAACGAACGCGGTGAAAGCGCGTCCTTCCAGACAGAACTGGAAGTGGCGGATGGCCAAATGGAGAGCGAGCAGCTCCCTGTCGAACGCGCTGTATTTACGTTCGCTATCGTGCAAGGGTCCTGCTGAAAAAGGCGAGGGGCTGCCAAACCCCGGCTACATGTTGCTCCACACAGCCCCTATGGCCACCTCTGACGCTTCAGTGGTGAGCGCTATGCGGCCGTTGGGTCGTGGGTGTGCCACACCAGCCTTTGCCAAGGCTGCTTTCACCGCCGAGAACGCTTGGTCCCCGCTCCGGAGGCCATACTCGATCTTATCCGCAGGTTCTTTTTAGTTGAGCGCGGCATACAACGGCTGCATGAGGTTGCGCCTGCGCGGGGAGAAAACTGTTTTTAAAAAATTCACCATTTCCCCTAGAACGCCCTGCAACGACGCCCTGACCGTCTGCGGCCCAGGGAAAAGCTGCCACAGCGCGCACTTTGTCAGGCAGCGGACTGACTCTTCGGGGAGACGCGGTGGTCCTGAAAAAAATACGATCTGCGCCACCACCCAGAACTGACACTTCGACTGGGTTGATTATTAACCTGCGTGTCTCCCAACCTTCGGAAAACTGTGCCTAGGTGTTTTTTCGTGGTTCGTCCTTCGGGGATGCGCTGGCTACTAAAATATTGTCCAGGTAGACGAACACGAAGAGGGAGATCGCAAAGGCACCGCGTCCATCATGCGCTGGAATGTTGAGCAGCCCCTTTAAGTGCCGAATGCATGCATAAAAACTCGAATTAGGGCCAAAGCGGAGTTATTTAACCGCTGTCTTTGGGTTGTCCTCAGTTGCGCACTGGGGACTTGGTGGTAACGCGGACCAAGTCTATTTTTAGAAAAAATGCGCGCCCCTGCCAAATGAACGAAAAATCTTGGATATGTAGGGATTGGGTACGGTCGGTGCGCTGTAAGCGTTGTTTAACCTGTGGAAATCCCCGCAAGGGCGCCATGATCCGTCTTTCGGGACCATGTGTAGGGGGGAAGCCCACAGACTGTTTGAACATTGGAGTAATGCCCAAACCTCTCCAGGTTGGCAAACTCCTCGCGGCGCTATGGGCAGTTTTAACTGCGTCCATGCGCCGAGCTTTTGCAAAATCGGGCGGGTCCCGGGTAGTGTAATAAAATGCTCCACCCCGTGTTTAGCGACTGTTTGCCGAAAATGTGGGGGACCGTGAGTGCTGGGAACTGAGTGAGCAGTGTGTGGAAGCTTACCGCTTGCTGCTGTGACGTTGCTTGAGCTGTTGGCGGGGCCACTCGCGCTGTACAGGGGAATAGAATCAAAAGAAAGTGCATTTACCTAGGGCACGCTGTTAGGGCGTGGGAGATCAACCAACAAGACCATGTGAGGCACAAAAAATCAGCCCCCAACATATTGAAATTTACTGCTGCTACAACAAAAGTCCACTCAAATGTACGGCCTGGTAGAGACAGAAGCGAGGAGTCTTCTCACCAAAGGTCTTAATCTCCGAGCCGTTCCCTGCCGTCACCCGGGGACCCTCCGAACCAGCTAGTCTGTCCGCGTAGGAAGTTGTGATGAAGCTCAACTGGGAGCCTGTGTCAACAAGGACTTGCCTCCCCGAGGCGTGCGTCCTACAAGTAGAGCAGGCTTGTTCTCTTCCCTGAGGGCCGGGGCTGCTAACCGACCCCCGGTCTTGGCGTTTCCCGAACGCACCGTACTGGTACGGCGGTACTCACTTGCGTGCCCTCTCTGCGAAGCGGCGATGGTAGAAACAAGGACGTCCGGTCCACATTCTCTGGCCCCTTGCCGCCGCCGTCGTCGGTGAGTCTGGCACCGCTGCCTCTGGCCCCTGTCGTCTCCGTCCGTCGCGCCGCGTCCGCTGGCAGCGGGCCGTGCTGCGCGCCCGCTTGGTGGCGTTGACAATCCGCTGCGCCTCCCGGCCCAGCGCACGGTAGTCCCGTAGGACCAACAGTGGCGAAACTGGCCAGGGTCGCTCTCGCTGCTGACGGTAGAGTCCTGAGGAAGAGGTGGGTGAAATGAAGTGATCATCGTCAGAGTCTTTCAACCTCAACAACTTCTCCATCAGGCTCGCGGGCATGTTGTTTTCCCCCCTCCGTCAGCGCCAGGAGCCTCTCTGCTCGCTCCTCCGCCGAGGGGGTGAATTGCTGGATGAGTTGCAGCCTTCAACGCGTCGTATTTGTCGCTCTCCGGCTGCTGTCGATCAGGCTCTCCACATGCTGGCCGTGTTGTTGTCCAGCTTTGCACTACGTGGGTAGAATTGCCGTGGCATCTACCGATATCCCCCGGAGGTTGAACTGCGCCTCAACCGCGTTGAACCAGGAGCGTGATTGTTCTGCCAGAAGTCCGGTAGCTGGACTGTAGCGGCATTCGTTTGGCTGGGGTCTCCTGATGCGGCTGGCCCGGGGGAATTTTTCTTCTTCCATGATACGGTCTCGGGTCACCAGTGTGGTGATGTGAAAATGACGGAGACAGAGTTCTCTCTCAAAGTCAACTTTATTCACAACACCATCATCTCAAAGCAGAGAGAAAAAGAGAATGAAACAGTAAACTCTCATCCTTAAATATCAGGGGACTTCACACTTCGTAGATCACATGTCACACAGACCACTTTGCATTATAAAGACAGTCACAATGCATTTCTCTCCATGATATCACTTCCACAGACCACTTTGCATTATAAAGACAGTCGCAATGCATTTCTCTCCATGATATCACTTCCACTGTCTCCCATGCATCCTTTCCTTAATCCTTTAATTGCACCCCCACAGTCTCAGGCCTTGCATACCAAAGCTAATATTCCTGCAGCTTCCTGCCTTTGTTCTGACCTAAAATGTGTCACAGAATCTCCATGAGTGTGTCCACCACACTGGATGGATTTGGATGAAATTTTCACCAGAGGTGGTCCTTGGGCTAGAGAGGAACCCATTATATTTTGGTGATGATCTGAGAATGCATACCTCAGCAAAGGCTCTTATCTTCTCACAGTGTGTTAGCAACAATACTCCAAAAGTGATAGACAGACTTTGATGCCATTTTCACCACAAGTGGCTATAGGCCTACACACAAACCAATTACATTTTGGAGGTGATCCATGACAAACAGAAGGAGCCTTGGCAGAGGTATGCGTTCTATGAGTGCTTTTCTAGTTTTTAATAATTTAGAAACTTGGAATATATCATTTATATTATGGCGGTGCATGGGGAGAGCATAATTGTGTAACATCTTAGACAAGAACAAAGAGCAGAGGTTCCCTGGTGAGATAACAGGGCGGTGTGAAGGATGAATGAAGTGAATGCAGTGTGACCTTTTGTGTGTTAGAAACTTCTAGAGGAATGGTAAGGGATTAAGAAGTGAATGCATGTGACCTTTTGTGTGGTTAGAAGCTTCTAGAGGAATGCCATGTTATTTAAGAGAAGAGTCTCTGCCTGAGATGTCATTCTGGCGATGCTTCTTGGTGGGTTGTGTAATAAATCATCTGAAGCCAAATTCCGCCTCTTTATTTACAATCGGCTCTCACACTGGTGACCCAAGACGAATCATGGAACACGATAGTAGATCCCCGGAGTCAACCCTCATGGGGAACCCCCAGCCGACGCAGGGTGCTGTTGCGATCTAGCTTACCGGATTTTTGGGGGTCAGCACAACCCGCGCTCCTGGTTCCATCTAGTCGAGGCGCAGTTCGCCCTCCAGGGGATATCGGCGGATGACACAAAGTTCCGCTATGTGATCGCAGCGCTCGACGCCCGCACGGCTCAGCACGTAGAGAGCCTGCTTGATCAGCCACCAACCGAAGACAAGTACGGCACACTGAAGGCTGCGCTAATCCAGCACTACACACTCTCGGATGGTGAGAAAGCAGAGAGACTCCTGATGCGGACCGGATTGGGAGACGGGTCGGCCATAGACCTGATGGAGAAGATGCTGATGTTAAAGGGCACAGACGACGACCATTTTATTTTTACCCACCTCTTCCTCTGGAACTTTCCGTCAGCAGCGAGAGCGACCCTGGCCAATTCAACGTTGCTGGCCAAGCGGGACTATCGTGCGCTAGCCCGGGAAGCAAACCGGATCATCGTCGCCACAAGGGAGTTCACGACCATTGCGGCAGCGACGGAGCTCGACGCGACGACCGGAGGAGGCGAGGAGCCATTGACGGCAGCAGCACAGCCACCGACGGCAGCAGCAGCGGGGACCAAGGAACGCGGGGGAGACACGCTTTGTTTCTACCACCGCCGCTTCGCAGAGAGGGCATGCAAATGTATACCACCGTGCCAATTCAAGCGCTCGGGAAACGCCAAGACCGGGGGTCAGTAGCAGCCGCGACCCTCGGGGAGGAGAACAAGCTGCTCTACTTGACGGACGCACGATCGGGGAGGCATTTCCTCGTGGACACCGGCGCCCAGAAGAGTTTCATTCAGCCGACCTACGCTGACCGGCTGGCAGGATCTAGCAGCTCCGAGATGGCAGCAGCAAACGGCTCGGAGATTAAGACCTTTGGTGAGAGGACTCTACTCTTGTCTCTACACGGCCGTACATTTGAGTGGACTTTTGTCATAGCAGCATTGAATTTCCATATACTGGGGGCTGATTTTCTGTGTGCACATGGTTTGTTGGTAGATGTCGCTAACAGACGCCTAGTTAATGCACTGTCCTTTGACTCTTTCCCCTGTATAGCTCGAGTGACCCAGCCAACAGCACAAGCCAACATCACAGCAACATGCGGTAAGTTCCACACACTGCTCACTCAGTTCCCAGCACTCACTGTCCCGACGTTTTCGGCAGCCATCGCTAAACACGGGTGGAGCATTTTATCACCACCACCGGGCCGCCCGTTTTTGCAAGACCTCGGCGCTTGGACACAGCTAAACTGGCCATAGCGCGCGAGGAGTTCGCCAACCTGGAGAGGTTGGGCATCATCAGGCGCTCAAACAGCCCATGGGCTTCCCCGCTACACATGGTCCCTAAAGCTGAGGGTTCGTGGCGACCTTGCGGGAATTTCCGCAGGTTGAACAACGCCACATCGCACGACCGCTACCCAGTTCCTCACATTCCGGATTTTTCCGTTCACCTTGCAGGACCGCGCGTTTTTTCTAAAATAGAACTGGTCCGCGGTTACCACCAAGCACAGACGTTTCAACGCATGATGGATGCAGTGCTGTGCGATCTCCCTTTTGTGTTCGTCTACCTGGACGGTATCTTAGTAGCCAGCGCATCCGAAGACGAACACGAAACCCACCTCACAACAGTTTTCCGGAGGTTGGAGGAGCACAGGTTAATAATCAACCCAGCGAAATGTCAGTTCGGGGTGACGGGGATTGATTTTTTGGGGCACCGCGTCACTCCCAAAGGAGCGGTCCCACTGCCTGACAAAATGCGCGCAGTAGCAGATTTTCCCCGGCCGCAGACGGTCAGGGCGCTACAAGAATTTTTGGGAATGGTGAACTTTTATAACCGTTTCCTTCCCCGCACAGCGCAGCTCATGCAACCACTGTACGCTACGCTCAAAAAACAGAAACCCGCGGATAGGGTCGAATGGACCCCGGAGCAAGAGCGGGCGTTCTCGGAAGAAGCAGCCCTGGCAAACGCCGCATTGCTGGCACATCCAGACCCAACGGCCCGTATAGCCCTCACCACTGACGCTTCAGATGTGGCCATAGGGGCTGTCGTGGAGCAGCACGTTGCCGGGGCTTGGCAGTCGCTCGCCTTTTTCAGCAGGACTTTGCGCAACAGTGAACGTAAATACAGCGCGTTTGACAGAGAGTTGCTGGCTCCTCCACCTGGCCATTCGCCACTTCCAGTTCTGGCTGGAAGGGCGCAGTTTCACCGCGTTCGTTGACCACAAGCCGCTAACATTCGCGATGGCCAAGGTTTCAGAGCCGTGGTCAGGCTGGCAGCAGAGACAGCTGGCCGCGATCTCAGAGTTTATTACCGATATTCAGCATGTGTCGGGCAAACTGAATGTAGTGGCAGACTGCCTCTCGTGCGCTGCGGTGGCCCCGGTCTGCGTGGGGATAGATTACGCAGCGATGGCTGCGGAGCAGGTTAGTGATGCGGACGTGCACGTGCTCCAGTCTGGACCAACAGCGTTAAGGTTGGAGAGCAGGGTGCTGCAGGATGGCATGCCCCCCCTAATCTGCGATAGTCTCCATGGGTCGCCCACGTCCCGTGGTCCCGGCCGCGTGGCTCCGTCGCGTGTTTGAGTCGGTTCACTCTTTGGCGCACCAGAGATCGAGTGCGCGCGTCGGTCAAAATGGTCGGAGAGAAATTCGTGTGGCCGAGCCTTCGCAAGCAAATGAAAGAGTGGGCGGCAGCCTGCGTGGCGTGCCAACGAGCCAAAGTACACAGACACACGAAGGCTCCCTTGGAGCCGTTTTCGCATTCCGGCTAAGAGGTTCAACCATGACCACGGGGACCTTGTGGGCCCCCCTCCCGCCATCACAGGGGTACACGCACCTCCTGACAATGGTGGACCGCACCACGCGCTGGCCAGAAGCAGTTCCGCTTGGTGGCAACCACAGCCGAGGAGGTTGGCGCGCGTTTTTTAACAGCATGGGTGGTGGTTTTTTTGGGAGTCCCGTCGGACATTACGTCCGACAGAGGCCCTCAGTTTGTTTCCGAACTCTGGTAAACAATGGTCCGCAGCCTGGGTGTCACAATTCACCGCACAACCGCGTACAATCCACAGGCTAATGGGTTATGCGAACGTTTTCATAGATCATTGAAAGCGGCTCTCAGGGCTTCACTGACGGATGCAAATTGGGTAGACAAGCTACCGTGGGTTTTATTGGGGTTACGTTCTGCACCTAAAGAGGATCTGGAAGCTTCCCCGGCAAAACTCGTTTTTACGCAACCACTTCGGCTGCCCGGGGAGTTTCTGCCAGATAATCCCGCGCTGGGCAGCTCCCCGTCTCAGCTGTTGCAGCATAGCATAGACACAAGCACGCTGCCGGGCCCTGCCCACCACAGTTTTCCGCACGTTTTTGTGCCTAAAACTTTGAAAAACGCGGAGTTTGTGTTTGTCAGACACGACGCCCATCGCCCTCCACTGCCACCACCCTATGATGGACCGTTCAGAGTGCTGGAAACAGGGGACAAGCATTTTTTGTTAGATTTGGGGGGTAGGAGGGAAAAGATTGGCATAGACAGACTCAAACCCGCTTTTGTTGTGGCGGGACCGAGCAAGTGCTGTTAGCGAGGGCCCCTCAGCGTGGAAGACCCCACGGGGAGCTCCCCCAGAGAAAGATTCCCCAGAGCACCCACACGGACAGACAAAAAGTTTTACCCCCCCAAACATCAACCCCCCAGCATGGACAGTGCCACGGAGGCGGTGAATCCTGGTTACAGCAGATACGGGAAGAAGACTGAAGCCAAGCAGCACGTGGATTGATGTTTAATGGTTTCTATCACAGCATACGGACTGTTATTCTATTGTTCTATCCAAGATGCACGGGGGGGGGTGGTGTATGGCGGCGCATGGGGAGAGCATAATTGTGTAACATCTTAGACAAGAACAAAGAGCAGAGGTTCCCTGGTGAGATAACAGGGAGGTGTGAAGGATGAATGAAGTGAATAGCAGTGTGACCTTTTGTGTGTTAGAAACTTCTAGAGGAATGGTAAAGGATTAAGAAGTGAATGCAATGTGACCTTTTGTGTGTTAGAGCTTCTAGAGGAATGCCATGTTATTTAAGAGAAGAGTCTCTGCTGAGATGTCATTCTGTCTATGCTTCTTGTGTGAGTTGTGTAATAAATCGTCTGAAGCCAAATCCGCCTCTTTATTTACACGCTCCGGCCGCAAACGGTCAGGGTGCTACAAGAATTTTTGAGAATAGTGAACTTTTATAACCGTTTCCTTCCCCGCGCAGCGCAGCTCATGCAACCACTGTATGCTGCGCTCCAAAAAACAGAAAACCCGCGGATAGGTCGAATGGATCCCGGAGCGAGAGCAGCATTCTTGGAAGTCAAAGCAGCCCTGGCAAAACGCCGCATTGCTGGCACATCCAGACCCAACGGCCCCGCATAGCGCTCACCACTGACGCTTCAGATATGGCCATAGGGGCTGTCGTGAAGCAGCGCGTGGCCGGGGCTTGGCAGCCGTTCGCCTTTTTTCAGCAGGACCTTGCGCGGACAGTGAACGTAAAT
Source organism: Pholidichthys leucotaenia (assembly GCA_020510985.1). Taxonomy (NCBI): domain Eukaryota; kingdom Metazoa; phylum Chordata; class Actinopteri; order Cichliformes; family Pholidichthyidae; genus Pholidichthys; species Pholidichthys leucotaenia. The sequence continues at coordinate 256,926,271 of CM035839.1, forward strand.
ACAGCACGTTTGACAGAAAGTTGCTGGCTCTCCACCTGGCCATTCGCACTTCCAGTGCTGGCTGGAAGGGCGCAGTTCATCACCGCGTTCGTTGACCACAAGCCGCTAACATTCACGATGGCCAAGGTTTCAGAACGTGGTCGGGCCGCAGCACAGACAGCTGGTTGAGATCTCAGAGTTTACTACCGATATTCAACATGTGTCGGGCAAACTGAATGTAGTGGCAGACTGCTCTCGTAGCGGCCGTGGCGGCCTCGTCTGCGTGGGATAGATTACGCAGCCATGGCCGCGGAGCAGGTTAGTGATGCGGACGTGCGCGCGCTCCAGTCTGGACCAACAGGGTTAAGGCTGGAGAGCAGGGTTCTGCAGGATGGCATGCCCCCCCTAATCTGCGATGTCTCCACGGGTGGCCCACGTCCCGTGGTCCCGGCCGCGTTGAATGCAGTGTGACCTTTTGTGTGTTAGAAACTTCTAGAGGAATGGTAAAGGATTAAGGAAGTGATTGCAATGTGACCTTTTGTGTGTTAGAAGCTTCTAGAGGAATGCCATGTTATTTAAGAGAAGAGTCTCTGCTGAGATGTCGTTCTGTCTATGCTTCTTGTGTGAGTTGTGTAATAAATCGTCTGAAGCCAAATCCGCCTCTTTATTTACAAGCTCCACAATATATATGTTAAATAATTTGGGTCCCAATACTGACCCCTGGGGGACCCCACAGGCAATTCCCATACGCCCAGACAGATATTCTCCCATCTTCACAAACTGTTGTCTCTCAGATGAATAACTTGTAACCCAATTCAGAGCCATTCCCCTAATACCATACATTTGCAGTTTATCAATAAGTATTGAATGATTTATCGTATCAAATGTTTTTCTAAAATCAATACACACACCAGTTGCATTTTTTCCTTGATCTAATGCATTTATTATTTCCTCTGTTGCTTCCATTATTGCCAACGATGTTGTACTCTTTGCTCTAAATCCAGATTGATTCTGATCAAGCAGGTCATGTTTATTTAAAAAGTTTTCTAATCTGTTGTTGAAAAGTTTTTTTCCAGAATCTTTGAAAATTGTGGGAGAAGCGATACTGGTCTATAGTTTGTGTAGTGGTGTTTATTTCCTTGCTTGAATAATGGTATTACTTTTGCTATTTTCATTTTCTGCAGGAATGAGCCAGCTTGAAATGATAGATTACAAATATAAGTGAATGGTTTAATATGCCATCAACAGTTCTTTTTACTAGTGCCGTATCAATACCATCAAAAGCGAAAAACAAATCTACCTACGGGTACAAATAAAGTAACCTGAACCTGAACCATCACAATCAGTAGATAATTACCTCCGCCAAGGAGGTTATGTTTTCATCGGCGTTGGTTTGTCTGTCTGTCTGTTTATTTGTTTGTTTGTTAGCAAGATAGCTCAAAAAGTTATGGACGGATTTTCATAAAATTTTCACAGATTATCAGAAATGGGGTATCCTACAGATGATTACATATTGGTGGGGATCCGGATCACCGTCTGGATCCAGGAATTTTTTAAAGGATTCTTTAACATTGCGAGATAGGGCCATTTTCAATATTTGTCCATGTAAGTCTGCCAAAAATCGTCAGAACACTTGCAAAACAAAAAAAATACAGGACACATGCCCACAGGTTCTATAATATATCGAAGACTGATCCGGATAATGCAATAATTCCGGATACTATGATCCACAATATCAACAAAAATAGGGGACCTTTGCAATTTTCCTCATAGGAAGAGAACAAATGAAGCTAAAATCACTCAACAAACACCATTATGTAGCCAAGACACTGTGGAATCTGTAGTGTGTCAACGAATTTGTTGTATCTTTAAAAGCTATGGAGCTACATCCAGAAGAAAACCGCCATTATGCGAAATGCGATTTTCCTGAATAACTACTGAACCACTAATCCTATCCATGTGAATCCAATTGCTACTCATATGTTTTCATGGTCAAGGAATCTGAAAACATACACACAATAAATGTAGGATTAATATTTATGATGTAAAACACTGTATGGGGGGAACTGTGGCGCTTGGCAGAGGTCTGCACTCTCCGAGTGCTTTTCTAGTTTATTTTTACACTTTTCAACAACAGATTTTACCTCTAGTTCATCCACCACTGAGAGAAAGCTTGACCGAGGGTTATTTCCAATCAATGTTTCACTCACGGTGTTTCTTCCTTGGTTTGGAATTTTTGCTGCCAACTCTGGTCCAACATCTACAAATAAATTATTCATTTGGTGAATCCGAGGTTTGGTGAAACCAAACCATTTGGTGAAACCAACGGTCGGACTCTCCTCTCCAGTACCTTGGCATAGACCTTCCCAGGGAGGCTGAGGAGTGTGATCCCTCTAAAGTTGGAGCACACCCTCCGGTCCCCTTTTTTGAAGAGAGGAACCACCACCCAAGTTTGCCATGCTAAGGGCACTGCCCCCAGCCTCCACGATGTTGTAGAGGCATGTCAACCATGACAGCCCCACAACATCAAGGGCCTTGAGGTACTCAGGGCGAATCTTGTCCACCCCCGTGGCCGGGTCATCAAAGAGATTTTTAACCACCTTGGCGACCTCAGCCCCTGTGATCGGTGAGTCGTCCCCCTCTTCCACAAGCCCCGCTTTCTCTATGGAAGGTGTGTCAGTGGGATTGAGGAGATCCTCAAAGTATTCTTTCCACCGCCCGATTATATCCCCAGTCGAAGTCAGCAGCGCCCCATCCGCACCATACACAGTGTAGACAGGGAGCTGCTTCCACCTCCTGAGCCACCAGACAGTTTGCCAGAATCTCTTCGAGGTCAACCAAAAGTCTTGTTCCATGGCCTCACCGAACTCCTCCCATACCCAAGTTTTTGCTTCAGCAACCACCTGAGCTGCACTCCGCTTGGCCTGCCGGTACACCTCAGCTGCTTCGGGAGTCCCACAAGCCAACCAAGCTTGATAGGACTCCTTCTTCAGCTTAATGGCCCCCCTCACCACTGGTGTCCACCACTTGGTTCGGGTTAGTTGCCACCACGAGATGCCCCGACAACCTTGCGGCCGCACACTGGGCAAGCCGCTTCAACAATGGAGGTGGAGAACATGGCCCATTCAGACTCCAGGTCTCCAGACTCCCTCAGAATGTTGTGAAGTTTCTTCCGGAGGTGGGAGTTAAAGATCTCCCGGACAGAGACTCAGCCAGACATTCCCAGCACACTCTCACTATACATTTGGGTCTACCAGGTCTGAATGGCTTCCCTCCCCCTGCCATCGGATCCAACTCACCACCAGGTGGTGATCAGTTGACAGCTCTGCACCTCTCTTTACCCGAGTGTCCAAGACATACATTACGGGTCTGATGACACGATGATAACAATATCGATCATTGACCTGCGACCTAGGGTGTCCTAGTGACAGGTGCACAAATGGACACCCTATGCTTGAATATGGTGTTCATTATGGACAAACTGTCTTTAGCACAGAAGTCCAATAACTGAACACCACTCGGGTTCAGATCGGGCAGGCCGTTCCTCCCAATCACCCCCTTCAGGTTTTTAATGTTGTTGCCCACGTGCGCATTGAAGTCCTGCAGTAGGACAATGGAGTCTCCAAGAGGAGCACTCTCCAGTATCCCAGTCAGAGACTCCAAAAAAGGGTGGGTAGTCTGAGCCATCATTTGGTGCATAGAGCACAAAAGATAGTCAGGACCCATTTTCCAACCCGAAGGCACAGGGAAACAACCCTTTCGTCCACTGGGGAAAACTCCAATATAGAGGCAGCAAGGTGGGGGGATACAAGAATACCCACCCCTGCTCGTCGCCTCGCACCCGGGGCAACGCCAGAGAAGGCCAAGCTCCAGCCCCTCTCCAGGAGCCTGGTTCCGGAACCAGAGCTGTGTGTTGAGGTGAGGCTGACTATATCTAGCCGGTATCTCTCAATCTCACGCACCAGCTCAGGCCCCTCCCCTTCCCCTACCAGAGAGGTGACATTCCACGTCCCCAAAGCCAGTTTAGGAACGACTGGGATCAGACGCCAAGGTCTTCGCCTTTGACCACCACCTGATCCACATAGCACCGGACATCCCATGATCCCTCCTGCAGGGGTGGTTGAGGCCCATTGAGGGACGGACCCCATGTAACTCCTTTGGGCTGAGCCCGGCAGGGTCCCATGGGCGGAAACCCAAGCCACCAGACACTGCCACTGAGCCCCTCCCGAATGCCTGGGTCCAGGGTGGGGCCCCGGTAACCCCCATACCTAGTGCGGGGTGGTACACTGAATCCTAGTACTGGTATTTTCATATGCGAGCTGTTGAATCATTCTTAGCCTGGCCTTCTCGCAGGACCAGTTTGTCTTGGTGACCCCTACCAGAGGCAAACTGCCATGCGGACAACATAGCTCCATGGGATCACTAGGGCACACAAACCCCCCACCATGATAAGGTGACGATCCATGAGGGGTAGAAATAAATATTGGCATCAAAATTAAAGCATCTTTGTTTTAACAGATTGCTTCATCCAGTTCACCTTAGAAATTATATTAGTTACCAAAACTGAGTCCATTTAAACCTTCTTGGTTACATCCAACATATAAACTGTGTAATGGTTCTGTGTGTACTCTGCCTGACCCCGACCGGCCATTTTGACTATTTAGTCAAGCCCTTCGGCCTCACCAACACCCCAGCAGTGTTCCAATGATTAATTAATGACATTCTTCGGGTCTTTCTTGAAACCTTTGTATTTGTGTACTTGGGTGATATTCTGATCTTTTCTCACACCCTAGCAGAACACAAGATCCCTGTGTGGAGGGTACTTCAACAACTCCTTGAGAACAAGCTGTTTGTGAAAGCCTAGAAGTGCGAGGTCCACACCACTACAACTTCGTTTCTGGGCTTCATAATTTCCGATGGCCGGATTGAACAAGAACCCAAGAAAATTCAGGCAGTCATGGATTGGCCCACGCCCAGAAAGCAACTCCAGCAATTTTGGGAATTTGCCAACTTGTACCAGAGATTCATCAAAAACTACAGCACCATTGCCTCCCCCCGACCTGCCTGACATCATCTAAGCTTCCTTTTATTTGGTCTGATGAAGCTAACACTGCCTTCATGATACTCAAGGCCAAATTCATAGAGGAACCCATCCTTACTCAATCTGACCTGGCATGGCAGTTCATGGTAAAGGTGGACGCCTCAGGCACTGGTGTGGGGGCAGCGGCGGCTCTCCCCTGCCGAGAGAAATTACAGCATCATAACCGAGAGCTGTTGGTGGTTAAGCTGGCATTGGGGGAGTGGTGCCATTTGCTCGAGGGCCAAGTCACATGTTTGTGGCCTGCCCACACTTAAGGGGGAGGTTGCCCACTGGCTTCATGCATCTAAGTTTGCCTGTCACCCAGGGGTAGCTAGGACCCCTTGCCTCCCTTCGCCATATGTTCTGGTGGCAAACCATGGACCGAAACATGAGGGAATATATCAAGGCCTGACCACAGTGCTCCACAGACAAGTTCCTAACTACCCCCCTCCCCCCCGCCCCTCCAGCCTTCTCCAGCCCTTCCCATTCTCTAGACTAGACTTTGTTACCGGATTACCAAATTCTTCATGGGTACACCTTCGTCATGACCATCGTTGACAGGTTTTTTCCAAGGGCTAGTGCATTTTGTCCCCCTGCCCAACGTACCATCAGCCTTGGAAATGGCTCAACCTCGTTCACCCATCACATCATCAGGCTAACATAAGGGATTCCGGGTGGCATCCGTCTCGGACCATGGACCCCAGTTTGTATCACCAGGTATGGCTGGAGCATTTTGCAAATTCATCGGGCCATGGTCAGCTTGTCCTCCAGCTACCACCTGCAGTCGAACAGGCAGTGCGAGAGGGCCAATCAAGAGCTGGAGGCCATCCTATGGTGCATCATGGCCTCTGACCCCACATCGAGGAGCACCTACCTGCCTTGGGTGGAGTATGCCCACAACAAAGCCACCTCTGTTGCCACTGGGTTCTCCCCATTTGAAGCTTCGCTGGGTTACATAGTTCCACCTGTGAAGCCACTACCGTACCTGTGTATATACCAATGAGCTGTTTATTTTTTTTTTCTCCACAATATTTTTATTGAACCTTTTTACAAACAAAACACAAACAATCAAACACTAACACTAAAATAATTTAAAAAAATACTAAAAACACCAACAACCACTAACAAAGGCAGGTCTTCAACAATGCTCCTCTATTTAGTCTAGGCAATCCATTACGTAAGTATACATACTATACATTCACCAATTTGGAATTTACAAGGTCCACACACATCATTCACCTTCTTCTTCAAAAGTTATGTTTAAATTCTTTACATAATCAATGAAAGGTCTCCATATATTCTCAAACACAATTTCTTTTGATTTCAGTATGTATGTTATTCTTTCTAGTGGAAGGTTTGTTAACATCTGTCTTAACCACTGAGTCACATCTGGTCTATGAGTCTTTTTCCACAATAGTGCAATACATTTTTTGGCGTTAAGCAAACTGAGGTCTATGAATGCTCTCTCACTCTTGTTAAAGTTATGCTTTTCTGGATAAAGACCCAACAAAAACAGTTTAGGATTCAATATGATTTGTTTTGAAATTATTTTTCCAATTGTTACCCTCACCTCTTCCCAAAACATTCTAATTTTTCTACATTCCCATAAACAATGAAATAGGGTTCCTTTACTTTCCATACATTTTGTGCACGTATCTGGTATGTTTTTGTTATATCTACTTAACTCCACCGGTGTAACATACATCCGCACTAACCATTTAAAATGTATCAATTTAAGATGTACATTTATTGATTTGGTTTGAGCTTCTGCACAAGCCAATTCCCATTGTTCCTCTGAAATTTCAGTTTGCAGGTCTTCTTTCCAATAATTCAGTCTTTTCTGTGAGTTTTCACTTGAGGATAATGTCAATGAGTTATAAAACTCTGAAATAATACCCTTTCTCTTACTATCTTTCGTCAAGATTTTTTCCAAGGATGAATAAGTAGGTCGGATGAGAGCATTATTTTGATTTGATCGAATGAAGTTCCTAAGCTGAAGATATTTAAAAAAATGTGTTCTATTAAGATTAAATTTGATCCTCAGTTCTTCAAAAGACATTATGTTATCTGAACCTGACAAATATAAGTCTCGAATCTTTTGAATCCCTTTTAAATTCCATACTTTAAATACAGCATCCGCTCTCCCTGGTTCAAAATATTGATTACCCCATATTGGGCTAAATTGTGACAAAATGTGTGGTTCTTTGAGATATTTTTTGGTTTCACACCATATTTTGATCATATGCTTTACAATTGGATTTTTAACTTGTTTCTGTAATTTTTTAGCCGAGTCTGAGTATATGAATAAGGGAAGAGGTAAAGGTAAATTGTATGATTCCATTTCAGTCCAGTGAGGGAGATCATTTGATGAAAAATAATATGTCATAGACCTCAGTTGTGCTGACCAGTAATACAACATAAAGTTTGGACATTTCAGACCTCCACGATCAAATGGTAAATATAGTAAGGACAGACGTAATCTAGCCTTCCTATTGTTCCATATTAAATTCCACTAACTTTTTTTTAATTCTTAAGAGTAGATCTGAAGGTGGTGGTAAAGGAATGTATTGAAATAAATAAAGCATTTTGGGTAAGATATTACTTTTAAGTATATTAATTCTCCCAATCATCGACATTGGTAGTGGCATCCATCTCTGAAGTAACTCATTGTCGGCCTCCGTCGGTCTATGATGACCCATGGAAGAGAATCCTAAACGTCTACTCTGCTGGAACAGCACGCTGTGGCTGAACAGGCCGATGCCGCGAATGGCAGTCCCTGGTCACACAGGTCGCACTTGTGGGTGGTCTCCGTGCTGCTGGGTCTGTGGCGGTTTTCCTGCGGGTCCTTTTTTCATCTGAGCAGAGCTCAGTCTCTCTTCACCCCGCCTTGAGCTGTCTGGTCAGGGTGCCTCTCCATTTGGAGCGGTCCGTTGCAAGGTCCTCCAGCGCTCTGTGTTGATCTCCAGGGCCTTCAGGTCTCTCTTGCAGACGTCTCTAAAACGCAGCTGTGGGCAGCCAACGTCTCTCTTGCCAGTTGCCAGTTCTCCATAGAGGACGTCTTTGGGGATTCTGCCATCCTCCATACGGTGAACGTGGCCTAGCCAGTGGAGCCTGCGCTGTCTGAGTAGAGTGAACATGGAGGGAAGGCCGGCGCGGGACAGAACTTCTGTGTTGGGCATTTTGTCCTGCCAGGATATGTCCAGGATGTGGCGAATGCAGCGCAAGTGGAAGGAGTTCAGTCTCTTTTCCTGCCGGGCGTATGTTGTCCACGTCTCACTCCCATAGAACAGTGTGCTGATGACGCAGGCGTTGTACACTGCCATCTTCGTCTTGACAGAGAGTTTGGGATTCTCCCACACTCGTGTGGTGAGGCGAGCGAGTGTGAAGGCTGATTTTCCAATCCTCTTGTTGATCTCTGTATCAAGGGAGAGGTTGTTGCTGATCGTGGATCCCAGGTACGTGAACTGATTCATGACCTCCAGCTCGTAGTCGTCAATGGTGATGGTTTGGTGGTGCTTCCGTCAACCCCCCCCCGTGCCTTGCGCCAAGACGTTAGTCTCTTCAGGCTGATGGTAAGCCCGAACGTCCATTGCATGCTGGGAGAAGCGGTCCATAAGGGTCTGAAAGCTCTGCTGTGTGTGGGGTTGCCGACTCGCAGGCGTGTCCTGCGAACAGCATGTCTCTGCTTATAGGCTCACGTACTTTGGTTTGGCATTCAGGCGGGCGAAGGTGAAAAGCCTGGCCGTCATATCTTGTGTGCAGGTAGATTCCCTCTGTTGCTGTGGCTGAAGGCATGCTCAGGAGACATCGCAAAGACAGAAATCCCAAAGAGGGTGGCAGCGAAGACACAGCCCTGTTTCACTCTGCTGGATATGTTGAAGGCTTTGAGACGTGCCATCGTGCTGCACTATCCCCTGCATGTTGGTGTGAAATGATTCAATGAGTCTTTGCAACTTTGGTGGGCATCCTATCTTTGGCAACAACGCTGAGGAGGGAGATGCCACCTGTAGTTGTTGCAGTCGCTTCCTCTCCCCTTTGTTTTTGTAGAGGGTGATGATCTTGGCGTCCCTCATGTCCTGTGGTATGGCACCTTCCTTCCAACACTGGCAGAGGACGTCATGCAATGGCAGCAGTTAGGGGCGGTCTTGCAGTGCTTGATCAGGTCGGGCGGTATGCCGTCGTTGCCGGGTGCCCTTCGCAGCGGCCAAGCTATCAATGGCCTTGCTGAGTTCGTCGATGGTTGGCTCGGCGTCAAGTTCGTCCATGGATGGCAGGCAGTCGATGGCATCAAGGGCTGACGGTGTCACGGTGTTCTGTCTGGAGTAGAGGTCGGAGTAGTGTTCCACCATCTCTCCATCTGCTTGTTCTTTTCTGTGATCATCTCCCCAGTGGCGGATTTGAGGGGGGCCGTCTTGCTCTGAGCCGGACCAAGTGCTTTTCTTGATGCCATCGTACATACCACGGATGTTCCCTGTTATGGCAGCGGTTTGAATGTCTTGGCTGAGCTGAGTCCAGTACTCGTTGGCACAGCGCTGAGCAGTCTGCTGAACTTTGCTTCTCGCAGCCCTGAGAATCTGGAGATTCTTCTCGTTTGGGTACTTCTTGTACTCAGCAAGTGCTGAGCGCTTGGCTTCAATGACGGGGGTCATCTCGGTCAACTTGGCATCAAACCAGTCCTGTGACTTCCGAGGTCTTCCTCCCAAAGGTAGCAAGGCTGTGCGGTGGATGGTGTTTCGCAGCTCTTCCCACTTCTGCTTTGCAGATTCTCCTTCTTGTGGTACACCAAGTTCCTTCTCAAAGGTGGAGGCAAACTGCTCAACAAGTTCTGGTTGAGCCATCTTGCTGGTGTCAATCCGTGCCTTTCCAGGTTGTCTAGCACGATGGAATTTCTTCAGCTGCAGTTGACCTTGCAACACACCAATGAATGGTCTGTGTCGCAATCTGCACTCTGGAACGACGGGTGATTAGCACGTTCTTCAGTGAGGTGCGGCCTGGTCAGGATCAAGTCCAGCTGGTGCCCGTGCTTTGAGCGTGGATGTTGCCAGGAAACCTTGTGTTGGGCTTGGTCTTGAAAGAACGAGTTTGTGATGCACAGATCGTGATATGTGCAGAACTCGAGCAGCCGCTGTCCGTTGTCATTCATTCTGCCCACGCCAAAAGGTCCAAGACAGGAGGGCCAGGAGTCGTGGTCAGCACCCCACTCTGGCATTGAAGTCTCCAAGGAGAATGAGTTGTTCAGGTTGGGGACGATCCTGACAGTTGTTGCGAGATTCTCGTAGAACTCGTCTATTGCCTCTGGTGTGGCTGTCAGTGTTGGGGCATACACACTGCCGAGGGTGACTGGGCTTGAGTGGTGTTCAGGCGGAGGGTGAGGAGTCGAGCAGAGCCACTGCTGCTCGGTTCCACCATCTTCAGCAAGGTGTTCTTCACTGCAAAGCCCACTCCGTGTTCCCTGTGTTCGTCACTGCCCTTTCCCTGCCAGTAGAACGTGTAGTCCTTCTCTCTCAGTGTGCCTGCGTCAGCCAACCGTGTTTCCTGGAGAGTGGCAATATCCACTCCAGTCTCTTCAGCTCATTATTGATGATGGCAGTCTTCCTGGTGTCGTTGATGTCCTTGAGGTTAGTAGCGAGTCCTGTCATCATAGTGCGGATGTTCCAAGTTCCCAGTTTTAGAGTTGGTCTCTTTTGTTTTATTGTCTTGCTGGTGCGAAAGTTCTCAGCCTGCTGTTCGGATTTCTCCTCATCCCCATGCACCCAATGAGGGAAAGCAAGCTGTGGCGGGACATCACCTTATTGGCTGGGGGCTGCCCAGCTTGAGGCGGGCGGTAGCTGTCCAGTGAGATCCGATGATCCCTTCCACCGTCGGGAATAACCCCTGGCGCCGAAGCTCTACGCCAATGAGTGGTGGCTTATAACCGGTAACTGTCATTCCCGTGTTTTGTCTACTCCAAAGGCGAAGCTGGAGTGTCCTTTCCAGTGATCCGGTGTTCTACCTTCCAGCGTTGGGCGTTGGTAGGATTCAAGCCTGGGCAGGAAGATATGGAGGATAAGATGTTGCCCATGCAGCATGTCCCCCTCTCCACGTCACTGATGAATCCAAAGGAACAGCAGGGCTGCTACAGTTTGGCACCAGCGCCATTGCAGGAGCCTGCCAGAAACGATGTGAGCACAACATAGAACTGCCTTAGGGGCTCCGACTCCGGATTTTTCCTCAGGGTTGACTCCCGAAGCCTTTCCCGTGACCGGGTATGCGCAAGCCAGCAGAGGTTTGAAATCAGGGTTTACCTTCCCCTAGATGGGCTACCTTCCCAGGTTGACGAGCCACCATCTACCCGAAGCATCTGGTTTTAAGCGCCAGAGATCCGTCCTCGCCCCTTCTCCTATTAGTAAAAGCAGTTCCGCCGGGCTTAGAGACTAAACCACACGGGCAGGCTAGGAGGCGACTAATTCTAGCTAGGCAAAATTTGAATTCCTAAATATTTAAACTGATTTACAACTTTGAATTACTTTACCTCAGGACCTGGGTGATTTCTCTGGGTCTCATTTAGCATTAATATTGAAGATTTAGTTTTATTTATTTTATATCCTGATATTTCCCCAAAATTCTTTATTAAATTCAACAAAGTTGGAATTGATTTTTTTAAGATTCGACATGAACAAAATTATGTCATCAGCATACAGGGAGATTTTATGTTCTGTTGGTCCTATTTTAATTCCATATATTTGTGGATGTAAACGTACTGCCATCGCTAAAGGTTCAATTGCCATGGTAAACAGTAAAGGTGAAAGTGGATAACCTTGTCGACATCCTCTATTGATTTTTATTGATTTTGAGATATTGCTGTTTGTTAGGATTTCTGCTGTAGCATTATTGTATATTATGTGAACCCATTTTATGAAATTATTTCCAAATCCAAACCTTTGTAGGACTTCAAAAAGAAAGGGCCATTCGGCCTTTTCGGCGTCCGATGATAGGAGAGCTGTATCCGGTGCTTCTTTATTAGAATAGATAATATTAAATAGTCTTCTTACATTATGGAAACCTTGTCTTCCCTTTATAAAGCCATTCTGATCTCGGTTAATAATATTTGGTAAAATTTCTTGTAGCCGTCTTGCTAAAATTTTACAGATTATCTTAAGGTCAGCATTTAATAGGCTTATTGGTCTCATATTTTCACATTTATTAGAGGGTTTACCTGGTTTTGGCAACAGTATAATTAAGGCATTATTCATGTATAGTGGTAAATTACTATTTTGAAATGCTTCTAAAACCATTTCCAAAAATGGCTTTATTAATTTATTCTTAAATTTTTTATAGAAGTCAACTGGAAGACCATCTGGTCCTGCACTTTTTCCTGATTTCATATCATCAATGGCTAGCCCAACTTCTTCTTGACTAATTTTAGACTCCAGTATCTCCCTGTTTTCATTTGGAATACAAGGTATAGATAATTCGTCCAAAAACCCATTTAGTTTTGTTAAGTCAGTTTCATTTTTTGTGTCATATAGTTTTTCATAATAATCTCTAAAGGCACTGTTAATTTCTAAAGGATCTACAACTGCCTGTCCGTTACTTATAATACTGGTAATTGGTGTTTTAATTTCTAATTGTTTAATCTGCCATGCCAATAATTTCCCTGATTTTTCACCTTGTTCATAAAAAGATTGCTTCAATCTTCGAAGACTCGAGGCAGCTCTATTCGCTGATTTTTTTGTCATATTCAGCTCTCAGAATCAGTAATTCGTTCTCTAACTTTGGGTCACTTCCTGCATACACTTTTTCTTGGAGAATTTTTATTTTATGTTCCAATTGGACTCTCTCCTCTCGAGTCTGCTTAGATTTTGAACCTGTATAACTAATAATATGCCCCCTAATAAAAGCTTTGAAAGCCTCCCACTTTATACATGCTGATGTTTGTGTAGTATTGATATCAAAGAACTCATCTATCTGTTTTTGTATGTACTTAACAAATTCCTCGTCCTGAAGCCATTTATGCTGAAATTGCCACCTACCTGGTTCCTTTGTCAATTTCTTATCTACATACTGTATATTAGACAGCAGGGTGCATGATCAGAGATCACAATGTTATCATACAAACATTTTTGAATCTTGGACCTTAATTCTGTGGAGATCAAAAAATAATCAATACGTGAGAATGTCTTGTAGGTATTAGAATAACAAGAGTAGGCTTTAACTTGCGGTTTCATTTTTCTCCATATGTCTAGCAATCTCAATTCTTTCATAAAATGATTAATGATCATTCTGCATCCATTGTGCGTACAGTCCAGTCCTGTTGATCTATCTATGCTGGGATTCAATGTACAATTAAAATCCCCTGCTATTATATGTTGCCCTGTAAGTGATGATAAAATAAGAAATAAATTAGCAAAGAAGTTTTGATCATCTATATTGGGACCGTATAAGTTCACCAGATTTATATTTTCTAATAACAAAGATCCTTGAATGATTAGGTATCTTCCTAATTCGTCTCCAATTACATTTTTCACTTGAAATGGGACTGTTTTGTGTATGAGAGTCATAACTCCCCTGGCTCGAGATGAAAATGATGAGGTGAATACACTTCCCTGCCATCTTTTTTTAATTCTTTTTACATCCTCCTCTATTAGATGAGTTTCTTGTAAAAACACAATTTTTGAACCTATGTCTTTTATTTTATTCATAATTTGTTTAAGTTTTTTTAAATTTTGTAGACCTCTGCAATTCCATGAAGTTAAATTAAGATTAACGCTTTGGTCTATGATCAATAAGAAATTTGAGATTACCTCACAATGTAAACATGCTCACACAGAGAACTAACTAACTAACTAACCTGCACTTATATAGCGCTTTTCTAGTCACAAAGACCACTCAAAGCGCTTTCATTAACACTAACCCTCTATTCTAAGGGCCTATAGGAAACAGATATCTAGGGACAATTTAGAACAGCCAATTAACCTAACATGCATGTTTTTGGCATGTGGGAGGAAACCGGAGAAATCCCGGAGTAAACCCACGCAACACGGGGAGAACATGCAAACTCCACACAGATCACTGTTGGTCGGGGGCTGGGATCGAACCCACGATCCCACGATCCCCACAATCCCCCGGCCAAGGGTAAACTGTGCTGCCGCAGTGCTAACCACTGCGCCACCGTGCAGCCGTGCAGCAGAAGCAAAAACATGAGTGGTTGAACATTCATCCTACAAACTACACACAAACAAATTCCCCCTTCCCACATTCGTGGTAATCCCCCCAAAATCAAAAAAAAAATTCTGTCTCCCGCTATAGCCATTGACTGCTCCTCACTCACAAGGATCAGGCAAAACCACTCTTTCTTTCTCCTCTCAATCACCCTGACTCTACTGCTTTTAATGACGTAACATTAACTCTCTTCTGTAGTTTTCCAACTTAACTCCAAAATTTTATAGCAACTTTGTACATCATAGGTTTTTTTTTTTTTTAATACAATACAATCTGTATTTTGTGAACTTGCTATTTGCTTCAGATCAGTCAGATGCCTGTGCAAATGCTTAAATATTCTACCTTATATCTTATTCATGCTTTATGCTTAGCTCCCACCAGTCTCTTCTTGGATCTTCTTGATGAGCTCCTGCGCCTCTTCTGGGGTCTTGAAAGTGTGGGTTCTCCCTTTATATGTGACCAGCAGTCTTGCAGGATAAATCACTCCATGACGAATCCCAAGGTTGCGTAGCTCTTTACGGGTGGGGTCAAACTGTTTCCTTAATTGTTGGATTCCTGTGGCCAAATCTGGGTAGAACCGCACCTGTTGATCCTGGTATTTAATTTCTCCTTTGGCCCGCGCCGCGTTGGAGATCGTCATCCTGTCTCTGTAGCTGAGGAACTTCATAATCAGCGTCCTCGGTGGTGCCTTATTATCTCTCAGTGGGCCAATTCGGTGGGTGCTTTCCAGAACGACTGATGAGTGCAGCTGTTTATTATTTTAACTTTTAGTTTTTCTCCAGTCATATGCTTAATCAGAAAATTGAAATTCACTGGATGACTATACCATTGTTCTCTGGATGACTATAATGACAATGGTATAGTTATCCAGTGAATTTCAATTTTCATTATTCTTGTTTTCTCCAATTTAACTGCTTTAACTGTCCTAATTGCCTAATGTGTGTTATTAGTATCTATTAGTATTCGTATTTAGTATTGTTTTGTGTTTATTACCATTATTAGTGTTTCTTACCTTTATTACCTTTATTTGTGTTTATTATCTTTATTGGTATTGATGAGTAGCTATTACCTTGGCATTCGTTCGGAAAGCAGAGTAAGAATTTCATTGCTCAGAAAATGTTGCATTTCTTAACTGTGCACATGATGTCATGATCCGGTGCACGGGCGGAGGCCCAGGTTGAGGGAGGATGTCCCGCCCCACCCGTCCCGTCATCATGCCTGTAGGGCCGGATCAGCTGGGATCTGTACTGGTGTCCTCGGCTCCCGCAGGCAACAGAGAGGGGTCTTCTAGCCCGTCTGCAGCAGACACCACTACATCCAGGGAGCACAAGCAAGTAACCTTTCATTTAATAACATCTGAGGATGGATTGTCTTGCCTTGTTCCCAGTGGGAAGGCACAGCAGCATTCACCCACATTGGCTGAGCCTTCCTCACCTGCTGCAGTTATCTTGTCATTTCCACCTGCTTTTCCCATGTCCTCCCCTGCTTTCCCTGTTTGTCCACCGGTCCTGGGAGGGAGCCACCAGACAAAGAGGAGGCCAGTGGTTTCGGAGGATCCAGCGTCAGCCGTACAGCCGGACCCCGGATGGGAGAGGAGTGCCCCCCCATGGCCCGAAACATGAGCCAACTGTGAGTCCCCTGATTTTGTCATTGCTGGACCCAATACCATCAGTAAGGTGTTTCTTGGCTCCGTCACACCACATTGGAGTTCCCCCTGCTTCAGCCATCACGTCGGAGGATCCTCCGGCACTAGCCACTATGCCTTGAGGTCCACCAGTGCCCATTGCCTCATCCAGGGTCCCACCAGTGTCAGCCACCATGTCAGCTGTCCAGGCCACTGTAGCAGGGTCACCGGAGTCCTGGACAGCAGTGGAGCTCGAGTCCAGGCAAGTGCTCTGTTCTGGTTTTGCACCTTCAGGTTCAGAAAATTCTTGTTTAGCTCGGGGTGGCGAGATTCAGTTGTAGATGTCTGCTCCTCACTGGGCTCCACTGCTGCCAGAGACTCTTCTCCGGGGTTTGTTTTTCTCCTTCTCCCAAGGTGGCTGCATTGTGGAAGGTTACCAAGACGGTGGAGGTCGAGACTTCCCAGCTGGAGTCGCCGGAGTCCTGGACAGTGGTGGAGCTCGAGCGCAGGCAAGTTTCCTTATGTAGCCCTGAGAAATCTTGCCTGGCTTCCGGTGGGGAGAACTAGGTGTGGACCTCAGCTGCACTTGGGCTTCCACTGCCGGGCTCCACTGCTACCAGTGACCCTGATCTGGTGTGTGTTCCTGTCTTTGCTCCTTGCTTGAGCCATCATCTAGGGTCACCGAGGCCTCCGTGAGTACTGCTCCCCCTCCGGTCGAGGTCTCCGTGGGTGTGGCTCCCCCTCCAATCGAGGTCTCCATGGGTGCTGGTCCCCCTCCAGTCAAGGTCTCCATCGGTGCTGCTCCCCCTCTAGTCGAGGTCTCCATGGGTGCTGCTCCCCCTCCAGTTGAGGTCTCTGTGGGCGCCACGCCTCAGCCCCAGGCCACCGTGGATGCCACGCCTCAGCCCGAGGCCACTGTGGGTGCTGTGCTTCAGCCCAAGGCCGCCATGGGTGCTGTTTCCCCACCGTCTGTGGTTTCCGAGGGTGCTATGCTGCTGCCCCACCGTCTGTGGTCTCCGAGGGTGCTGCTGTGCCCCAGTCTGGGGCCACCGCGGGTGCTGCTATGCCCCAATCCAAGGCCACCGTGGGTGCTGCTACGCCTGAAGCTGCTGTGGGTCCTTCGCTGGGGCTCGTCAAGGGTCATCAGGCGCGGCAGGAGATTTCCGCTGGTCGGCTACCCATTTCGGGAGGATGCCACCTCCTGGCTCCCGTGGTCCGTGAGGGGCACTGGGTCCGGTTGCCACCCACGGAGCGGCATGTTAGTGGCCCATGGGCTCAGGGATGCTGGGAGGCCGCCTGACAGATGGGGTCCTCGGTTGGGGTGGCTCAGGGATTGTGGGGAACCACCTGAAGGGCCAGTCCATCCATGTTGGTGGCTGAGCAACTCTGGGCGGCCACCGGATGCTTTGGACCGTATGCTCCGGTGGTCCTGGGATTCAGAGAGACCACCCGAGTTGCCTCGGGTTCTCTTCCAAGGCTCTTGAGTCTTCAGCACCAGTTGTACTTTTCGGAGGGTCATGAGTGTTTTCTTTTTGTTTTTTGTTTTTTTTTGGTTGGTTGGTCTTGGTCCCTCCGTGCCTGGGTTCCCCATCCTCCCCCCGGGGTGGGTTATTTTTCTTGTTGGGGGGGGTTTCTGAGTGTGTGTGTGTGTGGGGGGGGTGATGTTACCCTGGGGTGTCTGGGGTCCACCCCTCGAGGAGGGTGCTCTGTCAACATCCGGTGCATGGGTGGAGGCCAAGCCAGATTAGTTTTGTCTTTTTCCTGATTGTTTATTTTTTCTGTTCACCTTGTTTGTTGTATTTGGTTCCTGGTTTTGATGAGTTCTTTGCTAGTTTCTGTATTTCTTTATTTGGTTCATTGTTTTGATCATTGCTGGTGCTGTGACAGCTCGAGCGTCACTGTGCAGTAGCCTAGCGGAGTACTCACAATTTCATTGTGCTGTACAACTGTACAATGAGAATAAAGCCTATTCTATTCTATTCTGTTCTATTCTATTCTACAATCTTCCTCTCATTTCCATCACTGAGGAGGTGATCGCTGTGCCCATATGGCTAAGTGCTGCCAATTTTGGAGGGACACCAAGGTGGCGCTGCTCCACTCCACCGAGGAGAATGCTCAGTGGGACAATCATAGGAGGACTCCTGCCTCCAATTACTCTGTGGGTCGGAGGGTAAGGCTTTCAACAAGGAACTTCACACTCAAGACGGAGTGCAAAAAGTTGGCGTCTTGCTTTGTGGGTACCTTCGTCATCAAAGCCATTATGGACCCTGTCTCAGTTCGACTTGGCCTTCCTCCCTCTCTCCCTGTGAACCCCACCTTCCATGTGTTCCAGGTGAAGCCAGTCTTTGTCAGCTCCCTCTGCCCTCCATCTAAACCCCCACCACTGCCCACGGTGGTAGACGGAGGACTGGTGTATGCTGTTCACTGCATCATTGATGCTCACCGTCGGGGTCATGGCATCCAATTTCCTGGTGGACTGTGTGGTAGAAATTCACCATTTATTATTCACATCTTTTACTGTAGTGGGAAATTGTTGCTCATATATTAACCTGTTGTGTAATGATTGATTTAGATGACATACTCATTAATGTAGTGTCTACATATTCAGTGCATAGTGTGAGAGGTGACTCATAATGAATTTATGGTCAGCATGCATGTTTTATCTCTCCTCTGTACGGAATGTTCTCACTGAGCAGGGGAGTGGGTCAGCCTTGTAGAAAATAACTGTTAAGATTGTCAAGTAAGGTCAAAATCACATTCTTGTGAGTCGCGTGCTCTGACAGTGTGTCTTTGGGTCTTATCTTCAAGGCTGCTACCATATTTGGGTTAGAGAGGAATATTATAAAGGTAGCCAAACTGCTGACAAAAGCAGAACAGTGGGAGCAGATTTTGTCTCTTCTCCACTCTTCTCCTGTATACAGAGAAATAAAGGTTATCCAGCTGGCAGAATCGTCTTCCTCATTATTTCACTTCAGGAAATAAAGAGAATAAGGATAAGGGGCTGTAAAATTCAGTCACAACTGGAAAGGTTATGGTCTAGTGGAGAGATCATGGATCCCCAGATCTTTCATCATGGATGATTCTCTCATCAGGACCTTCTACAAACACCACCCTGACAAGCTCAGAGTGATGCCAGGAGGCATTTGTTGAGGGGGAGTACTGTAATGGTTCTGTGTGTACTCTGCCTCCTTCTCTCCTTGTGATTAGGCTCACGCCCGGCAGCCATTCCCCCCACCTGCTGCCAATTAGAGACGCCCTTTAAATAGGGCGCTCTCCCTTCGCTCTGCCTGGTGATGTTATCCTGCACACAGTGATATCATGCCTGAACTCAGTATCCATGTATTGTTCTGCCTTGTTGTGTTTTGACCTTTTGCTTGTCCTTGACCAAGAGTCTGCCTTCTGCACTGAAATTATCTGCCTGTCATTATCTGATTTGTTCTTCACGATTGCAGAAGGGCCCCAACAATCAGGCGATCCCCTGTGAGCAGGGTTTGACATTAACACCAGCCAATGCAGGGATGGCAATTTTCCGCCGATCCGCGGATTTCCGCCGATTTTATCATCTATGTCATAATTTTGTACCTTTACCTTGTTCTCAATAAAGTTTGGAAAAAAAAAAAACCATACGCGCTCAGCGCTTCCCCGAAGTCTCGCGATAACCCGGATGTACTCAAGCTACTGCTGTATTGTAAACAGCCCTGCGATTGGATAGTTGCAAACGATTGGACCAATCAAATGGCTCGTATGCTTTGTCAAAAATTCATTTCGGCTTGTTCTCAGGGATGTGATTTTTCCGGTAATTCACCGAATTCCGCTTTATTTGTATATTATATGTACGTTAAGTACGTTAGCGGCTTATGGTCCACGACGCAGTGAAAGTGTGCCCTTTCAGCCAGAACCGGAAGTGGCGTACACCAGGTAGAGAGCCATTAACTCTTTGTTGAACACGCTGTATTTACGCTCACTGTCGTGCAAAGACCTGCTTAAAAAAAGGTGAGCGGCTGCCAAGAACCGGCAACACATTGCTCCACGACGGCCGCTATGCCCATGTCCGAGACGTGGGTAATGAGCGCTGTTTTAACCTCAGAACGCCTGCTCCCGTTCAGGAGTCCAGTCGACTCTGTCCGCCGGTTTCCGTTTGAGTGCAGCGTACAGCGGCTGTATGAGCTGGGCTGCGCAGGGGAGGAAAATGAGCTGCTCAAGACTCAATGGAGATTGAAACTGGTGATCTGAAATGAATGCTGAAATTATAAAAAGTAATGGTATGTTGGGATTTTATTTCTATTATGGAATAGATAAAATTAACTGATTTTGATTTGATCAAGTGTTAAAGCATGTGATGGATAATGCTTGTTGGAATATTTACCTCTGCCAAGGAGGTTATGTTTTCATCGGCGTTGGCTTGTCTGTCTGTTTGTTAGCAAGGAAAAGTGATGGACGGATTTTCATGAAATTTTCAGGAAAGGTGTGCAATGGCACGGGGAACAGATGATTAGATTTTGGTGATGATCTGAGAGTGCATACCTCCATCAAGGGCTTTTTTGTATTTGTGCAGCAGGATTACACAAAAACTACTGGATGGATTTGGATAAAATTTTCACCAGAGGTGGTTCTTGGGCTAGAGAGGAACCCATTATATTTTGGTGATGATCTGAGAATGCATACCTCAGCCAAGGCGCTTATCTTCTCACATTGTGTTAGCAACAATACTCCAAAACTGATGGACAGACTTTGATGCAATTTTCACCACAAGTGGCTATAAGCCTACACACAAAACCATTACATTTTGGAGGTGATCCATAACAAACGGAAGGAGCCTTGGCGGAGGGATGCGCTCTGAGTGCTTTTCTAGTTTAGGAATGCTATCTTCTTGGAACATAAGTCAATATTATACAGTAATAAGTGGCATTCAGCTGTTTGTTTTATGTCATGTAAGCACAGTTCTGGTACTTAAAAATCATAAAAACCCAGGAGCTTCGGGGAGCGAAGTGACAGTAAAGGTGAAAATTGGCTCAAAGTTCAATGAGGTAACAGAAACACTTGGACAGTTTCTGAAGAAACCAGAAAAGGAGATGAAGTTCAAAGTTCAGAGACTGACACAGCTTGCTGCCAAAAGGAAGAAAGTTTCACGTTAGAAGTGACTTGGTGACCAGTGTAAATAGTGTAAAAAACTCTAATAGAACTGTTAAATATGTTGGACTAAAGACAGTGAGACAACATTGAAGAAAAAGTAAGTTAACTTTTCATTAAATTTAATGATTTATCTAAGTCTAGTATTTCATTTTTTTAATCATTTTTTTCAGTCTAAATTACTTGTATTTTACTGAAAAGCTCCCAACTTCAGGGGGGCTGTGCCCCCCCGCCCCCCCCGTAGATCAATCAACTAAATTAGATTTCAGCTGAAATCAGAATTTCCTGTTGCCATCCCTGAATGGCTGGTGGATTTCAGCAGTGGCCGGTAAGACAGCCACTCCCACTAGCCACTTTGGCAGGTTGTAGTTTTCTGAAAAAGCATCTAAAATAATAAACCAATTGCAATGTGAGACTATGAAACTACAACTCCCATAAGTACTGTCTGCACACACATAAACTTTGTATTGGTCCACTGTCACCATGGACAGAGTCTGGGGAATCTATGGATGGTCTACTCCGTGGGTCGGTTTCCCATCCTGCCCCTTTTTAGCCCGGTGGGAAGAAATGTCACGGTGGGTGGTGGCTTCTCCTGTACCGAGTATGGAGTGGAGCCAGACTCCGCCTACAGTGAGCTCATTTTGCAGCCAGTCTGGAGAAACGGCACTGAACAGACAATAGGCAGCAGAACACACCTGTCCCTGCTCTCAGTGATCAGATAAATAAAAATATAATATAAGCATCCCAAAGTGATAAAACAAAAAGTTGGTAAATCTCAAATTAAACATGAAGCCTCTAAATTAAATGATTTGGTCTCTGTTCCTCCTCATAATTTAAAAATTAAATGTGGTTTGCTAAATATTAACAAACCACAATAATAATAATAAAAGCGCTATATAAGTGAGTGCCATTTACCATTTACCATATTAGGTCTCTAACTCCCAAGTCTCTGCTAGTCCATGATCTGTTAATTACCTCCGCCAAGGAGGTTATGTTTTCATCAGCGTTGGTTTGTCTGTCTGTCTGTCTGTCTGTCTGTTTGTTTGTTAGCAAGATAACTCAAAAAGTTATGGACGGATTTTCATGAAATTTTCAGAGATTGTCAGAAATGGGGTCAAATACCGGTTTAGCAGAGAGCTGAGGAGAGCTAAATCTGTGTATTCTGAGAGACTCCAGCAACAGCTCACTGCTAACGACTCTGCTTCTGTGTGGAGACACCAACTATCGGCCTCAGGCTTCTAAGGGGCAGGATGACAAAGCCCTTTGTCAAAGACTGTCCCAACACTATGCCTGTTTTGACACCTCGTCAGCTGTGTCCAACTCCCCCCTCCCCCCAGCGCCACTGCCTCCATGGTCCCCACTTCATCAAAGGCGGCCCCCCCTCCTCCCCCCTGCCCTTGCCATCAGTGAGCAGGACGTGCACAGACAGTTCTCCAGACTGAACCCGCGCAAGGCCCCCGGTCCGGACGGCGTGTCTCCCTCCACCCTGAAACACTGTGCGGAGGAGCTGACTCCTGTCTTCACAGACATTTTTAACACCTCCCTGAAGTCATGCCACGTGCCGACCTGCCTCAAAACCTCTACCATCGTCCCTGTCCCCAAAAAGCCATGGATCACTGGACTTAACGACTACAGATCTGTAGCGCTCACCTCTGTAGTCATGAAGTCCTTTGAGCGCCTGGTCCTGCCCCACTTCAAGACCATCACCACTCCCCTCCTGGACCCGCTGCAGTTTGCCTACAGAGCCAACAGGTCTGTGGACGACGCAGTCAACCTGGCCCTCCACTCCATCCTGCAGCACCTGGACTCCCCGGGAACCTACGCCAGGATCCTGTTTGTGGACTTCAGCTCTGCATTCAATACCATCCGCCCCGCTCTGCTCCAGGACAAGCTGTCCCTGCTCAACGTGCCTGACTCCCTCTGCAGGTGGATCACCGACTTCCTGACGGACCGGAGGCAGCATGTGTGGCTGGGAAAGACTGTCTCAGACTCTGTTAGCATCAGCACTGGATCACCCCAGGGCTGTGTACTTTCCCCCCTGCTCTTCTCCCTGTACACCAACTCCAGCACCTCCAGCCACCAGTCTGTCAAGCTGATCAAGTTTGCGGACGACACCACCCTCATCGGGCTCATCTCCAACGGCGATGAGTCCGTCTACAGGAGAGAGGTGGCCCAGCTGGCGTCCTGGTGCAGCCACAACAACCTGCGGCTGAACACTCTGAAGATAGTGGCGATGATCGTGGACTTCAGAAAAGTCACAGCCCCTCTGCCCCCCCTTACCCTCACAGACTCTCCCATCACCACTGCGGATTCCTTCCGCTTCCTGGGCACCACCATCACCCGGGACCTCAAGTGGGAGCCGACCATCAGCTCCCTCATCAAAAAGGCCCAGCAGAGGATGTTCTTCCTGCGGCAGCTGAGGAAGCTCAAGCTACCCACCAAGATGTTGGTGCAGTTCTACACAGCCATCATCGAGTCCATCCTCACCACCTCCATCACCGTGTGATACGCAGGAGCCACCGCCAGGGACAGACTAAGACTG
The DNA here is from genome assembly GCA_020510985.1 of Pholidichthys leucotaenia. Taxonomy (NCBI): domain Eukaryota; kingdom Metazoa; phylum Chordata; class Actinopteri; order Cichliformes; family Pholidichthyidae; genus Pholidichthys; species Pholidichthys leucotaenia. Next base: position 256,949,827 of record CM035839.1, read on the forward strand.
CAGCGCGTTGTGCGCACTGCTGAGAAGGTGATCGGCTGCGAGCTCCCATCCCTCCAGGACCTGTACTTCTCCAGGACCCGGAGGCGTGCAGGTCGGATCATAGCTGACCCTTCACACTCTGGACACGCACTGTTTGCCCCCCTCCCCTCAGGTAGAAGACTTCGGTCCATTCAGACTAAAACCTCCCGCTACATGAACAGCTTCTTCCCCTCTGCCATCAGACTGCTGAACACTAAGTGACTTATTAGACTCTCGTGCACTACGTACAGCAGCTCAACCGGACTCATGATAATTATCACTGTTTTCTTTTGCACTACCGACTGCACTATGTGGAACTCCACAATATCTGCTGCTTGTTATTATATTTTAAATTGCATAGATTAGTATTACTCATTCATATTCTACATTTTATTGCATGCATAGTTTTTTATTTTTATCTTTAGTGCTACTCCATGTTTAATGTTGCAGCATTGCACCGAGACAAATTCCTAGTTTGTGTACTACATGAACAATGGCAATAAATCTGATTCTGATTCTGATTCTGATCCTACAGATGATTAGATTTTGGTGGTGATCTGGATCACCGGAGGAACTGTGGTGCTTGGCGGAGGTCTGCATTCTCCCAGTGCTTTTCTAGTTGATCATCAGATTGATTTAATATCCCTTACAGAGATCTGGTTAGGGCAAAAGGATTATGTTGGTTTAAATGAATCAACTCCCTCTGGTTATTTAAACTGTCAAAATCCCACAAGTTCTGGTCGTAGAGGATGAGTAGCAACAATTTACCATTCCAAATTACTAGTTAATGTAAAGCAAAAAACACGTTATCATTCCTTTGAGGGCCTGGTCCTCAGTATTGGGCATTTTAGCAATTTTAGGCTAAACCCAATTGTATTTGCCATAGTTTATTGTCCTCCATCAACCTACTCAGAGTTTTATTCAAATTTGCCGAATTCTTAGCTGATTTAGAGCTGAAATCAGATAGAATAATTAGAGTAGGGGACTTTAATATACATGTAGATGTAGATAGTGATCGCCTTAATATGGCATTTAATTCAATATTAGACTCAATGGAGTTTTCTCAGGAAGTAGGAAATTCTACAAATTATCTCCACCATATGTTGGACCTTGTTCTGACATATGGCATAGAAATAGAAAATCTGGTAGTGTCTCCTCATAACACTGTACTGTCAGGCCATTGTCTGTAAACCTTTGATTTTACTATTTCTAACTATTTGACTCCTAAAGAAAAATATTACTACAGTAGATCCCTCTCAGATGATGCTGTAACCAAATTTATGCAGATTGTTTCCTCTATGCCATGTGTCAACACAACAGAAATAAGCTATAGACAGCTTGGTCGTTCTGTAATTGATAGCATGGTAGATAGTGTTACAGCTTCTCTGCATCAGACTCTAGACATGGTGGCCGCTTTAAAAAAGAAAAAGTCTAATCAGAGATTTCTAACTCCTTGGTTCAACACAGAAACTCGTAGGTCAAAACAGAAGACTCGTCAATTAGAAGAAAAATATGCTCCGCTAATTTAGATGAAATCTATTTAGCTTGGAGAAATCATCTTTTATTTTATAAAAAATCTCTTAGAAAAGCTATAACGAGTTATTAATCTGCATTAATAGAAGAGAACAAGAATAATCCCAGGTTCCTTTTAAGCACTGTAGCCAGGCTGACAAAGAGTCAGGACTCTGTCAATCCTAGCATTCCCTTAGAGCTTACTAGTCAGGACTTGATGAACTTTTTCAATAATAAAATTTCATCTATGAGAGATAAAATCAATCAGAGTCTTCCCACCGTTAACTTAAATACAATAACTACTACAACTCCATCAACTGATATCTGTTTGGATGAGTTTACTCCAATTGACCTTTTAGAGTTAGACAAAATAGTTTCCTCATCCAAGTCTTCAACTTGTCTTTTTGACCTATTCCTACCCGGTTATTTAAAGAAGTCTTCCCATTTATTGGTAGCTTTATTCTTCAAATAATAAATTCTTCATTAACTTTAGGCCATGTACCGCAGGCTTTTAAAACTGCTGTAATTAAACCCTTACTCAAAAAGCCAACGCTGGATCCAAGAGTTTTAGCTAACTATAGACCAATCTCTAATCTCCCTTTCATTTCAAAAATCTTAGAATGAGTTGTAGCTACGCAATTATTTGACCACTTACAGGGAAATGGTTTATTTTAAGAGTTTCAATCTGGGTTTAGAATCCATCATAGTACTGAAACAGCCTTAGTGAAGGTCATTAATGACCTCCTTATCGCATCTGATAATGGACTTGTTTCTGTACTTGTCCTTTTAGACCTTAGTGCAGCTTTTGATACCATCGATCATAATATTTTACTTGATAGATTAGAGCACTATGTTGGACTTAATGGAACTTTGTTGCAGTGGTTTAGATCTTATTTATCTGATAGGTTCCAGTTTGTTCATGTCAAAAATAATTTTCTTTCAACTCAAAGCTCAGACAAGGAGTTCCACAGGGATCTGTGCTAGGCCCTACTCTTTATAGTTTATATATGCTTCCATTAGGCAACATTATTAGAAAGCACTGTTTCCATTTTCATTGTTACGTAGATGACACACAATTATACCTGTCAATGAAGCCAGATGATAGTAATCAATTAGCCAAGTTAGATAGATAGATAGATCTTTAATTGTCATTGTCACAAGTACAACGAAATTCAAAAGTGCTCTCCAGTCAGTGCCCCATTTATAAAAACATTGCCCTATTATAAAAAACATAGACCTAAAATTACTAAAAAATCAGTTAAAAAGAATAATTAAAAAGAATAAATAACAAGCCACATTCACACAGACATCAACACAGGACATCATGCACACACAGTCATTGCAAGGAGCATTCAACAACATATAGTCATGTCCATTTAGCACATTACTTCCTCATTTTATTCAGAATGGTTATTGCTGTTGGATAGAAGCTGTGTTTGAGTCTGTTTGTCCTCGTGTTCATTTGTCTATATCGTTTCCCAGATGGCAGTAGTTCAAACAATGGGTGTCCAGGATGTGAAATATCCTTTAAAATATTTTGAGCCTTCTTCTGACAACGGGAGCGGTGTAGGTCTTCCAGTGTGAGGAGAGGGAAGCCAATGATCTTCTGGGTGGTGTCAATGACCCTCTGGAGTGCTTTCCTCTGAGCTACTGTACAACTACTGTACCAGATGCATATACAGTATATTAATATGCTTTCAATAGAAGCTCGATAAAAGGACACCAGCAGTCTCTGTGTGATGTTCTCCTTCCTGAGAATCCTCAGGAAGTACAGTCTCTGTTGGGCCTTTTTCACCAGCTCAGAGGTGTTCACACTCCAGGACAGGTTCTCCTCTATGTGAACTCCTAGAAAACGAAAGTCAGCTACCCTCTCTACACAGTCCCCGTTGATGATGAGAGGGGAAATCTCTGTCTTCTTCCTCCTGTAGTCTATTATCAATTCCATAGTCTTAGAGGTATTCAGGAGGTTATTCTCTCTACACCATGACGACAGCCGCACCACCTCATCTCTGTAGGCAGACTCGTCCCCCCCCCCCCCCAAAATGAGACCCACCACTGTGGTGTCGTCTGCAAACTTCACGATGGTGTTATTGTGATGGGCAGGGATGCAGTCGTGTGTATACAGACAGTAGAGCAGGGGACTCAGCACACAGCCCTGGGGGGATCCGGTACTGAGGCTTAGGGCCGTAGATGTATGATGGCCCACCCTGACTCTCTGTCTGCGACCAGAGAGGAAGCTGCTAATCCACATACAAATAGCCTGAGGAAGCCCCAAGTCCCCCAGCTTGACCACCAGTTTGTGTGGAAGAATGGTGTTAAATGCAGAGCTATAATCCACGAAGAGCATCTGCACATAGCTCCCCTGCCACTCCAGGTGGGCTAGAGTGGCATGGAGTGCTGTGGCCACTGCATCCTCTGTGGATCGATTCGGTCTGTAGGCAAACTGGTGGGAGTCCATACTGCGGGGCAGGGCTGCTATATGACTATGGACCAGCCTTTCAAAGCACTTCATCACCACCGGGGTGAGTGCGACTGGTCTGTAGTCGTTGAGACTAGAAATGTGAGGTTTCTTGGGTAAGGGGACTATGGTGGAGGACTTCAGGGAGGATGGGACAGTGGACTGTGCCAGGAATTGGTTGAAAATCTTAGTAAAGACTCCAGCCAGCTGATCTGCACAGTCCCTCAGCACACGTCCCGGGACACCATCCGGACCCGCTGCTTTTCTTGTGTCGATGGACCGCAGGGTGCGCCTCACCTCATGTTCCTCCAAAGTGAGGAACGTACTGCTGTGGGCCTGGTGTAGGTTGGCCGAGACAGGTGCAGCGACCTCAAAGCGGGCAAAAAAGATATTCAGCTCCTCCGCCAGTGTGAGGTCACCTACCGTGGTTCCTGGATTTGTTCGATAGTTAGCCAGGTGCTGGATGCCCCGCCACACCTGCCGGCTATTATTGCTGTCCAGATAGTCCTCAATCCTCCTCCTATAGTCTGCCTTAGCCTCTCTGATGCCCCTCTTCAGGTTGGCCCGAGCTGTGCTGTAAAGTTCACTGTTACCAGACCTGAAGGCGATGTTTCTCTCCCTCAGCAGTTGCTGGACCTCCCGGTTCATCCAGGACTTCTGGTTAGGGAAGATGCGGATCTGTTTGTTCACTGTGATAGTGTCTATGCAATTTTTGATATAGCACAGCACACTATCTGTGAACAGCTCCAGGTCCTGATGTTCAAAGACTTCCCAGTTGGTCCTATAGAAGCAATCCTGCAGCTGCTGGGAAGCATCCTCCGGCCATATGGCAACAGTCCTAGAGATGATGGGAGCAGTTTTTCTGAGGGGGGGCGTATGCAGGAATTAATAGCATGGACAAATGGTCAGACTGGCCCAGATGTGGTAATGGTCTAGCCCTATAGCCCAGTTTGATGTTTGAATAGACCTTGTCCAGAGTGTTCACTCCCCTAGTAGCACACTTGACATGCTGATGGAATTTAGGGAGTGCTGCCTTTAAGTCTGCATGATTGAAATCCCCCGCTATAACTTGCACGGCATCAGGGTAAATACTCTGTGTATGGCTAATGCTAGCATGAAGCAATCCGACAGCTAAGTTAGCATTAGCATCCGGTGGAATGTACACAGCCATTGCCAAAACTACAGTAAACTCCCTCGGGAGATAAATAGGTCTGCACTTAACAGTCAGATACTCTATGTCCGGTGAGCAGTGACTTTCCATGATCACTGAGTTAGTACACCAGCTGTTATTAACGTACACACAGAGCCCTCCTCCTCTGCTCTTACTGGAATCCGCTGTTCGGTCATAGCGCTGTGTAGAGTACCCCGCTAGCTCGATAGTCGAGTCCGGCATAGATGGTTGAAGCCAGGTCTCAGTGATAAAAAGAATGCATGCATCCCTGGCACAGTTGTTTACCTTAATCTGTAACCTTAGCTCCTCCATCTTGTTCACGAGAGATCTGGCGTTTGAGAGAAAAAGGCTGGGAAGCGAAGGTTTGAATGGCTGCTTCCGTAGCCTTACTATTGCGCCGGCTCTACAGCCCCGCTTCTGCTTCCTCTCCCTCCGCCGCCTGCGCCTCCTCCCCGCTGGGATGGTAATCCACGGAGAGCCGGGACTCCTCGCTACTTCCACCGGGATCTTGTGTAAGCAGAGAAACTCACTTGTTACTTTCCCCTCGTAGCATATTCCGATCTTCAGAATATCATGCCGGCTATAGGTGAAATTCGCTCGGCAAAATGTGCACAAAACAAACACGTAAAACAAAAAAAAAAAATCCAAATACCGCTCCGACTGGTGAACCATTTAGCCACTGCAACTATGTGCGCCGCCATCATACATAGCCTGTCTTAAGGAAATCAAAGCTTGGATGACTTGTAATTTCCTGCTATCATATTCAGATAAGACTGAAGTTATTCTATTTCTGGCCTGGCCAACCCGCGGCTCGCGAACCTCATGCGGCTCTTTAACTAGTTTCATGCGGCTCTTCAGGAGCTGTCACATGACATGCGTCAAAAATGCTTGGCTGGCGCTGTCATTCACTCCCCCTACAGCTAGATGGCACACTGACCATGTAAGCCTGTTTGAGTGACGTCAAACGAGCGACGAGAGAATCTTTGGTGTGACATCATTTGTGTTGTAAACAATTTCCGTCAAGTTACCTCTTGAAATGGCAGGGAAAAAAAGCACAGCCAAACGAAAATATGAAGAAGAACACAGGACGTTTTTGCCAGAGTGGGAGAGTTTATATTTTTTTGTTAAACGTAATGGCAAGCCGATCTGCCTTATATGTCACGCAGCATTAGCGCATTTCAAAGCTTCAAATCTTCAGCGTCACTTCAGCTCACTCCACCCTAACATCGAACAGGAATTTCCAAAAGGGACTGAACTTCGCAAGAACAAGTTGGTCGCTTTGAAAAGCCAGGCAGAAAAGCAGGTGCAGTTTTTCCCCAAATTTACGAAACACTCGGAGACCCTAACGCTTGCATCATATCAGCTGGCTTGGAACATAGCACGGGCTAAAAAGCCATACAACGAAGGGGACTTCATTAAAAAATGCCTCATTGATGCCTTTGAAATCTTGGCTCCTGGAGACGACAAACTAAAACGGAGCGTATCAGGCGTTCAACTGTCCCGCCACAGTGTTAAACGCAGAATATCGGATATTAATACAGCTGTTGAATCACAGTTGCACTCTGACCTTCAAGCATGTGAGTATTTTAGTGTGGCATTGGATGAGAGTTGTGACATACAAGACAAGCCTCAGCTGGCAATATTTGCACGGTCTGTGTCAAATGAATGTATGATCAAAGAAGAACTCCTTGATATTGTGCCATTAAAAGACAGAACCCGTGGCATAGATGTGAAAGAAGCAATGATGGCTGCGTTTGCAAAAGCAAATCTGCCCATACCGAAACTAACTGCAATAGCCACGGATGGAGCGCCAGCCATGATCGGATCCGTGAACGGGCTTGTGGGGCTGTGCAAAGCTGATCAAACATTTCCCGACTTTTGGAATTTCCACTGCATCATCCACAGGGAGCAACTCGTGTCTAAATCATTGAATTTAGACAACGTCATGAAGCCTGTGATGGAAATCGTCAACTACATCCGCACACATGCGCTTAACCACAGGCAATTCAGGAATCTCATCGCTGAGCTGGACCAAGGGCTTCCAGGTGACCTGCCGCTGCACTGCACTGTGAGGTGGCTGTCAAAAAGCAAGGTACTCTCTCGCTTCTTTGAGCTTTTGGATGCTGTGAAACTGTTCATGGAAGAGAAGGACAAGGACTATCCCGAGCTCTCAGACCTCGAGTGGATTATGGATCTGGCATTTTCAGTCGACATGCTGTGTCACTTGGACAGACTGAACCTGACCCTGCAGGGTAAGTTAAAAATGCTGCCTGACCTGGTGCAAAGTGTGTTTGCGTTTGTCAACAAACTAAAGCTGTTCGAGGCGCATATTCAAAAGGGAGATTTAACACATTTTCATACTCTGCTAAAAGCCAGTGAGCAAGTCACCAGCGCCGCCCTGAAAAAGAAAAGAGACAGATATGCAACACTGGTTGCAAACCTGCACGAACGCTTTGTGACCCGGTTCTGTGATCTACAACTGAAAAGACCACAGATTACGTTCCTCGTCGACCCATTTAATGTGGAGACAGACTGTTTGAAAGCCCCGCTCGTCACAGATGAGGCTGCGGCTGAGTTGGAGATGATCGACCTTTGTGAGGAGGATCAACTGAAAGCTGTTTTAAGGGAAGGGACCGTTGAGTTCTGGAAAAGTGTGCCAATTGAAAAATACCCCAACATCAAACGAGCTGCGCTTAAGATACTGTCCATGTTTGGGTCAACGTACGTCTGCGAGTCTGTGTTTTCTACCCTGAAACATGTGAAATCAAAGCATCGATCTGTTCTGACTGACACTCATTTGAAAGAATTGCTTAGAGTGGCAACAACAGAATACAAGCCAGATTTGAAGAGGATTGTTCAAGATAAGGAATGCCAGAAGTCTCACTAAGCAGCATAGTAAGAGAAAGATGTTATTGAAAATTATTCTATTATTGTTTGTGGACTTGCTTGAACTGAGAGTTTGTGTGTGTGTGAGACAGTGCACACAATGTTAACTGTTGAAAATTACTGATATTATCATGTTGGTGTGGTTATTTTCATTAGATCTGGCTGAGCAGAGGTCTGTGTATGCGTGCATACATGATTAAAAGATGATGTTCATGTGTACCCATGTGTATGATGTGGCTCTTTGCAGTAACACAGAAAAAAAAGTGGCTCTTAGTCTCTGACTAGTTGGCCACCCCTGTTCTATTTGATCCAAAAAACCTTAGAAATACCTTTCCAAATCAAACTTTTAGTTTGGATGCGATTACTCTTTCTCTTAATAGTTCTGTGAGGAATCTTGGAGTTTTTTTTGATCAAGATCTGTTTTTCAATTCACATATTAAATTCATTTCTAAGAGTGCCTTCTACCATTTGCGTAATATTGCCAAGATTAGGAGCATCTTGTCTCAGAGTGATGCTGAGAAACTTATCCACGCTTTTGTTAGCTCTAGATTAGATTGTTGTAACTCTTTATTATCAGGCTGTCCTAAAACATCTTTAAAAAGTCTTCAGTTGATCCAAAATGCTGCAGCAAGAGTTTTAACGGGTACTAGAAAGAGAGATCATATCTCTCTGGTTCTGGCCTCCCTTCATTGGCTTCCCATAGAGTTTAGAATTAAATTTAAAATCCTTCTTCTCACTTACAAAGCTCTAAATAACCAGGCCCCTTTTTATTTAAAAGATCTGATACTATCCTATTATCCTAACAGAGCACTGTGCTCCCAAAATGCTGGATTACTTGTAATACCTAGAATCTCCAAAAGTACAATAGGAGGCAGAGCCTTCAGTTATCAAGCTCCTCTCCTGTGGAAGCAGCTGCCAATCTGGATTCAGGAGTCAGACTCGATCTCTGTTTTTAAGAATAGGGTTAAAACCTTCCTTTTTGATATAGCCTACAATTCGGGAGGGATCATGTGTCTCTGAACCCTCCCTTAGTTATGCTGCTAATAGGTTTAGACAGCCGGAGGACCTCCAATAATGCACTGGGCTTCACTCCTTTCTTCACTCTCAATGAAAAATTATATATATTTTTTTTATTTAAGTTTTTGTAAAGGGTATACATGTCATTACAGCATTGCATTGTTTACATTTTCATCGCATATTCCCCCTTTTTTGTTGTTTTTTGACAACATTGGAAAAAAAATATTACAACACCCTTTTTTTTAAGTGAAAGAAAAAGAGAAATTAAAAAAAGAACAAAAGAAAACAAAAAAACCCCCCAAAAGAGCAGAAAAATAAATGAGCATCTGAGTAGCGTTGGAACAGAGAGATGCCATTATTGAAATGGTATTTAAAGATTAGATCTGATGGAAGACACATATGTGTTCCAGGGTTGCCAAAAGTTCAAGAGCCCATCCATGTCCTGTCTCAGTGCAAATTAGGGATGGGCATAATTTACCGATTTACCGATAATTGATCATTAAGAATTTCACCGAGGAAGTTCATTTTCGTCGACAAACCGTTTTTTTTTAAACAATCCGCCGTTATTAGGCCTAGTGCACGGCCGTCCTCAAACAATGCAATGGCAAAATTTGGGCACCAGGGGGCAACATTACACCATCGCCGTACCCTGGCGTGCCTCAGTTGATACATGCGGGCTTCCGTAGGGCAATCGCCAAATCATGAAGCGGTTACAGCGAAGTGTTGCGTGGGACCATTTCAATTTAAAAAATGACCAGGTGTACTGCAATCACTGCAATGCAGCATACAAATATACCTCATCGACAGGGTCCATGGAACACCCTTATTACGCAAAGAAACTGCCAACAGTGGTTGCACGCTGAGTAATGGCGGTCGTGAAGATTCTTTTTTTTTTTCAGAAACTTTATTGAGAAGGTCATGAAGATTCGGTGTACACACGTCGAGGGAAGCTGCAGGAGGCGGCGTAGTGGCTCGACGGGAAGACTATTTTGCACAAAATGGCACAAGAGAACAGCAAAAAGTTCTGCGCGGCTAGACTAAGTAACACGAGCGATAGAGCAATGCATGCGGTCTTTGTTTGTTGGGTGGCCGCTCGGCAGGGACAGAAGCTGGGTAAAACGTCTCGGCCAATCAGCTTGCGGGGTGAAACGTCTCGGCCAATCAGCTTGCGAGATTCCCGAGCCGAGCCAACACGAGAACAGAGAGAGGGCTCTCCGTGCTGATTCCTGATGTTCTAATGTAGTCTACCTGCCTTGTTACGTACCTAAAAATGTTAATGATTAACCGATTATTAATCATTAATTCTCCCGACGATCGGTGAAGAAAATTTCACCGAATGCCCATCCCTAGTGCAAATGTCAACTTTTCCATCGAATAAATGTCCTGAATCACGTTAATCCAATCTTCAGGTGTAGGACAGTCTTTCAACATCCATTTTTTTGTTAGAGCTTTTTTACTTGCCAATATTAAAACAGTGAATAAGTATTTTTCTCCTCGTCTTTCCAGTGATTCCGGTAGTAAACCCAAATACAAAGTTACAACAGAAAAGGGAACTGTTACATTGAATATTTTCCCCAATATTGTCTGTACATTGGTCCAACATTGGTGGATAACTGGGCATGACCAAAACACATGAAAATGATTTGCAGTCTTTTTACCACACAAGCGCCAACAATTCAACCCTTTACGAGTAAATTTGTTTTGTGCAGGTGTTCTGAAAAATCTTACCAAATTTTTCCATCCAAATTCTCTCCACGGCAGGGATGAAGTACTTTTCCATTGCTGTTTATTTAGCTTTTCCCATATTTCCAGTTGTAAAGTGAAATTCCCCTCTTTTTCCCATCTCTCTTTTATATAAGATAAGATAAGACAAGATAAGCCTTTATTAGTCCCACAATGGGGAAATTCCAGGATTGCAACAGCACAGGGATAACAACACTCAGAGCAACAATCAGAAGGCAAGAAAAAAAAACAAAAAACAAGAGCAGCTAATATACATATGTACATATTACTATACATATACGTATATATATTCACAGACACACAGTGCAGAGGATTGTAGCTGTGTTCTATGTATATATATATATATATATATATATATATATATATATATATATATATATATATATAGACACACAGTGCGGAGCATTGTAGCTGGATGGAATAAATATATGAGTATATAAACACACAGTGCGGAGCATTGTAGCTAGATGGAATAATATGTAGATATATAAACACACCCAGTGCGGAGCATTGTAGCTAGATGGAATAAATATGTAAATATATAAACACACACAGTGCGGAGCATTGTTGCTAGATGGGATGAAACAGCACAAACCGTCTACTTAGTTATCCTACATGTATGATTATGTACCCATACATATTCTCACCCTCCATAGCGACCGGTATTTTCCTGGTTGTATGCCGGAGGGGACCATTGTATAAGTCTATTGCGTCTTTTTCATTCAAAACTATTAGGTTGTCACGTCTTTTTGCTATCTCTGCGAGCAGCCCTGCTTAGGTTCTGTTGTATGATGTGTTGTATGATGTGTTGTCTCCTTTTAAGTCTTGAAGACCATGGTATATTTTAGAAATGTATCTGATCCCTGGAATCCCTTTATATGCCATTAAGAAAACCTTCAGAACACCTGACTGGGCCCTTTCCAAATCCTCCTTTTTAAGTATTTTGTTTATGTGGTGTCTAAGCTGAAAGAACCTGTAAAGGTCTTGATTTACTAGACCTTGTTTTTTCAAATCTTCAAAACTTCTTAAAGATTGCCCTTTAAAAAAATCATAGTATTTTATCAGTCTGTTCTCTTTCTACTTTTTAAATCTAGTGTCTGTTTTATTAGGAGTAAAGTTCTGATCATAGGAAATCCATTGCAATAATCGATAGGGTTCTTTAGTTTGATTCTCTCTGACTATGTTAAACCAAATTTTTAGCGAGGTCTCTATCCACGGGTTAGTGTTATTCAAAAGTTTAGGTAAGGCATTGTTCCCTATTATCGCCTGTAGGGGAATGTCACTTGTTATTTGGCATTCTATCTCCTTCCATTGTGTAGTGTAGACTGGGTTACATATCTCTACTAAAGTTTTAATTTGCGCAGCTTTAAAATAGTCCCTGATATTTGGCAGCGAGAGCCCACCTTTGTCTTTGTTTAGCTGTAGGGTTCTATATCTGATTCTAGGTCTCTTGCCCTGGCATATTAATCTTGAGATCCTTCTGTCCAGTTCTTGCCATGTTTTTTTGGGAGGTTCTACCGGTATTGTTTGGAAAAGTTATAGAAGACGGGGAAGTATGTATATTCATTTTGACTGCTTCAATTCTTTGTGCAGTACCTAAGAATGGTATCATATTCCATCTTGCTAGATCAGATTATATTTTTGCCATCAGTGGATCATAGTTTAGTGTTATAATTTTGTTGAGTTGTTTCGGGATATTGACCCCTAGATATTTCATAGATTCCATCTCCCAGTTAGTTTTGAATTTGCTTAGTAAACTATTCATTAGTTTAAACTATTCATTAGTTACATTCAACTATAACCCTATTTGGGTTATAGTTGAATGTTAAAAGTTGGGTTTTATGCATGTTTAATTCATACCCCAATAACTCTCCATACTCTGAAAAAACTGAGATTAGTTCTGGAAAAGAGGTGTCCGGCTGCCCCAGGTATATTAAAATGTCATCAGCAAAGAGTGCTATTTTATGTTCCTTCTGACAAAGTGTAATACCTTGAATTTTTTGATTCTGTCTTATCCATTGGCTCAGAGGTTCTATGAAGATTGCAAAGAGCAGTGGAGACAAGGGACAGCCCTGTCAACATCCTCTTTCCAGTTCAAAAGATGATGATAATTTACCGTTAATCCTTATTTTAGCTGTTGGTTTTTTTATATAATGCCTGGATAGTTCTAATGAAGTTATGAAAATTGAAACTGGATAAGATTCTACATAGGAAAGACCAGTCAACCAAATCAAATGCTTTTTCAGCATCTAATCCCAATATGGCTGCATTTAAATTATATTTTATTATATGATGAATTATATGTAAAGTGTGTCTAATGTTATCTTGTGTCTGTCTTTGTCTTATAAAACCTGTTTGGTCTAAATGAATTAAGTCTGTCAGTATATTTTCTAACCTTTTGGCAAGAATAGCGGTAAAAAGTTTATAGTCCTGATTTAACACACTGATTGATCTGTAGTTGGAGCAGTCTAGTTTATCCTTTTCAGGTTTAGGTATGACTGCAATGACCCCTTCTCTCCAGGAGGGGGGATTTCCCCTGTGTGGAGGACATAGTTAAATGTTTTCAGGAGGAGAGGAGATAGTTGTTGATTAAAGGTTTTGTACTACTCTGCTGTATAACCATCAGCTCCTGGGGATTTGTTAGCTTTAAGTTTCATAATTGCTTTTTCTAATTCTTTTGGTTGTATTTCTGACATTAGTTTTTTATTTTGTGACTCAGTAAGTTGGGGAAGATTTAATGTATTTAGGAAGGCTTCGGATGCATTTTTGTGTTTTTTGTGGGAGTACAAGTTCTTGTAGTAATTCTCAGAAGCTTTAGAGAATTTCCTGAATTCTAAATTTATTTCCTTTGATACTGGGTCACTGATATTGTAGATTGCTCTATCCGTTTGTTGTTTCCTCAATTATAGGCTAGTAATTTTGCCAATTGCTACCTGTTTCATAGTATTTTTTTTTCCAGAAATGTAAGTTTCTTCTGGATTTCTGTTGTAGATCTCGTTATTTAAGATAAGATAAGCCTTTATTAGTCCCACAACGGGGAAATCCAGGATTGCAACAGCACAGGGATAGCAACACTCAGAGCAACAATCAGAAGGCAAGAAAAAAAAAAAAAAAACAAGCAAGCAAGAGCAGCTAATATACATATGTACATATACTATAAAATATATATATACACACACACACACAGGACACACAGTGCAGAGCATTGTAGCTGGATGATTAAATATATGAATATATGAACACACAGTGCAGAGCATTGTAGCTAGATGAATAAATATGTAAATATATAAATACCACAGTACGGAGCATTGCAGCTAGGTGGAATAAATATGCAAGTATATAAACACACACTGTGCGGAGCAATGTAGCTAGATGGAATAATATGTAGATATATAAAATACACTGTGCGGAGCATTGTAGCTAGATGGAATAAATATATAGATATATAAATATAAACACACCCAGTGCTGAGCATTGTAGCTAGATGGAATAAATATATAGATATATAAATATAAACACACCCAGTGCAGAGCATTGTAGCTAGATGGAATAAATATGTAAATATATAAACACACACAGTGCAGAGCATTGTTGCTAGGTGGGATGAAACAGCATAACCGTCTATTTAGTTATCCTACATGGTATGATTATGTGCCCATACATATTCTCACCCTCCATAGCGACCGGTATGTTCCCTAGTTGTATGCCGGAGAGGACCATTGTGTAAGTCTATGCATCTTTTGCATTCAAAAAAAACTATTAGTTTGTTACGTCTTTTTGCTATCTCTCGAGCAGCCCTGCTTAGGTTGTACAGTCTGACAGCCGTTGGTAGGAAGGACCTACGACACCTCTCGGTTGTGCACCTGGGATGATGTAGTCTGCTGCTAAATGAGCTCCTCAGTGCATCCAGTATGTCCTGCATAGGGTGGAACTCGGACTCCAGCAGAGATGACAGTTTAGCCACCGTCCTTCTCTCTCCTATCTCCTCCATCGGATCAAGGCGTTGCCCCAGGACAGAGCTAGCTTTCTTAATCAGTTGTTCAGTCTCTTCCTATCGGCTGCAGTAATGCCACTGCCCCAGCAGACCACTCCAAAAGTGATGGCTGATGCCACCACCATGTCATAGAATGACTTCAGCAGCGCCCCCTTGTTACACCAAAAGACCTGAGTCTCCTCAGCAGGAACAGCCTGCGCTGTCCCTTCTTGTAGAGTGCGTCAGTATTGTGTGACCAGTCTAGTTTATTGTTCAGATGAATACCCAGGTACTTGTAGGATGTCACCATCTCGATGTCTGTTCCCTGTATATTTACTGGTGCTGTGAGGGGCTGCCCATGCCTGCGGCAGTCCACCACCAGCTCCTTAGTTTTCCTCGTGTTGATCTGGAGGCAGTTCCGATGGCACCAGTCCACAAAGTCCTGGATAAGCCCTCTGTACTCAGCTTCATCTCCGCTGGAGATGAGACCAACGATCGCAGAGTCATCAGAGAACTTCTGTAGATGGCAATGTGTTGTGTTGTGTGAGAAGTCCGCAGTATAAAGAGTGAACAGGAAGGGAGCCAGCACCGTTCCCTGGGGGGCCCCCGTGCTACTGATGATCGTGTCGGAAACACAGTCCCGGGTTCTCACAAACTGAGGCCGGTTCGTGAGGTAGTCCAGGATCCATGATGACAGGTGCTGGTCCACCCCTGCGCGCAGCAGCTTGTCCTTCAGGATCATCGGTTGGATGGTGTTGAAAGCACTGGAGAAGTCAAAGAACATGATCCTCACCATATTCCCGGGCTTCTCCAGGTGGGACAGAGAACGGTGAAGGAGGAAGATCACCGCATCCTCCACCCCAATGCCATGCTGGTAGGCGAACTGGAGTGGATCCATCGCTGGTTCCACCAGGGGGCGGAGATGAGCAAGGAGCAGTCTCTCCAGGGTCTTCATCAAGTGGGACGTCAAGGCCACCGGTCTGAAGCTGTTCAGGTCTTTGGGGTGGGAAGTTTTTGGTACAGGTACCACACAAGATGTTTTCCACAGCTGTGGTACCCTCCCCAGTTTCAGGCTCATGTTGAAGATATACGTCACAATCCCACACAGCTGGTCTGCACAGGACTTGAGGAGCTTTGCGCTGATGCCGTCCGGTCCCGACGCCTTCCTCGCCTTGATCTTCCTCAGCTCCGTCCTCACCTGGGTCTTGGTCAGGGTCAGGAGGGGGGGCTGTGTGTTGGGAGTGGGGGGGGTGTCGGTGGAGTGGGGGAGTGGGTAGCAGGACTTGATTTCTTAGAGGCAGCAGTAGTTGTTGTGCAAAAAGGGGGAGGGCGGTTGGTCAAATCTATTGAAAAAACAGATTCAGGTATGTCGCCCACTTCCCTGCCCCGCCGTGGCCTGGGGTTAGGTATTCTGGAGCCCCGAGAATGGTTTTGAGGTTTCTCTCCAGACCCCCGCTGTGATGTCGGATCTGGTTGCAGCTTTGTTTTTTTATTTCCTTATTTTGGAGCGAGCTCATTAGAATGAGTGTTGTCTTTGTGCTCTTTTTCTAGTTTCTTAAGTTCTGACTCTAATGTGATGAGTTTTTTCTTGTCTCAGTTTCTTTGGAGTGCCAGTTTTTGCGATAATCTTTTCCCCTTATTACAGCTTTGCATCGTCCTACAGTATTAAAGGGGATACTTCTCCATTATCATTTTCTTCCAAATATCTAAGAATTCTGATTCCAATTCATCATTCAGTGTCCTTTAGCACATTTGAATTTAAACCTCCAAAAAAATGATTATTTTTTGTATTTTTGGATATTTAAGTCCATATAGATCGACTGTGGTCAGAGAGGATCCATCATCCTATTTTACATGTTTTTACTCTTCCAATGTCTCTATTAAAGCAGAAAAAAATAGTCAATCCTTGAGTAGTGATTGAATGTGGTGCTGAGTAAAATGTTAATCTTTTACACTGGGTTGAATTCCCTCCACACGTACCACAGATTCCCATATCTTTAGTAGCAGTCCGAGTTTTTATACTTTGAGTTATTTTTTATTGAGAATTACCTGTTGCATCCCAGTATGGATTCAGTCTTAGACTGAAGTCTCCACCACATATCACTAAACCTTGGGCTTTAGTTATCATTAGGTCAAATACATTTTATAAAATTTCCAGTTGGCCCCTGGAGGTGCATAGACATTCAGCAGGGGTGATAGCTTCTCCCTCTAGCCGACCAAGTACCATGCTAAATCTCCCTTCTTTATCTTTGTGTTCTGAATTTTTTTCAAATATAATTTTGGTTGAGATCAATGTCGCTACCCCCCCTCCTCCTCCTCCTCCCTGACTTATATGAAGATGAAGAGATCAGTTTAAACCCTTGTCTATTAAATTTAGTGTGCTCCAAGTCTGTTAGGTGGGTTTCCTGTAAAAATATTATTCCTGCTTTGTCTTTTTTCATTTTGCCTAGAATCTTGGATCTTTTAACTGGATTCAGAATCCCTTTTACATTATATGAGATTATTTTGGTTACACCCTGTTTCTCCATTGTATTGTCTTATTTAGTATAACAGTGTAGTGGCCCTCTTTTATGCTACTCAGTAAACTGAAAGAACATTAAGAACATAAAAAACATTAAGAGCATAGTATATAAAACTTTAAAACAAAAAACTGTCAAAAAATCTTCCTGAACTGAGGTCTTTTTAGCGACCTTAGAAGAGCGTTGATGGTGCATTGGCTCTGAGGGAAATTCCTCAAACTTTGTTACGCGTTGAGGGCCCTCTCTTACCACTGTAAGTTGTCCCATGTTTTTAACGTGAATTTCAGATCCCGGTCCGAACTTGTAATGATTTTTTTTTATGACTATACCCTATAAAATTGTGCACAACCTCCCACCACCATCACAGCAAACAATCATGTTAATACAGTATTTGTTAGTGTGGAGAGTTCATGTGGTTCATTGTCACATTTCTATTTTAACAAGTTTTTTTTTTTTTAAAGACTTATTTGTTTCTAATATTATGACTGTTCCGTGAAATGTTTTACCACTTCATACTTGCTGATTCTGCATCTCCTTTAATGTTTGTTACCTTGTAGGAGAAGGGTTGGATGTGCAGATTGACTAAAAATATCGTTATTCCCTCCTGAAAGCGTCCAGTTTTAACTTATAGCCCTGGCGCTGGGTTTCCCGCTGCTGGCCCGTGGATTGTGAGGGTCTCTGTGTGCACCACGTTTGAGCCTTGATTCTTTCAATCGGGTCTGCTGCGGGTTTATACATCCGTTACTGGGAGTCCTCTTCTCGCCATATCCCTGGTTGCTTCTTCCGCCGAGTTGTAGAGACACGTCTCTTCCCCGTAAAAAACCCCAGCTTCGCCGAAATGGAGTTTGAAAGCGCAGTTTCTTCTCTCTTAGTACCTTTTTAGCGTTGTTGTATTCCCAATGCTTTTTAAGGACCTCCGGGGCGTAGTCATGCTCTACAAAAACTTTCCTTTCTTGGTGCATAAATCCTTTTTTCTGCCAAGCCAGTCTCAAAACCTGTTCTTTTGTTCTGAAGTTGGAAAACTTCACCACCACCGATCGTGCGGGGAGGCTTCCGCCGATGTCCTTGGGGGCTAATGAATGGTGCGCTATTTCTATTTTCAAATCGGTGGATTGGGGAATTTCCAGCTTCTCTCTCAGAATGGTTTTACACGCATGCAGCCATTGTGGTGAAACCGTCCTTGACTCCTTCTTTCAGACCATGAATTCTTATGTTGTCCTTCTTAGTCTTCCTTCCTGGTCGTTAGCTTAGCCTCCAGTCTTGTCTGTCGTTTGAGTAATTCAGCGTGTTTTCTTCCAGTCCTTTTATTCTTTCCTCTGCTTCCATGATTCGGGCTTCAGCCTGTCCACTCTGTTGTTGTCCTTTTTATTTCATCTTTAATTTCACGAAATTCGCCCAAGACTCTCGGCAAAAATCTCTTAATTCTTGAAGTATCGTTTTTAAGCTAACCGTGTTGCTAGCCTCAGTCTGCTCCTCTATTTCCGAGTGTTGTTGTCCTCCAGTCAGATTCTCCGGCCGATGCGCATCTTGGTCCTGGTGAATGTCGTATCTCTTCTGTTTTCATTTAGGCATAATGACTTTGTCTTTTGATTTTCACTCTTCCATAAATCCGTTAAATCTGATTTTCATGGATGGGTTCTGGGAGCTTCAGCGTTAAGCTGCTATCACCCTGGTGTCCAGACCGGAAGTTAAAAAATTATATATATTATATATTTAAAATATGATTGAGTCCCCATCGTGCTGTTTGCTCTCTACACGTCTGTTCTTTTCATTTTCTCTACCGCGCCCCCCCACCCCCCAGCCAGTGGCAGCAGATGACTGCCCCTCCCTGAGCCTGGTTCTGCTGGAGGTTTCTTCCTGTTAAAAGGGAGTTTTTCCTCTCCATCATCACCAAGCGCTTGCTCACAGGCAATTGCCTGATTGCTGGGGTCTTTCTGCAATTGTGGAGGTTTCCCCTACAGTTGAAAGTGCTATGAGATGACTGTTGTTGTGAAATGGCGCTATATAAATAAAGTTGAGTTGAATTGAATTGAATTGAATTGCCAGAAGAACAGTCCCTGAGCCTACTACTGTGATTAAACAGGATTATTTTTTTAGAGCAAGAAGTTGTTGTTTGCACTATAAATATGTGAACTGCTACGAGTAAACCAGCAATAAGTCAGCCTTACGTGATTCCTAAAAAACACAGAAATACTTTTTTTTAATTTGTGATTTTTTTTATTGCAAAATATGCTAGTTGAAATCATGAAGAAGCTAATCCATGCTTCAGATAAGGCTTCAGATCTACTACAGATCATAAATATGTCTCTGCATTCAGGTGTCTTCCCTCAGTGCTTTAAAACAGCTGTTATCAAGCCACTTCTAAAAAAAGCAACCTAGACACCTCACTCATGAACAGATATAAGCCCATATCAAACCTCCCCTTTCTTAGTAAAGTAATAGAAAATGCTGTTTTTCAACAATTGTACAACTTCCTGACATTAAATAACTGTTTTGATGTTTTCCAGTCAGGTTTTCAGCCACACCACAGCACTGAGACAGCTCTAGTTAAGGTCCTTAATAACATCCACTCCAATACAGATAATGGCAACATTTCAGTCTAGGTTCTACTGGACCTCAGCACTGCTTTCAACATGGTCAACCATAACATCTTACTAGATCGGCTGAAAAACTGGGTGGGACTTTCTGGTACAGTGCTTAGCTGGTTTGAGTCCTATTTAAGAGACAGGGACTATTTTGTGTCTATAGGTAACGACAAATCCAATCGAACAAAAATAACCTGTGGAG
Source organism: Pholidichthys leucotaenia (assembly GCA_020510985.1). NCBI lineage: Eukaryota > Metazoa > Chordata > Actinopteri > Cichliformes > Pholidichthyidae > Pholidichthys > Pholidichthys leucotaenia. The sequence continues at coordinate 256,969,911 of CM035839.1, forward strand.
TTCCCCAAGGTTCCATTTTGGGACCTTTGCTTTTCAACATCTATTTGCTCCCACTTGCTCAAATCATAAAAACAACAAAACATATTACCATAGTTATGCAAATGATATACAAATCTACATAACCTTCTCACCAGGAGACTATGGTCCAATTAAAACCCAGATCAAATGCATCAGTCAAATTAAAGAGTGAATGTGTCAGGATTTTCTTCAGTTAAACAAAGACAAAACCAAAATAATAGTTTTTGGAGCCAAAGAAAGACTCAAAGTTAGTACTCAGATTCAATCAATGATGCTAAAAACCAACAGCCAAGCAAGAAATCTGGTTGTCGTCCTGGACTCAGACCTGAATTTTAACAGCCACATTAAGACAGTAGTGAAGTCAGCCTATTATAACTTAAAGAACATAGCGAGGATTAAAGGTCTGTTTTCTCAGCAGGATCTAGAAAAGCTTGTCCATGCATTTATCTTCAGTAAACTGGACTACTGTAATGCTGTCCTTAAAGGTCTCAAACCAGGCAAAAAAGGTGTTAAGCTCCTCTGCCAGAGTGAGGCTGCTGTCTGATGCTGGGGGGCCCTGGCCACTGTAGTTGGTGAGGGCCTGGATGCCTCTTCACATCTGTTGGGGGTTGTTGTCTGAGAGGAAGCCCTCCACCTTCCTCCTATAGGCATTTTTAGCGAGTTTTATGCCTCTCCTCAGGTTAGCTCTTGCAGTGCTGTAGAGAGAGCTGTCCTTCTGTCTGAAGGCTGAGTTGAGTCTCTGATCAGAGCCTGGACTTCACTGGTCATCAAGGGTTTGTGGTTTGGAAATACCTGGGTGTGTTTGGGGACTGTGATATTTTCTACACAGCATTTGATATAGAAAAGGACAGATTCAGTGTAGGACTCCAGGTCCTGCTGTTCAAAGATGCTCCAATCAGTGCAGGCAAAGCAGTCTTGTAGCTGGAGATGAGTGTTTTCAGGCCAGGTTTTAATTGTTCGTTCGGTTGAGGGGGACTCTTCCTAAGGGAGGGGGGTGTAGGCAGGAATCAGAAACAGAGATGGTCTGTGTTATGTATTAACAGAGCGAGACGTGAGCCATGCTGTACCGAGCAACAAACTGAACTTTATTGAAAGATGTGTCACTTATACATCCTGGCCGTAGCCCGCCTGACATCACCATGCTGTACGCCTGCCACCGGCTATGGCAAGCCCCAAGGGCCAAATCCCCACACAACATCCCCCCTCTTCACAAAGCGTAGAACCACAACATCCATCCATCCATCCATCCATCTTCTACCGCTTTTCCGGAGGTCCGGGTCGCGGAGGCAGCAGTTCAAGCAGAGAAGCCCAGACGTCCCTCTCCCCAGCCACCTGCTCCAGCTCTTCAGAGGGGATACCAAGGCGTTCCCAGACTAGCTGGGAGACATAGTCTCTCCACCGAGTCCTGGGTCTGCCCCGGGGTCTCCTCCCAGTGGGACGTGCCTGAAACACCTCAAGTGGGAGGCGTCCAGGAGGCATCCTAATCAGATGCCCATACCACCTCAACTGACTCCTTTCAATGTGGAGGAGCAGCGGTTCTACTCTGAGCCTCTCCCGAATGACTGAGCTCCTCACCCTATCTCTGAGGGTGAGTCCAGCAATCCTACGGAGAAAGCTCATTTCAGCCGCTTGTATCCGCGATCTCGTTCTTTCGGTCATTACCCAAAGCTCGTGACCATAGGTGAGAGTAGGAACGTAGATTGACTGGTAAATCGACAGCTTTGCCTTAGAACTAAGCTCCCTCTTCACCACAACAGACCGGTACAACGTCCGCATCACTGCAGATGCTGCTCCAATCCGTCTGTCGACCTCTCGCTCCATTTTCCCCTCACTCGTGAACAAGACCCCAAGATACTTAAACTCCTCCACTTGGGGCAGGAGCCTGTCCCCAACCCGGAGAGGACAATCCACCTTTTTCCGGCTGAGGACCATGGACTCGGACTTGGAGGTGCTGATTCTCATCCCAGCCGCTTCACACTCAGCGGCAAACCGTCCCAGCAAGAGCTGTAGGTCATTGCTGGATGAAGCCAACAGGACAACATCATCTGCAAACAACAGAGATGAGATCCTGTGGTCACCAAGCATGACGCCCTCCATTCCCTGGCTGCGCCTAGAAATCCTGTCCATAAAAATTATAAACAGGACCGGTGACAAAGGGCAGCCCTGGCGGAGTCCAACTCTCACTGGGAATGACTCCGACCGAGTGTTGGCAATGCGAACTAAACTCTCACAACGGTCGTACAGAGACCGAATAGCTCGTAACAACAAGCCCGATACCCCATACTCCCGAAGCACCCCCCACAAAAATCCACGAGGGACGCGGTCAAATGCCTTCTCCAAGTCCACAAAACACATGTAAACTGGTTGGGCAAACTCCCACGAACCCTCAAGAATTCTCGAGAGGGTAAAGAGCTGGTCCGATGTGCCACGGCCAGGACGAAAACCACATTGCTCCTCCTGAATCCGAGGTTCGACCAACGGCCGGACTCTCCTCTCCAGTACCTTGGTATAGACCTTCCCAGGGAGGCTGAGGAGTGTGATCCCTCTAAAGTTGGAGCACACCCTCCGGTCCCCTTTTTTGAAGAGAGGAACCACCACCCCGGTTTGCCATGCCAAAGGCACTGCCCCCGACCTCCACGCAATGTTGCAGAGGCGTGTCAACCATGACAACCCAACAACATCCAGGGCCTTGAGGTACTCGGGGCGAATCTCGTCCACCCCCGGGGCCCGGCCACCAAGGAGATTTTTAACCACCTTGGCGACCTCAGCCCCTGTGATAGGCGAGTCATCCCCCTCGTCCCCAAACCCTGCTTCCTCTGTGGAAGGCGTATCAGTGGGATTGAGGAGATCCTCGAAGTATTCCTTCCACTGCCCGACGATATCCCCAGTTGAAGTCAACAGTGTCCCATCCGCACCATACACAGTGTGGACGGGGAGCTGCTTTCCCCTCCTGAGCCGCCGAACAGTTTGCCAGAATCTCTTTGAAGCCGACCGAAAGTCTTGTTCCATGACCTCACCGAACTCCTCCCATACCCGGGTTTTTGCTTCAGCAACCACCCGAGCTGCACTCCGCTTGGCCTGCCGGTACACCTCAGCTGCTTCGGGAGTCCCACAAGCCAACCAAGCTTGATAGGACTCCTTCTTCAGCTTAATGGCCCCCCTCACCACTGGTGTCCACCACTTGGTTCGGGGGTTGCCACCACGAGATGCACCGACCACCTTGCGGCCGCAGCTCTGGGCTGCCGCTGTGATCCCAGGAGCTATGTTGTCCGGGGCAATTTGCCTCTGATAGGGTCTCCCAAGACAAACTGGTCCTGGGTGAAGGGCCAGACGAAGAACGATCCAACAGACTCTCATGATAAATTGTATATCAAGGATTCAGTGTACCCCGCCCGGTATGGGGTTACCGGGGCCCCACCCTGGAGCCAGGCCTGGGGGAGGGGCTCGAAGGCTAGCGTCTGGTGGCCGGGTTTCCACCCATGGGACCCGGCCGGGCTCAGCCCGAAGGAGTTACATGGGTCCGCCCTCCAGTAGGTTCACCACCTGCAGGAGGGATCATGGAAGTCCGGTGCTATGTGGATTAGGTGGCAGTCAAAGGCGGAAGCCTTGGCGGACTGATCCCAAGCTTTCTAAACTGGCTTTTGGTACGTGGAATGTCACCTCTCTGGTGGGGAAGGAGCCTGAGCTGGTGTACGAGATTGAGCGATACCGGCTAGATATAGTCGGCCTCACCTCAACACACAGCTCCGGTTCCGGAACCAGTCTCCTGGAGAGGGGCTGGAGCTTGGCCTTTTCTGGAGTTGCCCCGGGCGAGAGGCGACGAGCAGGGGTAGGTATTCTTGTATCGCCCCACCTTGCTGCCTCTATATTGGAGTTTTCCCCGGTGGACGAAAGGGTTGCTTCCCTGCGCCTTCGGGTTGGGAAACGGGTCCTGACCATCATTTGTGCCTATGCACCAAATGATGTTTCAGAGTACCCACCCTTTTTGGAGTCTGTGACTGGGGTGCTAGAGGGTGCTCCTCCTGGAGACTCCATTGTCCTACTGGGGGACTTCAATGCGCACGTGGACAACGACAGTGAAACCTGGAGGGGGGTGATTGGGAGGAACGGCCTGCCCGATCTGAACCCGAGTGGTGTTCAGTTATTGGACTTCTGTGCTAACCACAGTCTGTCTATAAGACTATATATATATAGGTTTTTTGGACCAACAAGAATGAATTCAGATAAGACTGAAGTCATTCTTGTTGGTCCAAAAAACCTTAGAAATTCCTTTCCAAATCAAACTTTCAGTTTGGATGCAGTTACTCTTTCTCTTAATAGCTCTGTGAGGAACCTTGGAGTTATTTTTGATCAGGATTTGTCCTTCAATTCACATATTAAATTTGTTTCTAAGACTGCCTTCTATCATTTGCGTAATATTGCCAAGATTAGGAGCATCTTGTCTCAGAGTGATGCTGAGAAGCTGATCCACGCTTTTGTTAGCTCGAGATTAGATTATTGTAATTCTTTATTATCAGGTTGTCCTAAAACATCTTTAAAAAGTCTTCAGCTGATCCAAAATGCTGCAGCAAGAGTTTTAACAGGTACTAGAAAGAGAGATCATATCTCTCCGGTTCTGGCCTCCCTTCATTGGCTTCCCATAGAGTTTAGAATTAAGTTTAAAATCCTTCTTCTTACTTACAAAGCTCTAAACAATCAGGCTCCTTTTTATTTAAAAGATCTGATACTACCGTATCATCCTAACAGAGCACTACGCTCCCAAAATGCAGGTTTACTTGTAATACCTAGAATCTCCAAAAGTACAATGGGAGGCAGAGCCTTCAGTTATCAAGCTCCTCTCCTGTGGAATCAGCTGCCAATCTGGATTCGGGAGTCAGACTCGATCTCTGTTTTTAAGAATAGGGCTAAAACCTACCTTTTTGATATAGCCTACAATTAGGGAGGGATCATGTGTTTTCTGAACCCTCCCTTAGTTATGCTGCTAATAGGTTTAGTCAGCCGGGGGACCTCCAGTAATGCACTGGGCCTCACTCCTTTCCTCACTCTCTATGAAATATTTTTTTTTTTGCTGGTCATTAACATTTGTTTGTTCTCTCCCATAGATTGAGTCCCCATCGTGCTGTTTGCTCTCTACATGTCTGTTCTTTTCTTCTTCTCTATCCCCTCACCCCCCAGCCAGTCGCAGCAGATGACTGCCCCTCCCTGAGCCTGGTTCTGCTGGAGGTTTCTTCCTGTTAAAAGGGAGTTTTTCCTCTCCACCGTCGCCAGTGCTTGCTCACAGGGGATCGCCTGATTGCTGGGGTCTTTCTGCAACTGTGGGGGTCCTCCCTACAGTTGATAGTGCTATGAGATGACTGTTGTTGTGAAATGGCGCTATATAAATAAAGTTGAATTGAATTGAATTGAATTATAACGAACACCATGTTCAAGCATAAGGGTGTCCATATGTGCACCTGGCACCAGGACACCCTAGGCCGCAGGTCGATGATCGATTTTGTTATCGTATCATCAGACCTGCGACCGTATGTCTTGGACACCCGAGTTAAAGAGAGGTGCAGAGCTGTCAACTGATCACCACCTGGTGGTGAGTTGGATCCGATGGCAGGGGAGGAAGCCATTCAGGACCTGGTAGACCCAAACGTATAGTGAGGCGTGTGCTGGGAGCGTCTGGCTGAGGCCCCTGTCCGGGAGGTCTTCAACTCCCACCTGCCGGAAGGAAACTTCAACCACATTCCGAGGGAGTCTGGAGACATGGAGTCTGAAAGGGCCATGTTTCTCCACCTCTGTTGTTGAAGCGGCAGCCCCAGAACCACAACAGTCAAATCAAAAACCCTCCCCCAAAATTTAGTAAATAAACCCCCAAACACAGCATGCAAAACATTAAACTAACTGGGCACCCGGATAGAATGCTGGTATGGTCCAACACACCGAGTCCATGAGCCCTTGCCCTATGCTTCTTGTTGAAACACTATTACATTCTCTGCTATTGACGAGGACCCGATTCAGATGGTTCTGTGTCCGCCGGAGAAGGGGTCGTGGGGGGCCACAGCCAATCCAGGGGTAGATGTAGTCTTGTCCAGCATGAGCTTTGCTGGAGAACACCCCGTTTGTGGCATGTGCCGTCACCCTGTAGTGGAGGAACATGTTCTGAAGGGCATCAGAGAACATGAAGCCATATGTCAGGTGGGATCGTAGGCCATTTTTCAGCATCTTATTGAAACGTTCTACACCTCCATTAGCCTCCGGATGATAAAACACGGTTCTAATGTGCTCCACGCCCCGTTCTCCCCAAAACTCCTCAAACCCCCCAGAGATGAACTGTAGACCATTGCCCATTGTAATGATGTCTGGAACCCCCACATGGCAAACAGCAACGAGAGGAAACTGGTGACAACATCCGTTGTGACCGAGCCAGTGGGCAACACCCCCGGCCATTTTGAAAACAAATCGTTAGCCCACTAGTAGAAAACGGCTGTTTAAGGAGGCTGTGTGTAGTTCGCCACAGATGTCCAATTGGACGTGCTTCCAGGGGCCCTCCAGGTATTGTAGAGGGGGTGGCGCTCTGGTTTTCCCACTCTCCAAACACGGTACACAGTCTTAACCATAGTCTCAATGTCTTTATCAGTGCCAGGCCACCAAACCGAATCCCTGCATCGTTGCTTCACTCTAACCACTCCCAGATGACCCTCATAGCGCATAGCCAAAACGCGCCATCTCAGCGACATCGGAATCAACGTGTAGTGTCCTCTCACCACACACATGTCATTCCAGCAACTCAGTTCATACCTGAACCTGTGAAAAGGTGCCAGGTCCCCCTGCATTTTCGTGGGCCAACACCCTCTGATGAAGGAGCGCAGTTGTAACAAAGTCGGGTCCCATTCCGACTCTGCCTGGAGTTCCTGGAGGGACACCATGTTCTGGAGGGGCCTGTGCAGTGTATTGATCAGATCCACCTCCAAGGAATCACTGTCGTCGGGTTGCGTGGTATTGATTGTGGCACGGGACAGAAAGTCCACCACTATGTTTTCTTTGCCAGGGGAGAACTGAGTAGTGAAGTTGTAGGCCCACAGCCATTCTGTCCACCTGTGGATCCGCAGGGGCCTGTGTCCCAAGCCAGTCATTTCCAGCATGGTCATCAGTGCCCTATGGTCTTTGTATAGGGTGAAATGGTGTCCATAGAGGTAGATGTGCCACCGTTCACATGCCCAAACACATGTGAGCGCTTCTCTCTCACCCACGCCATACTTCTGTTCAGTCAACGTGAGGGACCTCGACGCGAACGCCACTGGGTGGTCCATACCATTTTGTACTTGAGACATAATTGCCTCCACTGCTGAACCAGATGCGTCACAAGTCACAAAAGTGGGCCATCTGGGGTCAAAATGTGCCAACACTGGCAGGGAGGTGAGTTGAGCTTTCAGTTTAGGGACTGCCGCTGAGCAGGCCGGGGTCCATTGCCACAGAGTGTCTTGTTTCAGGAGGGCTCAGAGAGGCTTGATAGTCTCTGAATAATGGGGAATGAAAAGTCCATAGAAGTTCACCATGCCCAGAAATGGAGAAATTTGTGCAGGCATCGTGGAGTCCAGGAGTCACAGGACCACCTCCATGTTCTAGTGCAGGGGGCTCAGGCCCTCAGCCAACAGCCAGAACCCAACTAACTCAATAGATTCAGCTGCGAAAATGCACTTTTCCCCATTCAGCGTAACTCCATGCTCCAGCAGCACCTCATTACATGTTCCAAGTGTTCATTGTGCATCACCCGTGATACACCATGGGCCACAATGCCATTCAGATACACTACCACACCCTTGAGGCCAACAAGGATCGTAGACATGATTTTCCGAAAACAGCTCGGCACCAAACTCAGGCCAAAAAGCCAGCGGGTGTATCTGAAAACGCCCATATGGGTCACGAGCGCTGTCAGGAAACGGCTGGCTGGGTGGAGGGGCACTTCTAGATAGCCTTGGTCCAGTTTCGAAAACACACTGGAGCTATTGAACATCACAGTGAGTTCCTCCATCGTGGGCAGTGGGTATTTGTCTGGAATGATTGCTTCGTTAACCGTTCTGAGGTCAACGCACGGTCAGATGCTGCCCATCTTCTTCTTGGCTACCACAATATTTGTGATCCATGGCAAGGCATCCACTTTCTCGATAATGCCGGCTCTCAGTAGCTTATTCAGCTCCGCCATGACGTTGTCCAGCAGGGCGAGGGGCAGCCGCCACAGAGGTTGGATTTTGGGCATCACACTTGGGTCGATGAGTGGACAGTGGTTAAAAGCCATCATGTAGCCCAGGCCCGCAAACAACGCTGGCCAGCGGACATGCCACCTGGGAGAAAAAGTCAACACCATGGAGCCCGCTGGGTCTGTGATGGAGAATCCTAACTCTCCCAATAAGTCAATACCCAACAAGTCAGCCCCATGGTGCGAAACCTGAAAGGTGAACACAGGGATAGTCTTTGACCCACACCCCACAGAGAAAGTGACCGTGCCCACCATGCCAATCTTTGCATGTCAATAGCCAAACATTTTTAGAGCCCCCGCTACAATAGGTTTCTTTGGAAAAAGTTTTCTTATCGTGGATACGCTTAGTATGGATTTACCAGCGCCTGAATCTACCATGAGCGGCACGTTGACTCCGTCAAGTTGCAAAATGTACCACTTTAGTGGCTAATTCCTGGCGCCTGCTACACATACTGAAGCTATGCCCACGAGTCCCAAATCCATTGGCTTGTTGGCGGTGGTGCAAACCCCAGCCAGGTGATTAGCACGACTGCAGCTGTAGCATTTTTTCCCTTTAGAGGGGCAGGCGGACGAACCCACCCGCTGACGAGGACAGTCACAGCTATTACACAGTTCCTGGGTTCCCGCTCCTGCCCTTGCCACTGTCCGCTGCCTTTTGGGGGTCCACCCCGAGTAGTTAGCTGAGTTGCTATCAGCCTGATGTGGAGAGAGAACTTGGACGGCCAGGTGTTCATTAGCCAGTACTTGCATTCCTAGCTGGGCAGCGGACTTGATTTGGCTAGCCATCTGCATTACTTGGCTTAGCATGAAATCGTTCTTAGCTGGTAGTAGCTTCTCCTTTAGCCACTCGTTACTCGTGCTATATACAAGCTTGTCATGAATTAGCTCTTCTTCCACAGGCCCGAAGGTGCATGTGCTCGCTAGGTTTCGGAGCTCCATAAGAAAATGCTGAGTGGACTCACCCACTTGTTGACAGCAGTCAAAGAATCTGTATCTTCGTGCCATGATGTTACATTTATCAACAAAAAATTTGTCAATCATACACAAACACTTGTCTAAAGAGCCCATGCTACCCAGTGCGCGCAACACACGTTGACCTTTGCTGAGGCAATGGATTAGCATGCTCTTCCGTCTTTCTTCATCGGCGCTGCCCGGGCCAGCTGCGATGATGTAGGCATCAAACGCCTCCAACCAGCAGCGCCATGGTGTAGCTGGCACACCCAGTGACTCCAAGAACGAAGGAGGTGGTCTTGCGCATGCCCCCATGGTTTAATCCTCACTCACCAGTTGTTATGTATTTAACATAGCAAGACATAAGCCATGCTGTACCGAGCAACGAACTGAACGTTATTGAAAGATGTGTCACTTATACATCCTGGCCATAGCCCACCTAACATCACCATGCTGTGCGCCTGGCACCGGCTATGGCAAGCCCCAAGGGCCAAATCCCCACACAACAGTCTGACTGTCCAAGGTGGGGGAGGGGGGTGGCTCTGTAGGCGTGCTTAATGTTGCTATAAACATGATCCAGTGTTCTTTCTCCTCTTGTGGGACACTTAACATGTTGGTAGAGTTTGGGGAGTACAGTCTTTAAGCATGCATTGTTAAAAACCCCTGCAACAATGTGAATTGCGTAGGGGTGATCTCTTTACTGCCTGCTGACAATGTGCTGGAGGTGGGTGATTGAGTGCTAAGCTAACATTAGCATCAGGAAGAATGTAAACGGCTGTTTAAATTACTGCCGTTAGCTCATGGGGGAGATAAAAAAGGCCTGCATAGGAAGGACATGGCCTCTAAGTCTGGTGAACATTGGCTATGAATTATTCTGCTGTTTTTACACCAAGTCTGAAGCACATAAGCACAGAGCCCCCCCCCTTCCCTTACCAGAATCAGTGTTGCGGTCAAGATGGTGTGTAGTTTGGCCAGGTAATTCCACAGCGATATCCAGAAAGTGTTCGTTCAGCCATGACTCAGTCACAATCAGAATACAGCAGTTCCGGACCTAGCAATTATAGAAGATCTCTGTGTGCAGCTCGTCCATTTTGTTGGCGAGGGATCTGACGTTGATGAGAAAAATTGAAGGTAACGGTGGTTTGGAGCAAAGTTTGAGTAGCTGGGCACGAAGGCCAGCCCCGCAGCCTCATTTCTGCTTTCTGTCCCATCATCGTCTGTGCTTGTTTGGAGCAAAGTTTGAGTAGCTGGGCACGAAGGCCAGCCCCGCAGCCTCGTTTCTGCTTTCTGTCCCATCATCGTCTGTGCTTGTGGGGCATAACAAACCACAGAGCACCCGGAAGTCTGTCAATCTCCTCGGGGATGTGGTGGAAGTCACTGGAATGGGCGCTGGAGATGACGGAGGTGAGTTGGCGACCGATGCCTATAAGTTCCTGGCGACTGTAGGTAAATAGTCCATCAAAGAGGGAGCACCTTTGTTAGATTTAGGGATTAAAGCCTGAGTAGTTTTTACGTTTTTATAGAACTTACCTAGTTTAGCCACCTATCAGCGGAAGACTGCATATACCAGCCTTGTATCCAGACCAGCTGCCCTTATCCAGCATATCATCGGGTTGAGACTCAGGACTGGGTCTCCCCACTCTCCTGGAGCAAGCCTGCCTTGAGTGACCTAGGAGTGAAGCCATACGGATTTTGCGGGCCAAAATCCCCCACAAGGCGCCGAGGAGGACCAACTTCCCTTGGCGTGAAATAACCCTCGCCAGGTTTTCATATCCACAGTAGGAACGTACCTCTTTCATGTCATCTGTTGTAGTGGTCATGCTGGTTAAATTTTCTCCATCAGAAAAGCAGCTGCAAGCCTACTGGTTTGACCCTGACAGTGCTTGGTCCCAGATACATTCTTGATTCTATCCATCCTCTCTCTCTCCCTCTTTTTCTTTGAACCCATTCAAATCAAAATTCTACACTAAATTTTTGTAACTTTTTGTTAGACCTGCTCAATTTTCTTTAACCTCAGGGACTGCACAGATTGGACCTTTAAGTACTCCAGCTTAATCACAATAATAATAAGGTAATCTTAAGTGTATAGCATGTTCATATTTCATTCATTCATTTCATTTCATTGCCATGTTTTATTCTGCTGATCTTAAATGCCTTATGTTTGTGTCACTCCACTGACTTTAATAAAGAGGGGTAACTAAAGCTAGAATGCAGGACTTGTCCTTGTCCATTATTGTAACAACTCAGTGTCAAGAATTCTGCCTCTAGACTATGAGACTGATCAAACATTGCTAATTACATTATTAATTAATGCTTAACTTATTAATTGCATAATTCCTAAGTTAAGTTGGTTCTTAACAGAGTGCTCACGACTCTTAAAAAAACCATGAGTGGTGCCCCATCTAGTGTTTCAAACGAGACATTACAAGTATTATTGATAAGCTTTAAACTTAGTTTAATAATTATATTTCCAAATTGTAGGATTCAGCACAACATTTATGGTAACAGCATCATCTGAGAGACATCTACTTTAGTAATATTTTTCTTTGTTCTTAATCCATATTAAACGTACGTATTGTGGAGAGTGTAAATAACGAAAACAGATTTATGCAGCAGACGACTTTATTCACGCTCACATCAGTCATACACAGAAAAGCATGTCCCCATGCACCGGGGGTTCTCCCTTTTATATCCACCACCCATCTCACATCACAATACATTCATCCCTTCTCCCCCCAACTCCTTATTCCTGCTACCTCACCATAATCTCAATGCCTATTGTCCTACTCTGTTTACCCTCTGCATCCAGTCTGAGATGATTAACCCCCTCTACCCCCCCCCCTACCCCCCAGAATCTCAGACCGAGTTTCAGTCCTCACGTCCTTTTGGCTTCAGTCTCCTCCCATATCTGCTGTAACGGGAGTTTACCGCCTCCGCGGCACTGCTGTGCCGGCGGGGGGCTCCTGGGGGTGTGTCTGTCTGCGGGTGGGCCATGGCAAGGGGGGAGGAACCTTCGATTTGCCCGTGTGGCTGCTCTGATGAATCGTTTACCTGGGGAGCTCTCAGTGGGGGTCTTCCACGCCGAGGGGCCCGAGCCAACACCACTTGCTCGTCCGCCACCACAAAGGCAGGCTTAAGTCCGTCTATGCATATTTTCTCCCGACGACTCCCCAAGTCTAACAAAAAATGTTTGTCCCCTGTTTCCAGCACTCTGAACGGGCCATCGTATGGTGGGCGCAATGGAGGGCGGTGGGCATCGTGCCTGACAAACACGAACGCTGCGTTCTTCAAAGTTTTTCGCACAAAAGCGCGTGGAAAACAGTGGTGGGCCAGGCCTGGCAGCATGCCTGTGTCTGCGCTATGCTGCAAACGCAGCCGCAGTGGCTGAGAAAAAACAAGCTCCGCCTGGGAAGCCTCCAAATCCTCTTTTGGTGCGGAACGCAACCCCAATAAAACCCACGGCAACCTGTCTACCCAATTTGCATCCGTCAGCAAAACCCTGAGCGCTGCTTTCAGTGACCTATGAAAACGCTCACATAACCCATTGGCCTGTGGGTTGTACGCGGTTGTGCGATGAATTGCAACCCCCAGGCTACGGGCCATCGTGGACCAGAGGTCGGAAACAAACTGAGGGCCCCTATCGGACGTGATGTCAGACGGGATTCCAAAACGCGCCACCCATGTCGTCAAAAAAGTGCGCGCCACGTCCACGGAGGTGGTTGCCGCCAGCGGGACTGCTTCTGGCCAGCGTGTGGTGCGGTCCACCACTGTCAGAAGGTGCGTGCACCCCTGCGATGGCAGGAGGGGGCCCACGAGGTCCACATGAACGTGGTCGAACCTCTTCGCCGGTATACGAAACGGCTCCAAAGGAGCCTTCGTGTGTCTGTGTACTTTGGCTTGTTGGTACGCCATGCAGGCTGCAGCCCACTCTTTCACTTGTTTGTGCAGGCCTGGCCACACGAACTTTGCTCCCACCATTTTGACTGATGTGAGCACTCCTGGGTGCGCCAGAGCGTGAACTGACTCAAACACGCGGCGGCGCCAAGCAGCTGGGACCACCGGGAACCGTTGGAATGTCTGTGCCACTCCTTTTAATCCGATGGGCATGCGTAAAAACTCAAACAAGCCGAACGGAGTTATTACCACTGTTTTGGGTATGTCCTCCGTGCGCACTGGGACCTGGTGGTAACCATGTACCAGGTCTATTTTAGAAAAAATGCATGCTCCTGCGAGGTGAACGGAAAAATCCTGAATATGGGGAATCGGGTAGCGGTCGTGCGCTGTGGCGTTATTCAATCTGCGGAAATCTCCGCACGGTCGCCACGATCCCTCGGCCTTAGGGACCATGTGTAGCGGGGATGCCCATGGGCTGTTCGAACGCCTGATGATGCCCAGCCTTTCCAGGTTAGCAAACTCCTCGCGTGCTATGGCCAGTTTAGCTGCATCCAAGAGCCGAGGTCGTTTGAAAACAGGCGGCCCGGTGGTGGTGATAAAGTGTTCCACCCCGTGTTTAGCGATGGCCGCCGAAAACATCAGGACCGTGAGTGCTGGGAACTGAGTGAGCAGTGTGTGAAACTTACCGCCTGGAGCTGTGATGTTGGCTTGTGTTATTGGCCCAGCCCCTCGAGCAAAAGTCTTAATGTCCGAGCTGTTTACTGCTACCAGCCCAGGGCCGCTAGGTCCCGCTAGCCGGTCGGCGTAGGACGGCAGGATGATGCTCTTCTGGACTCCGGTGTCTACGAGGAACCGTCTCCCCGAACGCGAGTCCGTCACGTAGAGCAGCTTGTTCTCTTCACCAGCGGTCGCAGCTGCTACCGACTGCTGGCTTTGGCGTTTCCCGAAAGCTTGAATTGGCACGGTGGCACACATCTGCGTGCGTTCTCTCCAAAGCGGCGGTGGTAGAAGCAGAGCTTGTCTCTCTGGTGCTTCCTGGCCCCCACTGCCGCTACCGTCGGCGGCTCCTCGCCTCCGCTGGTCGTCCTGCTGGGTTCTGACGCCGCTGCGTTCACTGTGAGGGCACTGGTGGTGAGGATGATCCTGTCTGCCTCCTGGGCTAGGGCATGGTAGTCATGCGTGGCCAGCAACGGCGAATTGGCAAGAACTGCTCTCACCTCTGTTGGGAGGATCCGGAGGAAAAGGTGGGCAAACAGAAAATGCCCGTCGTCCATGCCCATCAACGCCAGCATCTTCTCCATCAGTTCAAACGCCGACCCATCTCCTAACTCGGAGCGCCTCAGGAGCCTCTCTGCTCTCTCACAGTCCGAGAGCGTGTAGCGCCGGGTCAGCACGGCCTTGAGAGCCCTGTATTTGTCGTGGACTGGAGGCTGTTGGAGCAGGCTCGCTGAGACGTCCGAGCGTCCAGCGCTGCGACCACATAGTAATATCTGGTGTCGTCTGCCGTTATTCCCCGGAGGGCGAACTGAGCCTCGGTGTGGTTGAACCAAGACCGCGGGTCGTGCAGCCAAAAGTCCAGTAGTTTGACTGAAACAGCGCACACGTTGCTGGGGGTTCCCGTCCGGGCCGACTCAGGGGTTCTTGCCTCGTGTTCCATAATTCGTCAAGGGGTCACCAGTGTGGAGAGTGTAAATAACGAAAACAGATTTATGCAGCAGATGACTTTATTCACTCTCACATCAGTCATACACAGAAAAGCATGTCCCCATACACCGGGGGTTCTCTCTTTTATAGCCACCGCCCATCTCACATCTCCATGACATCTCACATCACAATACATTCATCACTTCTCCCCCCAACTCCTTCTTCCTGCTGCCTCACCATTAATCTCCATCCCTATTTACCCTCTGCATCCAGTCTGAGATGATTAACCCAGCCTCTACAGTAGCTCTAATTTTTTTTTTTTTTTGATTAAGGGGTTGAAAATGAGGTTGTACCTTGACAGCTTGAAGGTGAAGTTTTTTTTGTTTTTTACTGTGAAGGTTTCAGCCAATCAGGGCAAAGTTCTCATGTCACAGGGGTGGATCCAAGTCAGTTCAGCGGGTGCATATCAACTGCAAGCACTGTTGTCAACTTGGCAACTTTCTTGCTAAATCTGGTGACTTTTCAAATCCTCTTGGTTTTTTGGGGGTTTTTTTGGGTCAAAAGCGACTAGCGACAAATCTAGCGACTTTTTCTGGTATTATTGGAGACTTTTCTGGTGTTTTGGAGTCTCTGACGTGAAAGCACTATTGCTCTTAGTCTGCAGTTACTGTCTTCAGCAAGCAGCGGGTGCTACTGTGAGCCTCTCCTATCCCAACGCACACACAGGCCCTCAGTCTTGCAGTAACTGTTGTGTCCATACTACTTATAATAATGAGCAGGGCAGAGGTGCACTGAACGTAGCTTTATTATAACAATAGGAATACATACAACAGGTGTATGGCGCTCCATAGTCCAGGGCTCGACGGCACAAAGAGACATGGCTACCTCCCGTGGCACCTCTTATACTGCAGGTGACGCCACCACCGGAAAAGGCGGGCAGCCTCCCCTCACTATTCCCCATGATCCCTGCCCGCCATCTTACTACTGACATTCATCCGTAACATTCCCCTTACCCTTTAGAAGAATGGCAAACACACCCATCAGCCCTCCCAAATTTGTTATCCAACTCACACACTAATAACAACAACATTCTATATACAAAACAATAGTAAACCTATTCATACACACAACATAAGCTAGAGTGCCGGATAGACTGCCGCCGCCCCCTACATGGCCAGGTGGATTATTCTGCCGCCATATTTTCAATAGCCCAAAATAAATACTGCCGTGTTTCTAAAAAAAAATAATCCCACACAATTACACACTATTCACACCTACTTACATCTAATATTAATACATAATTTCCAACCCCCTATTGGCGGCCCCCACCCAACACACCCACCCCACACTTGGACACATCATACACAGAAATACAGTGTTGGGTAAACCATATCTTCAAATAAATTCTAATTGTAACATTCCAAATCTCTCTCTCTCTTTTTGTTTAGTTTTTTTTTACAATATCCCATGAATAAAGTGAATCAACCAGCCTTTACACCAAATTCATTCAATTTATATCCTTTGTCAGTTAACTTTTCCTTTTTTTTTTATATATTACCGGGGCACAAACCCAATAGAATTGAACAAACTATTTATACTATGACATGGGCTTCGGAACTCAAAACACACATATCAAATACACCCCAGCCACATCACAGACCCAGTGGAGCCCGCCCCCACCCTCCTTTGATTGCCATCTGGTGGGTCCAACCCAGACTACCTCCATCTTTTGGCCTCTGGAGAAGAACTGCACTTTCTCCCCTTCTATACCACGCAGCGCAGCTCATTGGGGTGCCTCAACGTCTCGTCGGACAGGCCCAAATAGCATTCGCTCCGGGCCGCCATCACCTGTAACTGCCCCTGGTCATCGCTCTTCTCGCAACGTGCATAGGTCCCTCTCGGCAGAGCTTCAACCCTTGGGCGAACCACGTCACCAACATGCAGGGGAGCTCTGTTAATCCTCTTCGGACTAAAGTGTTGTGAGCGGGTCTCCCATTTAGGAATGGATGATCTCCCAGTCCGGCCGGAAGCCATTTTCGAAGGCCGTCTTCTGTTGCGTTTCAAAACTGCACCCGTCAGTCTTGCTCCAGTGCTGTTCAGCACCACCGGGTTGTTCCTGCCTACCAACCCGGGGGTCCCACCGTGCCGTCCAGTTCTCACACCAAGGTCAACTTGAACTCTGACACCAGGTCCCTCCCAGGGAGGCGCCCCGTGATGTTCACCCATTCCATCTCCTGCAAGGCCGGGCCAGTCATGGTCCCACACTTCACTGTCTTCCACCTCCGGAGCAGGTTGGTCCCACAAACCACAACCCAACCACTCCCCTCTCGTATCAATAGCGATGTAAAAGCCCAAGCCATAAAACATGTCACACCCCTTGATATTGGATCCCGAAGTGATCACCACAACACAAATGTCCGTCATGATCGGTAACTTGTATCTTGCCGTTAATTCTACCGCCCCCCTGCACAGCGAGCTTATTCCAGCCATAGCCGTAGAAGGGGGTGGACTCCTTGTGTAGACGGTAGTGGGGAAACAGACTCTTCACCATTGCCAAATTCAGCACTGAAGGCACCGAACCAGTATCCACTAGTAACAACACTTCAACGCCATCCAGCTCCACAGTGCAGAGCACACGTCCGTATGTCTCCGGGGAAACAGCATCGACCACTGTCGGAGTCTTCACGGAAGGGCCTTCCCCCTGTCTCCATTCCCTCCGCTCAAAATTCATTGCTCATCTAATGTTGGAGTGGATCTCCCACTGAGGTCCCCCGTTATTGTTTCTGCAGCCTCAAACTGTTGCGCAATTTCAATGGCTGTGGCTAACGTTAGCTCAACCGAAAAAGTCAGGAGTCTTGACCTGGCTGCAGGACAGCACATGTGCTCCGCCAGCTGGTCCTGGATCATTTCATCCTGCAGAGCTCCAAATTGACGCTCACCCGCCGGCTGATGCAGGGCCAAAACAAACCGCTTCATCAACTCTTCCACCCGCTGGCGGCGTGCTGAAACTGGATGTGGCAAACAGTAGCATTCTCTGGGGCACGAAAATAGCGCACCATAAGCTCCACTGCCTTGTCGAAACTGTCAGCTCCTCCTAGTTTCTCGAGGATCCGTTGGCCCTCCATGCCCAAATTATGGACCAATATCACCCTCGCGCAAAGCTTCTCGAGCTTGCCAAGGTTAAGGGCCACCAGGTAACTATTGAAAGCCGCAAACCACCTAGGCCAAGACACGGGGCCTCCATGAATGGCCGAAAACTAGTAGCAGCACGCTCCATCACCGTGTTCTGCTCGTCGCCAAATGTTGTGTCTATACTTCTTATAACAGTGAGCGGGGCAGAGGTGCACTGAACGTAGCTTTATTATATCAATAAGGAATACATACAACAGGTGTACGGCGCTCCGTAATCCAGGGCTCGATGGCACAAAGAGACATGGCTACCTCTCGCGGACCTCTTTTACCCCAGGTGACGCCACCGCTGGAAAAGGTGGGCTTTCACCCCTGACTATTCCCCGGGATCCCTGGCCGCCATCTTACTACTGACATTCATATGTAACAGTAGCCTCATGCAGTAGGTAGCTGCAGTCAGAGAGGAGACCCATGCCACTCGTGTCCAGGCTGCAAATGAATTGTGCATGCACAGCCCCACGCCACTCCTGCCCCATTTTACAGGAAGCCGTTTATTGGAGATGATACACGGGCATACTGCCTGTACTGTCCCCAGCCTGGGTAAAGGAGGAGGGTTGGATGAAGAGCTAACAATTCCACCCCACATAACAGGCATTTGTTTAAATTTGATATTCTAGCATTAAACAATGCAGGACAAAACTGATATAGGTATTATGGTTCTAGACAAAGCATTAAAGTCATGAAGTTATTTTGAGAAGTGGTGGCCTAGTTAAAGATCCTGCTGTCCACACATTCACACACTGATGGCAGTGGAGCTGCCACACACAGGCGCTGGACTGACCCACCAGGACCAACTGGGGCTTCAGTGTCTTGCTCAAGGACACTTCGACATGCAGGCAGAGTGGGAATCAAACCCCTGACCCTCCAATCAGTAGTCGGCCACAATACACCTGCGCCGCAGCCACTCCCAAAAGCAGTGTTACACTGCAGGTTGTATGATATCATGAATGTAGCATTGAGTTGATATCTTTGCACTGAATCACCGCACAGCTCTATGTGTTACCACACACTGCAGTGACATAGCGGTTGATTTTGGACTTACTGAAATATACACTGAAATATACAGCTCTTGCTGGGACGGTTTGCCGCTGAGTGTGAAGCGGCTGGGATGAGAATCAGCACCTCCAAGTCCGAGTCCATGGTCCTCAGCCGAAAAAGGTGATTGTCCTCTCCGGGTTGGGGACAGGCTCCTGCCCCAAGTGGGAGGAGTTTAAGTATCCTGGGGGTCTTGTTCACGAGTGAGGGGAAAATGGAGCGAGAGATCGACAGACGGATTGGAGCAGCATCTGCAGTGATGCGGACGTTGTACCGGTCTGTTGTGGTGAAGAGGGAGCTTAGTTCTAAGGCAAAGCTGTCGATTTACCAGTCAATCTACGTTCCTACTCTCACCTATGTCACGAGCTTTGGGGTAATGACCGAAAGAACGAGATCGCGGATACAAGCGGCTGAAATGAGCTTTCTTCCGTAGGATTGCTGGACTCACCCTCAGAGATAGGGTGAGGAGCTCAGTCATCCGGGAGAGGCTCAGAGTAGAACCGCTGCTCCTCCACATTGAAAGGAGTCAGTTGAGGTGGTATGGGCATCTGATTAGGATGCCTCCTGGACGCCTCCCACTTGAGGTGTTTCAGGCACGTCCCACTGGGAGGAGACCCCGGGGCAGACCCAGGACTCGGTGGAGAGACTATGTCTCCCAGCTAGTCTGGGAACGCCTTGGTATCCCCTCTGAAGAGCTGGAGCAGGTGGCTGGGGAGAGGGAAGTCTGGGCTTCTCTGCTTGAACTGCTGCCATCCGCGACCCGACCTCCGGAAAAGCGGTAGAAGATGGATGGATGGATGGATGAAATATACACAGTAAGAGGCTCAGTTTACTAACTAACTAACCTGCACTTATATAGCGCTGTTCTAGTCTCAAAGACCACTCAAAGCACTTTCACTAGTACTAACCCTCTATTCTAAGGGCCTATAGGAAACAGATATCTAGGGACAATTTAGAACAACCAATTAACCTAACATGCATGTCTTTGGATTGTGGGAGGAAACCGGAGCCCCCGGAGTAAACCCACGGCAGCACAGGGAGAACATGCAAACTCCACACAGAAAGGTTCCTACCCCTGCCAGCCTGGGGATTCGAACCAGGAACCTTCTAGCTGTAAGGCAACAGTGCTAACCACTGCACCACCGTGCAGTGTCTGAGCAAATGTGTGCCCATGAGCTCTGATCTTGTTATTTCAGTCCCAATAGATGGACAGGAATTTTTCCAGTCTGTCGTTTGCATCACATCTTTGGGCTGCTGCGTCCTCCACAGCCTCTTTGTTAACGTCCTATGGAACTTGCTATATCCTTTTGTTTATGGTGTGATGGACCCCAGGTGATGCCCAGACCCATGTCGGCCATCACTCCTGTCACTCACACATGCACACTACTACCCACGGCCAGCATTGCATATTCACATGGGCTGGTGTCCCATATGAGGACACCAAATTGCCCCGCCGTGTGTGTCTCTTTCTTTGTCAGTGTTAAAATAGGTGATAAAAGAGGACCTAGATTCCCCTGTGGTAATGGCACCTCAGGGACCCTTGCCTAATTAAAGGGCTGCCCCTTCCAATGAACAGTAATCATTCACAGCTCCGCCTAGACAAACACGTGTGCTTTGAATGGATGAGCAAACATGGGATGCTGGCTTGCCTTGTTAAGCTTTTAAAGAGGTGCTTAATGCTATAGAAAGATCCTTTCCCCTATAATCATAAATACAATATAATGTAGTGTGGTGATGAAGTGAATCCAGGCTGAAAAACAGCAAAACAATATATTTGTTCCCATTTTACAAATAGCTATTAATCCACAATTACAAAGACACTACTGTGCATATTCTGCCAGAGCTGCTGGTTTGGTTGTGTGTATGTTTTCCATGAGATCTTGTCCAATCTCTTGAACAATACTGCTTAAGAAGAGCAAACGGGGGCAATAGAAATAAGCAGCTCTGAAAAGCAATCTGTAGTTTAAAGCTGCAGTCACAAAGTTTCTTACAAGCAGTTTGTAAGAATCTTCCAGTTCCTACAAATTCTGGAGTTTGCAGACATTCGTGAATGGGAGCAGTCCAGCCGTCCAGGCTCCTCTGCCGTCAGGGTCCTGGCTTGTGGGACGCCCTGCTCGCCCCCCCCCCCCAACTTCAATCTAAAGACTGACCTTTCTTGTTTTCCTTGATATAGCGTTATCAATGACATCATCATATGGAAGTTGCTCAGCACTGGTGTGACTGCAAGACCAGCAAATAGGTTCTTCATCAATCAGTATCATGGTTTATAATTTAAATTTAGAAACTATAGTTATAATCATCAATATTAAATCAAAACAGTTTGAAATGTTTCACTCTGCTTGTAATGAATATTGAGAATGCTTATTGAATTATCTTGCAAAAAGACATTAACTTAAAAAGAACGACTTTATTAATATAGTTTTTCTATGCAATATTTCTATTTAGCTTGTTACAGCTTACAAAGTAAAAACTGTTAAAAACCACAATCAATAAAAAAATTCATACACTCATCTTTATTATTGGCATTTCAGTCAAATATCAGTTTTGTTTTATTGATTGTGAGTCCAACCCTGTTCTGTCCACATGAGGTTCTAAAGATGTGAATCTTCAGTGGACTCATGATTAGATTATGATTCAGGCATTAACGATTTGAATGTAAAATGATTCACAGTGCATCCTGATGTATCTATGTTACATCTTCATTTAAAAAAAAAATATGTATTTTTCAGCATTTAACTCTGTCATTTCAGCTGACAGCTCACGTGCACGATGCAACAGCACAGGAAATCAACCACACGAAGGGGCACGTTTGAAAGTTTATTAATTTCCAAAATAAATGCACAGCTACAGAAACAGTCACTCGCCAGAGGACTCCACCTGTGGAGAGGAAACGAGAGCTGTGAGTGGAGGAACGGAGTAAGGGGAAATGGGCGAGCCAAATTGCCACTTACTTGGGTTCTGAGGAAGAACCGGCAGGACCCCAGTGGGGAATAGACGAATCAGTAGGGTGAGGGGAATGAGCTGATGGTGCCTGACCGGGCGGAGGTTGTAGCCGAGGAATTATGGAAATCTGGCAGGAGAGTGTGCACAATCCTGAAGACATACCCGCACAGTGGCAGTAACCTGAGAAAGAGAGGGAAACAAGATTAGACCGCGCGTCAATACTTGTTAAACAGATACTTGCTTGTCCTTAGACGGGCAGTATACCCAGACGAGCCAGCGCTGACTGTGCGGAGAGAGCCTCCTTAAGTACGCTGGCTGATGAGCGGGAACAGGTGCGTCTTCTGCCTCAGGTGCAGTGATGAGTTGATGAATGTGAGACAGGACGGGAGGGGTGCGTTCTTGCTGCCCATGACAATTACTGTAATTTATGAAAAGAAAAAGAGACACAATAAAATAGAAATAAAAATAAAGTTTACAAAAATACAAAAACCAAGTTAAAACAAAAGCTTAAAATAAAAATGAGACCATTAAAAAGCAGTTGATTTGAAACAACAGGAAGCCTGATTAAACACAAATGTTTTTAGCTGCTTTTTAACACACAGAGACACACACACACACACACACACACACACACACACACACACACACACACACACACACACACACACACACACAACCCTAACCCTAGTTTATGGAACTTTAGTTTCAGCAGTGGTCGCTGTATGATTACACATTTCTATTTATTTCACATGCAGCACAATTACATACAAATCACTTTTGATATTCTACAGTTACCTGGAGAATATATTAGCTTTTAAATGTGATCGGAGCAATAGAAGGGAGGAGGTGGAGAAGGGTGAGACTGTACTGTAGATAGGGAAAGAAGTGTGCCACCTGTAGAGGGCACCAATTTGCCACAAATAAGATGGGAATAATAACTATGAATCTTTTTTTTTTCCGCATTCTCATGGTGCTCCCTAGTGGATGCCACCCTGGGCAACCGCCCATGTGGTCCATATCTGAAGACGCGACTCGCTGCCGTTAATTTCACAAGAGCAACTTGAGGGATTCTTCAGAAATTTGGTGCTTTTCTGTTGTATGAGGGCCCTAGAGTTCTTATGTTCTTCATAAGGATGCCTTGGTGTCTGTCTACGGCATACTTAGTGTCATCTTACGAAAATTTTTGTCATATGGTAAATAGCGTTCACTTATATAGAGCTTTTTCTCATCTCTAGATGACCAAAGCGCTTTACATGGCACCCCTATGTGCAACTCATGACACTCTCAAGTCAATGGTAGGAAGATCTTACAGCTTTTGTTGGGGTACATAACTGGCAGTCGTCCACTCTCCAACATTCTGTGTCCGAGTGATCATCACATCTGCTAGAAAATTTGTGGAAAAGTTTGGTATTTGTTACTTTCAAGATGGCAATAATGCCGAGAAGACTAGAGCTGCACCTTCTACAGCTGCAGCTGCTGGACGTTGAAGAAGATGAAGTGGTTGTAGCTGCTTCTTCCTCCTTTCTCTTCCTCTCTTTCATTGTTTTGTTTTTTTCTCAACAGTAGCAGTAGAGAACCTGTTGCTGTGTTACCAAGCAAACAACCTGAAACTGAATGTCCAAAAAAAAACTAAGAATTCATACTGGACTTTAGGAACCCCCACCCCCCATCCCACCCCACCTCCCTCCTCATGAATGGCGACTGTGTGGAAAACATCCCCGCCTTCAGGTTCTTAGGCACCCACATCTCCTCTGACCTCTCCTGGACTGTCAACACCAAGACCCTGGTGAAGAAAGCCAGCAGTGGCTGCACTTTCTCCGTGTTCTGAGGAAGAACAACCTGGACCAGAAGCTGCTGCTGGCCTTCTATCGCTGCTCAGTGGAGAGCGTGCTCACCTTCTGTCTGGGTGTGTGGTACACCGGCTCCACGGCTGAGAACAGGAAGGTTGTGCAGAGGGTCATTAACACCACCCAAAAAATTATCGACAGCCCTCTGCCCTCCCTGGAAGACATCTCCAGAGCCTCCTGTCTCAGAAAGATCAAGGCCATCACAGGAGACCCTCACATCCCCCCACCACCTGTTTGACCTGCTTCCCCTTGGATGACGGTTCAGATTGATCAGGTCCCACACCTCCACACTGACAAACAGTTTCTTCCCCTGGGCCATCCAGACTGCAAGCAATCGGAGGCCCCACCCACCTCCGTCTTAACGCTCACATGCACAGAACTGAGGACCTTTTAATTATCTCTATAACTGACCTGTCTTTGTACCCCCTCACTTTCATGTATACTGTCCCATCGGTGAAACCACTCCTATATATTTTTTCCAGAATCCTTAGGCCATTTTACTCATTTGTGTGTTCTGCACTCTTATGTACATAGTTACACCACACCTGTGTATATTTCCATAATCCTGGACCATTTTTATTTTTATTTCAGTCATGTGTTTAATCATGTGTTCTGTAACCGTGTTTTATTTAATCCTTCTCTCTTACTTCATTGCACAGTAGCCTGGTGGAGCTCCCACAATTTCATTGTACTGTACACCTGTACAGTGACAATAAAGCCTATTCTATTCTATTCTATTCTGTTCTCCTTGTTGCTCTTTCCTTTGAGTTTCATGTCTCAAATAGGCCTAGTAAAAGCACGGTTGATGCCTTAAAATAGAAATATGAAATTTTTGCAGCAGTTTTCTCCTCGAAAACCTTGCACTGAATAACGATTTGTACGGCATGCGTGCGGCCTACCTTGAAGAATGCTGCAAATGTCACACGAATGACGTACTTCTGCCTTATGACGTACTTATGCAAATGGCGATTTCTACGGCATTTCCTACGACTGCTGTCAAGGGCCCTTAAGACCAACTTAAGGTGTTCTTGCGGCATACTTAGTAGGAATTTGGGGTTCTGGAATGGTCTCCTTCCCCTAAATAATCCAAGACCATCTTATGTAGTTCTTACCTTGCTCCTGTGGCATTTGTAAAGCTACTCTACAATCTGTGGGATGTTTGTAGAAAATCTTGGACAAGACCATTAACCAGGCTATGAACTTACCAATGGCCTATGAACACTGGATTTACCTATGGCTGCCTTAAGAAGCCCGTACAAAATGCTCCAAAAATCATTCGTAGGGTGTTCTCAGCCATTCGTAAGGGTATCTGTGACTGTAGCATAAGTGTGAGTCTTGTTGATGAATGACCTTTAATCTGTTGTGTCTTTTCCCCCCATTTGAGTTAGGGGTGCAGCATTGCAGTGGGGTTTTAGCAGTTGCAGCCATTGTGTTTCTCTTCACACACTTTGAATAAAAAAGGGAAAGAGAAGAGAATCAGCAACCCTAACGGCACTTAAGCGTGATGATAAAGGAAATTAACTAGCTCATATTTTTTTTTCCACGAGTGACAGAAACATAATCAGAATCTGGGTTCTTGAGGCTCAGGTGTGAGGGTGTGTGAAATAAGACTCAATGACAGTCTTCAAAAAGTACTCTTATTTCCAGGCAGAGCTAACCAAGCTTCAAATCTTAACAAGACTCTCCTAATGAGCTCAATGAAATGCTCACTGGCTTAATTAGACGACGTGCTGATGTGCCAGAGAGATTTGAGGCCTTTAGTGTGTGTGGAGGATGAAGGAGTTTTGGGGTTGGGGTATCTGTGTGAGGGTGTTGTTGGGGGTGGGGGTCAAGCACTTCAAAGGCATTTCTATACTGGGTTGTTGTTTTTTTTTTTAGACTAGTGCAGAACAAGCTTCATTGTGTTACATAAACTTAGTTTGTTAATCATTCAAGCATATCTATTTTTTCAGCCGGTAAACTGAAGAAATGATCTTCTTCACACTAAACTACCATTCAAGTTTTATTTTACATTTCTATTATCATCACATTCTAGTTAGACCAGGATCAGCGTATGCATACCTGGGGTTTCTGTTGGAGGGTAAAATCTGGAAGACATTGAGTATGCTGACGACACTACCCTACCTGCTGATGAACTAGAACGACTCCCAGACACCCCTACTGTGTTCGACGAGGATGCCAACTGGTCCAAGATTGAGCTAATGCACACTGGAGAAAGTCCTGACCCTGCACACCTCATCTTCAACCAATGTCTGGACAACTTTGTCTCTACTGTTATGTATGTAATCAGAGACTGGAGTCGTCTTATGCCAAGCAACGAACAGCCCTTTATTGAGGACACACAGAACTATATACACCACGGCTGCAGCTCGCCTCGTGTCATCCCGCAAGGCGGGTACGGCCAGCCCCAAGGGCCAAACTTATACACAATATTCTCCCCCCCTTTAGAAAAGTCCAAAGCACACACACAATTAAAACCCTCCCCAATTTAAGACCCGAATCACACACTAAGAAACTGAACTGAAATCACTAAAGGGCCTGTCACATTCACACAACAAACTAAAACTAGGGAGGACGGGTGGACTGCCATCCTACCCCCACACGGCCAGGTGGATTATTCTGCAGCCAGTACTGAATAAAAGAAAGTCCATTTATAAACTAAATAATGCCGTGTTTCCTAAACTGAATAAAACACATAAAACAATCCAACACCACAACATAAACCTATGAACATTAGAACTATTTTCAAGTTACACCACTGTTCTCAGGCAGAAAATGGTAGAACCGGCTTGGGGGCCCAGGGCAGCCCCTCAGTAGATGTGTCCCTGGAAGCAGCCTGCCCCCAGGGTCGTAACCAAACTCACAGACAAGGGTGTCTCTTCTCCTCACCATCACGTGCCCCTCTCATCTGGACCTGCCATCTGAAGCCTTCTCCCGGACACACCGCAGCTGGTTGGGCGTGCCTCCACGAACCATCCAACAGTTGAAAATAGGCTGTACCTCCTTTAGCCACGATGCGCAGCTGCCCCTGGAGATCCTCAGGCTGTCGTTTAATCCATATTCACCGTGGTTGTCCGTCCTGACGAACCCAAACCCAGTCTGCAACTCTCAGGGGAGTTTTGCTCGGCTTGCAGTGTTGCTGCTTGGCACGCGATTTCTCCCTGCCTGACAGTTAGACCCTGACCGCTTTCAAAGCCGCTGCAGTTGTCGCCATTGTAGCTGCAGATTCACCGGCCCCCTGTGGCCGGGCTCCGGGGAAAACGAGCTCGCTCATCAGCGTCACTCGTCGATCCAAGTACCTTGCCGTTATGCCCAGCACCCTCGTCCAAGGCGTTCTGAGCTCTGGCACCGAGATCCTCCTGTGCCAACCACAAGCGAGGCCGGTCCCGCTCGACCTCCATGGCGTCCTGCAACTCCTCGCACTGCTCGCTCCCAGTGTCCGTTTCCGACTGTGGCTCGTCTCGTGTACAAGAACAGTCCGGGACCTCCTCTCTGTCATCCGAGGTGCCCCGCTTCACCGCGCCACGTACTGTGGTTCGTGCCCGATCGCCGCTGCTGCTCTTTGGGTCTCTCAGCATGCTTTCCTTCCCGCTGCTCTGACTCCAGCTGCGGGGAAAACCAAGCGTTTGGTCGCTGCTGCTGCTTTTCGCAGCATGTTCGCACGCTCCTTCCTGCTGCTCTGGCCCTAGCTGTGGGGAAAACTGAGCCGAGTCTGGTCGCTGCTCTCCCCCCGTGCCATCTTTGCTCACCACGCTGTTTTCACTTCCAGTGCTGCGGTCACTCACCATGCTGAGCTTTTTGACTGGCTTGCCGTCCTTGGTGGACGCGGGCTTTCTCTCCTGTGGCTCCGGCAGTGATAGAGAGTAGACTCACGCACTGGAGTACGAAGAATAAAACTCCTTGTGTGAAATAACGAAACGTGTTCTGCTGATTCTCTATCACAGGTTGGTAAATACTAATAATTCAAGAGTGCAATATAAACTGTAAGAGTCCTAGGATGTCCGAGATTATATTGTGATACGTGTGAGGCGAAAAGCGGGTTTGTAAGGGTATTTCTGTTAAAGTTGATGTGTTGTTGTATAAGCTAACCTGCTAATGTTAATGATCGAGTGTATGGGACGTACCACAACAGTGAAATCCGCCCACGTTAAAAACCATTTGCTTACTTTATTTAAAGACTGTTATGGAAACGGTTTTTCTCATACAGTACGACATTTACTGGTTTGATTTGTCACCAAGTGTGCATATTTCGGGTGTATTACCGAATACCAGGAATACTATTGTAAGTGTGTTAGGTACACAGTGGCCAGGTCAGTGAATTGTTAAGAATAACACCACATGCTGTACATTTATGACAGTGCTTAAAATGATTAATGTAAATGTAAGTTCATGGGTTATTGTTAAAATATAAATATTTGAACAAGTTAAAAGCTATATACATGGGAAGGAGATAAAACCAATAATTCATTTCATGTTAGAGTAATTTGTTAAGAATGTTAAGTATACAGTTAATGTCAAATCGGAATTGTGATAAATGGACATGATTGTGTTTTGTTTAATGGGTGATGTGATCAGACAAGAGAGAAACTATGGACTTTGATAGTAAATACTAGTCAGTTGATGTTGGTCATGTGAATGACTTGAAAGAAGAATAAAACTCCTTGTGTGAAATAACGAAACGTGTTCTGCTGATTCTCTATCACAGGTTGGAGAGTTAACTTCCACATGCACGTTTCCTCCTCCTGGGGCCGCTACCCAGGGGAGCAACAATTTTGGGGGCTCGTCCGGGATTAGCGCCACCTACTGGTCTGGCACTAATCATTGAAGAACCAAGGATGCTGACCACCTGTTCCTGAGCCATTGACCTAAGCGACTGACTACAGGAGACCACAGCCATGTCTGCTCTACATGACCTGAGATGGGAAATCCAGCAAGAGCTTCGCCAGCTGACCATTGCCCGCTGCAGAAACGTCCTTTACAAGCTGGCTGAGTCGTTCAAGGATGAGGTGGGAGAAGATTTGCCAGGCGCAGAATCGACCGAAGTGGAACTCTTCGACTTCATTGCTGACTCGCTGAGAAGTCCACAACTGAAGAGCCTTGAGGACCAAGGATGTCTCGCCTACTTGCTTTCCGTGACCTCATCATTGAACTACAACGGCCCCACAGCAGCTGGAGAAGTGGATGCAGAGGTGTCACCCGACGATGATCCGGTCATAGTGGTTCCTGTGACCACTGGAGCTGCAGCACCATCAGGGAAGAACCATCCAACATCACCATCTGTAGTTCCTGACCCAGGGTTAGTCAGACTGACTGAACTTACGTCATGTAAGTTACATGACGTACGATACGCATACGATATGCATCTGTTGCCACGTAGAGAGTACAGATTTATGGTGGTCAAATCTCTGATTTTGATTCTGATTTGAGGTTACAATAACTTGTGCAAACAGCTTGATGAAGGGCTAAATGAAGGGTTCACAGAGGCTGAGATTATCAGAACGGTGTTTAAGATAATTAAGCCTGGTACCTTTAAAGATATGCTTGTAACCAAGGATAGCCTTACTGTAGCTGAGTTAAAACGTC
This sequence comes from Pholidichthys leucotaenia, assembly GCA_020510985.1. Taxonomy (NCBI): domain Eukaryota; kingdom Metazoa; phylum Chordata; class Actinopteri; order Cichliformes; family Pholidichthyidae; genus Pholidichthys; species Pholidichthys leucotaenia. The sequence goes on from CM035839.1 coordinate 256,999,260, forward strand.
TCTTAAGGACACATCTACGCGAGAAAAGCAGGCACTGAATTATTTCAGGAGCTGAGTAATGCTAAGCAAAATGACAAAGAAACACCACAACAGTTTATGTATAGACTAATGGGGCTAAAACAGCGTGTGTTGATTGCATCTAAAAACAGTAGTGGGTTTCATTATGACGACAAGTTGGTACAAGGTGTGTTTATCCATTCACTGTATCAGGGTTTGAATGAAAAATACTCTTATGTTAGGAGAGACCTTAAACCTCACATCTCCAACACCAGTGTCACAGATGACTCCATCCTGGAGCTCATAGCAAATTTTGTTAGTGAAGAGACAGAGAGATTGAATAGGTTGGGACAAAGCCACAAACACAAAGTCACCAGTGTTAATGCGGCACAGGTAGAGACAGATCAGAGCTCAATTAAAATGCACACTGAAGTCCACGCTAATCGTGTAGCTATCCAGGAGCTGACGGCACAGGTCTCCTCCCTAACCAAGAGTTTAGAAAAGGCCCTAACCCCCAATGGTAAATACAGTAAACCCCAGTCCCACAGCAACCTGTCCCTAAACAGCCAGCACTGAAACCCGCAGTGAAAGGAAAATGCCAAAAGTGTATCGCCCAAGACACTGAGCGCTGCACACACTGTTTTCGATGTGGAAAGGAGGGGCACAGAGCTATAGGGTGCCTGCAGAAAAGCAATGTGTCGGAAACTGGAGGAGGTCGCTGGGGAGGGACCACCAGTGACTGATCCACCGGCAGAGTCCCACAACACTAAAAGACTGAACTCCGAACAGACTACTGCCAAGTCCCAAAAGTTACCCAACACAAAAGCGTGTGGCCACAGCTCATTGGCGGTAGGTGTATGATCAGTTGCCAGTTAATTGGAGTAAACCCTACAGATGTTGTTGACAGTGGGGCACAAGTAAGCATTGTTGAAAAGTCATGGGTACAAGCAGCCTTACCAAATGTGAAAATACAGCCACTCGAGAGCCTACTTCCCAGGCCATCCACTCGAAATCACCGCAGCCATGGACGGATGTTCCGTTCGAGGGGTGGATAGATGTCCTGCTCGAGATCACAAGTTCACAGTATGGTTCTGTATCCTTGTAGGTTCCAATGCTTGTCAGTCAGCAGCATTTAAGTACTCCGCTGCTGGGCCTTTAACGTGATCCAAGAGATAATAATGGCAAACAGTGAACAAAGTGACGATATTAGCTTAGTGGGCTTACTGTCGAGACTTTAAAGGTCCAGAAAGGTAATGTTTGAGTCACTCATCTCTGTTGTCCACACCAAGTCAACAGAAAATGAACCAGAAAGTCCAGTGGTGGAGAGTTGGAAAAAACAGGACTCACTGTTCACAGTAGCCAAATCTGTATGGTAAAATGTCACATCAGAGCATTTCCCGGAGGAGGAGAAATGTTGTTCGAGCCAGCTGTGAAATGTAACTTACCTGATGGGTTGGAGTTATTCCCAGCTCTTATTGATTGTACCCGCTGGTGCTTCAAAAACTGTCAAAAATCCCAATCCAAAACTCAACAAAGCACAACATTTTTCTAAATCCAAAGACTGTTTTAGGGACTTATTTCAGAGATCACTGAATACAAACCTGTAAATGTTTGTTCCAGTGCTGAAATGCAACCAAAACTACAGACAAGCCATTTTGTCACTCTGCTCAAGTGACATGTGACAGTCAAGGTGAGGGTGAAGAAACATTAAGCACTGCCCCCTCACACCTGAGATGGCACCCTAATGTCAATTTAGACCATCTCTCAGAGGGTGATCGGGAGGTGGTTCGGCAGATGCTCTATGAACAGTCTGATGTGTTTGCTCATGATGAAGGAGACATTGGATGTATTCCTGGACTACAGCTAAAAATCAACACCACTGACAACACACCCGTGCAGAAAAGTTACAACTCCATTCCAAGACCACTGTATAAATAGGTGAAGGAGTATGTTCAAAACCTTTTAAAGCAGGGGCTGGATCAGGAAATCAGTGTCAAACAACCTCGTCGCCAGTAGTGTGTGTGCGTAAAAAGGACAATACTTTGCGCTTGTGTGTTGATTTTCGTGAGCTGAAACCGAAAAAACCATACCTGACAGGCATCCGTTACCACGGATACAAGATCTACTGGACAGTCTTGGGGGGTAATTCCTGGTTTTCCATATTGGATCAGGGAAGTGCCTACCATCAAGGGTTTTGTAAGTGAGGAGTCAAGGCATTTAACTGCTTTTAGCACACCCTGGGGACTCTACGAGTGGTGCGGGTTCCATTCGGGTTGTCAAACGCACCGGCCCGCATTCCAAAGGTGTATGGAGGGGGTGTTAGAAGGGATCAGAGACGAGTGTTGCGTGCCTTACTTGGACGATGTACTGTGTTACTCCAAAACCTTTGATGAGCACGTAGGACACCTTAAACAGGTTTTGTGCAAATGCGACAACACGGCATAAAACTTCGGCCAGCCAAATGTGAACTGTTCAAAAACCAAGTACGCTACCTGGGTAGGCTAGTGTCGGGAGAAGGAGTCCAGATTGACCCAAAAAGACTTGGATGCTGTGTTCGCTCTGAAAGACAAGAACCCCTCGCACAGTCAGAGAACTCAGAACGTTACTGGGTTTTCTCAGTTATTACCGATCATTTATTCAAGATTTTTCACGTCTGGCAAGACCCTTGTTCGAACTCCTCCAGAGCACTAATGAAACAAGCAATGACAATAAACCAGCACCAAAAAGGAGTAAAGGACAAACAAAGAAAGGAGACAGAAACCAGCTTCCTTCTCGCACACCAATAATATGACCAGTGAACATCAGGAAGCTGTGTCAAGATTTGTGGACATTCTAACTAATCCTCCCATTCTAGCCTATCCCAATTTGGACCTTCCATTTGTATTGCATACAGATGCGTCAAACAAAGGCCTGGGAGCCATCTTGTATCAAAAACAAGAAAACAAACTTAAGGTGATTGGCTATGGATCCAGAACTCTCACACCGGCCGAGAAGAATTATCACTTATATTCCGGTAAACTAGAGTTTCTAGCTCTCAAGTGGGCCATCTGCGATAAATTCTGTGACTATCTGTATTATGCACCGACTTTTACTGTCTATACAGATAACAATCCTTTAACCTATGTCCTCAGTTCAGCCAGGTTGAATGCAGTGGGTCATAGGTGGGGTCGGGGAGTTGGGCTGACTTCCATTTTGATATCAAGTATAGGCCAGGGAAAAGGAATGCAGATGCAGATATGTTGTCCAGACACCCATTAGATCTGCAAGAGCAAATGAATGAGTTCACAGAGACAGTTTTACCGGAAGTAGTGTCCGCAGTGTGGCAAGGGGAGCAAGGCAGCACAAAACAGTGATGTGCCATGGATAGCTGCGTTACAACTGAGTTCTAATGACAACAATGTGCCAACTGACAGTGTTTTGAGCATGACGCCTAAAGACATCAATGCTGCTCACAAGACGAGTCAATTAGAGAAGTAATCTCACTCAACTCAAAGGATGGACACCCAAACGATAAAGATAGACGGACAATGAGCAAACGGACACGGAGACTACTGTATGAGCGGAACAAGTTGGAAGTTGACAATGGATTATTGTACAGAAAGCAGAGCACAGCAAACAACTTGTCCTACCTGAACAGCTAAAAGCCGATGGTGTTAAAGAGTTTACACAATGGACATGGGTCACATAGGGTGTGATAAGGTGATACATCTGGCCCGTGAGCGTTTCTATTGGCCATATATGCAACAAGATGTTGAAGATTATGTAACCAAAAAAATGTCCGTGCATCAAACAAAAATGCCCAAATGTTCCCCAGAGAGCTCCAATGGGCTCTATCACAACCAGTGCTCCCTTTGAGTTAATCTCCATCGACTACTTACACCTTGAGCCAAGTAAAGGAGGGTATGAGTACATCCTCGTACTAGTGGACCATTTCACTCATTTCGCACAGGCATACCCTACAAGATAAATCAGGCAAACAGCTGCAGAAAAGATATTTCAGGATTTTATTCCTCGTTTCGGGTACCCTGAGAAGTTGCATCACGATCAGGGACGTGAGTTTGAAAACAGTCTCTTCCACAGATTACAACAACTGTCTGGAATTTTCTCACTCACGAACCACTCCATACATCCGCAGGGCAACCCCGTGGAGCGCCTGAATCGTACACTACTCCAAATGCTTCGTACCCTACAGGAGGAGAAAAAAAGTGAATGGAAGGATCAACCTACCCCAAATTGTACATGCTTACAATTGTACAAGACACGGAGTCAACAGGCTATTCTCCATTTTTCCTCTTATATGGCAGAGTCCCAAGGTTGCCTGTAGATCTACTATTGAACCAGACAAAAGACACTGACACACACAGCCATCAAACCTACGCTAAAAAATGGGCTGATAGGATGCGTGCTGCTTACAAAATCGCTGCAGAAAACAGTCCAAAAGTCTTCAGATAAAGGCAAAAAGCAGTACGACAACGCTTAAAAGGTGTCACACTCCCAACCAGGCGACAGGGTTGTTGGTCAGAAACCTCTCTGAAAGAGGAGGCCCAGGGAAACTGCCGCGCTTACTGGGAGTCAGCAGTACATCTCGTAGTTGAGAGAGTGGGAGATGGACCAGTCTATAAAGTACAAGCAGAGAGCAGGCAGCCCAAGTGATGCGAGTGTTACACAGAAACCTGCTGTTGCCTGTAATGATTGCCTTTAGAAGAAGAACTGCCTGCAAAAGAAAGAACAAAACAGAAACGGAAGAAGAGGACAGAGACAAATCCTAACAGTGACAGCACAGACAATGACAGCTCGGAGGAAGAAGAGGAAAATACTTACCGCTACAACCTCCGTAGCCAAATCCCATGTTACAGACCCGTAAATCGTCAGCAAAATGCCTCAAATCTCCCAGACCCAAAAACACTCAGCAACCAGTACCTGTCATGCCAGAGCATAAATCCTCAAAATCAGCAAAGGCTTCGAGCGACAGCTAGAGAGTTCTGCCCACCAGTAAGGCAGGGAACCGAGTCCCCGTTCAGCGGGATGCTGGAGGAGCAAATGGATGGACCAGCTTTGCTGCAGGAAGAACGTCAAGGGACAAGTGGAGGTGCTGGATAGAGAACAGGAGGAACTGAGAAGGTCAACAGCGGAGAGCAAGGCCAGTAGAGAGACTGACCTACGACGTCCTGGGACAGCCATCGTACCAGCCTTGGACTGCAGACGTAAGACCTGTCCTACTCCCTACCCCTGTGCCACTAACTCAAAACTATATGCCATTCCACTACCTCACCCAACCTCAGTCCCATGGTTATAATTGGTACACTCTCATGCATTAAGTCACCCTAGAACATGAAATGTCGGGAGACATTTATTTGAAGTGGGGGAGAGTGTAGAGGGTTGGAAATAGTTAAGTTATGTAAGAGGTGAAAAAGACATTTGGATAAGAAAATTTAAGAAAAACAGGCACCCCTACAATTTTATGTTATTCCTTAATTGTTTATTTTTCTACAATGCATTTGTAATCCACCTGGTTCCATTATAACTCATGTGAGTTGAGTGCAGTTCCACACGCCGACCAATAGATGGCGCATGTCGCACAGTGATAGAGAGTAGACTCACGCACTGGAGTACAACGAATAAAACTCCTTGTGTGAAATAACGAAACGTGTTCTGCTGATTCTCTATCACAGGTTGGTAAATACTAATAATTCAAGAGTGCAATATAAACTGTAAGAGTCCTAGGATGTCCGAGATTATATTGTGATACGTGTGAGGCGAAAAAGCGGGTTTGTAAGGGTATTTCTGTTAAAGTTGATGTGTTGTTGTATAAGCTAACCTGCTAATTTTAATGATCGAGTGTATGGGACGTACCACAACAGTGAAATCCGCCCACGTTTTAAAAACCATTTGCTTACTTTATTTAAAGACAGTTATGAAACGGATTTTCATACAGTACGACATTTACTTGGTTTGATTTGTCACCAAGTGTGCATATTTCGGGTGAAGTACCGAATACCAGGAATACTATTGTAAGGTGTTTAGGATACACAGTGGGCCAGGTCAGTGAATTGTTTAAGAATAACACCACATGCTGTACAATTATGACAGTGCTTAAAATGATTAATGTAAATGTAAGTTCATGGGTTGTTGTTTAAAATATAAATATTTGAACAAGTTAAAAGCTATATACATGGGAAGGAGATAAAACCAATAATTCATTTCATGTTAGAGTAATTTGTTAAGAATGTTAAGTATACAGTTAATGTCAAATCGGAAATTGTGATAAATGGACATGATTGTGTTTTGTTTAATGGTGATGTGATCAGACAAGAGAGAAACTATGGACTTTGATAGTAAATACTAGTCAGTTGATGTTGGTCATGTGAATGACTTGAAAGAAGAATAAAACTCCTTGTGTGAAATAACGAAACGTGTTCTGCTGATTCTCTATCACAGGTTGGAGAGTTAACTTCCACATGCACGTTTCCTCCTCCTGGGCCGCTACCCAGGGGAGCAACAATTGGCACCCACCTAGCTCCGCGGCTAACCACCATTGCCATTGGCTGAGCTGTTAGCTTCCCCGAGCTAGCTAGCTTAGCTACTTTTGGCGCCAACAGCCTTTCTACCCACAGCTTTGTGCTCCTTGTGTGTTCGGCAAAGTATTCAGCCAGCCACCCAACAGCATCCGCATAAGACTCCATCTCCCCAACATGTGGAAAATTTTCCAACCTTCTACGCCGAGATAGTGGACCAAAAGTGCTCATCTCCGTGTTCCATGTAGTCTCCTCAGGCCCAACGCCGCAATGTATTCCTCAGACATGGCCAACCAGTTAGGCCAAAGGGTCACTGACTCTCCCGGATACTGTGGAAACGGTGGTGGAGGTGGCCCATATGCCTCCATAGTTTCTCCTCATCGCCAGAATGTTATGTATGTAATCAGAGACTGGAGTTGTCTTATGCCAAGCAACAAACAGCCCTTTATTGAAGACACACAGAACTATATACACCACGACCGCAGCCCACCTGACGTCATCTCGCAAGTGGGTATGGTCAGACCCAAGGGCCAAACTTATACACAATATCTACCTCCAAATACCTGGGCTGCACAATCTCTGAAACAGGTGACCTGACATCAGTGGTGGTTTTAGACATGGGCCACATGGGTGGCTCCCAGGGTGGCATTCATATTTCATATTTATTCTTCTAAGCTCATTTGTGGGTGCCCTCTATGAGTGGGACGTTCCTCTCCCTGTCTGCAGCACAACCCTTCTCCACCCCCTCTGTCCTCTCCCTCCAAACACATAACGGCCTCTCCCACGCCTGCTCTGACCGGTGTGCAACCGAACTGTTTTTGCTTCACAGATCCGTAACAAGTCAGAAAAAAAAAAATAAAAAATGTGTGTTTGTGTGTGTAAGAAAAATTACGAGTGTAATGGCAAGTTGAAATAAATGAGAGAAGAGAACCAAGTGGGAGCAAAATGATTACCCATCATAACAAAAATAAATTTTTTGTAAGTAGTTTGTGTTTTTTCAACTGATTTAAGACAATTTTGCACTGCTGAATCCGAAAATGACATCCATTTCTCTCAATCAGGTTAGGTTTTTATGCTAAGTTGTAAGCAGTTGTACAGCAGTTGTACAGTTGTACTGTAAATTCAATAGTAGACATTGATAAAGGTAAGTACATATAAATTGAATGTTACATCATCATTGTTCAAAATTTAGAGAATTTTAAGAAATCTGCATCATATAAAGCAAAAATACCCATACATGTAAACAAAAACGTAAAAAAACATGTGGCCATAGTTCAACAAGTTGACCTGATTGAACAAAACCAATGTGATTTTTGGATTCAGCACATCAAAATTGTTCTAAATCAGCTAAAAAAAAACTTACACAATAAATTTGGTGTTGACCAGTGTTATTTAATCTCTTGGACAAGAGAGACACAAAGCATGAAAACAATGGAAGTGTGTGTTCTGGTAATAAATCTGACTCCCTTTAATACATCAAAAACAGCATGCACAGCGCAATATAACAATTATCTTATACAAGTATATGACAAGCACATCATGTCAGAGGACATTTATCTATAATAATAATAATAATAATAATAATAATCTTTATTTTTATAATTCAATTAATTTCTATTCAGGCTTTATTTATATAGCGCCATTTCACACAACAGTCCTCTCATAGCACTTTCAACTGGTAGGGGAAAACCTCATATTTGCAAAAAAAAAAAAAAAAAACAGCAATCAGGTGATCCCTCTGTGAGCAGCACTATGGCGACGGTGGAGAGGAAAAACTCCCTTTTAACGGGAAGAAACCTCCAGCAGAAACAGGCTCAGGGAGGGGCAGTCATATGCTGCGACTGGCTGGGGGGGATGAGGGGATAGAGTAGAAGAAGAAAGAACAGACATGTAGAGGGCAGACAGCACGACGGGTGACTAGCTCTATGCGAGAGAACAAACAGAGGTAACAACAAGCAAAAATATTTTATTGAGAGTGAAGAAGGAGTGAAGCCCAGTGCATCGCTGGAGGTCCCCCAGCTGTCTAAATCTACTAGCAGCATAACTAAGGGAGGTTAGGGGCCACCTGACTCCCACCCTAACTATAGGCTATGTAAAGAAGGAATGTTTTAACCTCTTCTCTTAAAAACAGAAATAGAGTCTGACTCCCGAATCCCGATTGGTAGGGAATTCATAGCTGGTAGCTGGTTCCAAAGGAGAGGAGCTTGATCACTGAAGGCTCTGCCTCCCATTGTACTTTTGGAGATTCTAGGAATTACAAGTAATCCTGCATTTTGGGAGCATAATCCTCTGTTGGGATGATAAGGTACTATCAGATCTTTTAAATAAAAAGGTGTCTGATTATTTAGAGCTTTGTAAGTAAGAAGAAGGACTTTAAACTTAATTCTAAATTCTATGGGAAACCAATGAAGGGAGACCAGAACTGGAGAGATGTGATCTCTCTTTCTAGTACCCGTTAAAACTCTTAAAACTCAGCTGAAGATGTTTTAAAGATGTTGTAGGACAGCCTAACAAAAGCATGGATTAGTTTCTCAGCATCACTCTGAGACAAGATGCTCCTAATTTTGGCAATATTACGCAAATGATAGAAGGCAGTCTTAGAAACAAGTTTAATATTTGAATTGGTTTTAGACAAACACACACACACACACACACACACACACACACACACACACACACAAACTGCTTCTGCAATGAAGAATGCTTTCTGCATACATATAAAGAAATGTCTCTGGATCATGGCGTTGTGATAGGAAGTGAAAGGGGACCATTTGAGAAAAGCAGGAAACATCTGTCAGCAGACAGCCAGCCACTCCAGGACAAAGGAGCCTTATGAAGAAACTGGTTTGGGCCAGTTCAATGAGCATCTGATGAAGAAGCTTGTTTTGACCGGCTCAACATGAGGCAGCCATTGTAGGAGGCTATTATGGGAATGCCCAAGTAGCCAGAAGATAAATGTAACCACGAATGCTTATTTGGGGTCTTTCCTGTCAGGTTGGGCTGAGGACAAGATCCACAGCTGTGTTATTCTCTGCATGCTTCAATAAAAAGATAAGTTGAGGAGTAATCTTTCTCTTGTTATTATTAATCATTAAATAATGGTTTGTGCTAACTGTCCAATTTTGAACATACTTTTACAGAGAAGAGTTTTCCAACTTGGTGACCCAGACATGATTGGCCAGTTGGCCAGCTCCATTGACGGACATCGGAGGTGACCGGACGAAAAGTTTCACCTCTCTATTGCAGACAATTTGGGGCACCCATTAACAAGGTGAGCAGAGAACCTCTTTCAAAAATCTCTGTAGGATTGTCTGCAATATGCAGTCAAAGTAAGTCTTTTTGTCATAATTATAATTTTTCCAGAAATCAAGAATTTGATCATTATAATTTTTAACAGAAATTTGAGAATTTAATGTCATTTTTTGAAAAAAAAAACAAAACCCCCAAAAAACTAAGAACATGCAGAGTATTTTAATTAATATATTCTAGGGTAACAATACTGAGCAGCCCAGTCAATGATACATTTTAGGGTCAGATCAATGAGCTGCTTTTTATAGAGCAAAAATAAATATTAATACATATAAGGAAGTACTATATATTACAAGAATCTCAATTTACTCAAATTTACTCAGATAGTGAGTGAATTGTGTCACCATAGAGAATATAAGTAATATACAACACAAATACAAGAAACTTAAGTATCAACAAATAGTGAGTAATTGTGTCTGCCAGTTTGTTAAAATTAGTTGGACTAATCTCTATAAAATGCTATCACTGGTTTTGGTACTGGACACGGTCCAAGGTAAATAGCCTCTATGTAGAGTTAAACTGGTTAAAGTTAAATGGTATTGAGCGGCAGGGAAAGACACATAAATACACAACAAACTATGCCGATATTGTGCATATTGTGCATGTTGACATTGTGTTGATCCTGTAAATTTTGTGGGGGTAAATGCGTGGGTGGTAAACCTCTTATATCCCAATTTAAGACACAAAGAGTGGCGTAAGGTGAAAGGGGCAAGCCTTGATCTCGAATTCCCACTTCTGTTTGTCTGGAAAAAGAGGAAGTGTATTTTGAGGGTTGGAAATACAGGCGAAAGACCCAGTAATGTAAAATAGTTTTTGGTCTACAAGAAACAAAGGATTTTGTTATCCACTGGAATTCTGAGTTGCGCCTCACCCGCTTGGTTCACTAGGACCACAAGTAGAAGCTTGGTGAGGCCAGAAATCCAGAAAGGATTCAAGATCTGGAGTTTGGACCCTAGGGATTGTAAATATCCATTAACTCTTTCCTCCCATAACTTGTATAGGAAACCTGATAACTATGGCATTGTCAAAACCATTTTTACTGTAGAGGAAATAGCTGAATGAGTAGAAAAAAAATGATAGAAAGGCAAGCAGATGAAGGAGACAGAAAAAAGGAAGTCAAAAAGTTTCAGCAGTGGGTGTAGGAAATGCAGGATCAGGGAGAAAAACGCACGTCTGACAGAGGAGCGAAGTTGTGTACACAGAAATCTGCTATAAAAAACAGTGGCAGATTAATAGCATGCCTTAGAAGAATTTACTGGTCAAAGATAATAAAAAGGGAGGTAGAAGACGTGTGTGCGGGAACACACACACACACACGCACACACACACGAGTGAAGAAAAAGCTGTAGGAGAGAAAGAGGCTGAGGAGTGAGGGTGCTGTTTAAAGCCGCAGGCACACAGCAGAGGTAAGAGAAAAAGTTATGTTAAAAGACACATGCCACTTAAAAGACCAAGTGGACAAACACAGATTGGGAAAAATTGAAAATTTACAGCAAATAACAGATTAGATAACAAAAGAATGTGTAATTCAGCATGATCAGCATGTCAAATCTCTGACCCGGAGTTGTTTTTTCCACCTTAGGAATATATCCAAAATTAGGTCATTAGTTTCCTACACTCAATTAGAAATCAATTCAATTCAATTCAATTCAACTTTATTTATATAGCGCCATTTCACAACAACAGTCATCTCATAGCACTATCAACTGTAGGGGGGACCCCTACAGTTGCAGAAAGACCCCAGCAATCAGGCGATCCCCTGTGAGCAAGCACTTGGCAACGGTGGAGAGGAAAAACTCCCTTTTAACAGGAAGAAACCTCCAGCAGAACCAGGCTCAGGGAGGGGCAGTCATCTGCTGCGACTGGCTGGGGGGTGAGGGGATAGAGAAGAAGAAAAGAACAGACATGTAGAGAGCAAACAGCACGATGGGGACTCAATCTATGGGAGAGAACAAACAAATGTTAATGACCAGCAAAAAAAAAAATATTTCGTAGAGAGTGAGGAAAGGAGTGAGGCCCAGTGCATTACTGGAGGTCCCCCGGCTGACTAAACCTATTAGCAGCATAACTAAGGGAGGGTTCAGAAACACATGATCCCTCCCTAATTGTAGGCTATATCAAAAAGGTAGGTTTTAGCCCTATTCTTAAAAACAGAGATCGAGTCTGACTCCCGAATCCAGATTGGCAGCTGATTCCACAGGAGAGGAGCTTGATAACTGAAGGCTCTGCCTCCCATTGTACTTTTGGAGATTCTAGGTATTACAAGTAATCCTGCATTTTGGGAGCGTAGTGCTCTGTTAGGATGATACGGTAGTATCAGATCTTTTAAATAAAAAGGAGCCTGATTGTTTAAAGCTTTGTAAGTAAGAAGAAGGAGTTTAAACTTAATTCTAAACTCTATGGGAAGCCAATGAAGGGAGGCCAGAACCGGAGAGATATGATCTCTCTTTCTAGTACCTGTTAAAACTCTTGCTGCAGCATTTTGGATCAACTGAAGACTTTTTAAAGATGTTTTAGGACAGCCTGATAATAAAGAATTACAATAATCTAATCTCGAGCTAAGAAAAGCGTGGATCAGCTTCTCAGCATCACTCTGAGACAAGATGCGCCTAATCTTGGCAATATTACGCAAATGATAGAAGGCAGTCTTAGAAACAAATTTAATATGTGAATTGAAGGACAAATCCTGATCAAAAATAACTCCAAGGTTCCTCACAGAGCTATTAAGAGAAAGAGTAACTGCATCCAAACTGAAAGTTTGATTTGGAAAGGAATTTCTAAGGTTTTTTGGACCAACAAGAATGACTTCAGTCTTATCTGAATTTAATAGCAGGAAATTACAAGTCATCCAAGCTTTAATTTCCTTAAGACAGGCTTCTAACTTGGCTAATTGATTACTATCATCTGGCTTCATTGACAGGTATAATTGTGTGTCATCTGCATAACAATGAAAATGTATACAGTGCTTTCTAATAATGTTGCCTAACAGAAGTATATATAAACTAAAAAGAGTAGGGCCTAGCACAGATCCCTGTGGAACTCCATGACTAAGCTTTGAGCTAAAAGAAAACTCATCATTTACATGAACAAACTGGAACCTATCAGATAGATAAGATCTAAACCACTGCAACGAAGTTCCATTAAGTCCAACATAGTGTTCTAATCTATCAAGTAGAATATTATGATCAATAGTATCAAAAGCTGCACTAAGATCTAAAAGGACAAGTACAGAAACTAGTCCATTATCAGATGCAATGAGGAGGTCGTTAGTGACCTTCGCTAAGGCTGTTTCAGTACTATGATGGATTTTAAACCCAGATTGAAACTCTTCAAGTAAACCATTTCCCTGCAGGTGGTCAAATAATTGCGTAGCAACAACTCTTTCTAAGATTTTTGAAATGAAAGGGAGATTAGAGATTGGTCTATAGTTAGCTAAAGCTCCTGGATCTAGCATTGGCTTTTTGAGTAAGGGTTTAATTACAGCTGTTTTAAAAGCCTGCGGTACATGACCTAAAGTTAATGAAGAATTGATTATATGAAGAATAAAGCTACCAATAAGTGGGAAGACTTCTTTAAATAACCTGGTAGGAATAGGGTCTAAAAGACAAGTTGAAGGTTTGGATGAGGAAACTATTTTGTCTAACTCACAAAGGTCGATTGGAGTAAACTCATCAAGACAGACATCAATAGAAGGAGTTGTAATAGTTACAGTATTTAAATTAACTGTGGGAAGAATCTGATTGATTTTATCTCTGATGGATGAAATTTTATTATTGAAAAAGTTCATAAAGTCCTGACTAGTAAGCTCTAAGGGGATGCTAGGATTGACAGAGTCCTGACTCTTTGTCAACCTGGCTACAGTACTGAAAAGAAACCTGGGATTATTCTTGTTCTCTTCTATTAATGCAGAGTAATAACTCGTTCTAGCTTTTCTAAGAGATTTTTTATAAATTAAAAGATGATTTCTCCAAGCTAAATAGATTTCATCTAAATTAGTAGAGCGCCACTTTCTTTCTAATTGACAAGTCTTCTGTTTTAAGCTACGAGTTTCTGTGTTGAACCAAGGAGTTAAAAATCTCTGATTAGACTTTTTCTTTTTTAAGGGGGCCACCAAGTCTAGAGCCTGATGCAGAGAAGCTGAAACACTATCCACCATGTTATCAATTACAGAAGGAGCAAGCTGTCTATAGCTTATTTCCGTTGTGTTGACACATGGCATAGAGGAAACAATCTGCATAAATTTGGAAACAGCATCATCTGAGAGGCATCTACTGTGATAATATTTTTCTTTAGGAGCCAAATAGTCAGAAATAGTAAAATCAAAGGTTAACAGACAATGGTCTGACAGTACAGGGTTATGAGGAGACACTACAAGATTTTCTATTTCTATGCCATATGTCAGAACAAGGTCCAATGTATGGTGGAGGTAATGAGTAGAATTTCCTACTTTCTGAGAAAACCCAATCGAGTCTAATATTGAATTAAAAGCCACATTAAGGCAGTCACTATCTACATCCACATGTATATTAAAGTCCCCTACTATAATTATTCTATCAGATTTCAGCACTAAATCAGCTAAGAAATCAGCAAATTCGGATAAAAATTCTGAATAGGTTGATGGGGGACGATAAACTATGGCAAATAAAATTGGGTTTAACCTGAAATTGCTAAAGTGCCCAACACTGAGGACCAGGCCCTCAAAGGAATTATAACATGTTTTTTGCTGATGTCTTTATCTGATGATCACTTAACAGATCATGGACTAACAGAGACTTGGGAGTTAGAGACCTAATATTTAATAAACCACATTTAATTTTTAAATTATGAGGAGGAACAGAGGCCAAATCATTATTCATGCCTTTGTTTCTTCATGTTTGGACTATTGTAATGCTCTTTTTACATGTCTTAGTAAATCCTCTTTACACCGCCTACAGTTAGTCCAGAACGCTGCTGCAAGATTACTAACTAGGTCCAGTAGATTCTGTCATATCACTCCTGTTTTGGCCTCCTTGCATTGGCTTCCTGTAAATTATAGAATTGATTTTAAAGTTCTTGTTCTTACTTACAAAGCCATTCATGAAGAGGCACCTTTTTATATTAGTGACCTGCTCTCTCTACACCAGCCCAGCAGGTCTCTCAGGTCTTCTCATCAGAATCTATTGGTAGTTCCTAGTACTAGGCTCAAAACCAAAGGCGATAGAGCCTTTGCTGCTGTTGCTCCCAGACTGTGGAACTCCTTGCCTTTTGAACTTAGATCTGCACCTTCCATTGGTGTTTTTAAGAAGCAACTGAAGACCCACCTTTTTAGCCTGGCTTTTTAACTATGTGCCGATTGTATTTTTATGTGCTTTTATTGTCTACTTTGTTTTACTGTTTTATGTGCCTGTGTTTTTTTGTTTTTTACCATGTTAAGCACTTTGTGACTCTGTCTGTGAAAGGTGCTCTATAAATAAACTTATTATTATTATTAATTCAAGACTGATAATTGAACTATAAGTCTCCTATTTCTCAGTCAAATAACAGGGAGAGTTGATGAGGAATTTTCATGTACAAATAACAATAAGTAAACAAATAAATAATTGACAGAAAAAAATAATATAATTAATGAATAACAGATTAAAGAGAATATAGCAAGCTAGTAAAAAGAAATAGAATTTTTGTTGGCTGTCAAATAGCTGACTCTGCGCTGCATCATTTCATGAAGTAATACTAAAGGATTTTTAGATAACAGCTAACAGAATTACAAAGAAACAAAATTAAAAACTTAACAATAATGATGAGTTGTCAGTGGCTCAGGTCATAATCATAACAATGATAATAATAAATAATAACAATAATATACAAGTAAGGACATTAATAATAGTAATGATAAGAGGGGGCAATAGGAATTTTTGATAATTATTTGCTTTTCTTGTGGTGTTACATAAAATATCATTATAGGAAACTATGAAGGAGAAAAATCATATGCTTTAAAACTTATGATTCTTCCCACAATTCAGAGTGCAAAAAAGGGTGGAAAGCAGAAGGATACAGAAAAAATAAGATGAGGGCTATGTGTTACATTCCTAAACTTGTGGCTGCGTTAAAAGGAAGACAGTGAAAAACCACCCGAGTATAATGATGTTGTCTCACCTCCTCCAACAGCTCCTCCAGCACAATGAATGCTGCAGTCAAGTCCATATACAGAGTGTGTAAACATGCTCTCTAAACAAATGCCCCTTACTACATTTGTTGAAGGAAACTATGATATGGTAAATACAGTGACAGGAGTACTACACATGAGGCCAATGCAGTCCACCACAGATAACGAAGCAGCGATAAATAAAATTCACCAAATCATTAATCAACACACACCTAACGAGCCTATGAGTCAGCATGATCATGACAGTGAGGAACAGGAGGAAGAGGAGAAGGGTCCTGATAAATCAGGATTGCCCCTTACCTCAACCCCCTCAGCAAAACAGGAAACAGGGGATAAGGGGGATGACTAGGAGGCTGTATTAAGTAGATTGGAAGGATTAGGAAAATGTTTAGCGGGAACCAGAACCAGTCTGCATAATTTATCTGTTACTGAGAGAACCACCCCTAAGAAAATAGCTGATTATACAGACAAAAAAACACCTACAGGCACACAAAAACAATGGCAAATTAGTGATTATGGATCCACAATAGAAAATCTGACTGAAGGGGCACCTCAGCACACATGTTTACAAGCAGGAGACATACCTAAAATAAATAATAGTCATGTGCACATGATACCTACTGAAACTGGGGCAGCACAATATGTAGAATGGTCAATTAAGGACCTAAAAGGCATTTATAACACATTGCCTCCACTAACTTCGGGGGCCTCTCCTTGGATTAGAGCTATGTAGAAAGCAACAGTTGGCTGCCATTTATGTATGGCACATGTTTGAAGAATAGTGGCTACTCACACCTCAGCCACTATGCTTAAGAACATAGAGGAAGAGGCTGACACCACTAATGAGCCTGATGAGGCACTATTCAGAAACCATAGTAATGACATTTTTGCAGGAATGAGAAGGATGTTCCCTGTAGAGCTCACTAGTGCAGAGTTAACAGACATACCAATGAAAAAAGCAGAGGAGGCAGGAGCCTATGTTGATAGGTGTTTGGCACTTTGGACTGATATGACTGGAGAACACCCACGTAACAGTGCTACCACATCAGCGGTATTCCACAATGTCATACAGCCATCAGTACGGCTGCCTGTCAGAGCTGCACTGGAAGGGGAAGTGGGATTGAATACCCACCCCTAGGAATAATGGCTCTCACATGTGCATCATGATGTGAAACAAAACAATAAAAACAAAATGAAAAAGAGACAGAAACAGCAGCTTTTTCAAATCAGCTGGTAAAAGATAGATAGATCGATAGATAGATAACTTTATTGTCTGTCCCAGTCAGTGACAGAAATTCTTCTTAGCCATGGCTACAAAAATATAACACATTCAACATTCTCAAAAACATGTTCAAACTCACAGGGTAAAAACAGTTTAAAAAGGTAAACATGGTTAAAAAGGAAACGGCAAATAAAATCATGTGGCAGAAAATATTAATAACTATTAAAAATAAATAGTGATTAATAGATAAATGCTGATAACATATTGATAGCTAACTGAAGTATGATAACTATTTGATTTTGTTCAGGATTGTTACTGCAGAAGGAATAAATGATAAAAAGCCCAGTGAAAGCAGCTCGGGATGTAGTGAATAAAGACAAAAAAACAAAACACTACTGTACAGGCTCCGGCCATCACAGTGGCAGCCCCTTAGGCCATTATTGGCCCAGTCCCTGCTGAACCTTTTGTGTTGGCACCCCAGCAACAATAGTATTCCCACCCACCACAAAGAGGGCATGGAAGAGGTGCATACAGAGGTGGCATGAGATCAACTGGTCCACAGAACATGTGCTATCAATTGTGGAAGGTCAGGACATTGGGCTCATGACTGCAGAGCCCCACCTTCTGGCAGAGGAAGTACCCGGACAAACTGTGCACCTACTCCACCCCCAGGACCTGGGGTGTGGCCAGATCAGCCACAACACACACAACAGCCTCAGCAATCACACATGGTTTTGAACCAGCATGATGCCCAGTCAGCAATGGTGGGGCCCAGGGTGCCACACTGAATAGGGAGCACTTTCGGATCCAATGCTGTCCCTCAAGGTGGGAGACAAAACTTATGAAGTTAATAGCAATTAACTTATTAATAAGTCAATATCAACTTCCCCTGTCTACTAACTATATATCAGTTGTTGGTATCTCTGGGACTCCAAAACGTCTCCCTTCCTCAGTACGACTGAACTGTTCATTGGCTGGACTGGATTTTGTCCACTCTTTTCTTTATTCACCAGACTGTCCTGTAAATCTTCTGGGAAGAGATGTGCTTCTGAAAGTAAGAGCACACATCTACTTTGCTTCTACTGGAACTGTTGTGAGTCTGCCAGATGGTGCTATGCTCCAGTGCACATTGGACTTGTCTACTTCCTTAAATGGTCCACAGTTGCAAGTACAGGAAACAGACGCAGATGAAGATCAAGCCTCTTCTGCAACTGTGTGGTGGCTACAGCTGGATGATGTGAGCCCTGACAAAAATCAGTTTGTAGACAAATATGTTCCATGGATAGACTCTGTTCAATCATATGAACCCCCACATGATCCACTCCACTGTACAGTGAACTATTCACATGATGATCAAGAACTGTATGATGATCAGTAGGAGACTTTGGTGGGGGTACAGGAATTGGTGTGCAAGGACATTTATGTGGGTCTACAAGGAGTTGCTGCTGCAGTTTATTTGGACAAGGACTTGTTGCCTCTGTATGTCCTCTTGGACACTGCTGCACCTCATGTGACACTAGGGGTGTCCGCAGGGGAGGAGGCAAGGGCACTGGGACCAATGGTGAAAAACTGTCTTAAGTTGACTGACTGGGTTGTCACACAATGTAGCGACCTACATTATTCACCACCTGCTGTCCCATTTCGTGCAATGTAACAATACAGACCACTCCACAAACATTGTACCTTGACAGGACACATGGCAGAGAAAACACTGACCATCCAGATTCTGCACTGTTACAGTCTTTGCCCCCCTCTTTATGGTCAGACGGCTCTGCAGATGTTGGTCTGATTACCTGTACACCAGTAAAAATCTCAGTCAAAACAAATACTCAGCAAATATGACAAAGACAGTATACTCTCTCAAAGGAGAAGGAAACAGGCATAGCAGGAACAATACAGGGTCTTCTCCAGGCAGGGGTCCTAGTGCCAACACAGTCCTCATGGAACACATCTATTCTTCCTGTAGAAAAGCCTGGAAAAAAGGACTACAGGATGGTTCATGATCTGAGACCAATCAATGCTGTGGTGGTGCCTACAAATTACACTGTTCCAAATCCTTACCTGCTGATGAATAACATTACCCCACAACTCAAGTTTTTTTACAGTAGTCAACATTTCTGATGCTTTTTTCAGCATTCCACTACATGCAGACAGTAGGTGTCATGTTTTCTCCAATGGGGCAGAGAGACAGACCCAAGTGCTGGATTGTGCTTGTGACATTTATTAACAAAAAGAACATAAAAGTCCAAACAGTGCAACATACACAAAAAAATGCCAAACAAGAAAAACTTACTGACTGGAGCACTCCTGAGCTGGCTTGGCTCAGGAGGAGATGAGGAAACAGAGGTAGAGAAATTGTCCAAAACCAGTCTTAGTCCATTCAATGTAGCTGCAATGACTGAGTGATCAAGCATAACTTAAATCGTGTAGTGAGATGGCACAATGAGTAGCAGGTGTGGGAAACAAGAGCGGACTGGTGACCTAATTACAGATAATACGCAGCTGGAAAGACGAGAGGAGCAGGCAGAGAGTAATTAAACAGGTGGGGATGTCTGGGAGAGGAGGAGTAATGGCCCTATCACAAGGAAAGGCAAAACAGTCAAAAACTACACAAACAGTCCGCATAATAACAATGCTAAAGCATAAATAATAAATAGAACAATAAATCATAAGAAATCAAAACACAGATGGACACCACAAGGTTTGGGAAACATACAGAAAATATTCATAAATAAATTGAGAGACTGAGCCCAGTAAAACCCATGCTCAGTCCTGTGACAGGAGGCCTCTTTTTGCATTCATCTATCAGGGTCAGCAATACACTTACAGCAGATTACCACAAGGTTTTGATGACTCACCAGCCATTTTTAATCACGTACTGCGTCAACATTTGCAGGATTTATTCCTGCCCCCTGCCATATTGCTGTTGCAGTATGTTGATGATCTGCTATTAGCAGGCCCCACTGCTGCTTTTGTGCTCTCAGCCATGGAGCTCCTCCTGAAACATCTTTTCCAGAAAGGCTACAAACTGAGCTGTAAAAAAGTACGATGTTGTTGCCCCAGGGTTCACTATTTGGGCAGACTAATCACATCCAGCGACTCTGCGGTGTCTCCATCACAAAGGTCATCAATTCTCTCACACCCTAAACCACACACTGTGAGGGAAATGATGGCATTTTTGGGTCTTACCAGATACAGCAGAAATTTTTTTCCAAATTACACTGCACTTATTCAACCACTGTGCGACCTTCTTAAGGAAGCAGGACGCAAAAATCTTACATCACTCTTGCAATGGACTACTTCAGCTGAAGTAAGAAATTGATGTCACATGCATGCTCACTCAAACCACCTGATTACACTTCCCCATTTCATCCGGATGTTTCTGAACAGCAAGGCATTGTGAACGCCGTACTGTATCAGAATGGGGAAGGTACAGGGTCTAGGTCAGTTCTAATGTGTTACAGCTCAACATTAGACAACATAAGATAAGATAAGCCTTTATTAGTCCCACAATGGGGAAATTCCAGGATTGCAACAGCACAGGGATAGCAACACTCAGAGCAATACTTTAGAAGATAAGAAAATAAGAGCAGTAAATATACATATGTACGCATAAATATCATCATCATCATCGGCCTCCGTCGGTCTATGATGACCATGGAAGAGAATCCTAGATGTCTACTCTGCTGGAACAGCACCACCTGTGGCTGAACAGGCCGATGCGCGAATGGCAGTCCCTGTCACACAGGTCACACTTGTAGATGGTCTCCGTGCTGCTGGGTCTGTGGCGGTTCTTCCTGCGGGTCCTTTTTTCATTTGCTGCAGCAGTCAGTTTCTCTTCACCCGCCTTGAGCTGTCTGGTCAGGGTGCCTCTCCATTTGGAGCGGTCCGTTGCGAGGTCCTCCCAGCGCTCTGTGTTGATCTCCAGGGCCTTCATATCTCTCTTGCAGACGTCTCTGAAGCGCAGCTGTGGGCGGCCAGCGTCTCTCCTGCCAGTCGCCAGTTCTCCGTAGAGGACGTCTTTGGGGATTCTGCCATCCTCCATACGGTGAACATGGCCTAGCCAGCGGAGCCTGCGCTGCCTGAGTAGAGTGAACATGGAGGGAAGGCCAGCATGGGACAGGACTTCTGTGTTGGACACTTTGTCCTGCCAGGATATGTCCAGGATGCAGCGAATGCAGCACAAGTGGAAGGAATTCAGTCTCTTTTCCTGCCAGGCGTATGTTGTCCACGTCTCACTCCCATAGAGCAGTGTGCTGATGATGCAGGCATTGTACACTGCCATCTTCATCTTGACAGAGAGTTTGGGATTTTCCCACACTCATGTGGTGAGGCGAGCGAGTGTGGAGGTTGATTTTCCAATCCTCTTGTCGATCTCTGTATCAAGAGAGAGGTTGCTGCTGATCGTGGACCCCAGGTACATGAACTGATTCACAACCTCCAGCTTGTAGTCATTGATGGTGATGGTTGGTGGTGCTTCCGTGCCTTGCGCCAAGACATTAGTCTTCTTCAGGCTGATGGTAAGCCCGAAGTC
This sequence comes from Pholidichthys leucotaenia, assembly GCA_020510985.1. Lineage (NCBI taxonomy): Eukaryota > Metazoa > Chordata > Actinopteri > Cichliformes > Pholidichthyidae > Pholidichthys > Pholidichthys leucotaenia. The sequence goes on from CM035839.1 coordinate 257,020,979, forward strand.
CATGCATGCCTGGGAGAAGCGGTCCATCGGGGTCTGAAGCTCCTGCCGTGTGTGGGTCGCGACTGCAGCGTCGTCTGTGAACAGCATATCTCTAATTAGAGCCTCACGTACTTTGGTTCTGGCTTTCAGGCGGGCGAGGTTGAAAAGCCTGCCGTCAGATCTTGTATGCAGATAGATTCCCTCTGTTGCTGTGCTGAAGGCATGCCTCAGGAGCAGAGCAAAGAAAATCCCAAAGAAGGTTGGCGCAAGTACACAGCCCTGTTTCGCTCCACTGTGTATATTGAATGGCTCTTAGACGTTGCCGTCGTACTGCACTATCCCCTGCATGTTGGTGTGAAATGATTCGATGAGGCTTTGCAACTTTGGTGGGCATCCTATCTTTGGCAGGATCTTGAAAAGGCCCTCTCTGCTGACCAGATCGAACGCTTTGGTGAGGTCGATGAAGGCGACGTACAGGGGCATGTTCTGTTCTCTGCACTTCTCCTGGAGTTGGCGGATGGAGAATATCATGTCCACCGTCGATCGCCCAGCGCGGAAGCCACACTGAGACTCGGGGTAGACACATTCGGCAAGCTTCTGTAGACGAACGAGGACAACTCGTGCGTAGACTTTGCCAACAATGCTGAGGAGGAAGATGCCCCTGTAGTTGTTGCAGTCGCTTCTCTCCCCTTTGTTTTTGTAGAGGGTGATGATCTTGGTGTCCCTCATGTCCTGTGGTACGGCACCTTCCTTCCAGCACTGGCAGAGGACGTCATGCAATGGCAGCAGTAGGGCGATTTTGCAGTGCTTGATCAGGTCGGGGGGTATGCCGTCGTTGCCGGGTACCTTGCCAGCGGCCAAGCTATCAATGGCCTTGCTGAGTTCGTTGATGGTTGGCTCGGCGTCAAGTTCATCCATGGGTGGCAGGCAATCGATGGCATCAAGGGCTGACGGTGTCACAGTGTTCTGTCTGGGGTAGAGGTCGGAGTAGTGCTCCACCCATCTCTCCATCTGCTTGTTCTTTTCTGTGATCATCTCCCCAGTGGAGGATTTGAGGGGGGCCGTCTTGCTCTGAGCCTGACCAAGTTCTTTCTTGATGCCGTCATACATACAATGGATGTTCCCTGTTATGGCAACGGTTTGAATGTCTTGGCTGAGCTGAGTCCAGTACTCATTGGCTCAGCACCGAGCAGTCTGCTGAACTTTGCTTCTCGCAGCCCTAAGAATCTGGAGATTCTTCTCGTTTGGGTACTTCTTGTACTCGGCAAGTGCTGAGCGCTTGTCTTCAATGATGGGGGTCATCACGGTCAACTTGGCATCAAACCAGTCCTGTGACTTCAAGGTCTTCCTCCCAAAGGTAGCCAAGGCTGTGCGGTGGATGGTGTTTTGCAGCTCTTCCCACTTCTGCTTTGCAGACTCGCCTTCTTGTGGTTCACCAAGTTCCTTCACAAAGGTGGAGGCAAACTGCTCAACAAGTTCTGGTTGGGCCATCTTGCTGGTGTCAATCCGTGCCTTTTCAGGCTGTCTGGCACAGTGGAATTTCTTCAGCTGCAGCTTGACCTTGCAACACACCAATGAATGGTCTGTGTCGCAATCTGCACTCTGGAACGAGTGGGTGATTAGCACGTTCTTCAGTGAGGTGCGCCTGGTCAGGATCAAGTCCAGCTGGTGCCAGTGCTTTGAGCGCGGATGTCACCAGGAAACCTTGTGTTGGGGCTTGGTCTTGAAGAACGAGTTTGTGATGCACAGATCATGATGTGTGCAGAACTCGGGCAGCCGCTGTCCATTGTCGTTCATTCTGCCCATGCCAAATGGTCCAAGACAGGAGGGCCAGGAGTCATGGTCAGCACCCACTCTGGCATTGAAGTCTCCAAGGAGAATGAGTTGTTCAGAGTTGGGGATGATCCTGACAGTTGTTGCGAGATTCTCGTAGAACTCGTCTTTTGCCTCTGGTGTGGCTGTCAGTGTTGGAGCATACACACTGACGAGGGTGACTGGGCCTTGAGTGGTGTTAAGGCGGAGGGTGAGGAGTCGTGCAGAGCCATTGCTGCCCGGTTCCACCATCTTCAGCAAGGTGTTCTTCACTGCGAAGCCCACTCCGTGTTCCCTGTTTTCGTCACTGCTCTTTCCCTGCCAGTAGAACGTGTAGTCCTTCTCTCTCAGTGTGCCTGCGTCAGCCATCCGTGTTTCCTGGAGAGTGGCGATATCCACTTCCAATCTCTTCAGCTTATTATTGATGACGGCAGTCTTCCTGATGTCGCTGATGTCCTTGAGTTTAGCAGCGAGTCCTGTCATCATAGTGCAGACGTTCCAAGTTCCCAGTTTTAGAGTTGGTCTCTTTTGTTTTGCTGTCTTGTCTGGTGCAAAGGTTCTCAGCCTGCCGTTCGGACTTCACCTCATCCCCATGCACCCAATGAGGAAAGCAGGCTGTGGTGGGACAACACCTTATTGGCTGGAGGCTGCCCAGCTTGAGGCAGGCGGTAGCTGTCCAGTGAGATCAGATGATCCCTCCCACCGTCGGGAACAACCCCTGGTGCCACGCTCTACGCCAATTGAGCGGTGGCTTATAACCGGTAACTGTCATTCCCCGTGTTTTGTCTACGCCGAAGGCGAAGCTGGAGTGTCCTCTCCAGTGATGGTGTTCTACCTTCCAGCGTTGGGCGTTGGTAGGATTCAATCCTGGGCAGGAAGATATGGAAGACAAGATGTTGCCAATACAGCATGTCCCCCCTCTCCACGTCACTGATGAATCCAAAGGAACAGCAGGGCTGCTACAGTTTGGCACCAGCGCCGTCGCAGGAGTTGCCAGAACGATGTTGAGCACAACAGAGAACTGCCTTAGGGGCTCTGACTCCGGATTTTCCTCAGGGTTGACTCCCGAAGCCTTTCCCGTGACCGGGTATGCCGCAAGGCAGCGGAGGTTTGAAATCAGGGTTTACCTTCCCCTAGATGGGCTACCTTCCCAAGTTAACGGGCCACCATCTACCCGAAGCATCTGGTTTTAAGGCGCCAGAAATCCGCCCTCGCCCCTTCTCCTATTAGTAAAAGCAGTTCCGCCAGGCTTAGAAACTAAACCACACGAGCAGGCTAGGAGTTGGACTTAGTTGTCAGAGGCTTTTTGAGACACATGCCATAAGGAGCATTTTAAAAGCACTGGGAGCTTAACCCCAGTGCCGCTCCTGGCTATGACAACCTTGGAGCATATACACACAGTGCGGAGCATTATAGCTAGATGGAATAAACAGCATAACCATCTATTTAGTTACCCTACATGGTATGAATATGTACCCATACATATTGCCACCCTCCATAGCGACTGATATACATAGAAAGAGGATACCCAGCATGCACACGCCATGTTGCAGCAATTGTCAAAGCATTGCAAAAAAACCCTTACACATCAGGATGCAACACACTGTGATTTTGCACACTGCCCATGGAGTAGCTTCATACCTACAAAGTATGTTGTTCACACTTTCAGCCAAAAGAACACAAAGGTTGGAAAGAATACTACAAGCACCAAATGTCATTTACACAAGTGAAGGGACAAACATGGCAGAGGACATGTTCACAGTGAACATCATGATTGTTGTGCAATTGTGGAAACAGACAGAAGCCATGTTCCCATATCGCCAAGCTGATGAAACTGAACCCCCAGATTTGAAATGTTTTTGTGATGGATGTTGTTACTGGAAAACAGATGGATGTTTGAGTGCTTCATATGCAGTGTGTAAAATATGAAGGGGACAGGTGCATTTCAAACTGTAGGAGGCAGGAAAGGTAGACCTGTCATGTACACCCCTCCAGGCAGGAAGCCAGACCCAGGCGCTGAATGTGCTGTGACAACCCTTAAGCTGTGTATGTTCGCCAAACTGTGACATATTGGTAAAGATTTTTTTCAGAAAAGATTCAGCTCAGATGTTACAACTTTCCAAGGCTATAACTTGAAAGTCGTAAGAGATAATGGCTTACTGTCAATTAGAAAGATGTAGAATATGATCCAAAGTTTCAGATAGGAGTAAATTTACACATCTGATTTGCATGCAAACAAACAAAGACATTTGTCACTTACCAGAGTCCTTTTGCAGCATTCTGGACCCTATTTTGTCCTCTCCCAGTCACTTTAGCTCTCTCTCCTACATCCACAAATTGTTATTGATTATTCCACCTTATTTCGCTTTATTCCGTGACAATTTCTCTTATATGAGGGACATGCAACCGACGATTGCTCTCCAGTCACATGGCACTCCGGGCACTGGTAGGTCAAATTAAACGAGCTTCACGCTCCCTGTGTTATAAGAACATGTAAACATCTACCTTCATAAGCTAAATGATCTCTTTTTAGAATCATAGTTGGCACATTCAGGACCAAATCCTCCAAATTTGCTCATCAGTCTGCAATCGCATCTGTCACAAACAATAGGTGCCTCCATTTGTCTTGTATTTTCAAAGATGACAAAGAAGAACAAGGATTTCTTCCTGTTTGGTGTATTACGTGTCATCCATGAGTCCTCCAATGTGTGCCTGCCACCTTGTGAACTGGCATGATCAGTACAAATCCTCCAGTAGAGCTGGGCAGTGTTTCTGTACATCATATCAGTTGACGAGGTGCAGTACCACGCTCTGCCACTAGGGGCACATGAAATTACACAGCTTAAGGTTAACAAAAGAACAAAAAATTTTTAAAAAATGTGCAGAACATAGCAGAAATATAATGAGGAAAACTTACAGTTGGTGTTCCAGAGCCACAAGCATCGCTCTGCGAACGTAGAGTAATACAGAGGAACATACGTGGGAAGATTCAATAGTGCAGCAGAGAGATGAATGGGAAGGCAGCGAACAAATACTAGTGAGAAAACAACGTAAATGATTCACAGGTGTGGGTGCACCTGAGCAGGGAAAGCGGGAACCGTAATAAGTGATTGGGATCAGCTGGTAGTGGTGAGGGAGAAGAGGTTGGACTGGCAAGTCCGACAGACGATGGCCACACAAAACGGGAACACAGAAATGTAGTCTGACAGCTGTCAGCCCACAGAACAAATATAAGAGGTAAACATAATCAAATACTGACTAGATAGTAATTACAAATGAGACAAGACATAGGTGATACAAATCTGAAACAAACAAAGAGAACAGCATGGCAGTAACAATTCAAAAAGGCATAAATAAAATACAACAAATAAATATACCATTACAGAGAAGAAGCCATGAGGCTGGGACACGGCAGAACTTGCAGAACCCAGCTCGTGACAAAGACCAGCCTGCCTCTGCCCAAATAGCTGAAATTGTAGCCCACATTAAAGCATGTCAATATGCAAAGCAGCAAGAGGTAAACATATACACTGATCCGGCTTATGCACCAGGCTGTACATGTTGATTTACCATACTGAAAAGAAGGCTTTCCTCAGCTCAACCAACACCAATTAGACACCTAACAGAAATGTTAAGCTGCTGGAAGCCATGAGTTTACCAAAGAGGGGTGGCAATTTTGAAGTGAAAAGGACATCAAAAAGGAAATGCAATTGTAACCAAGGAAATGAAGCTGCTGAGTTGGCTGCTAAGCAAGCAGGTGGTATGTTGTGCAAGCAAACCGATGGTACAGAAAGAAGATCAGGAGTACATGGAATTAGGTGAAGAGGAAATTAAGCAGCTACAAGAGAAGGCAAGTCCTGATGAGGAAAAGTAGGTGGTTGAAAGAAAGTGGTTGCAATAGCTGCTTCATCTGGGGTCCCGTCAGTGTCAGCCACCATGACTGGGGTTCCGCCAAGTGCCGGTGGGTCAGGCCGTCATGCCTGCTTGCTTGGGACACACAGCAGAGTTGCTGGAGTCTGGACAGCGGTGGGGGGCTCGAGACAAGGCAAGTGCACTTTTCTGGTTCAACGTTACCAGTTTTAGAGAAATTTTGTCTTGCTGTGGTGAGGAGAATCAGTTTGCAGACACCCTCTGCTTCTGAGTCTTCCTCGCCAGGCTCCACTGCTGCCCAGGTAATAGTATTCTGGTGTCTGTTTCTTCCTCCCCATCTGAGGTGGCCCTTGTCGGGGATGGATCCCAAGACGATGGATCCGAGACATCCCAACCTGCTTTGCCAGAGTGTTGGACAGCGGTGGGAGCTCGAATTAAGGCAAGTCCTCTTCTTTCTTTTCATATTTTCAGTTTTAGAGAGGTCTTGCTTTGCTCTTGATGGGGAGAACCAGTTGCAGCCACCAACTGCTCCTGAGTTTTCCCCGTCGGGTTCGCACTGCTGCCAGTGATTCTGATCCAGTGTTTGTTTTTTTCTCTCCGGTCTGAGTCCTCGTCTGGTTTCACCGATGGTCATCATTCCGCTGTGTATGGGTCCGCTGATGGTCATCAATCTCCGCCTGAGATTGCCGTGGGTCCCTCCTTCTCCGCCTCAGGTCACCGTGGGTCCTCCTTCTTTGCCTTCATCTGGTTCCCCGTCAATCAATCGCCTTCTTTGCCTGGTTTTCTCATGGGTCCTCCTTCTCCGCCCGAGGTTGCCGTGAGTCAGCTGTCTTTGCCTGAGGTCGCCATGGGTCATCTGTCTTTGCCTGAGGTTACTGAAGGTCATACGTCTTCGCCTGAGGTCGCCGAAGGTCATCTGTCTTTGCCTGAGGTCGCCGCTGGTCAGCCGCCCTCTTCGTCTGGTTTCCCTGGTCAGCCATCCTTTTTGCCTGAGTTTCCCACTGGTCAGCCATATTCTCCGTTTGGTGTCCCCACTGATAAACCATCATCGTCCTTCCCGCAGACACCAATTCATTACATCTATAGCCTGGCCCCTGCGGTCTGCGGTAGGCATGGGTTCCAGATGAAGCCTCCAGGAGGGGGTGCATCATGCCCCATTGTCCGTTGGCTCAGGGATGCTGGGAGGCCACCCGATGAACTACTCCATCTGTTTAGGTGGCTCAAAGACTCTGGGAGACCACCTGACAGACTACGGTGTTTGCTTGGGTAGCTCAAGAACACTGGTAGGGCCACCCGACTTATTCCACTGCATGATCGGGTGGTCTCTGGGCTCTAGCAGTACCACCTGAACTGCCTTTATTTTCTTGTCACATGGGCCTAAGTTTCTGTAAACCAGATTATCTGTTGTGGTTTGTGGTCATGAGCGAGTGTCTGTTTCAGTCCCCTCCTAACCTGGGTTCCCAAACCTCCCTCCCAGGGTGTTTTTTTTTTCATTCTATTGCTGTTAGGGTGGGTTATTTTTTCCATTTCTGGGGGGTTCTTTTGAGTTTGTTTTTTTTTGTTTCGTTGGGGTGTCTGGTACCCACCCCTTGAAGGGGACTCTGTCATGACTGTGAGCATAGATGGAGAGCCTCTGATTCACTGGTCAACACAAATTTATTGTTTAAGTTTTTTTTAGCTGATTTAGGACAATTTTGATGTGCTGAAATCCAACAATCACTTGGTGTTGCTCCATCAGGTCAAATTTTTGAACTATGGCCACAAGTTGTTTTTACGTTTTGTTTACATGTAAAGGGTATTTTCGCTTTAATATGATGCAAAATTCTTTTTATTTCTTGAAATTTCTCGAACTCTGAACAGTTTGCATTCGCCAATTTATGACTAATTGTATTTTTATTTTACAGGTGAATTAAATGGCTTTGACCAGAAGATTTTGTAAAAATAAGCCTGACGTATTCCCATATATCTGCGGCAAAATGCACCATTGTTCCTAACAGGAATCCTAGTCACAAGTTTCATAAAGCGTGCTTACCATGCTTATTTTGGTATTAAACTTCGTGACCTAGATAAAGCTTGGGCGCCAACACATGGTATGCAAGGCATGCACCGAGTATCTGCGTCAGTGGACCAAGGCAAGAAGAGGTGTCTGAAGTTCCAAATTCCCATGGTTTGGAGGGAGCCGACAAACCATGACACTGACTGCTACTTCTGCACTATTGAAGTAACTGGGATCAACAGAAAGAAACCGGAGCAGCCTCAAGTATCCTGATCTTCAGTCAGCACGTCGTCCTGTAGCTCACTGTGATGAAATTCCAGTACCTGTATTTGGAGAACTTCCTGACATTAGTGATGAAGATTCCTCCAGTGTTCAAGGAAGATGAAGAAGAAGAAGTGGTTCTTGACGATGATGCTCCACATCCTTTTTCCAAATGGAGCTAAATGATCTAGTAGTTTGCAATCTTAGCTAGCTTTCTCTGCTGAACTGTTGGCATCCAGATTGTGAGGAACAAAAACTCCTCTCTGACGAGTGCTTCGCATCAACTTCTAGCAGCTGTGGCAGCACAGTTTACCCTCAGCCGGGGGATCGCGGGGATCGTGAGATCGTGGGTTCGATCCCTGCCCCCGGCCAACAGTGATCTGTGTGGCGTGTGCATGTTCTCCCCATGTTGGCGTGGGTTTACCTCGGATTCTTCCGGTTTCCTCCAGCATGGCCAAAAACTTGTCAGGTTAGGGATTAGGGGGCGCTTGTGCACGCAGCGACCGGCAGCTGGTGGCTTGTCACCAGACTGCAAAACAAATCTACCTACGGGTACAAAATAAGTAATAAAAATTTTTTTAAAAAAAACAGGCATCAAGAGTACCTCCGTTTTTTCTCTGAAGAGAAGGACTTGGTGTACTGTACAGATATTGCGCAGCTTCTGCACACACTTGGAGTGCCATAGTATGAACCTAAAGATTGGAGACTGTTCATTGACAGTAGCAAACTATCACTGAAATGCGTTCTGCTGCACAACGGCAACAAGTTTGCCTCTGTACCCCTCGCTCATTGGACTACACTGAAGGAGAAGTATGAAGCGGTGAAGTACTGTATGTGCTGGATAAAATTCGTTTTGATCAGCATGAGTGGTTTATTTGTGTTGACCTGAAGATGGTGAATTTTTTGTTGGGACAACAGTCCTGGGTTTCAACCAAGTACCCATGCTTTATGTGCATGTGGGATAGTAGGGACATTGTGCTCAGCATTATACAAGGACTAGCCTGTGCAGGAGGAACTGGTGCCTTGCAGAGCAAGGAACATCATCAACAACCCTCTGGTAGACAGAGACAGGATATTCTTCCCACCGCTGCACATCAAGCTCAGCTTGATCAAGCAGTTCACCAAAGCTCTGAAAGGATGGTGGCTGTTCACGTACTTGTGCCTGGCTTTTCCAGGATTGACCATGGAGAAGTTGAAAGCTGGCATCTTTAACGGCCTCAAAGCCGTCAGCTCATCAGGATCTGAGTTTGAAAACTCAATGAATGAAGTTGAACTGGGGAGCATGGAAGGCTTTTGTTTGGGTCGTGAAGATCCTTCTTGCAACAACAAACCAGGAACTGCACAAGAACTTGTCACCAATATGCTGACTGCTTTCAGAAACCTCGATGCAACATGAGCATCAAAATGCATTACTTATTCTCACATATAGATCGGTTCCTGAGAATTTGGGATCAATGAGCGACGAGCAGGGGGAGAGATTCGATCAGGACATGAAAGACATGGAGACCAGGTATCAGGGACACTGGGATGCAGTCATGATTACTGATTACTGTTGGACTCTGAAGAGAGACATTCCTGCCGCTGAGCATTCTAAAGGTTTGAATAAATGGAATTCCATGATGTGCCTTGCCAAAAAGTTGCAGTTTTGTCTCGTCTGTCCATAGGACATTCTCCCAGAAGCTTTGTGGTTTGTCAACATGCAGTTTGGCAAATTCCAGTCTGGCTTTTTTATGATTTGTTTTCAACAGTGGTGTCCTCCTTGGTCGTCTCCCATGAAGTCCACTTTGGCTCAAACAACGACGGATGGTGCGATCTGACACTGATGTACCTTGACCTTGGAGTTCACCATGAATGTGTTTAGAGGTTGTTCTGGGCTCTTTTTTTTACCATTCTGTGGTCTATATTTATCATATATTCCATAACCTACATATGTTGAAGCATGTGAGAATGTTTGGTGATTACATATGTAAGGCGACTTCACACCTCAGAACAGGACAAAGAGATCTCAACCGCCAGTGAGGATCAAAGAGTTTCCCAGGCACTGCGGTGGAGACCGGAGGAGCTGCCCTGACCCCCCAGGGCCATGAGGAGGAGTACAAAGACAATGGGGGGATTAAGATAAGGAGGGATGTCAGCTTTGGATATGCATGTCTTTTGTTATGTGCAAGTATAAGTTCTTAGAGCCGGAGGTGTTCGGTCTCTTTTTCCTTCTTCTGCTTCTGCACTTAGATGAGACTTGTTAGAGGAGTTGATAATAAACTTTGGTTTATATATCATACCGCCTCGTTCTTTCAAGCTCTTCTACACATTCGTATTATCCGTCTCCTCCTGCGGCCACGTCCAGGGAGGTTGGCTACAGTCCCGTGGATTTTAAATTTCTGAATAATATGTACAACTGTAGTCACAGGAACATCAAGCTGCTTGGAGATGGTCTCATAGCCTTTACCATTTTTTTTTTATTACTTATTTTGTACCCGTAGGTAGATTTGTTTTGCAGACTGGTGACAAACCACCAGCTGCCGGTCGCTGCGTGCGCAAGCGCCCCTTAACTCCCTAACCTGCATGTTTTTGGCATGTGGGAGGAAACCGGAGAAATCCCGGAGTAAACCCACGCAAACACGGGGAGAACATGCAAACTCCACACAGATCACTGTTGGCCGGGGGCAGGGATCAAACCCATGATCTCACAGTCCCCGCGATCCCCCGGCCGAGGGTAAAACTGTGCTGCCACAGTGCTAACCACTGTGCCACCATGCAGCCAACCTTTAACATGCTTGTCTATAATTTTCTTTCTAATCTCCTGAGACAACTCTCTCCTTTGCTTCCTCTGGTCCATGTTTAGTGTGGTACACACCATGTCACCAAACAGCACAGTGACTACTTGTCACCCTTTGAATAGGCCGACTGACTGATTACAAGTTTGTAGACACCTGTGATGTTAATTAGAGGACACATCTTGGTTGAACATGTCCCTATGGTCACATTATTTTCAATCTTTTCTAGGGGTACCATCATTTTTGTTCAGGCCTGTTTCATGAGTTTGTTTTTTAAAGTAATTCTGTTGAACCACAATTCAAAAGCATTGTCTGATTTTCAGCGGGCAGCGCAGTGGCGGAGTGGTTAGCACTGCGGCAGCACAGCAACTCACTCTTAGCCGGGGGATCCTGGGTTCGATCCCAGCCCCTGACCAACAGTGATCTGTGTGGAGTTTGCATGTTCTCCCCGTGTCTGTGTGGGCTTACTCCGGGATTTCTCTGGTTTCCTCCCACATGCCAAAAATATGCATGTTAGGTTAATTGGCATCAAAACTGGGGATTCTAAATTGTCCTTAGGTCTGACTGTGAGAGTGAATGGTTGTTTGTCTCTCTGTGTTGGCCCTGCGATGGACTGGCGATCTGTCCAGGGTGGACCCTGCCTCTCGCCCAAAGATGCTGGGATAGGCTCCAGCCCCCCCGCAACCCGAAAAGGATTAAGCGGAAGAAGATGAATGGATGGATGTCTGATTTTCATTGGTCTATTTTCATAGAATTTTTATTTATTACCACTTTTGTCAGATTCAAGTTATTTCTGTGACCATTGTGGGTTTTTCTTTCATTAACAGAGGGGTACCAACAATTTTGTCCACGGCTGTAAATGTTCGGTAGTGGTCAGAGAGGCTGTTGGCGTGGATTGGCAGCCACGTTTCCCTCAGTCTGCTGTGGCTGCAGAAGTAGCTTACCACTATCGTTGTCTGTCTGGAGTAAATGACTAATGGACTCACTGTAAGCACTTTGAGATGTCACTTGACATGTAAAACCATATAAATCTAATCCATTATTATTATTATTAACTGGGAGGAGCTGATGTGAGGAACAGGTGCAACAGTCAGTGTAATGGGAGCAGATGAGGATGAGGGTTCAGATGCCCAGCAGTGTGATGTTAATTGGCAGTTTTGAGTAGAAGTCTGAACAGCATGTAGCTGAGAGCGTGTGATTCCCAAGGACAGGGCACACCAACAGTAATACATCTGCTGCTGTATGTCTTGACCTTACTGCAAAGACAAGGTGCAGTAAGTATTTTTTTTTTTACTTACTGCACAAATGCCATACCTGCTGCTGTCTGTCTGTGTTGCAATATTCATCATGTGCAGATCAATCTGTCACCGTTTGCACCCCCGTTACCGCATTAAACTCACAATTTACCGGTATTATCTTTTACTGTACAGTACATAGGATCGCTGTGTTTTTACTGTTATTTACACTATGGGCAGCATTACTGTACATACATTTTTGTTGTTTTCCATCATTATTCCTTCTTTTCTTATATATTGCACACACTACTAAGAGAGAGAAATTGCATTTCAGCTCTACTGTATGTGCTGTACATATAGAAGTACAAGTAAAAATCTTTGAATCTTTGATATTCGGGTTAAGACCATCATTTCTGTACGCATGAGAGCGCTCCCAGAAGAGGTCAAAGTTGTGGACATAAACAATTTGTTCACAGCACATCGACACTGCATGACTTGAACACAAAGTCTTCACATGTCTAAACATCCTAATCAACAAAGTACACACATACTGTTTGTTGGTGTGGAATACTGCTAGATTTGGTATTGATCCGATACCAAGTAAATACAGGGCCAGTATCGCCAATACCGATATGATATCAATACGATAGCAATACTTTTTAATAATTAAAGTGGATGCATCCTCAAATGACAAAATCTGAATAAATTTTCATGACTGTTAAGTGTTTTGTGATTTTTTCCTTTGGATTATTGATTAGTTAAAACCCAGGACAGAATTTTAGCTAAATTTATAGGTTAATAGAACATACTTTATGATCACAATAAACTTTTGGTTCAGAAACAATAGAACAGTAACAAAACGGTTTTTCCCCATATATTGTCACGTCTGGATTTTTTGCTTAAATGAAGTGTACAAAATTATCACTCAAGAACCAATTAAAAGAAATTCTTTTTTGAGGTTCAGTGTTCAGAAACTACAATGCAAAAATTAAGTAAAATGTCTCCCTTCATTTGAAAACATAGCCACATGGCGCTCCTCTTCCTCTCTGCGACTCTTCTGCTCCATCTCTGTGCTGCTTGTGTGGGTGTGGCTGCTTCTTGCTAGTTTGTTTACCTGGCGCTGCTGAGTTATGTGATGGTATGACATAAAAACACAAGAAGGAGGAGGAGGAAGTAAGGAGAAGGTGTAATCCTAAACGCTGGTTGCCAACCACCGTAAAACTACAAGAAGAAGGAGAAGAGGAGCAAAGTGTGCCTGCTCCATGCTGCATGTTTACTGTTAACAGGAAAATCAAATGAAATTGTATGTTAAACGGTATATTGTATGATATAGTGTAGTTAGAAATGTACTTTAAGTCAGTTAACATTATTCTTAAAATGATGTTTTAAAAACTTAAAGCAATCAGAAAGTGGCCATAAGGACTGGAAGAGAAGCGGGAAAAAAATGAAAAGAAAAAAATCAGCAAAATTTAAAACAATGTGTCATGGGTTTAAATTTCCCCTGAAGTTTATGTTTCCTGAAATTGTGACTTAGATTAACCGTTATTATTGGATCTGCAGTGATGCGGATGTTGTACCGGTCTGTTGTGGTGAAGAGGGAGCTTAGTTCTAAGGCAAAGCTGTCGATTTATCAGTCAATCTACGTTCCTACTCTCACCTATGGTCACGAGCTTTGGGTAATGACCGAAACAACGAGATCGCGGATACAAGCGGCTGAAATGAGCTTTCTCCGTAGGATTGCTGGACTCACCCTCAGAGATAGGGTGAGGATCTCAGTCATCCGGGAGAGGCTCAGAGTAGAACCGCTGCTCCTCCACATTGAAAGGAGTCAGTTGAGGTGGTATGGGCATCTGATTAGGATGCCTCCTGGATGCCTCCCACTTGAGGTGTTTCAGGCACGTCCCACTGGGAGGAGACCCCGGGGCAGACCCAGGACTCGGTGGAGAGACTATGTCTCCCAGCTGGTCTGGGAACGCCTTGGTATCAACGCCTTGGTATATTTGGGCTGCACGGTGGCGCAGTGGTTAGCACTGCGGCAGCACAGTTTACCCTTGGCCGGGGGATTGTGGGGATCGTGGGATCGTGGGTTCGATCCCAGCCCCCGACCAACAGTGATCTTGTAGTGAGTTTTGATTTTGCAGTGTCTCTCCCCGTGTTGCGTGGGTTTACTTCCGGGATTTCTTCCGGGTTTCCTCCCACATGCCAAAAACATGCAGTTAGGTTAATTGGCTGTTCTAAATTGTCCTAGGATATCTGTTTCCTATAGGCCCTTAGAATAGGAGGTTAGTATTAATGAAAGCGCTTTGAGTGGTCTTTGTGACTAGAAAAGCGCTATATAAGTGCAGGTTAGTTAGTTAGTTAGTTAGTTAGTATCCATCTCTGAAGAGCTGGAGCAGGTGGCTGGGAGAGGGAAGTCTGGGGCTTCTCTGCTTGAACTGCTGCCTCCGCGACCCGGACCTCCGAAAAGTCGTAGAAGATGATGGATGGATGGAGGTATTCAATAAGTGACTCCGTGAAACACTCATGGCTGCTCTGTTCATTCACAGACTAGAAAATTCTCGCTGTTATCCTGTTAAATCAAAGGGAATCTTGGTTCTTTTGCATCTTCTTTTGTTGTTAAAAATGTGTTAACAGGGTCTGAGGAGTTGTTAGCTCCTGTCCAGCAGGTCATGGGGGGTGGGGTCAGTGCTGCTGATAAAGCACGTCACTCTTTAACCTTTGGTTTCCATCTCAGCAGCAGCTCTGTTTGAATTGTACTCAGAAGGGGACATGTAACTCGACAGCGGTGTGAAGTTTGGCCCAGCTGTTCCCACTGATGTCATGGGGGGGTGTGAGCTGTTGGGTGTCATGGGGTGTCATGTGTTTACTCTTCCTGGGTTAACTGGATTATTCCTGCTGCTGGGATCACCTATTCTCTTCTTCTCTTCTTCCCTGCTGATTAATGCAGATCTGCAGGATCTAACACCTCCGAACACCACTGCTTAGTTCCTCCTCACAACTGTCATTTAAAAAAATGGCCAACACATGCCCATTTATCACATCCTTTTTCATGTAAATTAGAAACATTCTTTGTAGATGTGAGGATTTTTTTCATAAATTTGCAGGATTTCCTGCAGAGTTAGAGCCATTTTATTCAGAAATGTGTAGCTTCTGACTTGAAAATTTGCAGCTTTATATTATTCATAATTTTGCAGGTTTTTCCTCATGAATTTTAGAACTTTAAAAAAAAAAAGCTTAGACTTGCAGCATTTTACTCAAATCTTATATTTGCAGCATTTTAGGTTGTAAACAGTTGGAAATTTACACCTTTTTTGTCTTTTTGCTAAAGTTGCAGCTTCATACCCATAAAATTCCACTTTTTTGGTCAGAAATTGGCAGATTTTACTGAGACTTACATCCCTTTTTTTTTTCTTTGTCAGATCAGGCATTGGCTGCTTGCTACCGATAACCCATGAAAACTGGTAATACCTGTCTTCTTGGGCGGGCGTCGGTGACTCAACGGCATCCCCGCCCTTCCAAGGGCATGGAAGGTGAAACAGGGCATCCTGGCAGAACTAAAAACAATATCTGCCACAGGTCTGTGGTGGGCCACTCCTAGTTACACGGGATGAGACTGGACATCCTAGCAGATAAACACATCTGTTGCAAGGTCTGTGGTGGACTGTGCCAGTCGGTGCATTGTGACATGAACTACACAAAGGACAGAGATAAACAAACCTATCATCTGGTCAGTCACTGCAACAGATACTGGAGTCAGTTTGTCTTGGCTTGTCCTTGCCACTGATAATACCTTTATCTGCCAAGAATGTGCTGCTAGTCCAGCAAAAGCTAGCAGTACTCAAATACTTTGCAAGCAGTTTTATGAAATGGTCAATCAGAAAGCAACTCATACTGGCTCGGATGTTGCCCAGGCTTACAAGGTCCACGCTGATCTGTTCACACTCCGACAGGCAGTGAAAAGTAAGCTAGGAGCAGGAAGACAAAAGAAGAGAAAATAGCAGCCTTGTGTGTAGCAGAATGGAACGTACGCACTCTGTTGGACAGAACAACATCACAGTGCCCAGAAAGACAGACCGTGCTTGTGGCCCTGGAAATGAACAGGTACAATGTAGACATAGCTGCACTTAGTGAAACAAGATTTCCTGGATATGACAGCTTGGAAGACCATGGGTACATCTTCTTTTGGAGTGGGAGATTAACTCAAGAAAGGAGAGAAGCAGGAGTGGGCTTTGCAGTTAGAAAGGAGATAGCAGCAATGCTTGATGAGGAACCAGTGCCAATCAATGACAGGATGACTATGAGACTCCCACTACAGCGGAAGATGTATGCCACACTCATCAGTGTATATGCCCCAACAATGACCAATACAGAGGAGATGAAGGAAGAGTTCTACAGTGATTTACGTGAGACTGTATGCCACACTCATCAGTGTATATGCCCCAACAATGACCAACACAGAGTAGATGAAGGAAGTGTTCTACAGTAATTTACGTGAGACTATCAGGCGGTACCGATTGATGACAGGCTGATACTCTTTGGAGATTTTAAAGCAGAGTTGGTTCGCGACACTGAGAAATGGAAAGGAGTGCTAGGCAGTCATGGAGTAGGCAAGTGCAATGCAATGAGAACTTCTACTTGCACTATGTTCAGAGTACATACTTGTGATAACCAACACTCTATTTAAGCACAAGGACACACACAAGAAGACATGGATGCACCCAGAGATCCAAGCACTGGCACTTGTTAGACTACATCATAGTAAGCAGAGAGACATAAGGGATGCATTGGACACCAGAGCAATGAGAGGCAACGGACTGTGGTACTGACCATGTTATGCTGAGATCTAGATTAAGGATTTGGAGATGAAAACAGCACTGCAGGACGGTGCAAAGCCACCACGGAAGCTAAACACTAGTGCACTGAAAGGCCAGAAAGAACAGGGAAGAACTTACACAGGAAATGGATGAAAACTTGAAAGACTGGAGGACAGCAACAATTCAGAGAATGGCATAGCAGAGGAAATGTGCAACACTGAAGGATACGGGTGTATCAGCTGCGAGTGATGTATTAGGCCCATCTTGAGAAGAAACATCAAGATTGGTTTGATGAACATGATGAACACCTGAAGAAACTACTAGAAGCGAAGAATACAGCTAGGCAGGAAAACCTACTTGTAACACAAGGTCGAAGAAGAAGAAATACTCAAAGGATCAAAGTGAGCTACAGAAGTACACCAGAGAGATGAAGTCCAACTGGTGGGGATGGAAAAAGCGAGGAACTTCAAACTGCAGCAGACAGGAAGGACATGACACATTCTTCACAGATTTGAGAGAATCTACGGCCCTAAACAAGAGGACTGATCCAACTAAAGACTTTGGATGGTGAGAACGGTTTTGCAGGAGAAAGACAAGATCCTGGACAGATTTGCAGACACTTTGGCCATCTACTAAACAACCCTGGGAGATCTCCACTGAAGAGGCTAAAGAAAGCTCTAGTGTAGTGACAACTGTATCAAGTCTGGATGAACCACCAAATTTTGATGAACTAATGGCAGCTATCAGGACAACCACAGCTCCAGGAAGCTCCAGGAAGGGATGGAATTCCCTCATGCATGAGGGGTCTCCAGAATACCTCCCCCAGGTATCCTGGAGCCCAGAGATGGTTTTAAGGTTTCTCCAGACCCCGCCAATGTTGCTCCGTTGCAGCTTGTCCTCCAACTTCTTCCTGAAGCTGTCCTTGCCTTCTCTGATCTTCGTCCTCAGCCTCCTCTGTACGGACTTCAGCATCTCCCTTTTCCCCGACTGAAGATCCTCTTCTCTCTCAGAAGTGTTTTTATCTCAGGGTTGATTCCAGGTTGGTGTTGTTCGAGCAACACCGTATGGTCTTGGTGGATACGGTGTTGTCTACACAGTAAGCCGATGTAGATAGGAGTAAATTTATGCATCTAATTTGCATACAAACAAACAAAGACATTTGTCACTTACCGGCATCCTTTTTGCAGCATTCTGGACCCTATTTTGTCTCTCCCGGTTATTTTAGCTCTCTCTCCTACATCCACAACACTGTTATTGATTATTCCACCTTAATTTTGCTTTTAATTCGGCGGCAAAATTTATCTTATATGACGGACATGCTACCGGCGACGGCTCTACAGTCACATGGCGCGTCCAGGCGGTCGACAGGTGAAATCAACAAGCTTCTCGCTTCCTGTGTTGTAAGAACATGTAACTGGCTACTCTAGTTGTACGGTGCTGAAACTTGGACTGTCTACAGAGTGCAGGTGAAGAAACTCCACACGCACATGATGAGACACCTTTCAAGCCATAATGAACATCTCATGGAAAGACAAGAGATAACCTCATAGAAGTGTTGAAAGGAGCTGGTCTACCATTCACTGGAGGGACATGCTAATACAGATGAACTGAGATGGCTCGGACATGTTGAGGAGGATGGACCACCACGTCTCCCTCGGCAGTTACTCTATTCACAGTTATGCAAGGGCAAACACAATCAGGTAGACCAGGCCAAGATTAAAGACCAGTGTAAAAAGAAACTTTAAGAAGTGGATATAGACAGGACTTCCAGGCAGCGGAAGGCTAAGGACAGAGCTGTGTGGAGATCTGATCAGACCTAAATGAAACAGTCATTGTCTTCCATGACAGCCTGCTATGATGAAGACTTCAGTAAAGTAGTTTTGTTGAAGAAGGTTAATGTCTTTTTGCAAGGTAATTCAGTAAGTGATTCTCAATATTTATTACAGGCAGAGTGAAACATTTCAAACTGTTTCTGATTTACAGTGGTGTGGTGAAAAAAGTGTTTGCCCCTTCTGATTTCTCATTTTTTTTTGTTTGTCCGCACTTAAATGTTTCAGATCATCAAACAAATTTAAATATAAGACAAAGATAACACTGTGGTGACGCAAAGGAGATGACACTCCGCCCAGTACTTCAGGGTGTTGGGGGGCCCAGCCAAGGGCGCCAGAGCACTGGGGGGTATAAGCTAAATAAGGATGTGCCTTTCACCCCCGCGTGCCAGGCTCACACCTGAGGATGCAAGGGCATGAATGTATTGTACTAAGCCTTGCTCTGTGATGTGTATGTTGATGGGTATGTTGATGTGTGTTCACTCTTCGTAACTGGTATATTAATGTGTTTACCCCTGAGTACCAGAGGTGGAAGAAAATGTATAAAGCAGATCGCTTTGGCACTCAGAGTTTGTCTGTTCTATGCTGGAGAGAGAATAAAGTTCTGTGTCATCAGCTCATGTCTCCTGTGCTTTCATCCTCCACATTGGTGTCCTAGAGGATGTCAAATGGAAAATGGACCGAGCACCACCACGGAGACACTCCTGCTGGAGGTCTCCCACTGCTGCATGCGCCGTTGCAGTCAGACTCCTGGACTTTTGGCTTCACAACCTGGCCGCTTGGTTTGATCATGTGGAAGCACAATTTGCCCTCGGCAGAGTCGTGGCAGAGGACACAAAGTGCCACCATTGGTGGCCTTGCTGGACGCGCGTGCCATGCAGCGCGCATGAGTCTACTCCAAGCCCCGCCAGTCCAAGGAAAATACGGCACTCTCATGCGACTGCTGCTGCGCCGTTATACCCTTTCAGACTCAGAGAGGACAGAAAAGCTGCTCACACCGCTTCGGAGCTAGGAGACAGATCTGCTGTGGACCTGATGGAGAGCATCCTTGTGTTGATGGGCGATGGACGACGGCTCTTTCCTTTTCACCCACCTCTTCCTCAGAAACCTACTGGCTTCTGTGAGAGTGGATTCTTGCTAACTCACCACTGCTGGCAGCCAGGGACTACTGTGTGCTGGCAGAGGACGCAGACTGCATCATCCTGGCAATCAAGGCTTTCAGCATTCAGGCAGTGAGATCGGGATCTCTCGGAGGAGCCCAGCGAGGGTCAGGAGCTGATGATGGTGGATGGACGGGGCCAACCAGAGTAACAGGACTGGGGACGCTACTGTGCATCCCGGAAAGAATTCACATCACTTCACTTTTTTACAGGAAAGTAAACAGGAGAGGATATTAGGACCCCTCCAAACACCAGTCCTGGTCTTTGTAGCATCCTTTCTTTGTCCACTTCTGACATTCCTGTGGGGGAGAAAAAGGACTGCATGGTAAGAAGTGAGTCAACAGGAGAGGGGGGTTGGTTAGTAGGTGGGCATACACACAAAGGGGAAGAAGGGGGTCCATGACATGGGCTGCAGCAAGAGACGGAGCTGTAGCTTTAGCCACAGCATCAGCACATGCGTTACCTTAGACGCAGGGTCAGAAGATGATGTGTGGCTGTGCATTTGCACACTGCCACAGATAAAGGGAAGGAGAATAGCTTCCAGCAGTCGTGACACATAAACAGAATTCTTCACCGGTGAGCTTGCAGAGGTAGGAAGTTACGTTCACGCCAAAGGACAACCAAAGGTCATGCACCACTTCAAAAGCGTAACGGAGAGTCAGTGTAAATAGTTACCGATTGCCCCCGTAACATAAGTGCATGCCTCTGCCAGGGCAACTAGTTCAGCAACCTGTGCAGGGAGATGAGATGGCCAAGAGCCTTTCTGCTGATGATGGATCAGGAAGTGAAAGCGTTGGAGGAGCCAAAAGAGCTTTCTTCATGTTTTCAAAGGAATCATTAGCAGCGGGTGTCCACTTAAGAGGGAAGTGTGAGGGACCCTTTGATGGAATGATGTCACACATTGGTCTCTCAATGCATGAAAATTCAGGGATAAAAGGGCGGCAATAGGAAGCCATGCCAAGGAAAGAAGAAGATCTTTTTTGGTGTTTGGTCTGTCCATATGACAGATTGCCTGTGCTCGTTTTGGAGTGAGAGAGATTTGCCGTGATTGGAAATTTGGTGGCCCAAAAACGTGACCATTGGTTTGGCAAAATTGCAGTTTTGATTTTGAAGGTTTGTGGCCTTCTGCAGCAAGGTGGACACAAAAGCTTTAGAGAGTCTTCTTGACATTGTGATTCAGTTGGAGCACACAGCAAAAGGTCATCAACGCATTGGATCGGGACAGAACATTTGACAATTTGAGAGAGACTCAGAGAATCCCTGAGGGCCGCATTGTAGATGGTTGGACTTTCGCAGTAGCCTTGGGCCAATCTGGTGAATGTGTAAAGGGCCCCATTGAATTGGAATGTGAACCAAAACTGTGAGTCTTTGTGAACTCGGACGCTGCAAAAATGCATTTGGACAGGTCCCACCACTGTGAACCAAGTGAATTTGGAGGAAGTTGAGTCAAAATGGTGTGGAGGTTGCAGGTGTGTGCTAAACTCCAGCAGCATTCACTGCCTGGAGATCCTGAACAAAACTCCACTCAGCAGGTTGGCCCTTGTCCCTAATCTTTTTTTACTGATGGGTGTGCACACCGGTGAATTGGGGGCTGGGACCACTATCCCTTCTTTTAGAAGTGATTCAAAAACAGGAGTGATGCCATCACGTGCCTCAGGCCTGAGTGGGTACTGCATGCATTTGGGTCTGAAATCAGATGTGGAGTAATAACCACTGGGGGGCAGTTTTTTATAAGCCCTACATCGTATTTGTGTGCAGCCCACAGAGATGGTGGAACACGTGAGAGCATGTGATCTTCCTGCATCTGTACAGAGGGCATAATAACAGGTTTCATCCATCTGTACTGCCTGTTAGCATCCAGCATTTGGATGAAATGCTCTCAGGGAAGTGAAACCGTGTACTCTGTGCTAAACATTTGCAGAGAGGGGGAGAATGAAACTATGGTGATGCCAGCCTGGGGAAATGGTGGGGATGGGACCCAATCATCAGTATGATGAGCAGCGAGAGCTCGTGCGCCCATGTCACGCCAGGATGGGGGTTTTGTGAGTGAAATATGTGGGTGGCTGTGTGGAACTGAGAACATGGTTGACATGTGAGGTGTGAGTGCAACCAACAAAAAGCTGAAGTCAGCAGTCCACACAACGTGTCATTTGCAGTGGTGTGGGTTAACTTGTAACCATTGTTTTTCATATGCTGTGTCAGGGCCCTGTGAGGGCATGATGTGCAATGCGTCCTGTGCGGTGGCATGGAAACTGTGGCATGTGGCGAAAGCTTCTTTCCCATTTCAATCTAATGGGAGCTTCGTCCTTCATCTGTCAGTACCCATTCATAAATGTACAGCAAAGATGGTATTTTGGCAAAGGTTAAACTGGGAGTTTCAATTTGAGTCCCCTGCGCTGTGCAGGAGAGGGAGAGTGACAAACTGCACATTAAATCTCTGCCTAACAGGCTGAAGGGGCACTGAGGCGAAAACAGGAAGTTATGAGTAAATGTTTTCCCATCCACTGTACATGACAATGGTTCAGTGAAAAACTCATGTGTGAAACCTCCACTTGCCACCTGTGATGTAAGGGAACAAGAGGTAAGGGGAGGTTTTAGCCCAGATGCTGATGACAACACTGAATTAGTAGCCCCAAAGTCTACCATAAAATCTATCACTTTCCCTGAAATTTAACTGGCAAAACTGGCAAATCTTGAAATTGGAAGTTGAATACCTAACTAAGGTGGTGTGCACATCTTTATGATGGTATGTGTGTGTATGTGTTGCTGCAGCAGATTTTTTTATTAGCAAGCTCATGTACGGCATCTGCTGGGGGTGAAAATAAAGAAGGCACGCATGCACCAGTCTTATCTGCCTGGCATCACTTGTGCTGCTGTTGATCTTGTGCTTGTGAATGGGGCTGAGGTGGCTGTGGTATGTTGCGCTGCTGCCAGGACTGACATCCTCCACGCTGGAAATTGCCTCTGCCTCTTCCTCTGCTTTGGAAGGTGTGGCTGGGTTTTATCAGGCAGTCTGTCACCCAATGTCCTTCTTGTCTACAGTAGGTGCAGCTGGAGAGCTGTGGGCATTCTCTCACCCAATGCATGTGTTCTTTACATCAGTGGCCAAACTGGGAAGAAGGCCTGCCATAAACCACATGTCGAGGTGCGTGCCATACGCCCCTGTATTTGCCATGTAGTCTTCAAGGCACGGGATGGCTGGCTCCCAAGGTCTGAACACAGCCTCTGGCTCTATCACTGAGATCTGTCTCATTCTGTATTTCCTTTTCTTCACACTCCTCCTTTTGCCTGTCTCTTTTTGGCTGTGCAGACGGGAGATCATCATGAGAATCAGGCAGGAGTAGTGAGATTCCACAGTTCTCTGTGTCCCTTGTGAGACGCTATCATTGCTGCCACAAGGGGAGGGTCATCATCTTCTGGCATGCACATGTTAAGGCAGGGCACAGGCAGAGCTGGGTACAATGCAGCCTTGAAAGGGTGGAGGTGGGAGGGGGAGGGGTTGTCGCACTCGTAGGGAGGGGGGAGCAGAGTGTGAAAATTGCTTTGTGTGGTGTGTGTGCTTTATATTGTCTTCTTTGCCTGTTCATTCTTTTTTTTTTTCCTTTTCTCTTTTCTCCACCCATTTCCTGCTTATCTCTCCACGTCTTTGCTTCAGTTAACCACATTTCCACAGCAGTATTTTTTTCTAACTGCAACTGCATCAACTTTCACTGTCCGTCTCATTTTTTTTTCCATATCCGAACTTTCTGACTGTCAGCATTAATCTTATTTCTCAAAGCAATAATTGTTTCAAGTGAGAAGGGCCTCCCTGGAGGAAATTCAGCTTGGCAGATCCACTTTTCAATAAATTCCACACTCTCAGGACCACAATTGTCAGTCATAAATTTTACCTTCAGGCCACTCATGCTGGAGGGACACCGTTTGGTCTCGACCTGCAAGACCCCATTACTGACCAATATGACCGCCAAACACCACCAAACGTCTTAACAGCGTGCCTAACGTGTCCTTTATCTTGACCGCTGGTCACCACAGGCGTCCTCAGGCGTGCCCCAACTGTGAATTCAGACTATGTCCCCAAACCTGTTTATAACAGGTACTGTACACCGTCTACTTTTAGCTATGGCCCCAAACCTGTTTATAACAGGTACCGTACACTGCCTTCAATTTAGGCTATGTCTCCAAACCTGTTTATAACAGGTACTGTACACTGCCTTCAATTTAGTCCTGCCACGAGATTGACCTCGGCGGACTCCAGAATTTGTCCTACCGCGGGACTTTAACCCGCTGGACATGCACAGATATTGGTCCAGTGAGGTGAACTACATAACCGACAATTTACCAATACAATTTGCATAAAGGGCACAATAAATTTTACTTACTTTAACTTTAGGAGACTTGTAAAATGGATTCTTCTGGATAGTGAGACGCCCTTTCGCTGCCTCCACACTCCCCTTGCCAACTGGGTGAAAAGAGCAGAACTCCTTGGCGGAAAGAGACGAACTCCGTTCGGGGTGATCAGCCAGCGTCGACAGACGAAGACTG
Source organism: Pholidichthys leucotaenia (assembly GCA_020510985.1). Classification (NCBI taxonomy): domain Eukaryota; kingdom Metazoa; phylum Chordata; class Actinopteri; order Cichliformes; family Pholidichthyidae; genus Pholidichthys; species Pholidichthys leucotaenia. Next base: position 257,045,251 of record CM035839.1, read on the forward strand.
GCGATCAACTATCCCACTTCCTGACACCAAGAAATGTAACCGAATTTTTCTAACCCACTTATAAGGTCCTGGAGAAAATAATCAGACGGATCTGCCATGTTGAATTCCCTTTATTACTGCATGCAGGAGAGGATCGAAGAAACAGCAAGCCCAAGGTTTCTATACTGCTCTGCCCAAACAAAGGAGGCATCTGGTTTTAAAGGCTCCCCCAGAGCCCTCCGGAGCCACATTACCTTATATGGATACATAGGAACTGGCCGAGCAAGTACGAGAACATTCTGGTAGTAGCTCTCAAGCCAAGCAAGTACGAGAACATTCAACAATTCACATCCAACTGACTATGGTAAAGACATTTGATCATAACTGCACATCACTTAAATTACACAACAGATTAGTGTATAAGCAGTAAATTTCCACCATGATGAACATGTGAATAATAAATTTCTACCACAAGGGCACAGCACAGACTTTCCAAAGGATGATGGATGCGGTGCTCTGTGACTTGCAGTTTGTTTTTGTCTACTTGGACGACATTTTGGTGGCTAGCACATCAGACGCATCTACAGACCATGAGGGCGCTGCAGGAATTTTTGGAGATGGTTAATTTTTGCAACCATTTTCACCCCTGGGCAGCTCAGCTGCTGCAACCGCTGTACGGTGTGCTAAAAAAAAAAGAAGCCTGCAGATAGTATCGAATGAACCCCCGAGCGGGCTCAGGCTTTCACAGATGCAAAAAGGGCACTCGCTAACGCAGCTTTGCTGGCTCACGCAGCCCCGTCAGCGCAGATAGCGCTCACCACAGACATGTCTGATGTTGCAGTAGGAGCCGTAGTGGAGCAGTATGTCTCTCGTTTGTGGCAGCCCCTCGCCTTTTTCAGCTGTACTTTGCGTGACAAGCATAAGTATAGCGCTTTTGAAAGAGAGTTGTTGGCTCTCCACTTCGCTATGCGTCATTTTCAGTTCTGGCTCACGGGTCGTGAGTTTACAGCGTTTGCCGATCATAAACCACTGGCCTACGTGATGTTCAAAGTCTCAGAACCGTGGTCAGCTTGGCAACAATGGCACTTGGCCGCAATTTCGGAGTTCACAACCAACATTCAACATGTAGCCAGTAAACTGAACGTTGTGGTAGACTGCTTGTCATGCACGCTGGTCTCTCCAGTATACATGGGCATCGATTTTTCCACAAGGGCCACCAACCAAACTGGGGACACAGACATTTGCGCACTCCAGTCCACAGCTACCAGGTTAAAACACGAGAGCAGGGTGGTACAAGAAGAGTTTCCCCCCTTGCTCTGAGACATCTCCACTGGCTGCACCAGCCCGTGGTTCCAAGCTCTTGGCGCCGCCACGTTTTCGAGCCCGTCCACTCCCTTTCCCATCCCAGCATGTGAACCTTGGTTAAACTAGTGGGGTCTAAATTCATCTGGCCTCACTTACGCTGGGATGTGAAAGAATGGGCTGCAGCGTGCGTCATGTGCCAACGGGCTAAGGTGCACAGGAACACCAAAGAACCCCTCAAGCCTTTTCAAATTCCAGCCAGGAGGTGTGACCATGTACACATGGATTTAGTGGGTCCCCTTCCGCCGTCGCTGGGGTTCACACACCTTTTAACAATCGTGGACCACAGTACACGTTGGCCAGAGGTGGTTCCGCTGAGTTACACCACATCCGAGGTAGCCCACTCGTGTTTGCCAGCTTGGGTCACACAGTTCAGATCCCTGTCGGACATCATTTCCGACAGGGGTCCACAATTTGTTTCGGAACTTTGGTCCGTGATGGCCAACAGCCTGGGGGTCAAAATCCACCACACCACTGCATACAACCCACAGAGTAACGGTTTGTGTGAGCGCTTTCACAGGTCACTTACAGCAGCACTCAGAGCTTTGCTAACAGATGTAAATTGGTTCAACCACCTGCCTTGGGTCCTGTCGTGAATCCGGATTTGGCTTCCAAACCTGGTTCTGACTCATTGTTATGATTTGCCCTAGTTTTCCCTCTGACAGCTCTGGCACGCCCTCTCCTTCTGTCAAGCTCCGTCCACTGCACTGTCACCAGTGGTCACACACATACACAAACACACAAACACACATACACACACGCACACACACACACACACACACACACACACACACACACATACACACACACACACACATGCTCCATTCAATCTCATTCACATGCGCTCTCACACACCTGATCCAAATCAGTTCTGCCCATGCATTCACACCGGCAATCTCTTTCCTCGTTAGCATTTGGAGTATTTGTTTGCCACCGCTGAGGAAGGAGATTGTCGGGACATTCCCCTTCATACATGGCAGCATTTCCCTCTGCGTATGGTTATTCACTCCCAGTGTTCTACCCAGCCTGACATTTCAAGACGATCCATACCTTGGTGCTTCGGCTGGTCCGCTTCTCTGCCTCTGCCTCCTGACTGCACGGCTTGCCCCGAATTTACTCCAGACCTGTAAGTGTTCTTAGCCTTTCTCCTATGCTAGCAGGCCTGCAGCATTAGGCTGCTCGCCTTTCCTGTTCCGTGCATAACGTAGCCCATTAGCATCAGGCTTTATATTCACCAGGCTGTTGAGTGTTCGGCAGGCACCCTGTTCATTGGTGGCCAACTCCGTCACTACCCCTCTTCATACTGTATACTGTGTGGTTGACTGAACTGTATTTGGTGACAGCTGGATTTGTTACGTTGGTAACTTCAATAAACACAGCACTCTCTACTCCTGCAATTGGGTTTTCACTCTCTCCCTCCTGCTCCATGTAATGGCGGACAGGGGTTCATGACAGAATGTCCCAACCATAAAAAAACACCCAGCAGAGTAGAGTTGTGCTTTTTTCCCTTCTCCTTTTTCTCCTCTTACGTGGACTATGACTTGGACAGACGAGGAGCAGGAAGCCCCGGATTTGCTGGAGGAGGTGGGCTTCGCCTTTCAGTGGTCTCGGTCTCCCGAGGAGTGGGCGTGGGCACGACTCATCGCGGAGGATTTCGAGCAGCACTACCCTCACTTCCAGGGAATCCATAGGGTAGACACCATCCTCTCCATTATCCTTCCCGTTCCTGACGCGGAGCCGGAGGATGCCTCTCCGCAATCGGAGCCGGTCCCTTGCCAGAAGAAGCGCTCCCGTCAGAGGAAGACTTCCTCCCTTCTCGGATCCCCTTCATCTCCCGGACCAGCGTCCACCCAGTCTGCGGATGAGAAGACGAAGATGGAGTTAGATAGGGAGCAGGGCTCGTTATGTCAACTAGAGGAGGTTCTCTCCTGGACACAGAAGCCCCGTCCCTCTCCGACAGTTCGTCAGGCTCGGGACACCGCGAGGAGAGTGATGGAGCAAGACAGCCTCTGGGATCATCCAGAGGTGATGGAGATCTTCGCCGCGCCATGTGAGGAATCGGCTGAGGATCTCCCGGTGCTCGAGCTCCTCGCGGCCACTTCACTCTCCTTTCCCGAGGACGCGGGGTCTCTCTGTGCAGGTGACCCGCTTCCCGGCATGGTGCTCCACATTCCGGATTACCTCATCCCTGCGTCACCCAAGAGGAGGAGGGGGAGGATGCCCCGCAGCAAGAAGCATCCAGTCCTGCGTACTGCAGCTTCACTTTCCTGCTCTGAGCAATGCTCCGCCCCGTCACAGGAGGAGATGGAGGAACGCAGGGGGGTTCTCCTGGCTGAACCAGACCTCATCTTGGAGGTGAAGCCGTGGCTCCTCCCGGAGATGGCTGAGAGACTGAAAGAGCTTTCCCCGAGGGAGGAGGAGCTTCAACCTGACGAGGAGCGCCAGGAGAGTAGAGAGGACGCCTCAGAGGCCGCTGGGGACCTCCAGTGCCAGGAGAGCAGGCAAGTTTCTTTTCATTCGAGTTGCACAATCAATGATCAATGTTGCCTGCCTCCTGGTGAGGAGACTCGGGGCGAGCAGTCCCCTGAGTTCTCCGCCCCAGCGACATACAGTACTCTCGTGCCGGGTCTCAATGATTCTTCTCTATGTGCCCCCACGAGCCCATCAGTCCTGGATCCAGGTCATTCGGGGGAGGAGGAGCCAGAGGACCAGGAGGGTCCAGCCCATGGACCAGCTAAGGAGTTGTCTACAGCCACCACGCCAGAGGAACCAGAGGCGTGGAGGACGGAGCACGAGAGTTCCACTCCTGCTACCGTCATCATGCCCGCTGCGGGGGCCACCACAGTGGAGTCGTCCCCTGGACCAGAACTCCAGCCAATGGGACCCCGGGGCATCGTCGTCGAAGTCCTGGATGGCGGTAGAGCTTAAGCACAGGCAAGTAGTCTCTCCTGTAGTTCATTTGTTGATGGTGGAGGGATCTTGCCTGGCTTTTGAGGAGGGGAGTCGGGTGCAGCCCCCAGCCGCATCTGGATGCCCCTCACCGGGCTCTGCCACTGCCAGCGACCCTAATCACTCTCGCTCTTCTATCCCCTTCGAGCTCCATCCTAGGGTCGCCGGAGAGGAGCAGCCACCACCTGGGCCGCCCATTGATGACAAGGCGGGTCCAGCTTCCGTGGAGGGGGCCAACAGGGATGAGGCACCCGACAGACCAGAGGAACCCACGCGCCGAGATCGCCAGAGTCCTGGACAGCGGTGGAGCCAGAGTTCAGGTAAGTGTGTTCCATAATATCAGAAATTTCAATATTAATGTCACACTGCCCAACTCATGGTGAGGTGGACCTGGGACAGCTCACAGTAGCCCTCGGGACCGCCACACTGGGCTCCACTGCTGCCGGCGACCCTGACCCGGTTTTTCTCTTTCTCCCTTTGGACTCGGAGCCTCCAGCCAGGGTCGTCGGAGAGCTGTTGGAGGCAACTGAGGATCGGGGTTCAACTCCTGAGGACGTGAGAAGCATCACTTCCCTCGCTGGGGAGGTCACCACGGGTGCAGCAGAGCTCCAGCTGGAGCCCACCACCGGTGCAGCAGAGCCCCAGCTGGAGTCCACCGCAGGTGCAGCCACGTCCCAGGACGGGACCATCACGGGTGCAGCCATGTCCCAGGCCGGGACCATCGCGGGTGCAGCCACATCCCAGGCCGGGACCATTGCAGGTGCTACGGTCCTCCTGCTCCAAGCCTCAAATGGCAGGGGGGCTCCTGTTCCTTGGCTTGGCTGCCGATGTTCCCAAGTATGGAGGCTGCCTCTCCGCTATCCTCACAGGTCCTGGTGGCTCCACCACACTGGTCAGCCACCAGATGGTCTTGGTTTATGGGTCGAGTGGTCTATTGGCCGGGGCAGGCCACCGGACACTATTCCATGGGATGCCTTCTGGACTTGGGACTTGGGCAGGCCACCCGATCTGCCACTCCTCACCACACTGGGGGCCTGGGACTCTGGTCGACCCCCCGAACTTTGGACTTCTGGAGTGGGGGGTTAGTGCTCCAGGTTGGGGGTTTATTAGGAGGGATTGTTCTTCATTCTGTTTTTGTACTATTGTGTTTTCATGGGTTGCTTCCCTCCTAACCAGTTTTCCCTCACCTCCCACCCTAGGTTAGTGTTTGTTTGTTTGAAGTATGCCGATGTGTTTGAAGTATGCTGATGACACAGCCATTGTTGGGTGTATCAGGGATGACAGAGAGGAGGAGTATCGGGGACTGGTAGGGGACTTTGCTGCATGGTGCCACACTAACCACCTATAGCTCAATACCTCTAAGACGAAGGAGCTGGTTATTGATTTTGGGAGGTCTAGACCAAGATCTCAACCAGTCCTGTTAGAGGGAGCGGAGGTGGAGGTTGTGGATTCATACAAATATCTCGGGTTGTGGTTGGACAATAAATTGGATTGGACAACATACATTAGCCACTTGTATGGGAAGACACAAAGTAGGATGTACTTCCTAAGGAGATTGCGGTCCTTCAACATCTGCAGTAAACTTCTGCGGATGTTTTACCAGTCGGTGGTTGCCAGTGTCCTCTTTTATTCCGTGGTGTGCTGGGGGGGGCAGTATATCCAAGAAGGATGCGTCCAGACTGGATAAACTGATCAGGCAGGCTGGCTCTGTGGTCGGCGCGAAGCTGGACACCCTGGTGATGGTGGCAGAGATAAGGACTCTGGATAAACTGTTGGATATAATGGACAACGTCAGCCACCCTCTGCACACCGTCATCAGTGACCAGAGGAGCCTGTTCAGTGAAAGACTGCTCCTTCCCAAGTGTCGGACCAACAGGCTCAAGAACTCTTTTGTCCACCGTGCCATCACACTCTATAACTCCTCACTTGGGGGGGGGGGGGACATAGAGTACAGAGGACAGTAGGGTATTCATAGTGCAATAACCTTAACTTAACCATACTTGTACAAGCCATATTTAGCCTTATATTTATACTATGTATATTATGTTAAGTGTTTATTAAGTGTTTTTTTTTTTCTTTTTGGCTTTTCTGATCTGTATGCTCCTTTTATGTGCTGCTGGAAATTTTAAATTTCCCAGAGGGAGTCATCCCAAAGGGATTAATAAAGTTAAGTCTTAGTCTAAGTCTAAGTTGCCGGGGGGAGAGGTTCCGTTGAGGGGTGTTGTCTCCTTTCTTTTTTGGCTGATGGTGCTGGAGTCTCTGATATCCACCCCTAGGGGCAGAGGCCCTGTCATGAATCTGGGTTTGGTTCTGACTCGTTGTTATGATTTGTCCTAGTTTCCCTCTGACAGCTCTGGCAAGCCCTCTCCTTCTGTCAAGTTCCGTCCACTGCACTGTCACCGGTGCTCACACACATACATACACACACACACACACACACACAGGCTCCATTCACTCTCATTCACATGCGCTCTCACACACCTGTTCCCAATCAGTTCTGCCCACACATTCACACCGGCAATCTCTTTCCTCGTTAGCATTTGGAGTATTTGTTTGCCACCGCTGAGGAAGGAGATTGTTGGGACATTCCCCTTCATACGTGGCAGCGTTTCCCTCTGCGTATGGTTATTCACTCCCAATGTTCTACCCAGCCTGACATTTCAAGATGATCCATACCTTGGTGTTTCGACTGGTCCACTTCTCTGCCTCTGCCTCCTGACTGCACGGCTTGCCCCGAATTTACTCCAGACCTGTAAGTGTTCTTAGCCTTTCTCCTGTGCTAGCAGGCCTGCAGCATTAGGCTGCTCGCCTTTCCTGGTTCGTGCATAACGCAGCCCTGTAGCATCAGGCTTTATATTCACCAGGCTGTTGAGAGTTCGGCAGGCGCCCTGTATCCTTGGTGGCCAACTCCGTCATTGCACCTCTTCATATATTGTGTGGTTGACTGAACTGTATTTGGTGACAGCTGGATTTGTTACATTGGTAACTTCAATAAACACGGCACTCTCTACTCCTGTGATTGGGTTTTCATTCTGTCCCTCGTGCGCCATGTAACTGAGCACAGGGGTTCATGACAGGGTCCTCTTGGGGTTGCGCGCCACACCTAAGGAAGATTTGGCAGCTTCCCCGGCAGAACTCATTTTTTCTCAGCCGTTGCAGATCCCGGGAGAATTTTTGCCAGAAAGCCCTGTGCCTGGTACCGATCTGCCTGTGCACCTTTTTTCCGGTACAGGGGCTTCCAGTGTTCCAGGCCCAGTGCACCATTGTTTTGCCCATACTTTTGTTCCAAAGTGCTTAGAGAATGCCAAATTTGTTTTTGTCAGGCACAACGCCTCCACTGAACAATGTCCTGTTGGGGAAGGGGGGCGGGGGCATAAGGAAACCGTTGGCATAGACAGGCTGAGGCCCGTTAATGTGTTGGCAGATGAGCAGGTGGTGTTGGTTTAAGCTCCCTGGCGTGGGCGCCCACCCACAGTGGGTCCACAGGTTAGTGTTCCCCCTACAGAGGACTGTTTTCAAGAAACTAACTTTTTCCCCTCCCCACCCTTTCCGCCTCCAGAGACCAAGTCTTTCTCCTACCCTCCTCGACAGGAAGGCGCTTCGACCGGCCCACGTTACAGTCGCTACAGGCACTTGCTCAAGCCCAAAGGTCCAGAAGGTTAGAATCTTTTCTGGCTGTTCGGGATGGAAAGGGGCTGTGTGGTGACACAAAGGAGATGACACTCCACCCAGTACTTCAGGGTGTTGGGGGCCAGCCAAGGGCGCCAGAGCACTGGGGGTATGAAGTAAATAAAGATGTGCCTTTTGCCCCCGCCGTGCCAGGCTCACACCTGAGGACACAGGGGCGCGGATGTATTGTACTAAGCCTTGCTCTGTGATGTGTGTGTTAATGTGTATGTCGGTGTGTGTTCACGCTTCGTAACTGGTATGTTAATGTGTTTACCCTGAGTGCCAGAAGCGGGAAGAAAATGTATAAAGCAGTTCGGTTTGGCACTCAGAGTTAGTCTGTTCTGTGTTGGAGGAGAAATAAAGTTCTGTACCGTCAGCTCGTGTCTCATCTGCTTTCATCCTGGACAACACAAGTAATCACAAAATGCAGTTTTTAAATGAAGGTGTTTACTATTAAGGGGAAAAAAATCCAACCCTACATGGCCCTGTGTGAAAAAGTGATTGCCCCCTAAACCTAATAACTGGTTGGGCCACCCTTAGCAGCAATGACTGCAATCAAGCGTTTGTGATAACCACTGTTGGGAACTCCACTGCTTTTGCAGTAACGTGTTGTGTAACGAAAATACTGTTTAAAAATTCAGTAATCTGTTACAGTTACTGAAATTTGATCAGATGTGTTACTCGTGTTACTTGTTTTATTAATATGGATAGATATTTTAGTGCAAATAGATAATCATACAACTTGCAGTTGCTAGACACCCTCCTCATCAGCTGCCAACTGGGGATGAATACATAGTTTCGGTGACTATGGGCGGGACAAATGCCATTCCCAGTGCCACCAGTGGCCTCAAGCCACTGGAGGTTGTCATGCCAAAGGCAAAGGCAAGCAAATAAATAAGGAAATAAGTATAAACTGACCCTACCGTAACTGATGCAGCCGTCACACAGTCTCCGTGGGCCCGTTTCCTGTCCTGCCCCAGTTCACATCACAACCCAGTGAAGAAATGTCGTGGCGGTGGCAACTTCTCATATTGAGCCCTGATCACCTGTTGTCCGAGCAGTAAGTAGCCCCTGCCAGCTTCTACCTCTGTGGTTAAACATGAGTATTTTTTGAGCAAGAAGCTTGCATTTAATGTCCGCATTAAATGCATTTAAAGTTTTGTTACGCACAGAGAAAAAGTGACTGTGATTTGTTGCAGTAAGGGGCGAACTTTCATTTATCTGTGCTTTCTGTTTCATTTTATCTTATTAATTTACATGCAGTTGTGATATGCAACTATTTCATGGAAGTAAATCCTCTAAATATGCATTTTTAATGGGCTGGTCCAGGTGTCACGAGCCTCCTCATGCACGGAGGAGGGGAAGGAAGAATGGAGGATTCTGTGTTGTGGGGCAGGATTTCACCACAACACATTTATTATACTCAAGGGCTGACAGTTCAAAAATAACGGTATGCAAAAAGGGAACAGGGTGCACTGAAAGGCATAACATAATAACGTGCAGCAGGCAGACCACAGTGCACAGTGGCCACAAAAAACAAACAACACAATTAATGTCTTCGCTCGGGAAACTTGGAGACCTCTAGGAGGCTCAACTGGCTGGAGACAAAACCTGGGCTAAACAGCCAAAGCATAGCAGTCGACTGCATGGGGAAACGCAAACAGATTAACACAGTACAGAGCAGTTAGCGTAGCAGTCAACTGCACAGGGAAACGCAAACAGATTACCTCACAGTACAGGAGCAGTCCAATAGTCCAAGAATCCAGCGAGCAAAACACAGGCCTTCATTGACACAGACAGTCATACAGCGATTAACATCCATATGACTAGCTCAATGGTCCAGCAATGCTTGACTGGCAAAGGCCGCCTAAGTACAAGCATTGCTGGCTCCACAAATTAGGCACACCTGGGCCAGGCGCGGGAAAGACAATTACCGGGGAGGAATCAGTTGGCTGTCAAGAGAGAGGGGGCGTGGTCAGACCAGTGAGTGTTAGACAACGCCCACACGAATGTAGGTCAAAGAGGCTGCCTCACAGCCGCTGGCCAGAGCAGTGGCTACAGGCACAGAAAAGAAAAGGAACAAAGACATACGTAAACACAACAAGAACTCAAAAGATAACACAATACATAAATCACCCAATACCCGAGCCACAGAGAACGGTCAGAACCGAGCCTACAGAAAACACCGGCTCGGCTCATGACACCAGGGGTGTCAAGCATATGGCTCATGGGCCAAAAATGGCCCACTAGGGGGTCCAAATTTTTCTCTGTGAATTTGTAGCTTTATTTCTAGTAAATTTCTAACTTTCTATTGATTACAATAGTTTGTGTAAATCTGAGACATTTTTTTTTCTGTAAGATGAGACTTTTTTTCTCATCAGTTTTCTTTTTCTTCATTTTTCTGATGAGAACAAGGGGCCCTTGATCTTGCTGTGTGTGCAAGATGATTTAATTACGCATTTAAAAGTAACATGAAAGTTACTTTTCCAAGTAACTAGTTACTTTGATCATGCAGTAACTCAAAAGTAACTGAGTTTCTTTTGAAAAGACATAACTAGTAACTGTATCTAGTTACTATTTTTTAGTAACTTGCCCAACACTGGTGATTACTGGCAATGAGTCTTTTAAGGCACTGTGGAGGAATTTTGGCCCACTCATCTTTGCAGAATTGTTGTAATTCAGCCACATTGAAGGGTTTTCGAGCATGAACCACCTTTTTAAGGTCATGCCACAGCATCTCAATGAGATTCAGATCAGGACTTTGACTAGGGCACTTCAAAGTCTTCATTTTGTTTTTCTTAATTCATTTAGAGGTGGACCTGCTGGTGTGTTTTGGATCATTGTCCTGCTGCAGAACCCAAGTGTGCTTCAGCTTGAGGTCACGAACAGATCAGAACATTCTCCTTCAGGATTCTTTGGTAGACAGCAGAATTCATGGTTCCATTTACCACAGCAAGTCTTCCAGGTCCTGAAGCAGCAAAACAGCCCCAGACCATCACACAACCACCACCATATTTTACTGTTAGTATGATGTTCCTTTTCTTAAATGCTGTGTTATTTTTACACTGGATGTAATGGGACACACACCTTCCAAAAAGTTCAACTATTGTCTTGTCAGTCCACAGGGTATTTTCCCAAAAGTCTTGGGGATCATCAAGATGTTTTCTGGCAAAACTGAGACAAGCCTTTATGTTCTTTTTGCTCAGCAGTGGTTTTCGTCTTGGAACTCTGCCATGCAGGCCATTTTTTCCCAGTCTCTTTCTTATGGAGGAGTCATGAACACTGACCTTAACTGAGGCAAGTGAGGCCTGCAGTTCTTTGAATGTTGTTGTGGGGTCTTTTGTGACCTCTTGGATGAGTTGTTGCTGTGCTCTTGGGGTAATTTTGGTCAGCCAGCCACACCTGGGAAGGTTCACCACTGTTCCATGTTTTCGCCATTTGTGGATAATGGCTCTCACTGTGGTTTGCTGGAGTCCCAAAGCTTTAGAAATGGCTTTATAACCTTTTCCACACAAATGGATGTCAATTATATTTGTTCCTGAATTTCTTTGGATCGCAGCATGATGTCTAGCTTTTGAGGATCTTTTGGTCTACTTCACTTTGTCAGACAGGTCCTCCTTAAGTGATTTCTTGATTGAGAACAGGTGTGGCAGTAATCAGGCCTGGGTGTGGCCAGAGAAATTGAACTCAGCTTTCCAAAGATGTGATAAACCACAGTTAATTTATGTTTTAACGGGGGGGGGGGGGTCACTTTTTCACACAGGGCCATGAGGTTTGCATTTTTTTTTACCCTTAACAATAAACACCTTAATTTAAAAACTGCATTTTGTGTTTACTTGTGTTATCTTTGTCTAATATTTAAATTTGTTTGATGATCTGAAACATTTATGCGTGACAAACACAAAAAAAATGAGAAATCAGGAAGGGGGCAAACTCTTTTTCACACCACTGTAATATTGACATATTTCAAGCTAAAGCACCAAGGAGCAGAGACCACAACAGGTAAACAGGTAAGGTGCAAGGTGGTGATTTATTTACAATAACTGTAGTTGTAGTGCCAGGACAGAAGCTCTCTAGAGGGGAGAGGAGAAATGGGATGTTAATGTTAAATTAATCTCTGGCAACATAATTCTGTTTGTGAAGGCTGAAGTGTGGGAAAATAATTACATGTTCTACTTGCAAGTGAAAGCTCAGGGAAATTAGGCTGAGACTACAGGCAGGTGGTGAAGGCTCCAAAGTGAAGGTGAGCGGGACCTCTGGAGGAAGAAAGCGTCTCGTCCTCCTGAAACCCTGGTCTTCCAGAAGCAAGCTTGCAGAGTGCACAACAGAGCTGGGAGAGACATGGCAGTGAAAACTGGAGGTCACACAATGACCAGGTAAACTTGCAGGCTTACTTTATTCTGTGATGACTGGGGAATCTTGGCTAGGGCGGGGTTGCGAGCAAGCTGGAACACACACACAATGATGAGCTGGAGCTGAAGCCATACCTTCTGTACCACAGAGTATTTCAGGGCCTGGGTCCTTGACCAATTGGCCATGGCAGCGTTCTAACTGACAGTGTGCAGTAGGGCAGCTCTGGTGGATCGGCAGATGCGACGGCAACGCTGTATGTAGTGCTGGATGGAGGGAACAGTGATCTCCTCTTCAATTACAGGAAGCAGTGGAGGAATTACACCCTATAGATGCCTCAAAGGGGGTAATGCCCATGACGTTGGACGACACGCTGTTATGGGCATACTCAATCCAATGCAAGTGCATGCTCCAGGTAGTAGGGTGCTTAGAGGCAACACAGTGATGGGCTGCTTCCAGCTCCTGGTTAGTTTGCTCGTACTGCCCGTGGCTCTGGGGGTGATAACCTGAAGTGAGGATCATGGATGATCCGAAGGCTTGGCAAAAGGCCTTCCACACCCGGGACGTGAATTGTGGACCCCAGTCAGACACATTGTCTGAGGGTATTCCGTGGAGGTGAAAAACTTGATGCGGCAGGATGTCTACAGTCTCCTTGGTGGAAGGGAGCTTGGGTAGGGCGAGGAAATGTACAGCCTTGGAGAATCTGTCAACAACCATAAGAACCATGGTGTTTCCCTCAGAAGTAGGAAGACGAGTGACAGAATTCACAGCAATGTGTGACCATGGGTGGCTTGTGATGAGCAGGGGCTGCGGGAGGCAAGCAGGGGGCAGGTTGGAGGATTTCCCAGCAGTGCAGGTGGTTCAGACTTGAACATACTCACGGGTGTCGGCGCGGAGGGACGGCCACCAAAAGGCTTGATGAAGGAGGTAAATGGTAGGTCCCACACCAGGGTGGCAGGTAAAATGGGCCATATGTACCCAGTGTGGATGACATCTCCCCACACCGATGTAGGAATGTACAATCTGTCCCTCCCCTTCCCAGGGTGAGGTTCCGTGATCTGGGCAGCGCGCACCTTTCTCTCCACCTCGAAGGAAAATGTGCCCACAACACAGAAAGGGGGAAGAATGGGTTCAAAGACAGGGAACCTGGCATCAGGGAAAAACTGGCAGGAAAGGGCATTGGGCTTGACATTCTTAGGTCCAGGCCGGTAGGACAATGTAAAATTTAATCTGCTGAAGAGCAAGGCCCACTGGGCCTGGTGGGGGTTCAGGCATTTGGCTGACTTAAGGTATTCAAGGTTGCAATGGTCAGTCCATACTAAGAACAGTTACATAGTACCCTCAAGCCAATGACACCACTCCTCTAATGCCAGCTTGAACGCCAGGACCTCCCGATCCCCCATGTTATATTTCTGCTCGACCGGGCTTAGGCAACGGGAGAAGAAGGTGCAAGGGTGCAACTTGCCATCAGAGAAGGAGCGCTGGGGTAGGACGGCCCCCATGCCGCAATCGGATGCATCTACCTCCACAATGAACTGAAGAGTTGGATCCACTTAGGCGAGGATGGGGGCCTGAGAAAACAAGGTTTTTAGTTTGGTGAACGCTGTCTCAGCTGACCCCGACCACCTGAAAGGGATCTTAGGAGAGGTAAGTTGGGTTAGTGGGGCTGCCACATGGCTGTAGTTCTTAATAATAATAATAATAATAATAATAATAATTTATCATAGACACTCAAAGACGCTTTACAAGTAGATACATTATTCATTCACTCCAGACAGACAGTGGTAGTGGCAAGCTACTATTGCAGCCACAGCTGCCCTGGGGCAGGCTGACGGAAACGTGGCTGCCAATCCACGCCAACGGCCTCTCCTGCCACCACCGAATATTTTTATACACATTCATACCCAGTGTTATGGACACTGGAGGCAAGGTGGGTAAAGTGTCTTGCCCAGGGACACAACGGCAGGATACCTGGGGAGAGTGAGATTCGAACCGCCAACCATCCGGTTATTGGACGACCCGCTCTACCTCCTGAGCCACTGCCGTTAATAAACCTCCTGTAGAAATTGGCAAAAGCCAAGAAGTGCTGCAGCTACTTATGAGTGGTGGGGATAGGCCAGTCTATTACTGCCTGGATCTTGGCGGGGTCTGGTTTTAGTTGTCCTTCAGCAATGATGAACCCGAGAAAGGATGTAGTAGTGGTGAAAAACTCACATTTCTCAGCCTTTACATACAATTGGTTCTCCAAAAGCCACTGCAGCACTGGTCTAACATGGACCCTGTGTTCTTCTATGGAGTGGGAGAAAACCAGGATGTCATCTAGGTGAACAAAGATGAACAAGTTCAGGAAGTCCCTCAAAACATCATTGATTAACCTTTGGAATATTGGTGAGATCAAAAGGCATGACCAGGTATTCAAAATGGCCCACAGGTGTGCGAAACCCAGTCTTCCATGCGTCTCCTTCCCTTATATGGATCAGGTGGCGGGCATTTCTCAGGTCAAACTTGGTGAACACTGTTGCTCCTTGAAGGAGTTTATAGGCTAAGTTCATCAGAGGTAGCAGATACTTGTCCTTAATGGTGATGGCGTTCAACTCACGATAATCAATGCAAGGCCTTGTACCGTACCGGGTACTGTCCTTCTTACCTATGAAGCCTACCCCTACTGGGGAGGATGAGGGTACGATGATCACAGCCTGAAGTGACTCCTTAATATACATCACCATCTCAGGGCTGGATAAGCTGTACAGCTTGCTGGTAGGCAGTCGTGTCCCCTGCTGGAGATTGATGGTGCAGTCGTACTGTTTGTGTGGAGGTAGAGACAGGGACTTAGTCTTGTGGGCACCCAGCACACGTGTGGGCACCCAGCACAATGCAGACTGATTATATTCACGCTCAGCAGGGATTGCATATGGACAGAGAGTCCCTGGGGGACAACCAGAACAATGATTATTGTTATACATCCCCGGAGTAAGGAGAGGAGTCTGGCACCAGTTAATCACGCGATTGATATGTATTGTCTGATATGTATATCAATATGTAAATGTGCCATGCATTCTCTCTTGCCTGTATAAAAGAGCTGACTTTACATGCCTCACTAGCGCACTCAGGAGAGCGCACACACAGCACACAGTGCTGCAGTATGTCTCATGATGATAGAGGAATAAAACTTTTAAACCTTCAGCTCGCCGTGTCTCGCCTGAACTTATTTTGTTCCTCCACACTGGTGACCCTGGACGAAGAATGGAACACCAGGCGAACACCCCGAAGATGACCTGGACGGGAAGCCTCAGCACGCGTCATGGTGCGACCCTCGCCTGATCTTTTTCCAGCACCATGATCAACACGAGCAAATGAAGGAAGCAGCCTGAACGGGGACAATCATTGATGCCGACTGCGCTGATTTCCATCAAGCTCCCTGACCCTGACTCAACTCTCGACAACGGACCTTCTGCGCAACTTTCAGCTATGTGGTCACTGCACCAAGCGCGCGCCACACACAGGACAAAACCAGCTCCACAGACTGATACATTCATCCTCCGCCGCTGCACATGCCCGAGAAAAATGGCCGATCGCCACCCTCGGAACCTTCAGGGCTGCTCGCGCACCTGGAGTGGATGTGCAGCCCCCACACAGGACTTTGTATGGGTTTCCAGCCACAGCGCATAAGGGGAATTTGGCCGATTGCTTTCCCCGATGACTTTAGGACTGTTTCCCGCACCTAAAGCCAAACTGCCGAGTCCCTGACACAGCTTCAGTTTATCACAGCCACTACGCATCCTTGGGGAATTTGGCTGCTCGCCTTCCCCACATCTTCGCTGGACCAAAACAGGAGAGAAGTCAGAGATATAATTTTTTCACAGCCGCTGTGGATCTCCACCACGTTTAACGGGAAAAGTTCCTCACCATCGCGGATCCACACACAATTTTTGCGCGACCCTGACACCACGTCCCGGGCCGGCACTCGCTTATTCCCACACCCTCAACCTCCTCCTGCACAGAGCTTTTCCCACACCTCACTCCCAAAGCCGGCCGATCGCTGTCTGGTTCCATTACGCACGACTGCACACCAGCCCATGTGCCCACGATCCACGGCTGTTCAACGTGCTGGAACTCGGAGCGGAGCACACTGCCCTTTCCACCCCTCCCCCGTCCCCCTCACAGACTGACATGCCCTCCGACAGTTCTACTGGAGCTGGAGCCCAAATGACGGGGGGGGGGGTCACAACCCCTTCTAACTGTTCTGGGGGGAGCGGTGAGGGCACCCAGCACACGTATGAGCACCCAGCACAATGCAGACTGATTATATTCACGCTCAGCAGGGATTGCAAACGAACAGACAGCCCTAGGGGGACAACCAGAACAATGGCTATTGTTATTCATCCCCGGAGTAAGTAGAGGAGTCTGGCGCCAGTTAACCACGCCATTGATATGTATTGTCTGATATGTATATCAATATGTAAATGTGCCATGCATTCTCTCTTGTCTGTATCAAAGAGCCGACTTTACACGCCTCACTAGCGCACTCAGGAGAGCGCACACACAGCACACGGTGCTGCAGTGTGTCTCATGATGATGGAGGAATAAAACTCTTAAACCTTCAGCTCGCCATGTCTTAGCTGAACTTATTTTGTTCCTCCACAGTCTTACTGAAAACAGGGACAATGTCATGAAACTCCTCAGGCACTAAAGACAGATCAGGGGGCGTCTCTGGGATAGGGCTTCCAGGCAGAACAGGTGACCGGGGGCGGAGAGAAGGCAAGAGGATAAGCAAAAATTGCTCCAGGACATAATTTTTCCCAAAGCCCAGTCAGTGGAGGGGTTATGCAGTCTCAGCCAGGTGAACCCTAGGATTACTTCAGAAGAGGGGGAGGGAAAAACTAAGAATTGGAGGTGTTCTTGATGGTTGCCAGAAACTGTAATAGAAATGGAAGCAGTCATTCTAGTGACAGTGGTTAACCTACAACTGGATAGTGAGACTACAGGGGTAGGCAAGGACATTACAGCAGTGGGAATCTGCAACTGGAACACCAACCTGTCAGAAATAAAATTTTGTTCCGCCCCTGAATCAATTAGGGTGGAAGTGGAATCTTCAACCAAATTAACCTAGATAAAAACGGGCAAGGAAAGCTTTAGAAGGGCTTTGGGTGTTGACGCCTCATCCGTCAGTCCCCCTACTGCAACTGATGAGCAGAATCATTTGGGCGTTCTGGACAATTGGCAACAAAATATGCGGAAGTACCACAATGAAAGCACAACCCTGCATCTCTCCTGCGCTGATGTTCAGCAGGTGAACAATGAGCACGACCAAGCTACATAGGTTCGGCAACTTCCAGTGCAGAACTTGGAGGAAGAGCTAGGAGGCAGGGCAAGCAGAATGCAGTGCGAGGAGGAGAGGCAACAACAGGACAGCAGCAACCAGAGGCTTGGCCACGGAAACGGTTGTCTAACCGAATAGCCAGGGAAATTAGATTGTCAAGAAAGGATTGTTCATCCCTGGCTGCCAACTCATCTCTGAGCGTAGAGTTTAACCTCCACAGAAAGACACCCCTAGGTGCAACATCATTCCAACAGAACTCAGCGGTGAGAATGCGGGAGCGAACCGCATAATCAGCTACTGTTTGGGTGCCCTGTTTATAACTTGGCAGGCAATTAGCGATGTCCCTTTCCTGACTAGTGTGACCAAAAACCTTTTCAAAGTCATGGGTAAGTTCATGGTAAGGAACATCAGGACTGCCGGAACTGCTAACAAATGCCTGCACCCACTCAAGGGTGAGGCCATCCAAAAGCATGATTAAATGACTTACTTTGTTTTGGTTGGTTGGAAAATCTGCTGGGGTTTGTTGAAAAACTAACTGGCACTGTAAGAGGAACCCTTTGCAGCCCCCCGTCCCCCTGCTATAGCGGGCGGGAGTTGGGATGGAAAGGGCTCGACCAGCCGGCACGGATCTGGTAGACAAGGCGGCGGTAGCCGACAGAGGGTCTGCGGTCACTGGGCCAGACAGGAAAAAAAAGCGAGTTGATTCATGAATTTGCTCAGCTGATTCTGGGTTATGGCTAGTTGGTGCGCTAACTGAACAATCTTACTTTTGATTGCAGTGAGATGTTCTAAAGGGGAACCTGGTGTGGTGCCTGCTGGGTCCTGAGACTGGTGGAATTGTAATGACATATTTCAAGCTAAAGCAGGACCCAAGGAGCAGAGACCACAACAGGTAAACAGGTAAGGTTCAAGGCAGTGATTTATTTACAATAATTGTGGTTGTAGGGCTGGGACAGGAGCTCTGCAGAGGGGAGAGGAGACATGGGATGTGAATGTTAAATTAAAGGGCACTTGTAAATCTTAATCAAAAACTATTTTAAAGGATCAAATATGATGCTAGTGGTTCTGTCCAGTAACTTTGATCATGATCCCTTCTCAAATATGCGCGAGTTTCAAGTCACTGCTCTCTCAGTCAGTCATGGTCAACATGGTCGACATCTTGCCTCCTCCATGGCCAGTTTCAACACGGTAGTGACACACAGTAGTTGCTTTGTGTGACTGATTGGGCTGCAGTATGGCAGTCAGCAAAGTTTCAACATCAGAATTTTATGTAATTCTTTACAACCATGTACAAGCAAATCTACCCAAATATACATAACATTTCTGGTTTATAAATAACACTTAAAACAGGATTAATGTTGTTTTAATGACCAGTACAGGTTTCCTTTAATCTCTGGCAACATAATTCTGTTTGTGAAGGCTGAAGTGTGGGACAATAATTATGTGTTCTGTTTGCAGGTGTAGGCTCAGGGAAATTAGGCTGAGACTGCAGGCAAGTGGTGAAGGCTCCAAGGTGAAGGTGAGCTGAGACCTCCAGAGGGAGAAAGCGTCTAGCCCCCCTGAGATGCTGGTCTTCCAGAGGCAAGCAGGCAGAGCGCACAACAGAGCTGGGAGAGACGTGGTAGTGGAAACTGGAGGTCACACAATGAACAGGTAAACTTGCAGGCTGACTTGATTCTGTGATGGCTGGGGAGTTTGGGCTAGGGCGGGGTTGCAAGGGAGCTGGAGCAGTCACACAATGATGAGCTGGAGTTGTAGCTTGGCAAGGCAGAAGGTCTTTTGGTAATGCAGGTTATGGTGTCGAGACAATCCCACATAGAAGTGATGTCAGCTCACCCCTTAAATAAGGTGGAGTCCAGTGGCTGCACAGCTGAAGCAGATAGGAAATGATTAATGGTGTGTGTGTGTGTGTGTGTGTGTGTGCGTGTGTGTGTGTGTGTGCGCGCGCGCGCGCGTGTGTGTGTGTGCGCGCGCGCGCGTGTGTGTGTGTGTGCGCGTGCGCGTGCGCGCGCGTGCGCGCGCGCTTGCTCACCGCATGCCATTACAAATATTGATGATTATGATTATAGTTTTTAAAATTAAACTATAAATCATGACCAGCTGATTGATGAAGAACCTCTTTACTGGTCTTGCAGTCATCAGTATTAACCACACCATTGCTGAGCAACTTTTATATGATGATGTTATTAGCGACTTTGCATCAAAGAAAACAAGAAAGGTCAGTCTTTACTTTGCAATTTGTTTTTTTGGGGGGGGGGGGGCAGGGAGACAGTCCATCTAGGGTGTCATACAAGCCAGGACCACCACTGCCTGAAACCTGAGGTTGACCGATGACGTGCACTGGCTTCAGCAGCGATGTCGTCCTTGTGGAGACCTCTCTGGCACTACCACCACGCTGTTTCACAGAGGACTAAGTGTCATGTTCAGGTGAGCGCACGTCCCATCCTTTCTTGTTGGAGATTCCCTGACTCCGCAGGTAATCACTACACCTGCGTGAGTGGACGCACCTGCTGCCTCTGCCTTGCCAGCGCATATAAGGACCGTCATGCGAATGCTTCAGTGCTGGCTTGTTGGGTATACCGCCTGCAACAAGCAAGTGTCTCTAACATTTAAACCGAGGAAGCGAAAATGAATTCCTCTCCTTTTTGCTCTCCTTTCAGGTTGCTGCCATCCATGCGGTGCATCTCCGGGGATTGTTGTGTGCTCACCTGCCCAATCATCCTCATCTCCGCCTCAGCTACCTGTCGCCACCCTTTCAGACATCATCCCCAGCTCCTGTCCTACCCTACTACCTTCCAGCCTCATTCCGCTGGTTCGTCTTTTTCTGCTGGGGTTCTCTCCCAGGCTCTCTACTCAACTCCTGTAAGTGGCAATTTGTTTTCCACTTTTCCCGATCTCTCTCCTCCCATTTACCAGCTCTCGTCTCCTCTCCACAGGCTGAGTCTTCCTCTGGCGAGTGACGTATTTTCTCCTAACCCAGCTGACTTTTGGATTAATAAATTGTTTAAACTTAGCTTCTCTGTGTCATGTGTTTTCTCTGGTGTGGCACCTGCATGTGAGCTGACCATTCTATCATTATGACTCTAAGCTTTGTATCTACATCTCCTCTGTTGTCTCAGTCCTACTGTATGGCTCTGAGACCTGGACACTAAATAACACCCTGACAGCCTGGCTGGATGGCTTTGATAGTAGAGTCCTAAGGTGGATTATCAGGATCCGCTGGCATGACCACATCACCAATAAAGAACTCAACAACTTCCCACCTCACGTCTTGCCGCAATGTGACATGTCCAGTGATATGGCTACATCCTGCCTCCCCCCGAATACCCCACCAGGTCCATCACAGACTTTAACCACATACAGACAGGGTGGAGATGACTGACAGGGGTCCCTTGCACTTGCTGAATGGATGTAATCTTGAGTGACTTGCAACAGCACAATATACCTCTGCAGCACCAGGCCCAGCAGCTGACGCAGGATAGAGGGAGGTGGCGAAGACTGGTTACTGTGGTTGGCTCTACACACGCTGTGCAGGAGGATTGATGATGAGGAAGAGGAGGATGACATTCTAGTTATGACAATTTACATTGTTCGAACTGTTATGCGGACGATTTGCAGCTTTGAACCCAGAACAAACTAACTCACAAAGTGTTCTATTGGACTGCATCACTGACATTAAGTTGTGGTTAAGCCAAAATTTTCTCCACTTAAATGAAGAAAAAACAGAATGTATTGCGTTTGGGGATGCTGTAACGGCTGGCTTTGGTTCCGTCTCTTTAAGGCTCAGTTCAGCTGTTAGAAATTTGAGGTGATTTTTGACAGCCATTTAAAATTTGATAAACAGATTGACAATGTAGTCAAGATGAGCTTTTATCAGTTACGTCTGTTATCCAAAGCCAAACCTTTCCTGAGCCGTCATGATCTTGAGATAGCCATCCATGCTTTAGTCACGTCTCGACTTGATTACTGCAATGCACTTTATGTTGGCATCTCTCAGTCTTCTCTCGACCACCTTCAACTTGTGCAAAATGCAGCGGCCCGTCTTTTGACCAATACACCTAGGCGAGAGCATATTACTCCGATCCTTTTTTCACTTCATTGGCTTCCAGTCCATTTTAGAATTAATTTTAAACTTTTGCTTTTGTTTTTAAAGCTCTTAATGGCCTTGCTCCGGTTTATCTGTCTGAGATTTTGACTGTCCATGACCAAGACAGGGCTTTGAGGTCATCCAAATCAGCTTTTGCTGGATGTGCCCAAGTTAAGGTATAAACATTGGGGTGACTGAGCCTTTTCTGTTGTCGCCCCCAGGCTCTGGAATAATCTCCCCCCTGACCTACGTGCTATCTCTGACCTGGCCCTTTTTAAATCAGAACTTAAGACATATTTGTTTAGGGTGGCTTTTAATACCCAGTAGTGGTGATATTTGTCTTAGCATTTGTTTTTATTTCATTCTTATTTTTATTTTTAGGTATTTATTCTTATTTCTTTGTTTATGTTATTTGTTTTTAATGCTGTGTGTGTTTTTAATGCTGTTTAATTTTCTGTAAAGCACTTTGGTCACCTACGGGTTGTTTTAAAGGGCTATATATTGTGTTACATTACATAGTAATACAACACAATTGGCATAGCTGTTTCCTCCATTCCTTTCCATTCTTAAGTGACAGCTGTCTTGTTGGGGACGTGTTTCTTATAAATTAGCTCATGGACTACTTGCACTGAACGGCGTGACATATATCCAGTTATAAACGATCCGTCTCGTCGGCATCTGGTTTGTATTTACAATATATGATTGCAGTAGTTCTAGAAAGATTTCTCCCAAATGTACAAAAACAAATTTGGAGCTTTTCTAAGGACAGGAGGAAAAAAATTCTCCAAAAATGTCTGTGCCCTGCTTTGCTCAGCATCACAGCTTTATGACAGAAATGTAGATTTTCACGGTTTTACCACGATTCGGTCCAAGCTCCTTGTTTGAACTGTTACTATTATCATACAAGACTACTGTCTACCTTGTAGAAAACTTGTGATGTTGTTTTAGACTGTAGTGACCGTGATCAACATTAAAAAAGAAGCTATTAACATGGCTGTGTACAGTATCTGTGTGGATCCTCTTTGCTCAGCTGTTATTAGTAGGGATTTTTTTTGGCTCTATCTGTGGTTATTACTCTGTCACTCCTGGCCTCCCTCAGAACATCTCTGCACCACCATGACTTGTCCATGATCTTCTGATTCTGTCCCCATCTTCACTGCTTGCTGCTGCTGCTTTAATCAGATGCATTGCTGTCATTAAATCCTGACCACATTATGTCCACCGAGTTTGTCTACTCAGAACATGACCTGCTTCATTCATACAGGCTATATACATTCATACAGGCTATATAAATCTAAGTTATTATTACTATATAAATAAGGGTGTAACTTTTCATAATAATAATAATAATACAGAAGGCAATTGTTTGAACATGGTGGGGGGGGTTTTCTGGAAAGAAATTAAAAAATCCCTACTTAGTGAGACTCCAGCCTCTGGCAAGGCCTCTGGTAAGACCTAGCCAGACCTGAAGCCAGTCCCAAGCCCAGATTAATGGAGAGGGTTGCGGCAGGAAGGGCATCCAGTGTAAAACTCAGCTTCAACCTATATGGATATGGAAAATATGCATCGTGATGATCTGGCTAGGGCATCCCCCGCAAGCAACACGCGAGGACATCACCGTACACTCGCATCAAGTGGACTACGACCACCGTATCAGGAGTGGATATGGCTAAAGAGGATAGCTCAAAGGAGAAGGAAGAGAGTAAAGCAGGATGACAGGAGAGACTGCCATGAGCCTCCTTGTGCGCTTTTAGGCAGCACATCAGGGAGTGAGGAGGAAGAATGGATTTAGGCGCAGGTTACACCACAAACACATTTATTGACAATCAGGGCACACAGTACAAAGAAACGTAACAGCTCGGGTTAACTTAGAGTCCTCCAGGACACTCGACTGGCTCGGGAGAGGGGAACTGGGCAACATGCCAAAGTGTAGCAGCTTACTGCAAGAGAAAACACTAGCAGTTCATTCTCACAGCACAGGAGCAGTCCGAGTAGTCCAAGTTACCGACGAGCACACACTACCAACAACTGCACCAAGGGGAATAGCGAGAGTGTAGCTCTCGACACCCTCAAAGGACAATCCAGTGGTCCAGCAATGCTTGACTGGCAAAGGCTGCTTAAGTACAAGCATTGCTGGCATGACAGATTGGGTGCACCTGGGCGAGGCACGGGAAAAGCAATTACCAGCTGGCTGTCGAGAGAGAGGGGGCGTGGTCAGACCGGTAAGTGTTAGACAACGCCCACACGAATGTAGGTCAAGGAGGCTGCCTAACAGCTACCAGCCAGAGTGGTGGCTACAGGCACGGAAAAAAGAACAAAAGACATAGAAACAACAAGAACTCAAAAGATAACACAATACACAAATAAACCGATGACCTGAGCCACAGAGAACGGTCAGAATCGAGCCTAAAAGACAACACCGGCTCGGTTTGTGACAGAGTCATCAGGATTGGTACTTTAAACGTAGGCAGCATGTCTGGCAGAGGTCAAGAACTGAGGGACTTCATGGACAGGAGGAAGGTTAACATCTTGTTTGTCCAAGAGACCAAGTGGAAAGGCAGTAAAGCCAGAGAGCTGGGTAATGGTTTCAAGCTGTTCTACATCAGAGACGATGGAAAGCAAAATGGAATCATCTTGAATGACGAGCTAAAGAAAGGTGTACTGGATATGAAAAGAAAGTTAAACAGGATTATCTGGCTGAAAGTTGACCTCAGTGCAGACATTGTCAACATCATGAGTGCCTATGCTTCCCAGGCAGGCTGTGGGGAGGAAAAGAAGAACAAGTTCTGGGAGGAGCTGGACGAGGAGATTAGAGCCATACTAGCTGGTGAACAGCTCTGGACTGGAGACGACTTCAGTGGCCACTGCGGAAGTGACAGCATTCTTTGGCAACTCTTTGGCATGACCCGGCCGGGACTTGAACCCCAACCTCCTGGTTGTGGGGCTGAGACTCTACCCCCAGGTCACCACTCCGGTAGCACACCAGAATGCTTAATTTATGTGTTAAAATCACAAAATTTTGTGCGAGGGGGATGACCCCCCCAGACCCCTCTACAGCGGTTTAATTTGTAACCTTTTTCACCCCTTCTGAGTTTGCAGGTATGGAAATAGGGGTGGACGATACAACAAATATATCTGTTTTATTGATACATTCTACTATGTGCGATACAAAAATGTCTTTACTGCAAATCTGGGGCATTTTTACGGCTGTTAGCTTCTCTCTCCTCTCACACAACTGCACTCAGGCGCTTCCCCCCACCTCCCCGTGCCCTGTTTCATTTCAGGGTCATTGCCAGGTCTGGTTTTTTTTTGGTGCAATTTTTTTCTTTAGAAACTTGCTTCTTTTGAGCCTGTTTTCATGGAGCAGAGACATTTATTTTTTATCCACAATTTGGCAACACTGGCAGAGGTGGGGGGGGGGGGGTTGAAATGGCACACACACACACACACATACAGGCTGCAGTGCAGCAGACTTCAACAAGAAGAGAAAAAAGCACCAGCTCTGTTCTCTGGCATTGGTTAGGACTTCAGAAGGTAAAAATTGAACAAAATACAGTCTTGTGCAAATTATGTTGCACTACCACTAATTTGTTTCACCACTTGAGGTGTCATGCACAATTATATGAAGAATGAATTAAAATCCACTGTCAACATCCCAGGAAGCCCCTACAAAAAAATAAAGGAACCAGCCCTAATAAAATGACTATATGGCTTTTTCATTTGGAAAATTTATCCAATACAACAAAAGTGCAAAATGGAAAGAAATCACAACAGTAGTCACAAATTATCCTCCCAAAGACATGGCCCTTATTATTAAAAACATGATTAATTTGTATGGTTTTAAAATATCTTTCTCTAGAATTCTTGCTTAATGCACTTTTTATTGCGTTGAGTCCTTTTTTTGTTGTGTTGTGTTTGTACTGGTTTTGTTGCAAATTTATGAGTGGGGTTGTCTAACTGGGTCAATAAAGTTTGCTAACTTTAATTTGATTTTAACCCCCCCCTCCCTTTTGTATACAATTTTTAAAAAATGCAATACATGGGTCTATTTCTACTATCATGCGGTGTCATTTTATGCAAAGGTTTAACATTTATGCAGTGGTTTGGAGGAGATTTCAAGATATCATGATATAGATCACATATTGTGATAAAACCCTACATACATGTTAAAAGCCATATGGCCCAGCCCTACAGTGAAACTGACATTTTTACCTGATAATCAAGCGTTTATTTTTTCCATCCATCCATTATTTCTGACAGTTAAAAATTAAGACATTATTTAACATCCAAACCTGTGGCAGGCTTCATTTCTTTCATCGGGACTCTCAGTTACCATGGCAACACACCAACAAAAGCTAAGTTTCTGTTGATTATAACAAAATGAAAGCTAGTACTTTCTCCAGTAGACTACTACAGTTCCGCTGCCGAACAGTCATGTACCGGAAATCTTTTCTGCTACATGCCATCGCACTGTACAGTAACTCACTCTAATGTTGAATTTTGGTCATAACAATACTGCCATACTGCACCTTATAGTCTAACTGGTACCTCACACTTCACCCTGCACCTCATAATCCGTTGTACCGTCGGTACTATCCATAGATTCATAACGATCATTATCCATAGATTCATAACGATCATTATCTATTCAACCAAGTAGTAGTCTACTTAGTACAGTATTGTGAAAAAGTATTTGCCCCTTCCTGATTTCTTATATTTTTGCCTGTTACACCTAAATGTTTCAGATCATCAAACAAATTTTAATGTTAGACAATGATAACCTGAGTAAATACAAAACACAGTCTTTAGGTGATGATTTCATTTATTAAGGGAAAAAAGCTATCCAAACCTACCTGGCCATATGTGAAAAAATAATTGCCCCCTAACTGCCCCTAAAAATAATAGCTGGTTGTGCCACCATTGGTGCCAACAACTGGCAATGAACTGTCCAACAATGGCTTCATGAACTGATGGGCGGACATTCTCCTTCAGGATTTTCTGGTAGAGAGCAGAATTCATGGTTCTGTCAATTAGGGCAAGATGTCCAGGTCCTGAAGCAGCAAAGCAGCCCCAGACCATGACACTACCACCACCATGTTTGACTGTTGGTACAATGTTCTTTTTATGAAATTCTGTGTAAGTTTTATGCCAGATAAAATGGGACACACATCTTCCGAAAAGTTCAACTTTTGTCTCGTCAGTCCCCAGAATATTTTTCCAAAAGTCTTGAGGATCATCAAGATGTTTTCTGGCAAATGTGAGATGAGCCTTTATGTTCTTTTTTGTCCAGCAGCGGTTTTTGTCTTGGAACTCTCCCATGGATGCCATTTTTGCCCAGTTTGTTTCTTATTGTTCCATCATGGACCAGTGTCCAAACTGAGGCAAGTGAGGTCTGCAGTTCTTTAAACATTGATCTGGGTTTTTGTTTCTCATCTGATCTTGAATTTCTTTAGATCACAGTGGGATGTGTTGCTTTTTGAAATCTTTTAGCCTGCTTCAAGCTGTCATACAGGCTCCATTTAAGTGATTTCTTGATTCATCAGATCTGGTAGTAATCAGACTTGGGCGTAGCTGCTGAAACTGAACTCAGCTTTCCAAAAAAATTGTGGTTAATCACAGTTAATTCATGATGTAACAAGGGGCAATTACTTTTTCACATACAGCCAGGTTGATTTGGATAGTTGTTTTCCCTTTAATAAGTTAAATCATTTCAAAACTGTCATGGTCCGTGTGCTGACTCTGTCTGCACTCGGGTTGTCCGGTAGTTCCCCATTCTCTCCTCAGGCGCACCACTTGGCCTCCAGGCGTTTATTGTGACAGCATCTTGGCGGGGCTTCCGGCTGTCAGAGCCAAGCTCCGCAGGACGGCTGGATTCCAATCAGCTGACTTTCTCATCAGCTGATTAATCTGTCAGCCCTATTTAAGGGAGCAGCTCTGTTTACTCGGGGCTGTGACCCCACCTTGCCAGTCTGGTTTCCCTACGCCCGAAGCCAGTTCTGTTCAGCGCTAGGTTCCATGCTCGCGATCATATGTAAGTGTTGTGTCTTTGCCCTTATTTGTGTTTTGCCCCACGAGGCTCATTGTTTTGTAGTTTATGTCCTTATTTAATAAATGTGCAAACTCATCGGCTGGCCTATAGCGTCTCTTTAGCGGTCCACCAGGACCGCACCATAACAAAAACTGCATTTTGTATTTATTCATGTTGTCTTTGTCTGATATTAAAATTTGTTTGGTGATTTATAACATTTAAGTGTGACAAATATGCAAAAATATAAGAAATCCGAAAGGGGCAAATACTTTTTCAAAGTACTGTACATAAAGTTATCAAAGCATTTTTACTTCCCCGGGTAACTCCTTTTCTATTACGCTGTGTGTATTTCTGGTGGTTTGGGTGGTCTTACTGTGTCATGCTGCTGTTAAACTGTAATTTCCCAGTTTGGGATTAATAAAGTACATCTATCTATCTATCTATCTATTTATCTATCTGGTATTAGCTTAAAATGATCTGACAGTTATCTGCCACATTCCCCTCCTTTATAGCAGTGAATATTTATCGTTTTACTAATCTGCAGAAAGTTACTGATCTTAAGTCTTGTTGAGCTGTCTCAGACAGCCAGTGTAGAACATAGAGGATATGACAGAGCCAGAATTGGTAAAATATGGAAGTCTTTGTGCGAATAGTCAATAAAGCACTCTCTTAACTGCTGGCTAATTTGTGTATTTAGATTTGTGCAGGTATTGATTTATCATTGTCAATTCCAAGATGATTTCATATGTTCTTCCTGAAGATTGAATGATTTCATAATTTATTTCTCCGGCTGATCTTTAACTCTAATTAACTGTCATTAATTAGAACGATTTTACTCATTTATATTTTTAAAAATCCAGAATGTTCAGCTGTTAAATAAAAATTATTTTGTGCCATATCAATGATTTTTTTCCCTATAAAATAAAGGTGCTGAATCAGCATCTTTGAAGAATGGACTTCATCTTTTAAGCCAGGGGTTGTATTCCTAAAAGTTGTTTTATCACGTCAAATGACTCTCAATGTTTAGAACAGGGATTTTTAAACTTGTTAAGTCAAGATCAGAAGTGTTTAGTGACTTTAGTTACAAATATCCAATAAAAGCATCTGAAACCCACCAGTAAAAGCGAACACTGCAGCAAACCACAAACCCCTCTGGTCACTGTGAAGTAACAGTCTCTGATCTCTAAACGACACCATCACTACTGTCATTTCCGGAGAGGCCGATGATTAGTCCATGCCAGTGGGCCGTCCATGCTAATGGTAACAGTGTGAAAGATGAGAGACCGTGTGGGTACAAACAGCAGAGGAAGGCCAGCGGGTGCCTGGACAGAAGTCTCTCCACCCTAATTGCCATGAAAACGCCATCTCTTTTCGTTTATGGAGCGGCAGGCGGGACTGGTGTCCTTTGAGGGGTTTTGTAAGCCTAGCCCTGGCTGTTCCCCTCTCATGACCACCCCCAAGGGCCACAAGAGGTGGGCTGCAAAATGAACACCAGATGGAAGATGCATAACAGTGGAGGAGACTGGGGGGGAGGGTTGAGCATGGAGGGTTATGGGGTGACTTGGCTGAGCACTCAGGCCCTCATGTTCTGTGCTGGATGGCTTAATGTCATAGTGTCAGTGGGGTGAGTGTCGATAGAGAAGGCCCAATACTGAATTGTTATCCAAACAACTTTCTATGATGGAGGGCTTCGTTGCCAATGTAATTATTTGCACTCTTTCAATTAGGGCTGGGAATTGATACAGCTGTAAAAACTAATTAATTGTGCATTTTCTGTAACTAATTTTAATCAGTTGCAATTACTTGATTATGAAGATTGAGGAGGAGGAGATGGGGAAGGTGTGTTAGGAGGGAGAGAGAGAAAAGGAAAGGTAGAAGTGTAGAGGTGAGAGTAGGGACTCTAAATGTAGGGACTATGACTGGTAAAGGCAGAGAGTTGGCTGATATGGTGGAGAGAAGAAAGGTAGATACTGTGCATTCAAGAAACCAGATGGAAGGGAAGCAAGGGTAGGAACACTGGAGGTGGATTTACACTGTTCTACCATGGTGTAGATAGGAAGAGAAATGGAGTAGGAGTAATCTTGAAGGAAGAGTATTTTTTTTATTTATTTTGTGTACTTTATTAATTCCCAGAGGGGAAATTCAGGACATCCACCTGGATGGATGAAGCAGCCACAATACAGCTCTATCCCTTCACCATTCACACACACATTTGCACCTAGGGCCACTTTAGAGTCTCCAATTAACCTAACCTGCATGTTTTTGTCCCGTGGGAGGAAACCGGAGAAATCCCGGATTAAACCCACGCAGACATGGGGAGAACATGCAAACTCCACACAGATCACTGTTGGTCAGGGGGGGTGATCGAACCCGCGATCCCATGGCCAAGGGTGAGTTCCTGTGTTCCCACAGTGCCACACTGCACTACCGCACCGCCCGTGTTGAGGAGGTAAAGAGGGAATCAGACAGAATCATGAGTTTGAAGCTAGAAGTCAAAGGTGTGATGTTGAATGTTGTCAGTGCGTATGCCCCACAAGTTGGATGTCAGGCAGAAGAAAGAGAGGAATTCTGGAGTAAGTTGGATGAAGTAGTGGAGAGTGTTCCCTGGGAGAGAGAGTGGTGATTGGAGCAGACTTTAATGGGCATGTAGGTGAAGGGAACAGAGGTGATGAGGAGGTTCTGGGCAGGTATTGGGTTACTCCTTTAACTGCCTGCTCAACCAAATGGTTTAGCACATTTTGATTAAATGTATTTCAATGAGAGGAGTGTCTAACTTAACTCAACCTGACTGAGCCATCTCTACCACTTGGCTGAGGTATGTTTTGCTAAAAATATCCAACAGGTGTCACTGTTTTGTGAATAGCAAGCTTCTTCATTCACACTCCAACCAGGAAGTAAAAAACAAGAAAATCAATCAAGACATTTTGACTGTTTTTGGTGCAACTGTAAAAGGTAGGAATACTTTTTTGATATAGGACAGTGTTTGAGGCCTTACTGAACCACTAAAAAACTTAAATTTAGTATCTAATATTTTTTTTAAACATATTCAACCAAATGGTTGATTTGTCACTTTATGGTAAGTGTAACAAAATTAAGCTAATGTAATTATAATTGAATATTTATTATAAAATCCAAACTTCTGTTTATCCATTGCTGTAAATATGAAACATTAAGTGTTTGTATATAGTGAATATGCTGAAAGAATTTTTTAGAAAGTATTTTTGACACTTTCCGAGTTGATTTTAGTAAATATGGTAAAAAAAATAAATAAATAAAAAATCTAGAATAAGAATATGGAAGTTATGCATATCACAGTTCATTTTGTTTTAGCTAAATGACATTACCACTGATGGCAGTTGTTGATTAGAATTTCATTTTCTGGCTTGTTTTACAACTACTAGATAAACAGTAAAATATTCTGTGGTGCAAGACCACACACTCTTCTGGCCCTTGTACCTGAAAATCCTTAAGACTCTGATGCTGATCTGAGTGATGATGATGACCCATTAGAGGATCCTGATTATCACCCGACACAAGCAGAAGGTAGAGGTGACAGTTCTTTTGAATCCCTAGATGAAGAGGAGATTCCCTCAACAAGCAGATCTTCCACGCAGCTGCCTCGTAAGAAGAGCAGAAAAGGCAAACAGACCCTAAAAACAGTTTTATTGGGGGAACCAAGGGACAGCCCTGACCCAAATTCCCAGTTAGACACAAACAAAAGTACAAGAAGAATCTGGAAGCATGAAGACATTGATGAATTCCAGGTTCCAGATTCAAGATTTGAACCCCCTGAGGCTGTACAACACACCCTTTCAGTTTTCAAAATGATCTTCACTGATGAGATGAACATATTGCTCATCATCCAAATCTGTACTTTGTTCAAATGTTGGGAGATCCAGTTAACCCTTTGAGTGTGAGAATTTGTGTGCCCCTAGTGGCAGAGTGCGGCACTGCGCCTGCCTTCTCACTCTTTCTCACTGATTTTGTCAAAAGTAAGTGAGAAATTTCTGGGGATTTTTTAAATGTACTGATTTCTTGTTCATATATTTTGAAGATAAGATAATGAGGTACCTCTGTGCAAAAACGGTGTCAAAAGACTGAACCATTTTTTGTGTAAATACGTCCAAAGTCCAGTTTTGATTGAGTTATGGAATTTAAAGAGATGCTGCGACATTATGCAAATTAGATGTGTAAATTTATTCCTATCTGATTCCTATCTAATTCCTATCTAATTTATTCCTAACTGCGACATACCCCCTAGTGGTCAAGAGTGGTAAATATTTTTTGTCAATAAAATAGTTCAGATTTCCAGGGCTATAACTTGAAAGTGGTAAGAGAAAATGAAATACTGTCAATTAGAAAGATGTAAAATATAATCCAAAGTTTCGGATAGGAATAATTTTATGCATCTAATTTGCATAATGTCGCAGCACTTCTTTAAATTCCATAACTCAGTCAAAACTGGACTTTGGATGTATTTACACAAAAAAATGGTTCAGTCTTTTGATACCGTTTTTTGTACAGCGGGACCATCACCATCTTATCTTCAAAGTATATGAACAAGAAATAAGTACATTTTTTTAAAAAAACAGAAATTTCTCACTTACTTTTGACAAAGTCAGAGTGAGAAGGCAGGCACAGTGCCGCGCTCTGCCACTAGGGGCACGAAAATTCTCACACTTAAAGGGTTAAAATGGAAATCATCTTTATTGATCCATATAGATCTTGTGTCCCAAAAAACATTAGGGCTGCTGCACCACCACAGATGAGATATGTTGAGATGCTGAAGTAGGAAATGCAGCTGTTTATGTTTTTAAATGTAAAAATAAATGTTTTGTACTGTAGCATTCAATCAGAAGTTGACTGTGACAATTTTATGATGTTGCATCTTAAGACAGTTGCAGTTAACCTCTTGCACTCCGGGATACCCTGGGTGGTCACGTCTCTGCGTCCTAGGGCGCACACTGCACACTGTGCGTCCTAGGGCGCACTGAAAAAAAAAAGCTGCATTTCCATTCTTCCACTATAGACACAGCCGCGAACAGAAAGCCAAAGGAGTGCTTTGATTGGTTTAGATTTGATTGACCTCTCATTCGACTAATAAGAGCCTTGAATTGGGTTTCTGAAACCTTGAAGAACCAATGACTGAAAACCTAGCAAGAAGGACCCGCCTACCAACGGCTGCGAATACAGCGAGCCAATTGAAGCAGAGAAGTTCGAAAGCGTGCGTCCCGTGCGTAAAATCTGTTTTGTGTAAGCCGCTGGGTGACACACACGCGTTTGCCAGTCTTTTTTTCTTACTACTGTTCTTATTTGTTTTGAAAAATCGTTCGCCAAAACCGCAATCATGGAAGCGCAAAACCGCAATAATGGAATCATGGTTTGACCGGGTCGCGTGACCAGAACCACGAGTCGTAACAAGCGGACCAGCGTCATGTTCGTCTGACAATGAGGAGGAGAAGTTCGCCAGCGACACTGCTGTTGTGGACAGGTAAGTGTTATAAGCTAAATTATTCTTTATCCCTGAAAATTGTAATCAAAATGACTTTTGACCCATCGGTAAATTACAACTGTGCGTCATCGCCACATGACGGACCGCGGACACGGTCCGTGCGCCGCGTCCGGACCGTGAACGCCCCCCCCCCCGCTACTCTTCTGTAGCGCATTGCAGATATATTGCAGATATTTTAGCACAACTGTGCGTACTAGACCGCGGCGCACCATCCCCGCTGTCCGTCATGTAGCGATGGACAATGTCCGTCCTCTGTAGCGGGGTGGGGGGGGGGGGAGTTGTTATCCTGTACATTACAGATATTTTAGTATAATTTTTAGTGCACTGTAGGTTATTTTTTCTTGTAAAAAAAAGCCACACATTTTTTACGTGGCATGCTTCTTTGTGTGTGGGGGCTTGTTTGTTCATTCATTCATTCACGAATGAATAAACAACCCCCCCACATACACACACACACACACACAGCCCTGAGTGTCATCTTTCATTAGAGCCCAAGCTCAAGCTTCTATATTGAATCATTCAAAAGTTACAGACGTTTTTCCAAACTGTGCCATTTCGCACAATTTGGCACAGTTCAAAAACGCCTTGGAACAACCTAAGAAAAAAGCTGTGTAATATATTCATTTTTTGTGGTATTGTTACAAAATTTTGACCTCAACTTGATAACACTTGGTTCTACATTTCTGTTGCATTTTCCAGCCCGG
This sequence comes from Pholidichthys leucotaenia, assembly GCA_020510985.1. Taxonomy (NCBI): domain Eukaryota; kingdom Metazoa; phylum Chordata; class Actinopteri; order Cichliformes; family Pholidichthyidae; genus Pholidichthys; species Pholidichthys leucotaenia. The sequence goes on from CM035839.1 coordinate 257,079,211, forward strand.
ATCTGAGAGCTGTGTGTTATTTGCAAGCATTTGTATCCAAAAAAACACCCAGGCGAAATTTATTTTCTTCAAGTTCAGTATGTTTAGATGACTGTTACTCAGTGGCAGGGGCACTTAAAGAGATTATGACTGTTTTGCCAAAAAAATTCAAAGTGTTTTCTTTTAAATGAGACCAACCCCATGAAGATGCTGCAAAGGGTTGTAGAACAGCTTTAGATTTACTTTGGGTACGTTATTTTTAGGCATTTTTAGGGAAATTGACCAGAGTGCAAGGGGTTAAGATGACAAAGTTGGAATCTTTCCTTGGTTGATGCAGTATTTTCCTTTGCTGAAATGAAAACCAGTATTGTTTTGTTGCATACTACCAAAAATAAAGTGCATCAAATGCCCTGGATGTTTTTAATTGTCTATTTATAAGTTAGCATTTTATTTGACTTTTTCTAATGTTAATGGTATTTGTATGAAATTTCGTACCTTAACCATGAAATGAAATCTCAACCATTTGGTAAAGGTCAATATTTTAAAAATTACAGGGTCTGCTGATTAAAAAAAATAAAATAAAATAAAAAAATAAAAATAAATACTGACCCAAGGGAAAAAGAAATGAAAACAAAAAAAATTTCCGTTGCTTTTTTGTTGGCGGGGTTGTTAAAGGGTTAAGGAGAGAAATGTGGAAGGACAGATGGTTGTAGATTTTGCTAACCATCTGTCCTTCCACATTTCTGATGGAAATGGCTGTGGTGAGCACATACTTTAAGAAGAGAGGGGAACATAAAGTAACTTACAAGAGTGGAGGAAGGTGCACATAGGTGGACTACATCTTATGCAGAAGGAGAAATCTGAAAGAGACAGGAGACTGCAAGATGGTGGCAGGGTAGAATGTAGCTAGACAGCATCGGATGGTAGTCTGTATGATGACTTTGGAGAGCAAGAAGAGGAAGAGAGTGAAGGCAGAGCCAAAGATTATGTGGGGGAAGTTACAAAAGACAGAAGGTTGCACAGAGTTCAGGAAGGAGTTGAAACGGGCTCTGGGTTATAGGGAAGAATTACCAGATGACTGGGAAAGTGCAGTAAAGGTATTGAGGGAAACGGGTAGAAAGGTATGTGGTGTATTTTAAAAATTAATTTTGGACAGTTAGCAGAATCTTTTCAGTTAACCAACCAATAATCACAGAAGAAATACTGTTTCTCAGCTTAACTTTTATTGAATCATGCAGGGAGTCAGAGAAACACAGCTGTGGGTCCTTCACCCCCTCCTCTGGTGAAACACTCAGCACAAAGAACAGCACAGCTACAGAAAGGCTTCCAGTTACTGGGCGTTTCCCAGTAACTTTCCAACAATACACTGGCCATTGTCCAAACTAGTTAGAACCAGTCCTTTCAGTGTCCAAAGGGCTTCAGATGTCATCTCAGCTCTTTATGACTTCCATCCTGTTGGCTCCTGTCTCTCCAGATGTCTCCTCTTTAGTCCTACACAACCCCCATGACCATATATGGAAACAGGTACTGAGACTTTCCTGTGGAGCTTGTATGTGTGTGTGCATGTGTGTATATTTGTGCTTGTGTGTGAGAGAGCTTGTGTGTATGTGTGGATCTAAAAGATACTGTATGTGTATGAAGCACTTTGTGTAATATTTAATTAACCCTTTCATATATGAAATAGTGAATATATTGTGCGCCCCTAGTGGTACAGCGCAGCACTATGTCTGTGAAGTTGTAATCACCTGCCAAAAACACTGTCTGCTCTATAGACCATTTGTGGTATCATGCCCATACCTAAGATGGCAGACAAGCGTTGAAGGACACGGAATACACCACAGAAGAAGAAGCTTCTTCTTTAAGAAGCAGGAGAAGAAGAAGAAGACCTCCACAGTTAAATATGTCCGGTCGCCAGTGGGACGATAAGAGCGTTTTTGAAAGAAATTGCAAACAATCATGGCATTTATGACGGAATTTGCGGTAGAATAAATAACAAGATTCATGTGAGACTTTCTGGATGTGGAAGAGAAAGCAAAATTGCCTGGCAGAAGACGAAATAAGAATCGTAGATGACGAAAGTGGACAAATGAACACGCATTCATCAACACTTCACCAGCAGTAGGTTTGATTGTATTCCAGTTTGTGTACATTCTATTGAATTTCTGGTTCAAATACTTTAAATACTTTAAAGATAAGGAAAAAAAAAACAAAACAAGAAATGTTGACATAAAGCAGAACCATTCTTTGTGTAAATATGCCCAAAGTCCACTTTTGACCAGTTATGAATTATGCACATGGAATTATGCAAATTAGATGCATAAATTTATTCCTATCTGAAACTTTGGATCATATTCTACATCTTTCAAACTGACAGTAAGCCATTATCTCTTACCACTTTAAAGTTATAGCCTTGGAAAGTTCTGACATCTGATTAAACTAGTTTCTTGAAAAAAAATCTTTACCACTGTTGACCACTAGGGGTTATGTCACAGTTTGGCGACAGTCACACTCAAACGGTTAACTAATCTTCACCATTTATTTATTATAACAATTTCCTCTCTTGACTCCATTTTCATGGAGTCTATAACTATAATATGCAGATATCAGACACCTGATGTTATTGTCATGTGTGATGAGTGAAAAACCTATAAGCAGTATATACTTTCATGAGTAATCATTGTAATGTAATTTCTTTTCAGTCTTCAATCTTTAAGCATTTATACAGGAAAAATTCTCACCTCATTTCCACTACCTTTGGCAATCATAAAAATGAGTAATCATTTACAAACATTCAGTATTACAATTTCAATATCAAAAATAAAAACTTAAAAAACTTCCAATAAATGTATTTACACAATTTTCAGCTGTTACATCATGCTTTATTCATTATAAGCATATTATCAATACCAACATTTTTTCTTGCTGAGACACTGGTAGACATGATTTAAACCTGACTGTCCTCATCACTTGAATCTTTGTCGCTCTCCTCCTGCTGAAGTAATATGAGATACTGGCATGCACCAGCAGCATGTACTGTTTTTCAGTAAAGTCTCTACAACAGGGAATGCAGCAACATTCTACACACATAAAGATGGCAATTCTAATCAAAAGGGATAATATTATGTTTTTTATCACTCCTGCCCACCGTCCAAAGAAGGAATGTAGCCAGGCAGTGAAGACATCGGGTTCATACCCAGTATCTTGGGCAAACTCAGTACTAAGAATATTCTTTCCAACCCCTGTCCAAGGAAATAGTGCGAGTGTGACCTTTTGGCCAGCGCTCCAATGTTTAAATTAAACTGGTATATCCGTTGCTCAGACTGCATCATGTGCTTTGTATTCCAGGTCCCTCTTTCAACGTCCTGACTGTCTGACTTCATCCAGATACATCATGATAGCACAGTCAGTCAGTCATACAGGGGCACAGACACCTCCCAGTTAGAGGGCAGGTGTGAGTAGACCCTATGCCCACAGAGCCACTATCTGCCATTTAGTTCAAAGGTGTTGTTCTGCCCTGGGGCCATTGACACTGGGACTACGACTGCAGAGGATGGCTTGGAGGAACTGTTTGAAATGTTCCCAAGTCCTGAGCAGGAGAAATTTGTTTTATTTGTCCTACTAGCAAGGAACTCTACATATCCCCACCAATAGTTAGTTGTGAATACATGGCTGTGATGATGTGGATCAGGTAACCAGTCTACATATCTTGGTGTGTTTGAAGATAATGCTATTGCTTAAAAAATAACTATAGTAAGAGTGTCACAATTAGAATTAAGATGAATAGTAGGCCATACCTACGCTGTCTCTAGGGGGTCTTTTCCAAGTACATTTACTCCAACATAATATTGTCCAGCGTCAGATAACTTTGGAGATGTTATAGTTATTCTAATAGGGTTACAAACTGTGTATTCCTTACAGCCGTATATGAATCTCGTCCTCGCAGCACATGCCCCATGGTTGTCATGAACTGAGTTTGGACCTTTTCCCAAACTCAGCTTCATGGCTTTTTTGCTGTATTTATTTCCATCTGTTGTATTATTGGTGCTTTTTTGAGTTGACCCTGCCTTTTATTTTGTCTGTTAAGTTTCAGTGTATTTTGACCATGTCTTGCCTCATTACAGTTATTCCTTAGTCTGTATTGGGTTGTGCTGGGCACAACGGTTGTGCACATGAGGTGTCCCGCACCTCGCTTCCAAAGCTGGCCGATCAACGCCTCGTTCCCCTGCTGAGCGCTCTGGGGGGGGGGAGCGGTGTGGGTGACCCACCACACTCTACTGGGCAGGCAGAGCACTCAGCCTGAGCAATTAACAGAACAATGAGATGTATGGACTGATATCAATATGTAGATGTGCCTTGCAGCCTCTTTTGTCCTACAGCCCCGGAGCAGAGAGGAATTCCTGCACCAGTAATCCAGCTATTGATATGTGTGACTCTCATGTAAATGTCCATGCATTCCTGCTTGACTGTTATGCTAATATGCCATGCATGCACTTTCTGTATCTCAGTATAAAAGCGCTGACTGTATATGCCTCATCCTCTCTTTGATCACTTGCATTCTGACACCTAGAGACGCAGGGCTCACTCCAGCGCGCTGCCACAGCGCTGGGTGAGCCTCGTGATGGAGGAAGAATAAAGCACCCTTTTAACCTTCAGTTTGCCGTGTCCGCCTGCACTTATTTGATCCTTGCCTCCACACTAATGACCCTTATTCGTTATCCTCCACACTCCACCAATGTGGAGATTACGAATAAGGGTCACCAGTGTGGAGGAATGAAATAAGAGTCACTAGTGTGGAGGCAAGGATCAAATGAGTGCAGGCGAACTGAAGGTTAAAAGGGTGCTTTATTCTTCCTCCATCACGAGGCTCACCCAGCGCTGTGGCAGCGTGCTGGAGTGAGCCCTGCGTCTCTAGAGTGTCAGAAAGCGAGAGAGAGTGAGGCATATACAGTTAGCTCTTTTATACTGAGCTACAGACAGTGCATGCATGGCATATTAGCATAGCATTCAAGCAGGAATGCATGGACATTTACATGAGAGTCACACATATCAATAGCTGGATTACTGGCGCCGGAATTCCTCTCTGCTCTGGGGCTGTAGGACAAAAGAGGCTGCAAGGCACATCTACATATTGATATCAGTCCATACATCTCATTGTTCTGTTAATTGCTCAAGCTGACTGCTCTGCCTGTCCAGTAGAGTGTGGTGGGTCACCCACACCGCTCCCCCCCAGAGCGCTCAGCAGGGGAACAAGGCGGTGATCGGCCAGCTTTGGAAGCGAGGTGCGGGAAAAGCTCTGTGCAGGAGGAGGTGGAGGGGGGGTGGGGGTAGCAAGTGCCGGCCCGGGACAGCAAAGTTGTCCGGGCCGCACAAAAATTGCCTGTGGATCCGTGATGTTGAGGGACTTTCCTGTTAAACTTGGTGGTGCACAAGTGGGCACAACTGGGTGGCGGTTGTGCTCAAAAACAGTTTTTATCCGACTGCAATTACCTTTCTGAATTCTAGTAGAACATGAGGTTTGAAACTGTGAAATTGAGTGTGTGTGATATTTAAAATTAGTAATTTATATAATTTTTTTAAGCTTCTTTTTACTCTTCATTCACTGATTGGTTTGCATTTTAATTTCGTTGTACTTGTTATAATGACAAATAAAGTCTATTCTATTCTACTCTTATTTGTTCCGGGGGCTGGCAGCAGTCAGGTGCATTTCTGGGTTGTATTGTGCCACCTGGCAGCTGGCAGCTGCTCCTCCCCCTCCTCTCATTACATTCAGGTGACTCCAATCATTAATTGTTGATCCCTTCTCCTATTCAGGCCACTCACACCTGTGACCACTTGTCATGTTATCACCTCGTGTACTATTTAAACTCTGTCATTTCGCTTCATCTTTGCCACTACATTGTGAGAGTAATGTGATCCACTGAGCGCTCCTCAGAACATTAATCTCTTATCCTCTTTCCTCATCTCCTTCCATTCCATCGTATCATTCTGTAAGTTTTCCTGTTTGCATTTTGGATTTGTGTATTTTTGGACTATGTTGTTTTCCTTATTAAATGTTGCAATATATCATCCAGTGCTTGGGTTCATCTCTATCTCTGTGCACACATTCAATTCAATTCAACTTTATTTATATAGTGCCATTTCACAACAACAGTCATCTCATAGCACTTTCAACTGTAGGGGAAACCCCCACAATTGCAGAAAGACCCCAGCAATCAGGCGATCCCCTGTGAGCAAGCGCTTGGCGACGGTGGAGAGGAAAAACTCCCTTTTAACAGGAAGAAACCTCCAGCAGAACCAGGCTCAGGGAGGGGCAGTCATCTGCTGCCACTGGCTGGGGGGTGAGGGGACAGAGAAGATGAAAAGAACAGACATGTAGAGAGCAAACAGCACGATGGCGACTCAATCTATGGGAGAGAACAAACAAATGTTAATGACCAGCAAAAATATTTCATTGAGAGTGAAGAAAGGAGTGAAGCTCAGTGCATTATTAGAAGTCCCCCGGCTGTCTAAACCTATTAGCAGCATAACTAAGGGAGGGTTCAGGGGCACATAATCCCTCCCTAAATATAGGCTATATCAGAAAGGAAGGTTTTAACTCTATTCTTAAAAACAGAGATCAAGTCTGACTCGTGAATCCAGATTGGCAGCTGGTTCCACAGGAGAGGAGCTTGGTAACTGAAGGCTCTGCCTCCCATTGTACTTTTGGAGATTCTAGGTATTACAAGTAATCCTGCATTTTGGGAGCATAGTGCTCTGTTAGGATAATAGTGTAACGTTGGGTTCGCTACAATAGGGTAGTATCAGATCTTTTAAATAAAAAGGGGCCTGATTTGTTTAGAGCTTTGAAAGTGAGAAGACGGATTTTAAACTTAATTCTAAACTCTATGGAAAGCCAATGAAGGGAGGCCAGAACTGGAGAGATATGATCTCTCTTTCTAGTACCTGTTAAAACCCAACGCACACATGACAGAATGTAGTGGCCAGAAAGAACCCAGCTGTGATAATTGCACATTTCATTTTTTCCCCCCTTATCACTAACCTGCTCTGGAGCTCACCATGTCGAATCTGGGTGAAGTGGAGCAGCGGGCGATGTGCCTCCTGGAAACCATCTGGTCGCAGACACGAGCCTCCCTTTCTCTCAAGACGGTCCAGGAGAGCCGGGATGGCGCAAGTGATGCAGGCATTTCACAACTTGTGGAGTAACCCGAACGCAGTCAACATTCTCTCCTCCATTTATTCACATCCGTGTACGGGTGAGTGCCTTCGCCAACTCCAGCACGCTCACCACCAGCTCCAGCAGACAAGCCAGCTGCAGTTCCACAAAAGTAGCATCATCCTGCATCGGTCCACTGGAGGAAGCTCTCCTCCTCTTCTGCAGTGATTCTCCCAACATCAGGTCCGACAATTCCCGCAGCAGTTTGCTCCTTTCCTCTTTCTTCACCGGCTGTTCCGTCAGCTCCCCCTCTCTCCATAGCTGCTGCAATTCCCGTTCCCACGATGTCTCCTCCTGCTGCCGAGAGGTCTTCCAAGGTTTCCCCAGTAACGCCCACTTCAGTGTCATCTGAGCCGGCTCCTCCACGATCCATTAAGGGGGCAGAATAGCCATTGACACGGAGAGGGATGACTGCCCATCACCTGCAGCAGAGAATACTAAGATCTGGGAAGTCAGGCAAGTGCTTTTCATTCTATTCCATCTTGTAATGATAGGCCTTGTCTGTCTCCCGGGAGAGAGACTCAGATAAAGCAGTCACCTGAGTTCTCTCCTCCTGCTGCAATTATTAAACTTTCTCCTGTCCTCTCCATGTCTTCCCCATCAACCCCTGAGTGTCCACCGGTTCCAGAACCAAGCTGTTGGACAATGGAGGAGCTGGTGGCCCTGGAGAATCCTACTCCAGAGCCAACACGGAGCCGTTCCCCATCTCATCTCTATCTCTGTGCAGCTCATAGAGGCGATGGCAGGGTAACTGTATAATATATATGTGTTTTCTTAATTTATGATGGGTGTTAGAGTATTAAGAGTCATTGGGTCCTATGTGACTGAACACACCAGCCCAGTTACATGGAGGAGTACACATGTACTTATGACTCTTTTCATACATCACAGACTCAGATTCATAGTGCATGGAGTGGTCATAATTATATATATCATAATAATCAAGCTGGACTCCACAAGCTTTATCTTCAGTGCACGTTATTGTGGGTGGTGTCCCTTTATCTTTAATGTTGATGTTTATTGATCTGCCAGTTACCTTTAAAATAGCTACTGAGCTGCACAATAATAGTATCAGGAGGACTATGACAAGGACAAGCCCAAGGAACACACATGTGAGCCATTCAAAAAAACTGGAATCTACGTCAGTATTCTCTGAGGGGTCTTTCATCGTCCACCATTTTGAGTGTATTCCACCTGCTGTGGACTCCTAATTTCTTCACCAAGGTTTGAGACAATCAGGTCAGCTAAAATACTTGACTCCCTTTGTAGCACCAGACTTCCTCCACAACAGCAACACTCTCTATGGCTTTCACCCAATAGCTTCTAAGATAAGATAAGATAAGATAAGCCTTTATTAGTCCCACAACGGGGAAATTCCAGGATTGCAACAGCACAGGGATAGCAACACTCAGAGCAACAATCAGAAGGCAAGAAAAAAAACAAGCAAGCAAGAGCGGCTAATATACATATGTACATATTACTATAAAATAAATATATACACACACACACACACAGACACACAGTGCAGAGCATTGTAGCTGGATGGAATAAATATATGAGTATATGAACACACAGTGCAGAGCATTGTAGCTAGATGGAATAAATATGTAAATATATAAACACCCACAGTACGGAGCATTGCAGCTAGGTGGAATAAATATGCAAGTATATAAACACACACAGTGCGGAGCAATGTAGCTAGATGGAATAATATGTAGATATATAAAAACACAGTGCGGAGCATTGTAGCTAGATGGAATAAATATGTAAATATATAAACACACACAGATGGGATGAAACAGCATAACCGTCTACTTAGTTATCCTACATGGTATGATTATGTGCCCATACATATTCTCACCCTCCATAGCGACTGGTATGTTCCTAGTTGTATGCCGGAGGGGACCATTGTGTAAGTCTATTGCATCTTTTGCATTCAAAAAACTATTAGTTTGTTACGTCTTTTTGCTATCTCTGCGAGCAGCCCTGCTTAGGTTGTACAGTCTGACAGCCGTTGGTAGGAAGGACCTACGAAACCTCTCGGTTGTGCACCTGGGATGATGTAGTCTGCTGCTAAATGAGCTCCTCAGTGCATCCAGTATGTCCTGCATAGGGTGGAACTCGGACTCCAGCAGAGATGACAGTTTAGCCACCGTCCTTCTCTCTCCTATCTCCTCCATCGGATCAAGGCGCTGCCCCAGGACAGAGCTAGCTTTCTTAATCAGTTTGTTCAGTCTCTTCCTATCGGCTGCAGTAATGCCACTGCCCCAGCAGACCACTCCAAAAGTGATGGCTGATGCCACCACCGTGTCATAGAATGACTTCAGCAGCGCCCCTTGTACACCAAAAGACCTGAGTCTCCTCAGCAGGAACAGCCTGCGCTGTCCCTTCTTGTAGAGTGCGTCAGTATTGTGTGACCAGTCTAGTTTATTGTTCAGATGAACACCCAGGTACTTATAGGATGTCACCATCTCGATGTCTGTTCCCTGTATATTTACTGGTGCTGTGAGGGGCTGCCCATGCCTGCGGCAGTCCACCACCAGCTCCTTAGTTTTCCTCGCGTTGATCTGGAGGCAGTTCCGATGGCACCAGTCCACGAAGTCCTGGATAAGCCCTCTGTACTCAGCTTCATCTCCATTGGAGATGAGGCCAACGATCGCAGAGTCATCAGAGAACTTCTGTAGATGGCAGTGTGTTGTGTTGTGTGAGAAGTCTGCAGTATAAAGAGTGAACAGGAAGGGAGCCAGCACCGTTCCCTGGGGGGCCCCCGTGCTACTGATGATCGTGTCGGACACACAGTCCCGGGTTCTCACAAACTGAGGCCGGTTCGTGAGGTAGTCCAGGATCCATGATGACAGGTGCTGGTCCACCCCTGCTCACAGCAGCTTGTCCTTCAAGATCATCGGTTGGATGGTGTTGAAAGCACTGGAGAAGTCAAAGAACATGATCCTCACCATATTCCCGGGCTTCTCCAGGTGGGACAGAGAACGGTGAAGGAGGAAGATCACCGCATCCTCCACCCCAATGCCATGCTGGTAGGCGAACTGGAGTGGATCCATCGCTGGTTCCACCAGGGGGCGGAGGTGAGCAAGGAGCAGTCTCTCCAGGGTCTTCATCAAGTGGGACGTCAAGGCCACTGGTCTGTAGCTGTTCAGGTCTTTGGGGTGGGAAGTTTTTGGTACAGGTACCACACAAGATGTTTTCCACAGCTGTGGTACCCTCCCCAGTTTCAGGCTTATGTTGAAGATATACGTCACAATCCCACACAGCTGGTCTGCACAGGACTTGAGGAGCTATGCGCTGATGCCGTCCGGTCCCGGCGCCTTCCTCGCTTTGATCTTCCTCAGCTCCGTCCTCACCTGGGTCTCGGTCAGGGTCAGGATGGGGGGCTGTGTGTTGGGAGTGGGGGGGTGTTGGTGGAGTGGGGAGTGGGCAGCAGGACTTGATTTCTTTAGAGGCAGCAGTGGTGGTTGTGCAGACAGGGGGGAGGGCGGTTGGTCAAATCTATTGAAAAACAGATTCAGGTTGTTCGCCCACTCCCTGCCCCCGTGGCCTGGGGGGAGGTATTCTGGAGCCCCGAGATGGTTTTGAGGTTTCTCCAGACCCCGCTGATGTCGCTCTGTTGCAGCTTGTCCTCCATCTTCTTCCTGAAGCTGTCCTTGCCTTCTCTGATCTTTCTCCTCAGCTCCCTCTGTACGGACTTCAGCATCTCCCTGTTCCCCGACCTGAAGATCCTCTTCTTCTCTCTCAGAAGTGTTTTTATCTCAGGGTTGATCCAGGGTTTGTTGTTTGAGTGACGCCGTATGGTCTTGGTGGGAACGGATTTGTCCACACAGAAGCTGAGGTAGCCCGTGAAGGTGTGAATGAGGCCATCGATGTCCTCACCATGTGGATTGCAGAGCTGCTTCCAGGCGGTGGCTTCAAAACAGTCCTTTAGAGTGTCCATTGTCTCCTCAGACCATAACTCCACAGTGTGCATGGCCGGAGGTTGTCTGTGCACTAGGGGTTTGTACACCGGCCGGAGATGAACCAAGTTGTGATCCGATCTCCCGAGTGGGGGGAGTTGTGATGAGGTGTACGCCTCCTTAGTGTTTGCGTAGAATAAATCCAGTGTTTTATTGTTTCTAGTGTGGCATGTGACATACTGGGTGAACGTGGGTAGAATGGGAGATAGTGAAACATGGTTGAAATCGCCTGAGATGAGGAGAAGAGCATCTGGGTGTTCTGTCTGCAGCCTGCTGGTTACTGAATGGATGACGTCACGCGCTGTCCCAGCGTTCGCCGTCGGATTTGCATAAACAACAATGCAGATCACGTGTGAGTGTTCTCTCGGGAGATATGTAGGCCTCATGCTAACAGCTAGCAACTCAATGTCTTTGCTGCAGTGTCGTTGTTTAACAGTGATATGTCCCGGTCTGCACCAGTTGTTGTTAACATACATTATCACTCCACCGCCCCTAGTTTTGCCACTGTCTGGTGTTCGGTCAGCTCGTATCATGTGAAAACCCTCCAGCTCAATGTTAGCATCTGCTGCTAGTTCAGTTAGCCACGTCTCAGTAAACAAAAGGAGAGAGCACTCCCGGTATGTGCTATCATAACGGGAGATAGTCGCTAGCTCATCTAACTTTCCCAGTATCGACCGTACATTTCCCATGACAACAGATGGAAGGGAGGGTCTGTACCTGCACCTGTACGGTGGCGCAGTGGTTAGCACTGCGGCAGCACAGTTTACCCTTGGCCGGGGGATTGTGGGGATCGTGGGATCGTGGGTTCGATCCCAGCCCCCGACCAACAGTGATCTGTGTGGAGTTTGCATGTTCTCCCCGTGTTGCGTGGGTTTACTCCGGGATTTCTCCGGTTTCCTCCCACATGCCAAAAACATGCATGTTAGGTTAATTGGCTGTTCTAAATTGTCCCTAGATATCTGTTTCCTATAGGCCCTTAGAATAGAGGGTTAGTATTAATGAAAGCGCTTTGAGTGGTCTTTGTGACTAGAAAAGCGCTATATAAGTGCAGGTTAGTTAGTTAGTTAGTTAGTACCTTATATTTTTTGTCCTCCGCCTTACTCCAGCCCGGCAGCCGCGGTGTTTTCGCCTCAGTTCTCTCGGTATGTCGAGTTTTTCCAATGGGACCGGGTGGCGGTTGAATGCTAGCAGCTCTTCCCTGCTGTATCGTATCCTGCTATAAACAGTGGCTCCGTCCACCGGCTCAGGAGACATTTGGGACGATCTGTGTGTCCGTGATCTATGGTTTGTTTTGATAATAACTTACAGTGTGTAAGGTGTACCCAAGTGTTTCTGCCTTGTGCTTTTACAGCCGTTGGAATTGACAATACAGTGATCCCTCGCTACTTCGCGCTTCACCTTTCGCGCCCTCAGTGCATTGCGGATTTTTCAAAAATATTCATCAAAAATTCAAAATTGAGAAATAATGGGCGGGCGCTAGCAGAAGGCAGGGAGACTACATTAGACCATCACGTGTCAACACGGAGAGCCGCACAACTCTCTGTTCGCTGTTGTCGTGTTGGCTCGGCTCGGAAATCTCGCAAGCTGATTGGCCGAGACGTTTCACCCCGCAAGCTGATTGGCCGAGACGTTTCACCCACCTCCTCTCCCTGCCAAGCACCCATGAAGGGAAGGAAGACCGCATTCATTGCTTTTTATCGCTCGTGTTACTTAGTCTCGCCGCGTGGAACTTTTTGCTGTTCTCTTGTGCCATTTTGTGCGAAATAGTCTTCCCGTCGAGGCACTACGCCGCCTCCTGCAGCTTCAGCTCTATCGGAAGCTGCCCTCAATGATCCTGCGCCTCCAGCACCTCACGATGAGGCGTCACCTGAGGAGCAGTAAAGCTCTCATTAACCTGTGCAGTAAATCATTTTCATCTTGAGTTACGTATCTTGTTATAAGAATAAAAGAGTTCTAAAAACATATTTATGTACACTTTATTTACATCTACGTATGTATGTACACGTACACACACACACACGTATCATATGAGAGAGAGAGAGTGAGAGAATGAACGTACGTATTATTTATGGATGACGTCATTAGGGGTGACGCTACTTCGCGGTTTTTCACTTTTCGCGGTCGGTTCTGGAACCCATTAACCGCGATAAGTGAGGGATCACTGTATTACCTTATATGGCCCCTGCCAGGGGCTTCTGACTAGGTCTTCTTTTTAAGAGTCTTTGTGAGGACTTGGTCTCCTGGTTTCACGGTGATGATTTATTCTGTGTACTCCTTCCTAAGAAGAATAGCATGAACAGAATCTTTTTTAAGTCAACATTTATAACATGTAATCTGCTAAACAAATCTCTTCATCTGAGTTGAATGGTCTAAGAGGGAGTACTAATTCGAGCTTTTCATGTAAACTTCAAATGGAGATAAATCTTCTTTTGTAGGCATTATTCTCATATAAAATAGTATCAAAGGTAAACAATAAATCCAGTTCTGTCCTGTTTTTGCCATTGCTTTCTTAATCTTTCTATAATGGTCTGGTTATGTTGTTACACAAATCCTGCAGACTGTGGATGATATGTTACATGGTGTTTTAAATCAATATTCAACACTTTCCCTAAATGTGAAATAATCTGGCTACAAAATGAGTACCATTATCTAAATAAATTTTCTCTTGGATCCCATACCTTGGAATAATGTCTGTTTGTAGTTTTTTTAGCTACTGTAATTGCATCTGTATTTTTAAAAGGAAAACTAAACAATATCTCTTCCCTTCACATTTGTTCTCACTTCCGCCTCCCAAAGAGAGCAGACACTTTTTTCTTCTCTCCAGCTCTGACTTTTCATCTCCTCCCTCCTCTAACTAACTGGATCCCAGCTTGCTATCGTCTGTCTGCGTGTCTCTACTGCTGATTATCGAACGAAATTATGGATTTAATAAGCTGGGCTTTGAACGCAATTGACACTATTTTTTCAACGAGGAAAAGTGCCCCGGGGGAGGTTGTTTGCCCTGCAGGAACGGCTGCTGCGGGCTATTTGAGGGACACAAGTAATTGGAAACTCTTGTGCCTGTCTGATCTTTCCATCGAAGATGTCAAAGATTTGTACGTCTTCGTAGTAATGGTCTTCGGGATCGTTCTGATTGGATCTGGGATTGTCCTGGTGTACCGTAAATTGATGAAGATGGACATAGCCTATCAAAATGCTGGCCAGGCGAGGCTTAACCATCAAATTGAAAAAATGGAGAGGACTCTGACAGCGGCAAATGGAGAACTGTCTAGGAAAATGGATTACATCATGATCACGCTGAGAGCCGTCCATGAAGGATTCAACGTCCAGCACTGAAGGATTAAAGTACTGAATCTTTAAGTAGTAGTAGATTAGTTTATTTGACAGGGACAGTGCAATAAACATAGACAATTAATCAAAGACAATCAATCTGATGTGTTGCACATAGAGTGTATAGCTATTAGCTAATTTGCAACTCTTGTCCCTGGACAAGAGTTGCAAGAGTTGCAAGAGTTGTTATATTAAGAGAATATAAAGTTTCTTTCTCTGGGATCAGTACTATTCAACTAATCTGACCCCCTCACACAAGTCCTCCAGATTATCTGCAGTTTTTTGTTTCCAAAACATTTGAGCTGCATTGACTCTACAGACAGTCAGCTGCATGGCTCAAGGACAAATGCCAGCAGCTAAGACAAAACATCTCCTGCCAAAGAGACTTTGTTGTTCTTAACTGATACAACACCTACACTCAACACTACACCCACACTGACTCAAAAACTGATGAAAAAGATCACTCACTCACTGCTCTCTTTGTGTCCTTGTGTACGTTCTTGTCTGCTAACTGTGCATTGAGGGCTTTTTTTCTTGTAATCATAATATTGATCATATATGACCGGTATTCTGACAATCAATGGTTTTTTGCTCTTTCCTATTGTGTTATCCTTTTCCTCCCTATGCATCCTGTACCCATCTGATGACAGGCGTGTTTTTCAGATGCTGCCGCATCACCGGAAATGCAGGTTGTTTTCTGTGTCAAGTCAAATCCCTCGTATGTTATCAGTTGTTTACTGTTAATGTACTTGGCAAGAAATCTTTTCTGAGTTCTGAGTTTAGTTCAATGAAGTCCATGCAAATGTTCTGAAATGGGTATGTTGGACACAGGAGGGATGTTGTGGACACAGGAGGCTGCTGATGCACTACAGGACTGCTGCAAGACGACAGACTGGAGCGTACTGTGTGAACCACATGGGGTAGACATAGACAATATGACCGACTGCATCACAGAATACATCAGATTCTGTGAAGACATGACCATGCCAGCTCAGACTGTACACTGCTTCTCCAACAACAGACCATGGGTCACCAGTGACCTGAAAGCACTTCTGAACAAAAAGAAGAGAGCTTTTAGGGCTGGAGACAAGGAGAACCTGAGGGGAGTGCAGCATGAGCTGAGAGAGATGCTGAGGCGGTGCAAGGACAATTATAGGAGGAAGTTGGACGAGAAACTCAGGCAAAACAACACTAAAGATGTGTGGGAGGGAATGAAACAAATAACTGGGTACAAGGGGAGAGTCAGGCAGCCATGTGGGAGCCAGGAGAGAGCTGATGAGCTGAATCTGTTTTTTAATAGGTTCAACTCAGTCTGTCACCCGAGCAACACAACCAGACCCCCACACACCCCTCCCCACCCACCCTCCTGTGCAGAACCTCTCTCCATCTCCCCCCTCCTCCTCCTCAAGGGGCACCAGGACCCCCCCTCACTTCACGGTGACTACAGATCAGGTGGAGAAACAGCTGGAGAGACTCCGTCAGCGGAAGGCAGCGGACTCTGATGGCATCTCCGCCAGGACCCTGAGGACCTGTGCCAACCAACTAGCTCCGCTACTGAAACACCTGTACAACCTGAGCCTGAGTCTGGACACTGGACAGAGTACCGGTGCTGTGGAAGACATCCTGCCTGGTTCCTGTCCCCAAGAAGTCATCTCCATCAGACCTGAACGACTATAACCAGTTGCCCTCACATCTCATGTGATGAAGGTCCTGGAGAGACTGGTCTTAGCCCACCTGAGGCCACAGGTGAAGACGTGGCTGGCCCCTCTGCAGTTTGCATATCAGCCCCATTTAGGAGTTGAAGATGCTGTCATCTACCTGCTGCAACGAGCCCATCTGCACCTGGATGGTGGAGGAGATACTGTGGGAATCACTTTTTTTTTATTTCTCCAGTGCCTTTAACACCATCCAGCCACTGCTGCTGGGTGAGAAGCTGCGGGTGATGGGGGTTGGCAGCTCTGTGATCTCCTGGATTACTGACTGCCTTACAGGCAGACCGCAGTTTGTCCGGCTGGGCAATGTCTTGACTGGAGTGGTGGCTAGTGATACGGGAGCTCCACAGGGGACTGTGCTCTCTCCTTTCCTTTTTACCTTACACACCACTGACTTTCAGTACAAATTGACATGACAATAGTGAAAAAAGTAATTGAAGGAATTGTTAAACCATTCACCCACATCTGTAACTTGTCATTTCAAACTGGTAAATTTCCAAACAAAATGAAAATAGCGAAAGTAATACCACTATACAAAACAGGAGACAGTCATTATTTCACAAATTACAGGCCGGTCTCTTTACTCTCACAATGGTTTGTGAGGAATGGTTTTAGAGCAGATAAATCAACGTCTTTGGCACTGATCAAACTTATAAAAGAAATTACTAGTTGTATAGATAAAAAAAAAAAAGTTTGCTGTAGGAGTATTTATAGATTTAAAGAAAGCTTTTGACGCCATTGACCATAGAATTCTGCTGAGGAAATTGGAAAGGTATGGGATAAGAGGGGTCGGACTGAGTTGGGTGGAAAGTTATTTAAGTAACAGACAACAAATTGGTGAGCACAAATCACCCTTCGTGGACATCACTTGTGGTGTGCCCCAGGGGTCAATTTTGGGACCCAAACTCTTTATCTTGTATATACAGTAAATGACATATGCCAAGTATCAAAAATTCTGAAATGTATTTTGTTTGCAGATGACACAAATATCCTTTGCACTGGTGAGAATTTGCAGCAAGTTTTAGAGGTGGTCACAACTGAAATGAAAAGGTTAATGCAGTGGTTCAACAAAAATAAATTATCTCTAAATCTGAAAAAAACAAAGATTATGTTGTTTGGAAATTATAAAATAAATCATGAAATAATGGTAACGATAGATGATACCAGAATAGAAACAGTACAGGAAAATAAGTTTCTGGGGGTGACGCTAGACAATAAAATCTGCTGGAAACCTCACATCAGTCACATCCAGGCCAAGTTGGCAAAATGTATAGGCATACTGGGGAAGACAAGACACATCTTGGACTATAAATCATTGGTCTTACTGTACAATTCACTGTTTCTACCTTATCTTAACTACTGTGTAGAAGTCTGGGGAAACACCTACAAGACCAACCTACAGTCAATATGCACCTTACAAAAAAGAGCTATAAGGATAGTAAATAATGTAGGATATAGAGACCATACCAGTTCGTTGTTTTTAAAGTCACATGTCATAAAGTTCATGGATTTAGTTAAATTTAAGACAGCACAAGTCATGTACAGGGCAATTAATAATCAACTCCCAACTAATATACAAAAAATATTTAAAAAAAGAGACAATGATCATAATTTGAGAGGAGACTTAAACTTTACTAAACCCAAGATACGAACAACCAAGAAAAGTCTGTGCATATCAGTCTGTGGGGTGGATTTGTGGAACAGTCTGGAGCCGGAACTGAAACTATGTACAAACAGAAACCAATTCAAAAAGAGGTATAAACATTATTTGCTGAAAGAATATATGTTAGAAGGGTAGTATTTATATGTACGATTCACTATGCTCACTCTGGGACACTATGGGACACTATGGAATGGTGGGTGGGACAGCACTGTGTATATCTGTGTTGTTTGGGGCTGGTTTTGATGTATGGACTGTTTGTATGTAGGGATGGATGGGTGTTAATGTTGATATGTACAAAATACAGTTAATTGTTTACTTGGGGTCTTAAATGTGGTAATTTGTATATAATTCACATGGGTGTATTTATGGAAAAGAGGAAATGGAATTAATAAGTGTTCACTTCTTCCTTCTCCCTTTCGAACACTGTATACTGTCACATTTGCATTTGTCATTTGTTTTGTTTTTGCTTTACTTTTTTGTTCGAAATAAAGTATCTATCTATCTATCTAAACAGATACCAATAAGATAAGATCAGATAAGCCTTTATTAGTCCCACAATGGGGAAATTCCAGGATTGCAACAGCACAGGGATAGCAACACTCAGAGCAATAATTTAGAAGATAAGAAAACAAGAGCAGTGAATATACATATGTACACATAAATATATAAATATACAGTATATACACAGTGCAGAGCATTGTAGCTACATGGAATAAACAGCATAACCGTCTAGTTAGTTACTCCATATAGTATGAATATGTACCCATACATATTGTCACCCTCCGTAGCGACTGATATTGTCCTAGTTGTATACTGGAGGGGACCATTTGTGTGAGTCTGTTGCGTCTTTTGCATTCAATACTTTTAGGTCGTCACATTTTTTTGCTACCTCTGCGAGCAGCCCTGCTTAGGTTATACAGTCTGACAGCCGTAGGTAGGAAGGACCTGCGAAACCTCTTGGTCATGCATCTAGGATGATGTAGTCTACTGCTAAATGAGCTCCTCAGTGCGTTCAGTATGTCCTGCATAGGGTGGGACTCGGACTCCAGCAGAGATGACAGTTTAGCCACCATCCTTCTCTCTCCCATCTCCTCCACTGGGTCAAGGCGTTGCCCCAGGACAGAGCTAGCTTTCTTGATTAGTTTGTTCAGTCTCTTCCTATCGGCTGCTGTAATGCCGTTGCCCCAGCAGACCACTCCAAAAGTGATGGCTGATGCCACTACCGTGTCGTAGAATGTCTTCAGCAGCGCCCCTTGTACACCAAAAGACCTGAGCCTCCTCAGTAGGAACAGCCTGTGCTGCCCCTTCTTGTAGAGTGCATCAGTATTGTGTGACCAGTCTAGTTTATTGCTCAGATGAACACCCAGGTACTTGTAGGATGTCACCATCTCAATGTCTGTTCCCTGTATGTTTACTGGTGCTGTGAGGGGTTGTCCTTGCCTGTGGCAGTCCACCACCAGCTCCTTAGTTTTCCTTGCGTTGCTCTGGAGGCAGTTCCGATGGCACCAGTCCACGAAGTTGTGGATAAGTCCTCTGTACTCAGCTTCATCTCCGTTGGAGATGAGGCTGACGATCGCAGAGTCGTCAGAGAACTTCTGTAGATGGCAGTGTGTTGTGTTGTGTGAGAAGTCCGCAGTATAAAGGGTGAACAGGAAGGGAGCCAAAACCGTTCCCTGGGGGCCCCTGTGCTGCCAATGATCGTGTCGGACTCACAATCCCGGGTTCTCACAAACTGTGGCCGGTTAGTGAGGTAGTCCAGGATCCATGATGAAAGGTGCTGGTCCACCCCTGCGCACAGCAGCTTGTCCTTCAGGATCATTGGTTGGATGATGTTGAAAGCACTGGAGAAGTCAAAGAACATGATCCTCACCACATTCCTGGGCTTCTCCAGGTGGGACAGAGAATGGTGAAGGAGGAAGATCACTGCATCCTCCACCCCAATGCCATGCTGGTAGGCGAACTGGAGTGGATCCATCGCTGGTCCCACCAGGGGGCGGAGGTGAGTAAGGAGCAGTCTCTCCAGGGTCTTCATCATGTGAGACGTCAGGGCCACTGGTCTATAGCTGTTCAGGTCTTTGGGGTGGGAAGTCTTTGGTACAGGTACCACACAAGATGTTTTCCACAGCTGTGGTACCCTCCCCAGCTTCAGGCTCAGGTTGAAGATGTGCTCCACAATCCCACACAGCTGGTCTGCACAGGACTTGAGGAGCTTCGCGCTGATGCCGTCCGGTCCCAAGGCCTTCCTCGCCCTGATCTTCCTCAGCTCCGTCCTCACCTTGGTCTTAGTGAGGGTCAGGTTGGGAGGCTGTGTGCTGGGAGTGGGGGGGGGGGGGGGTTGTTGGTGGAGTGGGGGTGTGGACAGCAGGTCTCGATGACTTTAGAGACAGCCGTGGTTGGTGTGCAGTCGGGGGGGAGGGCGGTTGGTCAAACCTATTAAAAAATAGGTTCAGATTGTTCGCCAACTCCGTCCCCCCCCCCCCCCCCCCGTGGCCTGGGAGGAGGTATTCTGGAGCCCAGAGATGGTTTTAAGGTTCCTCCAGACCCCGCTGATGTCACTCTGTTGCAGCTTGTCCTCCATCCAATAAAAGTTGGCTTCTTCTTGTCGCAGTGGCAACATATTTTTCTGGGGGGGGGGGGGGGAAACACATGACACTATTGTAACCAGAATATGTTAATTTTATACTATTTATTTCTTTTTTAAATTTTGCACACTAACTTTCCATATGGAATGTACCATTTGAAGTACTGTACAACTAAGGCTTGAATGTTGGAATATTGAGCCAGTTGGGGTCCCATCCAGATGTCCTGTGTTTGGACTTTTTACTGGTGTCATCCTTCTCTCCCTCCTCTGCTCTCACCTCTCCTGCACCCTCTGCCTGAACACTTTCCTCTCCTTGGCTCATCTTGTCTGTCTCATCTTTCAGTTCAATTCAATTTGGTTTTATTGGCATGGGAAACATACGTTCACATTTCCAAAGTAAGTGTGACATAAAACAAAAGCACATACAGTAAAATATATTCTATGGTAAGAAGATGGTTAAACAGAAAATACAGGAGTAAAATAAGAGAATGTTTCTTTCCCATATACATACAGTAGCTCATCTTTCCCTCTCTGAGCTCTGTCTAATTCAGCTTCTCTCTCTGTCTATGGTGGTATATAAACAGATTAGAAAATATCAAGTGTCATGTTTTGTCCTGCAGGATTTTTTTGTCATGGTTTTCATAAATGACAAAAATATGTGTATTTTTTGTATTTTTATTCTAGTGTTTCTTTTGTCCCATTGAGAAAGAGTAGGAATGACATAACGCACGCCTCAGGAGACACACACGCAGGCTCAGGGTAGATTTAATAGCTTTATTGAACAACAAGAGTGCGTGGCTGCGTGTCTGTGGGATAAGAATGTATTGGTGGTGGGCGTCTGCGTCAGGCACGGGGGCAGGAAGCCGTTCAGCCGGACAACCCTATGGGAGGAAGCAGAGGGAGAAGGGTAACGGGCACCACACCAATATGGAAGACTAAGACAGTTTGCTGGCTTACTTGGTTTGGGCTGGTGGCTGGCGTTAACAAGGGCGTAGCCCGGGAGACAGCAACCTGGAGCGCCTGCAGCAGCAGCGAGGAGGCAGCGGCGAGGAGATGAGGTCTGCCGCCGGGGAATCCACCTGTGCACAGGGGAGAAGACTGGGAGAAAAAGAGGTGAGGGAAGCTTACTCAGGTTTCCTTGCTTGGAGAAGGGGGTTCCTTGCAGCAAGAGATGCCGATGAGAACAGACGGCTTCAGGCCAAAGCCCAGGGCAGAGTGAGTTAAATACCTCGCCGCTGACGAGGCGCAGGTGTGCGCGCAGCTGGCGCCGCTGATGAGCGGCGAGTCATGACAGTACTCCCCCCTCTAGCAGCGCCTCCTGGCGATGGTTTCTCCGGGTGCGCTCGGTGGAACTCAGCGATGAGGGACGGGTCCAACACAAACGAGGAGCACACCCATTGTCTCCATTCAGGTCCATAGCCCTCCCAGTCCACCGAGTACTGCAACCCGCGACCCCGGCGCCGGGAGTTCAGGATGGCGGAGACTGTCCAGGCCGGATGGCCACCTATCATCCGGGGCGCGGGCTGCGCTGCAGGTGGAGGGCAGAGGGGGTCAGAGACCACCGGTTTAACCTTGGAGACGTGGAAGGTGGGATGGATGCGGAGGGAAGGGGGAATAGCCACACGCACAGCCACCGGGTTGATGATCTGGGTAATGGGAAATGGGCCGATGAATCGTTGTGCCAGCGTCCTCCTCTCACCCTTTAAATTAACGTCCTGGGTGGACACCCAGACTATTTGTCCCACCTGGTAGGCAGGGGCAGGTCTCCTGTGCCGGTCCGCCGTGGACTTGTTGCGCTCCACCGTGCGTAAAAGCGCATTGCGCGCCGTGGCCCAAAGGGAGCGGCACCGCCTGAGGTGCGCCTGGACTGAGGGGACAGCCAACTCGCCCTCCTGCGCGGGGAATAGAGGTGGATCAAAGCCCAGGGATGCCTTGAAGGGGGACATCCCAGTGGCAGAAGAGCGGGAGGTGTTGTGGGCGTACTCCACCCAGGCGAGATGTGTGCTCCAGGACGCGGGCTTAGATGCAGTGACGCAGCGGAGCGCAGTCTCCAGCTCCTGATTGGTCCGCTCACACTGCCCGTTGGATTGGGGGTGATGGCCAGAGGAGAGGCTTACTTTGGCTCCCAGGGCATTGCAGAAAGACCTCCAGACGTCCGAAGCAAACTGGGGACCCCGATCGGAGACCACGTCAACCGGTATCCCGTGTAGTCTGACCACGTGCTGGATGAGGAGGTCCGCCGTCTCCAAGGCAGAGGGGAGCCCCCGTAGAGGCACAAAGTGGGCGGCCTTGGAGAACCGGTCAACGATGGTCAGGACTGTGTCGAAGTTATTTGAAACGGGGAGACTGGTGACGAAGTCTAGGGCGATGTGCGACCAGGACCTACCAGGGACGGGCAGGGGCTGGAGCAGGCCCACGGGGGGAGCGTTACCTGACTTGCTGGTGGCGCAGACGGGACAGGGCCGGGCGTAGCGGGCGGCGTCCTTCCGCAGTCCCGGCCACCAAAAGGACCGTTGGAGGAGGTCGATCATCTGGGAGGACCCAGGGTGGCAGGTGAGCTTCGAGGTATGGAACCAGTGGATAACCTCCCCCCGGACAGCAGATGGCACGAAGAGCCTCCCCTCCGGTCCGCCGCCAGGGTCCGGTTCCGACTCCTGCGCCCTCCGGATCTTGCTCTCAATGTCCCAGGAGACGGCCCCCACGACGCACGACCTGGGCAGGATGGTGTGGACCGCATCTTCTGACGCCTCAGGGCGAATTGCCTGGAGAGGGCATCGGGCAGGCTGTTTTTGGAGCCGGGCCTGTAGGTGATGTTAAACCTAAACCTTGCGAAGAACAGGGACTAACGCACCTGGCGGGCATTCAGACGCTTGGCAGTTCTTAAATACTCCAAGTTCTTATGATCGGTGAGTACCACGAACGGCAAGGTGGCCCCCTCCAGCCAGTGGCGCCACTCCTGAAGTGCGAGTTTGATGGCCAATAGTTCTCTGTCCCCCACGTCGTAATTACGTTCCGCCGGGGACAAGCGCCGAGAGAAGAAGGCGCAGGGCCGCTTGGCTCCGTTGGATGGTGACCGCTGGGACAGCACCGCCCCCACCCCCGTATCCGAAGCGTCCACCTCCACAATGCACTGCAGCGCGGGATCAACCTGGCTGAGGACCCGGGAGGAGGAAAACTCCGTCTTCAGCGCCTGGAAGGCAGCTGCGGCCTCTTCAGTCCACCAGAACGGGACCTTAGGGGAGGTGAGGCAGGTCAGAGGGCCGACGATGGCTCCAAAATTAGGGACGAAGCGGCGGTAGAAATTGGCAAACCCGATGAACTGTTGCACCTGTTTCCTCGAGGTTGGCGTGGGCCAATCTACCACCGCTTTGACCTTCGCTGGGTCCGGGAGCACCTGGTCATGGGAGATGACGAACCCCAGGAAGGAAGTTGTCTTGGCGTAGAACTCACATTTCTCCGCTTTCACATATAGTCGGTTCTCCAGTAGCCTCTGAAGGACCCGCCTCACATTGATCCGGTGCTCGTCCCTGGATCTGGAGAAGATGAGGATATCGTCCAGGTAGACAAACACAAACAGGCCGATGAAATCCCGGAGGACGTCATTTATGAGGCGCTGAAAGACGGCTGGAGCGTTGGTCAGCCTGAACGGCATGACTAGGTATTCAAAGTGGCCGTTTGGGGTATGGAAGGCAGTCTTCCATTCATCTCCCTCCCGGATCCGGACGAGGTGGTATGCGCTGCGGAGGTCCAGCTTGGTAAACCAGGTCGCCCCCTGGAGGGAGTGGAAGGCGGTGTCCATCAGGGGCAGGGTGTAGCGGTCTTTCTCCGTGATGTCGTTGAGGGCACAGTAATCAATACAAGGACAAAGGGAGCCATCCTTTTTGCCCACGAAGAAGAGCCCTGCGCCTAATGGTGATGATGATGGGCGGATAATCCCAGCACTGAGCGACTCCTTCAAATACGTGTTCATCGCCTCCTTCTCTGGCGCTGACAGACTGTAGAGGCGTCCCGAGGGTAGAGGTGCCCCCTGGCAGATATTAATGGCACAATCATAGGGCCTGTGTGGAGGAAGAGACATCGCCTTGGACTTGCTGAAGACCGCGCCCAGGTCATGGAACTCCGAGGGCACCAGGGTGAGATCCGGAGGTGCGGCGTCCTTAGCAGAGGGAGGAGAGGATGGGGCGCAGGCAGCGGATTGGAGACAGGTGCCCATGCAAAAGGAGCTCCAGGCAGACACCCTACCGGTCTTCCAGTCCAGGACGGGGTTGTGGAGGCGGAGCCATGGGTATCCAAGGATGACAGGTGTAGTAGAGGAAGGCAGGACGTAGAAGGTGATGTCCTCCCGGTGGTTCCCCGAGATGATAACCGGGACGGGGGGTGTCCGGTGAGTCACTTTTCCCAGGGAGACACGGGAGAGATTGACTAGGGCAAGAGGAGAATCGAGAGGGTGGCAACAGATGCCCAATCGGGTTGCCAGGCTTTGAGATATGAAGCTACCCTCCGCGCCTGAATCCACCAGTGCGTGAGTGAGATGCCCTGTGGGGTTGTGGCAGAAGCGGATGGGCAGCGTCAAATGTGTGAGGGGAGTTAACCGATTAGCGTCCGCGAGGCCCTCTACAGTGACTCGCGGACCTCCCCGTTTGGTTTCTCCGGACAATGCTCCACCGTGTGCTGGCTGCCCCCGCAATACATGCAGAGGCCCAACTCACGGCGACGTTGTCTCTCCACTAGGGGGAGCTTTGTCCGGCCCGTCACCATCGGCTCCGACTCCTCGGAGGGCTCCGGCGGCGGTCACGCCAGGGGCGAGCTTGGGGCAGGCGCGCCGAGGCACCCCGCGAGCGAGAAGAGGACTTCCGCTCCAAGGCGCGCTCGCGCAGCCTGTTATCCAAGCTAATAGCAAGGGAAATCAGCTCCGCTAGCGTCTCCGGGATATCCCGGCCGGCCAGCTCATCCCTCAGACCAGAGTTAAGACTGCGAAGGAAGATGCCGCAGAGCGAACGCTCTTCCCAGCCGACTTCCTCCGCGGTAACCCGGAAGTCGATCGCGTAATCGGCCGCCGATCGGCTCCCCTGCTGGAGGCTGAGAAGGCGATCGACCTGGACACTATCCATACGCGAGTGATCAAACACTTCCAGAAATTGTCGCACGAACTGGCCATAGGTGAGGGTGGCGTAGCTGGGCTTCGCCATTATGGCGTAAGCCCAGGTAAGCGCTCGACCCTCCAGGAGGTTACCTATATAGCCAATCCGGCTGTGGTCTGAGGGGAAGTCTCCGAGGACACGGTGGAACACGGACTCACACTGCATGATAAACCCCCGCGCTCCACCGAGCTTGCCGCTAAAGCGGGCGGGGGTGGGGATGGGTGTGAGTTGTGCCAGGGCACCCGGAGCAGGCTGGACGGCCGCCGGAGCAGCGGAAGCTGCGCCACCCAGACGAACCGGGGGGAACGGTTGTTGGGGGTCCAGGCGGTCTAATCGGTTAGTAATTATTGTTAATTGATTAAGGATCACTTGTTGTTGGTGGGCTATTAGATCCACCCGAGCCCCGAGGGTGGGAAGACGGCGTGCGAGCCCGCTGTCTGCCGAGCCGCTCTGCTGAAGCCGTACTGACATAACGCACGGCTCAGGAGACACACACGCAGGCTCAGGGTAGATTTAATAGCTTTATTGAACAACAAGAGTGCGTGGCTGCATGTCTGTGGGATAAGAATGTATTGGTGGTGGGCGTCTGCGTCAGGCACGGGGGCAGGAAGCCGTTCAGCCGGACAACCCTATGGGAGGAAGCAGAGGGAGAAGGGTAACGGGCACCACACCAATACGGAAGACTAAGACAGTTTGCTGGCTTACTTGGTTTGGGCTGGTGGCTGGCGTTAACAAGGGCATAGCCCGGGAGACAGCAACCTGGAGCGCCTGCGGCAGCAGCAAGGAAGCAGCGGCGAGGAGACGAGGTCCGCCGCCGGGGAATCCACCTGTGCACAGGGGAGAAGACTGGGAGAAAAAGAGGTGAGGGAAGCTTACTCAGGTTTCCTTGCTTGGAGAAAGGGGTTCCTTGCAGCAAGAGATGCCGATGAGAACAGACGGCTTCAGGCCGAAGCCCAGGGCAGAGTGAGTTAAATACCTCGCCGCTGATGAGGCGCAGGTGTGCGCGCAGCTGGCGCCGCTGATGAGCGGCGAGTCATGACAAGGAAAGAGAAGGGAAAGAAACATTCATTATAGTAATGTACTCAAGCATACTTAAATTATATGATCAGAGGTGGGTATAGTAACCAGAAATTCTACTCATGTAAAAGCAGTGCTTTGAAATTAGTAATTAAAAGTAGACAACCAAAAATTTCTGGTTGAGTTAAGGGTACAAAGAGCAGCCACTTTTTTTTCTCCAAAATTTATGGCAATTTTCTTTTAGTTTTTTAATTTTCTCTTAAAATGTATCTAAATTTCAAACCATTTTCCTCATTTGTAATGTCCTCTTGTAAAATTGTGACTTTTCTTGTATATTTGAGACTTTATTATAAACTTGTGGATCATTTTATGGCTAATTTTTGTGTCTTCTTCTTCTTCCAACTGCCCCCTTCAGGAGTCTCCACAGCGGATCATCTGTCTCATCTCACCCTATCCCTTCATCTTCCTCTGTAACACCAGCCCTCTCAGTCTTGCCTCTCACTTTGTCTCCAAACCGCTCAACCTGAGCTATCCCTCTGATATACTCATTTCTAGTCTTGTCCGTCCTAGTCACTCCCAATGAAAATCTTAGCATCTTCAACTCTGCCACCTCCAGCTCCATTTCCTGTCTTTTTGTCCGCTCCACCATCTCCAAACCGTAGATCATAGCAGGTCTCACTACCGTCTTGTAAATCTTCCCTTTCACTCTTGCTGCTACCGTTCTGTCACAATTCACCCCTGACACTTGTCTCCACCCACTCCACCCTGTCTGCACTCTCTTCTTCACCTCTCTTGTGCATTTTACATTGCTTTGGATGGCCAACCCCAGGTTGACTGTACTCCTTCCATCTTCACCGTTAGACCTGCCTCCCTCTCATTCACATTCATGTATTTTGTCTTGCTTCTGCTGACTTTCATTCCTCGTTTCTCCAGAGCATACCGCCACCTCTCCAGGTTCTCTTCCACCTGCTCCCTACTCTCACTACAGATCGCAGTATCGTCTGCAAACACCAAGGTCCACAGAGACTCCTGCCTGACCTCGTCTGTCAGCCTGACCATCACCATGGCAAACATCTTAGAAAAGGCAAAGGCACATTTGAAAAGTACATCTGTGTACATAAATGAAGACTTTTCTGAACGGTTGAGAAAAAAACGAGCTGAACTTTTGCCTGCCATGAAGGAAGCCAGAGCAAAGGGTAATTTTGCCATAATCAGTTATGACCGACTCATCATAAAACCAAGAAGGAACCTAGATGAGGTCTCCTAGATTGAATGTTGAATGGTTTTGGTGCAAGAAATTGTATTAAAGACCTTTGTAATAAATTATTAAATGCCCTTAAAATTACCAAAGAAAGGACTTAGAATTGCTCATCTTAATATCTGTAGTTTAAGAAACAAGGTAGATGAATTGAATACTGTGTTGACAGAAAATTTGTTACATATTATGGGTATTTCTGAGACACATCTAGATGCTACTGTAGAAGATGAAGAGGTGGCAATTTATGGGTATAACATGTATAGACAGGATAGAAATAAATATGGAGGAGGTGTGGCATTCTACATTCAAGAACACATACCAGTAAAAATAAGACAAGATTTAAATGTCCCAGGTGTAGAGGCGCTGTGGCTGCAAGTCCATTTACCTCATCTGAAGCCAGTGCTAGTTGGGTGTTGTTATAGGCCTCCAAATTCTAAAATAGAGTACCTTGAAGCAATATGTGCAATGTTACAGACAGTGACCGATATGAACAGAGAAGTTTTTTTTGTTGGCAATTTTAATATTGATTGGTTCTCTGATACTTGTGTAATGAAGAAAAAGTTGAGTGATATGGCTGTTGTATGTAATTTATTTCAGATAATGCATGCACCCACAAGGATTAATATGTGTAGCTCAGGAACGTCATCCTCAACCTGTATAGATCTTATTTTTACCAACTGTGTGGATTTATGTTCAAGGGGTATCTCTGTACATTCTGGCTTTAGTGACCATAATATCATTGCATTTGTGAGGAAAATGAAAGTTCCTAAAATTGGGCCAAAAGTGACATACAAAAGAACTTATAAAAACTTTTGCAATAAAGAATTTATGGAAGACATAAATAAGGTGAAATGGGATAATGTGGAGAAATTAACTAACACTGAAGATGCTTTACAATTATTCATGAAATTGTTCCTCCTTATTTGTGATAAACACGCCCCAGTTAGAAAGCTAACAGTTAGACGTAAAAAAGCTTCTTGGATTGATATGGAGTTACGCAGCAGTATGACGAAGACAGATCAACTCAAAAAAGCTGCCATCTCATCTGGAAATTTGGCTGATTGGCAAGCCTACCGTTCACTGAGAAATAAAGTTACAAAAATGAATAGACAAAAGAAAAAACAATACTACCAAACTATTTTTAATATAAACATGGGTGATAGTAAAAAATCATGGAAAGTAATTAATGAGTTAATGGGTAAAGATAAAATAAGGAAAACTCCATCCTTTATTGAATTGGATTGTTGATTCATTACTAAAGCTCAAGATATTGCTAATTATTTTAATAACTATTTTTTGGATAAAGTGAATTTATTAAGAAATCAGATGTTATCAGTGAACTGTAAGCTGTCTGATACATTAATTAAACAACATATTATGAAGGGAAAACCGTGTGAATTTGAATATAATAATATAAATGTTCAAGAAATGGAAAAGCTTCTTCTTTCTCTGAAATGTGATAAACCTTGTGGTTTTGATAATATGGATAGTAAATTATTACAGGTGTCAGCCAAGATTGTAGCAAAACCTTTGTGCCATATTTTTAATTTATGTTTAAATGAAGGTGTTTTTTCTCAAATATGGAAAATAGCAAGAGGAACTCCATTACCAAAAAATACCACAGCATCATTTACAGGACCAAATAGTCGACCCATTAGCATTTTGCCTGTTCTGAGCAAACTTATGGAGAGTGTTGTTTTTAAACAGATTCAGTGCTATTTTTCTGAGAACAACATCAACTCTGGACTCCAACATGCATTTAGAGTCAGCCATTCAACATGTACAGCTTTGGCACAATTAACTGATGACTGGTTAAAACAAATTGATAAAAAATTAATTATTGGCACTATATTGCTTGAATTTAGTGCTGCTTTTGATCTTATAGATCATAAGCATTTGTTAATTAAATTAGCTGCTTATGGTTTTAAAACATCAGCTATTGAATGGATGAGAAGTTACTTAACTAATAGAAAACAATGTGTTCTGTTTAATGTTGCCTTGTCAGATATTAAAACTCTACAGTGTGGTATACCACAGGGTAGCTGTTTGGGGGCCTTATTATTTTCTATATTTACAAATGATTTACCATGTATGTTACAAAGCTCATCCATTGTTATGTATGCAGATGATACTACTATCTACATACCTGCAAGCAATATTGAAGAAATGCAAAAAATGCTACAGGAAGAGCTGATGTTGATCTCTCATTGGGTTGTTGAGAACAAACTAAAACTGAATTTGGAAAAAACTAAAACCCTCTTGCTTGGTTCCAGGTGTGCCCAGTGTATTTTCTTAAAAGGTGTACCTATTAAACAAGTTAAAGAAATTAAATTGCTAGGAGTTACAGTTGATTACAGGTTACAAGTATTACAGTCTTTGGTCCTTTCCTATCAGGACTATTGTTCATCTATTTGGTCTAATGCCGCAAGACAAGATCTTAATAAAATCCAGCTCACTCAAAACAGAGCTGCTCGCCTAGCGCTCAGATGGTCATTACGAGATAGTGTTAAGGAAATGCATGCTAGACTATTATGGCTGACTGTGGATCAGGTTGACATATAGTTTGGTTCAGTTCCTAAGAAATACTGTTGTCTTTAGAAGACCTTTATATTTGTATTCACAGTTGATGTATACAAATGATAGACATAATCATAATACCAGACAATGTGTAATGCGACGATTTACTTTACCACTACCAAAAACAAATGCTTTAAAGAAAACTGTGATGTATAGGGCTGTATCACATTGGAACAAACTTCCATCCTGTTTAATTCAGAACAAAAATGGGAAAAGTTTCAAAAAGAAACAAAGAATGTTGCTTGTGAGGAAAGAATTATGATGTTTAATTGTTTATGGGTCATGTCTATTGGAATTGTTAATTTTATGGTTTGGTATAGAACTTAATTAGTCTGTAATGTTATAATTTTTTTTTCTGTAAATTGTAAACAGCGCTATTGTATCAATTGCTATTGTTTTTAAATTTTTGTGTGTGGACCCCAGGAAGAATAGCTGCTACTACGGTAGCAACTAATGGGGATCTGAATAAATGAAACAAAATGAAACAAGAAGGGCCTCAGAGCTGATCCCTGACGTAATCCCACCCCCATCTTGAATCCATCCATCACTCCTACAGCACACTTCACCACTGTCTCACTGTCCTCATACATGTCCTGCATCACCCTCACATACTTCTCTGCCACTCCCGACTTCCTCATGCAGTACCACACTTCCTCTGTTGGCACCCTATCATCTGCTTTCTCTAGATCCACAAAGACACAGTGCAACTCCTTCTGACCTTCTCTATACTTCTCCATCAGCACTCTTAGAGCAAACATTGCATCTGTAGTCCTCTTTCTTGGCTTGAAACCATACTGCTGCTCACTGATTGTCACCTCTCCTCTCAGCCTGGCTTCAACAACTCTTTCCCATATCTTCATGGTGTGGCTGATCAATTTTATGCCTCTGTAGTTACTACAGCTCTGAGCATCACGTTTGTTCTTGAAAATTGGTACCAAAACACTGCTTCTCCACTCCTCGACATCCTCTCACTCTCCAAGATTGTGTTAAACAATCTGGTTAAAAAGTCTTTCCTTCATCCAAAATATAAATATGGACCCAGACAGTATATCTCACATTTGAATGAACAGTGTTTTGACATTAGTTAATATTGTTGTGGCTGGTGAAGTAAATCCTCAGTGATTCAGTCACTCTTGCCTTTCCCTACAATGAAGCCTAACCACACCTGTTAGCTAAGGGACTCTTTATTATTGCTCCAATTACCAGGAGGTTAAAACCATGATAAATGCCTTCACTGGTTACATATGTACCTCTTCTGCATTTAAAGTATTTTAATAAGCTCATGCTTCTCTTGGACATTGATGCTAGAGAGACACTCTGCCTGCCAACTGAAACAGTTTATGCAAGCGGCGCGTATTTGAATTCCGACGCGCGGATGACTGTCATGCATGTTGTTCATGTGTGCCCTTGTGGAGCATCATTCCTTAATTTATTTTATCTTAAATTTCTATTTCCTTAGCGTGGCGGCATAGTTTCAGGGGTGGCGGTCCGCCACACGGAAATATTACCAGCAGAAACCCTGGGCTTAGGGAAGGTCCTTTTGAATTAAGACCTGGATAACACTGTAAACTAGTTCACATCGTAAAGCAGTGGAGTCTTCCTCAGTTTCAACTTCAAGTGCAGCCACTGATATGCCCAGTTGTAGAAAACTCCTCAGAGGGTGAGTATCATGTTTGCTAACTACTACTGTCTGTGCTAACTACACAAATGTCATCATGACAGCAAGATGTAGGAATGTCCGGTCAGGTTTTTTTGGTTTGCTTGGATAAGGAGCAGTGTGAAACCAAATCTAACCAGACAAAATGCATACAATCCCAGCTAGCATGTCCATGTGGGCCTCACCAAAGGTTAAATCTGGGCTGTCTTCTGGGTCCCATGTGGGTTTTTCTGCAGGTTCCATGTTGGCTCCGTCTGTGTTTACCCACTTGGACTTTACCTGTGGTGCAGGTGAGCAGGAAATATGTTTACCCGCTTTAAACCCACTGGGCCCCACATGGGGTTCACGTGGGTTAGCAGGTTTCACTGAGACTGGTGCCAGAGACACAAAATCCTGTTAAAAAAAAAAAAAAAAAAATAGCAGCAAATTTATGAGAAAAATGTCACAAATTTACTAGAAAAAGTTGCGCATTTATGGAAAAAAGTAAGTAGTAAGGTCCAAATTTACAAGAAAAAAGTTTTAAATTTTCACAAAATAAGTTGAAAATAGTTAAATGGGTAAAGTCCATGTGGGCAAAAACAGATAGGGCCAATCTGGGACCGTTAACAGTGGGGCCCACATGGACACGCTGGCTAGGATGCATCAAAAACACCAAGCTTGGTCTGGATCTTGGCGCAGACTTTCAGCTGTGAACATGCTCTCATTCATAGATTTCCCACAGTCTTGAAAGATAAACAGATGAAGAACCCAGAAAAGTTCCAGGTGAAGATATTGAAAAAGATGAACATGAACAGTCAGCTGGATTTTAGCAGCACCTGCTGTGTTATCTCTGCCACCCGAGCAGTGATGGCACAGTGAACCAAGCACAGCAGTAATAAAGCAGTAAATTAAAGGATGGAGCTAAATTGAGAAGGAAAGGCCAACAATGGATCTGTCTTGTTGTGTTGTCTGTTAATCATTTCCAAGCCCCTCTGGCCCCAATAAAACAGAATAAAAGAATATAAAAGAACAATTTAGACTGCCCCAGCTGTGAATAGCCAACCCATCATGTCACACAATAGTGCAGTCATGCTTGCTATAATGCAGCCTGTGATCTCAGACACGCCCCTCGCTCTCTGTCCTCACCACATCTTTGTTAGAGTCATCAGTCAGGCATATCATTTTCCTTTCCCCACCCCTCCCACACAGCCAGATGGTGAAAATCCATAATTTACTGCCAAAAAAAATTCATAGGACCCTTAGAGCCACATCCCGTCCATGCTATGGCATTACTCTCTCCGTGGTTCATTATTAGCCTGTGGTAGCCCTCCTCCTTGGCTAATTAAGCTCAGCTTTGTTGGGCTGGGGTGCAATAGCTTAGTGAGCTGGGAGGAGGTCACAGCACCTGGGGAGCCTACCTGTTACAGTTCCTGGATCATCAGCCTCACAGAAAGGGATGGGGAGAGGCAGGCGGGGATGATCGGGGCCAGCTGGCTCTCTGCACTGGCGCTTAATGCAAAGAACAGTAGTCACGGGGTCTGATGCGGTTATCTTAGAAGCTTTGAGGGCTTTTTTAAACATGACACACATCAGTAGGTATGCATGCCAAGGAATATAGATTTTCAATCTCTTGTGGGTGCTCACGTTTGTTTAAGTTGATAAAATTGACTTCAGCCCCATAGGAAGAAAGACTGGACCATTAAAGCTTAATAGGATATACTGTATATACTGCTCAAAAAAATTAAAGGAACACTTTGAAAACACATCAGATTTTAATGGGAAAAAAATAAGCTGGATATCTACACTGATATGGACTGGATAATGTGTTAAGAATGAAAAGATGCCACGTCTTTTGATGGAAATGAAAACACTCCAAAACTTAAAGTGAAGAAATTGTGGCAGGCTAGTCCAGCTTACTCAGATTAAAAAGTGTTCCTTTAATTTTTTTGAGCAGTATACACTACCGTTCAAAAGTTTGGGGTCACCCAGACAATTATTTTGTGTTTTCCATGAAAAGTCACACTTGTTTACCACCATGAGTTGTAAAATGAATAGAAAATATAGTCAAGACATTGACAAGGTTAGAAATAAGGATTTGTATTTGAAATAATAATATTTTCCAGATACTCAACCTGCTCAAAGGAAGGTCAGTTTTATAGCTTCTCTAACCAGCTAAACTGTTTTCAGCTGTGCTAACATGATTGCACAAGGGTTTTCTAATCATCCATTAGCCTTCTGACGCAATGAGCAAACACATTGTACCATTAGAACACTGGAGTGATAGTTGCTGGAAATGGGCCTCTATACACCTATGTAGATATTGCACCAAAAACCAGACATTTGCAGCTAGAATAGTCATTTACCACATTAGCAATATATATTAGATATTAGAGTGTATTTCTGATTAGTTTAAAGTTATCTTCATTGAAAAAAACAGTGCTTTTCTTTCAAAAATAAGGAAATTTCTAAGTGACCCCAAACTTTTGAACGGTAGTGTATATAACAGTAGTCCACCACTGTCAGATTAATTTGAACTTCATTTCCTCATCTACTGATGAAACTAAATTCTAAAGTGTTCACGTAGCAAACACAGGTGCTTCTCAGTGAATTAGAATATTAAATTAAATCACCCTTTATTGTCATTCAACCAATCATGTACAGCAGAACTAGATTGTGTTTTACCTATCTACTGTGTTAATCACACACCCCAAGTGCAGAATCAGAGGGCTGCTGCCATGCAAGGCGCTGCCACAGATTTCCCTCTTCCATTCCATTACTGTTGAGCACCAAGCTGGACAGCAGGAAGTTCCACTTTTATATGGTCTTCGGCATGACCCGGCCGGGATTTGAACCCCTGCCTCCCGGGTGTGGGGCGGGTGTTCTACCAGCTGAGCCACCACTCCGGTAAACTAAATTTCCACTGAAATTAAATTTATTTCAGTAATTTATTTCAAAAATTAAAACTCATATAAACTCATTACACACAGTCATATATTTCAAGTGTTTATTTCTTTTGATTTTGAAGATTATGGCTTACAGGGGAAATGAAAACCTAAAATTCAGTTTCTCAGAAAATTAGAATATTATACAAGATCAATTTAAAAAAATGATCTTTTGCCATCTGCTGGTGTTGGTCCACTGTGTTTTGTCAAGTCCAAAGTTAGCTCAGTCATCTACCAGAAAATTTTAGAGCACTTCATGCTTCCCTCTGCTGACAAGCTTTATGGAGATTCTGGTTTCATTTTCCAGCGGGACTTGACACCTGCCCACACTGCCTAAAGTACCAGAACCTGCTTTAATGACCATGGTATCACTGAGCTTGATTGGCCAGCAAACTCTCCTGACCTAAACCCCATACAGAACCTATGGAGAATTGTCAAGAGGAAGATGAGAGACACCAGACCCGACAATGCAGACGAGCCACCTGCTCCAGTTTCTGTTTCAGTGTATTTTATTAACTTTGCATTTTACTTTCTTTGTTAACCATAGTGGTTCTAAAGATAAAATAATCCTTTATTAGTCCCACAATGGGAAAATTTAAAGTATTGCAGCAGCAAAGGGATAGCAGCACTCACAGCAAAAATAAATATGATAAAAAATGGGGTAAACAGAGCATAAATGCCCCAACTGCTCAATGAAATACTGTACATGTTCTGTCAAAATGAGTTGTTTTGTGATTGTTCCCAAAAATTGGTAGTCTTCTAATTACTGATTATTTATTTAAGAAAGCTTGCTTTAAGAAAGATGAGACACCATCCCTGAGGGGAGTTGCTGGATTAACGTCAACATCATTTGAGCTGAAACTGATCAAATCACATTTACAGACTGTTATAAAAAAGAGATTTGTGATATAAAATGATATTGTTCTACTCATCTGAGCTATGCAAGGATGTACAGTAACTTTGTTTCAAACACTGGGGGGTTGAAGTCTCTGCTCGTATAAGGATTTAAAAAAACAACTTTTTATCACAGGACTGTCAGCACATCAGTACTGGTATTTCTGTCCAATGTCCTCCTTTTCATTTTTAAAGGAAAGATTTTTTGAACTAAAAAATGACAGTATGTAGTATAGTATGCATCCTAGTGTTGAGGAAAAGTGCAAAATCATTAACTTTGATAAAAGGACAAGGCTAATTTACTTCTTTATTCTGGCACTCCCATATTAGTAACAGTTGTAAAAAAGTATTCCCTGATTTACCAAATCTATATTCAGCCTTGTAACAGTCTATGTCACTTTGAAGCAGCAGGCCTACTTAATACCCATTATTCGTTAAGTATTTCAGCACTGGCAGAAATCAGGTTTTGACTACTGTTACCTGGTCGTGTGTGCCTCCTGTGCCTCCTCTCTCTCTCTCTCTCTGTCTCTGGGGAGGTGGACCTTACTGGACTTTCTGCTTTTTACACGTCCGTTTTGCATGCATGGCGAGTCTTCACCGTAGCCCGCTTCCATGATGATCACATCTGTGTGAAGGTTCTGAATCTGCGCTCTCTGATGGACGTGACAGAGTCGAGGTGGGTGGGTTTTTTGGGGCCAGAGGTCTCCCCGAAAGGCAGCTGGCGGTGCATGTACAAGCTCCCTATTGAGAAACGGACAGCAGATCTCCAGTGGAGGATTGTACATGGGGCAATAGCTACAAATAAATACAGAGCACGCCTGGATCCAACTGTGGGGGGGGAATGTTTGTTTTGTTCCCAAGTTGAGACCCTGGAGCATTTGTTTGTTCAATGTTTTCATTTATCTGGACTTTTTGATCTTTTGCGGGAGTGGTTTCAGGCTTTGGGTGAACGTTTCTCTTTTGGTTTGTTCATTTACGGTCCAAAGTATAAAGTGGCAAGGAAGTCTGCCCACACTTTGCTGAACTTCCTTTCTGGTACTGCTAAACTTGCCATCTGGCTGACAAGGAAAAATCGGACTACCAACACTGGCAATGTGGATCCTGTGTCTGCTTTCAAGGCCTTGTTGAAAGTCAGACTCCAGGTGGAGTTCTCTTACTACCAAATGGTGGACAATTTGGAGGCATTCACCAATAGATGGACTGTAGGGAACGTTTTGTGTTCTGTGGGTCAGGGGGATGAGTTATGTTTGCACTTTTGAGATGTGACACACTTGGGGCCGTGATATTGGTGTTCTTGCATTTTTGAATTGTACAATAAAGCCTTTTTAAAAGTCAAAGTCTCTCTCTCTCTCTCTCTCTCTCTCTCTCTCTCTCTCTCTCTCTCTCTCTCTCTCAGGCTGGAACCCATGATCGCAGGAGGAGGGCAGAAATAGGGAACTTCGTGGTTTGTTGGGACTTTTTTTCGGTTTTTTACTACTGGCCACATTTTCAGTTTTTGGTTTTTTGTGTGGAGGATGGCGACCTTGGAAAAGCCACCTCCATCTATCCACCAGGGGGTGAGGATCGTTCCCCCAGACAGCACTGTTACTGTGGAGGAGGTCCTTATGGCTGTGGCCGAGCAGGTGGACCATGATGCGATCTGCTTTGCGTCCCGAATGAATAGAGCTGTAGTTGTGTTTCTGGCTGCTGAAGAGGATGTTCACACCCTGATTGTAAGCGATGTTGTTATCAGGGAAACGTATGTACAGGTGTCCCCCTTATCTGTCCCATCAACGCGGATCACCGTCTCAGGTGTTCCACCTTTCATCACTGACGAGCAGTTGGCGACGGAGCTCCGCAGATTTGGGAAGTTTGCGGGCCCCTTTACAACTCTGACTTTGGGATGCAAGGAGACCAAGTTAAAACATGTGAAATCACTCAGGCGACAGGTGTTCATGTTTCTAGACTCGCCCACTCAAACTCTGGAAGTGTCCTTCTGGGTCAAACACGGGGACGGCTCCTATATGGTGTATGCGAGTTCAGGACAGATGAAGTGTTTTGAATGTGGAGACGTGGGCCATAAACAGTTCGCTTGTCCGCACAGGCAGCGGGCGGAGGGCCCTGATGGAGCCGCGGATGGTTCCGGCAGCGAGCCCTCCGCTCATGCCGCAGCTGCGGACGCCGGCGCGGCCTCCGCTCACGCCGCTACTGCGGACGACGTTGCAGGGCCTTCCGCCGGCCCTGCTCCGAAGCCTGCCGCTGTGTCTGTGGACAGCCCGGCTGTGGCGCCCGCGGCCCAGCTTACGGCCGGGAGCGTTGCTGGCGATGGCGCCAAAAATGTCACTGATGGTGCGTCACAATCATCTCGCTGTGTGACATCAGCGGCTGGGCCTCCGGAAGCTGCTACCATTTCGGAGCAGGAGACGGAGCACCGACCTGATGGTGCATCAGAATCTCGCTGTGTGACATCAGCGGCTGTGCTTCCGGAGGTTGCTACCGTTTCACAGCAGGGGACGGAACAGCGCCAGTCAGCTGCTGTGGGTGGCGTCCAGGAAAATGTGGCCCATGATGAATCCACTGGCCCAGGAGAACCAAGCAGTCAGCTGAGTTGTGCTGACGAAGAAATGGAATCTGATAACGACACTGTGTCTAATACTGAGTCTATTGAGGCAAAATGCAGTACAAACACGAGTTTGTATTCACTGGAAGAAATAAATGCTTTTCTGGATGAAACCTATAACAAAGCCATTAAAGTCACTGACTACTTCAGCGACACTGATAAATTCATTAAGTCTGTTGATGTGCTAAGAAGGCAGGTTGGTCTGGACCTCCTGGACGAAAGGAAACGTTTTTGCCTCAAGAAACACCTGACAGCCCTGCATAAAGCAGCAGGGAGAACAGGGGTCAAGCACGCCCAACAGGAGGAATAAATGGTGGTCGTTCCTCTGCCTGTTTTACACATTTTTGGGATATTGTTTGATCAGACTTTTATATGACGTTTCTAATTTGACTGTAATTGACTGTCACGGAACTGGATCTTTACCTGCAGGGTGTGGATGCCCCACCATTTTCTTTCTACACTTTGGATGAGCCTGCTGCACAGATGACTTGCTTGGAAATCCCGCATGGTCTAAGGACTCCAATCCGTCTGAGATGGGGAAACTGTCTCTGGGGGCCTCTGGCTCGTCTTTGCACGGACTACGAGGAGGACTCGCACTACTGCCACTGGCAATGTGCCATAGGTGGACTGCAGGGAATACTCTGTGTTGTGTGTGGGGGGGAAGACTTATGTTTGCACTTTTTCCAATGTGACACACTTGGTGGAATGATGTTGGTGCGCTTACATTTTTTTGAATTGTGCAATAAAGGCTCTTTTTAAAAGTCAAAAGTCTCTCTCTCTCTCTCTCTCTCTCTCTCTCTCTAGTCTCTCCTCTGTCCTCTCATTCTTGGTTCACCCTGCTGCTGCGTGTTGCTCCTGATATGAAAAAGCTCAGTTAATGCTCAAATTGTTATAACCTGGAATGTTTTCTGTTCATTGTGGTTTCTTTGTGTTTCCATTGGTATTATTATAATTATTTCCTTTTTGTGTTCCTTTGTGATTGTCTTCTATGGTTCCCCAGTCCGTTGTGCTCATCCCCTGTTGTCTGTTGTGGTTGTCTTTTGTGATTTGGTTACAGTGGAGAAAATAAGTATTGAACACATCAACATTTTTTTTCATGAAACATATTTCTGATGGAGCCATTGATTTCAGATTTTCACCAGATATCAGTAAAAAACCAAGAAATCTGTCATGATTTCCTGCCTTTCTGAGGCGGGAGAGACTGAAACCCAAATGCAGGAGGATGTTGTGTGTATTTATTGAACAAGAAGGTAATGAAACAGTCCAAACAAACCAACAGGTGAACATGAACAATGGGGAATCACTGGCATTACGCGCAGGACACCCCTCAGCTCCAGGTGAGTACAAAAACGAAGAAGAGACCCAAGGTGCTACTGATGTGACAGATAGCGGGGGGGGGGGGGGCACAAAAGATGGCCCTATGCACTCCAGATGTGACTGGAAGTGAGGGGAAACAAAACAGTACTCACCGAGCCAGGGAAAGGGCAGTCCGTGGCAATAATCCCAGAAAGACAATACCGATAACTATACAGATGACTGTGCAACAATAATCCGGCAAACACAAGTGGGAGGACAGAGCTTAAATAACATGACACATAATAATCAGAGTGATTGCCGGTGTGAGTGGGTGAGTGCATGTGTGTGGGAATGAATGGGTGTGTGTGGCGCTGAGTGAGTGCAGGTGTCAGTGTGTGCATGTACGTGTGCAAGTGTGTGTGTGCGTGTAGTGATGTGTGTAAACCTGAGCAGAGAGAGGCGAAGACAGATTGGAATCAGTTGTCAAGAGTAGACAGGAGAGGGAGGCGTGGCTGTCAGTCACAAAGTAAATAAACACAAAACCAAACGCAGACAAAGGAATGATTACAAATAACTCAAAAGATAATCAAATGTCCAAAAGCAAATAATAAGCACCAAAAATACAACAGAGCATGGCTAAACAATGAAACACAATATGGAATTCAAAAGGAAACATAAAACACAGATCATAAAGAACAAACACCATGAAGCCCAACTCGGGAGAATCCCAATCCCGGTTCATGACAAAATCAAGGCAACTGTGTTCAGAAAACAAGTTATATTTGTCATAATTGCCCTTCAGGGCAGGAAAAAAGGCTCCACGTGCGGCTTCTGAGTTTGCAAATTTATTAGAAAAGAAAACACTGAGTTACAAAAAACTCGTGGACAGGGAGAAATACAGGTAGCAAGATCATTAAAGCTAAGGCGAGTGATATTGCCGGCTAAACCTGGTAGACTGAGCTAAAACAACTCGTAAACAGGCAAGCAGAATAGCCAAAGCTAAGGTGAGCGGAATCGCCAGCTAAACCTGGAGACAAACTTAGGAACACACATAGCAAACGACAAAGAACTTATGTGTAAAGAGTCGCGAGATGAAAGTAGGGCGCTGCGCCAGACAAGAGTGCGCAGCCCCTTAAATAAGGCTAAACACAAAGTAAGGTAGGTGATAACAGGTGTGGTAAACCTGAGCGGGTAGGAAAAAACAAAGAAGCAATTTAGACCAGTTGAAAATGATGAGAGAGGAGGAATCAATCAGAGATGACGGCTGACAGGGCCACACCCACGCAGAGCGAAAACCCCAGAGAGCAACTGACAGC
Organism: Pholidichthys leucotaenia; assembly: GCA_020510985.1. NCBI lineage: Eukaryota > Metazoa > Chordata > Actinopteri > Cichliformes > Pholidichthyidae > Pholidichthys > Pholidichthys leucotaenia. The sequence continues at coordinate 257,120,330 of CM035839.1, forward strand.
TGTCAACCCCGAGAGAAAGAAAAAAATACAACAGAACACAAACATAAGGATATGGCAGAATGGGAACCGGCAAACTCAAAAATACAAAAAACAAACTATAACAAACGTAAATGTGAAAATAACTCATACAGACAACTGAAAATGACAACACAGTACAAAATATGGGAATACTTTGTACTGTGTTGTCGGTGGGGTCCTCCCACACTCAGAACATGACAGAGCCCCCCCCCCAAGGGGTGGGAACCAGACACGCCGAGGTAACATCAAAGAGAAGAACCCACACACACAGAAATCCCACCCCAACAACAAAACAACCCCACCCCAGGTGGGAGGAGGGGGACCCAGGCACCGAGGGACCGAGCCAAACCAAAAAGAACAAAAAAAAAAAAAAAAAAAAAACCTTCAAGAAGGCTTCCAGCATGGCCCGAACAAAGGGAAAACAAAACAGAATCTGCTCAGGACCCACACAGAACTGGTCACCTAGCCCCCCCCTAGACCAAAGAACTAAGCAGTTCAAGAGGTTGGCCGAAGTCCCAGGCCTGACAGACAGCGAGGTGGTAGGAGTCGGATGGCCTGTCAGAGAGAGCAAACCACCTAACCCAATGGCAATGCCTGTCAGGCGGTCGACCAGAGTTCTTGAGCCACCGCCACAGAGATGGTGGTCCAGGGGGCAGCCGCCCAACCAGAGTGATCAGAGGACAAGGAACCATGACGGCATCTGGCAGATGAGAGGGGACCACGATGGTGTCTGGCGGATGAGAGGGGACCACGATGGTCTTGGATTGGCCAGCAACACCCTCGGAGGTCCTGGACAGGGACAAGGTTAAACACGCGGAGGCTCCGGACTGGAGCAACCCTGTACCCGCGGTGGCTTCAGACTGGAGCAACGCAGCACCCGCAGTGGCTCCGGGATGGAGCAGAGCTGCACCCTCGGTGGCTCCGGGCAGGGGTGGAGCTGCACCCTTGGTGCCTCCGGACTGGAGCAACGCTGTACCCGCAGTGGCTCCAGTCTGGAGCAACACAGTACCTACGATGGCTCTGGGCTGGAGCGACGCAGCACCCGGGGTGGCTCAGGGCTGGAGCAACGCAGCACCTGCGGTGGCTCCGGGCTGGAGCGGAGCTGCACCCTAGGTGGCTCCGGGCAGGAGCGGACCACTGGAGTAATGGCTCAGTTGGTAGAGCATCTGCCCCACAACCGGGAGGCTGGGGTTCAAATCCCTGCTGGATCATGCCGAAGACCATATAAAAGCAACACTTCCTGCCATCCAGCTTGGTGCTCAGCAATAATGGAACAGAGGAGGGAAATTTGTGGCAGCACCTTGAATGGCAGCGACCCCTCTGATTCTATATATATACACTACCGTTCAAAAGTTTGGGGTCACCCAGACAATTATTTTGTGTTTTCCATGAAAAGTCACACTTATTTACCACCATGAGTTGTAAAATGAATAGAAAATATAGTCAAGACATTGACAAGGTTAGAAATAAGGATTTGTATTTGAAATAATAATTTTTTCCAGATACTCAACCTGCTCAAAGGAAGGTCAGTTTTATAGCTTATCTAACCAGCTAAACTGTTTTCAGCTGTGCTAACATGATTGCACAAGGGTTTTCTAATCATCCATTAGCCTTCTGACGCAATGAGCAAACACATTGTACCATTAGAACACTGGAGTGATAGTTGCTGGAAATGGGCCTCTATACACCTATGTAGATATTGCACCAAAAACCAGACATTTGCAGCTAGAATAGTCATTTACCACATTAGCAATGTATATTAGATATCCGAGTGTATTTCTGATTAGTTTAGTTATCTTCATTGAAAAAAACAGTGCTTTTCTTTCAAAAATAAGGAAATTTCTAAGTGACGACAAACTTTTGAACGGTAGTGTATGTGTGTGATTGCCACTGTAGATAAGAGAAGTTAGAGCAAGTAAAGGTAGTTCGGTATTTAGGTGTGTTATTTAATGAAAAACTAACCTGGAAGCAGCATACTGAAAAAGTAAAGGAAAATGTAAGAAAATAAATAATATTTTGAGATGTCTGGCAGGACGGGACTGGGGGGCCTCTAGGGCCTCTCTGTTGAGTGTATATCGAGGACTAATGAGAGCTACACTAGACTATGGACGTGTTGCGTTCATGTCGGCTGCTGATTGTCACCTGAATCAAGTGGACATAGAGCAGACTAAGGGTCTTAGGATATGTTGTGGTGCATTTAAAACTTCTCCAGTATCACCGATCCAAGTAGAGATGGGCAAAATGCCCTGAAGATTAAGAAGAACCAAATTAATGCTGGCATAGTGGATCAACTTGAAAGGGCATAAGAGGTCACATCCTGTAAAAGCTATTCCTGATGATTGCTGGGAACACGAGTTCAACATTGGTAGCTTTGGATGGATAAGTGATGCCATTGCTGAGCAGGCAGAATTAAAATACATAGATTTTAGCCCAACGGTCTTGTGGTCTGGTATTCCTCCATGGCTGTTTCAGATGCCACTGGTAGATTTTGAAATACAACAAATGAAGAGGCAACATAAGCAGTCTGCAACAAATTATATAGTCCATAAATATATTGAACAGAACTTCAGAAACAGGCTGATAGCATTTACCGATGGTTACAAGGCTCCTACGACTGGTCGTAGTGGAGCTGCGGAATATATTCCTCAGTATAAAATATCTATCAATAAAAGAACCAATAATCACTTATCAGTACACACAGTTGAGCTAGTTGCCATTATATTAGTTTTGCCTTGTCATCTCCTGAGTTGTTTTCTGCCCCCATGAAGCCATTTACTTGCTCCTTTGTGCATTTTGTTATGTTAATAAATTATTATTTCATGCACCATACTCCTGCCTGCATCATTGGTCCTCCCTTTAAACACTCATCTGCCCTTCAGGCAGAGCATGACAAAAAGTTATTACAAGAGGAGTTTACAGCAATATACCGTACATATGTATGTACTGTATAAAGCTCCTTTAGGCAAAGTAAATCTGTTTGGCACAATAAGGGAAGCAGATTTCTGTTCTGCTCACCTAGCTGCCTGACAGGACAAGGGGGAAAAAAATAAAAGAATTTGGATGAATGATGTAACATTTCAGAAGTAAAACTTCTTCTGCCGCCCGCAGCACTGTTGAGCTCACTCTGCGCGGGAGTCAGTGACTGCTTGACTGAGGCTGGGCAGTGCAGTGTTGCCAACTCCTCAGTGAGGAGAGTAGCTATTGGCTGTCCACTAGAAGTCACTAGAAGTCCCGAAATGACATCATCATCTAATTTGCTTAATTGGTCATTTGCGTGTAATTGTAATGGACGCTGTAGGACAGAAGAATAATGTTGTGGGAGAGACAAAAAGTGAGTACAAAAACACCCTAAATATGTTTAGAACTACAAATGAACTTTCTTCTGTTGATTCTTGGTTTGTTTGTTTTAATTTTGCCATTTAAATAGGCCATCACTTCTCAAAATAGCTCCATGACTTTAATGCTTTGTCTAGATCCACATTACCTACATCAATTTTCTCCTGCATTGTTAAATGTTAGAATATCAAATTTAATCAAATGACTGTTACGTGGGGTGGAATTTACCCCGGCTGGGGACAGTACAGGCAGTATGCCCATGTATCATCTCCAATAAACGGCATCCTGTAAAACGGGGCAGGATTGGTGTGGGGTTGTGCATGCACAATTCATTTGCAGTCTGGACACAAGTGGCATGGTTCTCCTCTCTGACTGCAGCTACCTGCTGCATGAGGCTACTGCGAGACTGAGCGCCCGTGAGTGCTTTGGGATGGGGAGAGGCTCACGGTAGCACCCGCTGCTTGTTGAGGACAGTAACTGCAGACTAAGAGCAATAGTGCTTTCACATCAGAGACTCCAAAACACCAGAAAAAGTCACTAGATTTGTCGCTTATCGCTTTTGACAAAAAAAAGTCGCCAAGAGGATTTGAAAAGTGGCCAGTTATAGTAAGAAAGTCGCTAAGTTGGCACAGTGTGCAGTGAGTCTTTGGCTCTGACATCTGATAGGCTGCCTTAATCATGTGACATGGCAGACAATCTGTAAAATACGCATGGGCTGTTTTTTTCACCAGTTTTCACACATAAATTTAATGCCTAAAACTCTCAGAAGTGAAAACAAATTGCACTGTTTGTGTTAACGCGATGATATTGCCATACTTTAAAAAGTATCGACTCCAAAATATTGACCAGCTTGTATCAACGTATCGATACTAGAGTATCAATACGCATATTCCTATCTTACGGCTTTTGGCACATTTTGTCGGCACAAATGTCACACGAATGATGTACTTCCACCTTATGAGTGCCTCATTACCACCTTATGTAGGCTGTACAAATCTCCATACAAACAGGGATTCATACGGCATTTCCTATGACCACTGTAAGTGGCCCTCAAGAACAACTTAAGGTGTTCTTGAGGCATACTTACCACCAACATCTTGCGTAGTTCTTACGTTGCTCCTATGGCATTCGTAGAGCCACCTTACAACGATGAGCTTTCATGGGCTGTTTGGCGAAATCTTGAATAAGACTATCGACCTGGCTATGAATTTACAAACGCTGGATTCTCCTACCGGCCTACCTTAAGAAGGCCGTACAAATGATTTTTCAACCAGTTGGTATGTTCGCAGCCATTGGTAAGGGTATTTGTGACCGTAGCTTAAACTGGTATTAAAACTGATCACAATTGTTAGAATGAGTTTGTGTCTCTTTTGTGATGCACATTTTAACGTGTTGTTCAGATGGCATGCTAATTTGCATGACAAATCCTGTTGCCTGTGTACCAAATGAACACAGAAAAATAATGCTGACAATGACAATGATGAGCTGCTAAATGAGGACAATCCAAACATCTGTTGATTGTGTCTTTGAGTTTATATGTGTCTCTGTTGTTCCCTATTGGAGTGTCTCTATTGTATGGCATTTATTGGGTAAAGAGATTTTCTGATTCACCAAATTAAAGGACAGAGTATATCTACAGAGATGTTTAAATCTCTCCAGGTGAGCCCTGCTTAAAGCACTTATTAAGCTGGACCTGGCGCCTGTCATTGATTTTCCCCTGGAACGCCTGGCCTCCTTAAAGCGGGCTGTCCACTGCGCACTGCACTGTGGGAAAGCAATCAAGCTCAGAAGTTTTCTCCTCCTTTAAATTCTGTGGCTGACAAATAACTCATCTTTTTTTAGCTCCAATCAATATGACGCAGGCCTCTTCACTCATTGCACCGCAATATTTTCTCTGCCCGAAGCTGATTGGAATGAGCTCTCGTGTTTCCAAGGTCCACGTGCTGATTGTGAGAACACTAGTCAATCTTGTTGAATTGTGCAAGGTCTTTTTATCCAGGCGAGTCACATCAAAGCCTCGCTGCTGCGCGGTGAAAGGGTCAGCCTCAAAGAAGCACTTGAAAGATGGCAGCAACCACCGTCAGACTGGAGGAGTGTAACCCGAGGGAGCAGACGTGCTTGGGGCCTCACCAAAATTACCACCTTCAGTTTGGGGAGGTGGGGTCCTTTTAACGCTAATGCATATTTAAATGAGTACTTTGCATGTATCTGCATTCATCTAGAAATGAAATGGTATGAAAAGCAGAAAAGAACAAAATTGGTATGGAAAAGTATGTGGGGAATTCATGAGATGCAAATATGTGATGGGATAAATGACAGGTCCATCTTTTTCTATTTAATACCCAAGGAGTCGTGGCTAATTGTGCTTTTGTTGTTCAATTATCCAGAGTTTGCTCAGGGTTTTCCCAGTCAGGGTGTGGGGTGCAGCAGCTAGTGCTTTGTTTAACTTCCTCCCCTCGTGGCCCTGAATGCAACTTGGGCCTCCAGAGATCAGTTAATCCCCGGACTAAAGCATATTGGCTATGTCTATCCCAGTTAACGCTGCAGGGCTGGTTGACTGCTGATGAGAGCAAAGGAGACGTTGACGGCACACAAAGATCCTCCCCACTCTTAAAGCTGTTGGGGTTGTCTAGGTTTTCAGCCATGATAGCGCACAGTCCCAACCCTTTGAAGTTGGCTTTGAAGTTGTGAGGCAATTGGAGGAAATGAGCCACCGGGTTTCCTGGAGAGCCGGTTTGTGAGAAATTTTGATTGGACACAGCACCCCAGAGGGAGACGGTGGACGTTTTGCTGGTGGGGCCTCTCCTTCTGGCCCACCAGTTAAACATTTAGGGACAGAGGCACCAATTATGGCACACCGGCATATGGCCAATAGTGAGAACCTGGCTCTAATGATGGACCCTGCCAACTGCTCGCCTGCCCTGGTCAGTGCTACACAATATTTGCTGCCAAAAAAAAAAAAAAAACACCCCACAATTAGTGCCACCTATACCCCTTATGGCAATTGTGAGTCAGGGAGGGAGAGTGGCAGGTGGGGCAGTCATACACCTGCAGCTGTGGTTGGGATGCTGGATGTGGTGTCTTCTGAGGCTCCCACGGGGGGAGTAAACTCCAGTGAACCCCAGCAGTACGCACTACCAGACCTGAGCACAGATGTTCCACCCTGGCGCTGTGTGGTGTCCTGGCACCCGTCTGAGTGCAGGTGCTAGCAGCAACCTCGTCTCGCTGCTCAGGACACGTCAGATGTTAACCACACGTCATCTCAGCTGACACTCAACCAGGGGAATATGGCTCGCAGCTTGTCCTTGCTGTGACAGGCAGAGCTACCGACATGACATTGAGCTCCTGCACTGGCGCCGTGGTGTTCTGTGGATATTATATTAAAGAAAATCAGAACGCCTGGGCTGTGCAATGTTTGAGCTGAAACTCCTAAGGAGGAAGTACCAATCCACTTACAGGCGAAGAAGCCAGTCTGTACATCCACCATTTATTTTTAGAGAGAAAAAGGTTTTGATAAAATGTGCAAAATAAATACAGTGAGTGTGGAATTCATGAAACATGCATGGACTGTGCAGCTTGTTCTAATTCAAGTTTAATGAATCTAAAATGTCCATTGCCTGAGTGTGACATGATACAGCTCCTTCATTACACATGCAGTTTCAGAAATTTTGAGCAGCTCTTCAGAATAATAATAGCTCCCGCCTAATCAGTACGTCGAGAACCAATCTCCCCTTTTTAGCCATTATTCTGAGCAGGGATGTTCACTTTGAAATGGCACGACTATCTCCATGGCTATATATGGATGGAAGCAGTTTCAAAGAATTGGCTGTTATTACTGCAGGCTTATAGAAAGTCTGTTCTCATTGCCATAGATTACATCTATCTCTGCAAGCCATGTTCTTTCACTGAATCTGAAGTTCTGTTAAGTTGGTGGAGTTCTGTTACGTTGGTAAGCTTATAACATACTCTGTTCTGTCAGTACACCTTCATATTTTATAAAGTCTCATTGCTGTATTAATAATAATAATAATAATAATAATAATGCATCAGCTGTATAGCGCTTTTCATTGACACTCACAGACACTTTACAATGAATACATTATTCACTCACTCCACAGACAATGGTAGTGGTAAGCTACAACTGTAGCCATAGCTGCCCTGGGACAGACTGACAGAAATGTGGCTGCCAATCCACTCTAATGGCCTCCCCGACCACTACCGATCATTTATACACATTCACGGCCAGTGTCATGAACACTGGAGGCAAGGTGGGTAAAATGTCTTGCCCAAGGACACAATGGCAGGATGCCTGGGCAGAGCAGGACCCTCTGGTTATTGGATGACCCACTCTTCCTCCCGATCCACTGCCACCCATATTTCCCTCCTCCATTCCATTTTTGCTGAGCACCAAGCTGGATGGCAGGAAGTTCCACTTTTAAATGGTCTTTGGCATGACCTGGCTGGGACTTGAACCCTAACCTCCCTGTTGTGGGGCAGATGCTCTACCTCTAGGCCACCACTCCTGTAACTGGGAGAAGAAAGTGGGCAGTGGTGTTGCACTGTGATGAAGTTCTGAACTCACTAATCAACTCATTCCTTTACTTAGTCCACCAAGTGTTTAATTAAATCTGTGTCTTACATATTAAAGTAACGCATGGAAACGTGTTAGATTAAGGCACACTCTTGCACCTAGACTTTGCAGACTGTAAGTTAAAATGGATGACATATTGTAAGAGTTCTCCAGTGGTGACACCTGCAATAAGATAAGATGATTTCCCCATTATTGTATGCAGTATTTTGATGAAGTGAATACCAAAAATGGTCCTGGACTACTTTTTTCTAAAAGATGGCTTCTGTCCTCGTGGCTACTTCTTATGACAATGATGTACCTGTACTTATATGCTCAACTATTCCCTTTCAGATCAGTTATTTCACCTTGCAGTGTCAGATTGTGTGCTGCCATGGCTTTGGTTTGACCCCACAATACACACTGTTATGTCTTTTGGGGCCGTGCACACAACAACAATTTTACCCCAAACCATCTACAGCAGGGGTCCTCAGAAGTTTTTGCCAGGGGTTCGCATTGGCTTTTTCCAGTGGGCCAGTGGTCCGGCGCGGTGCTAACATGGTGGATTGGTGGATATTTCATTTTGATGTTGGTAGGGACGATAAACAGAAACTTTTCTCCTGAGTAAATATTGAGGCGACACTGTTGTTATATAGTTACTGTACTCTTATTTGTGAGGCATGGTGTGGTGGCACTCACTTCCGTTTCCGCCACCACCTGTACCTATGAAGAGCAGCAGGCAGGAGGGGCGGGCCTTTTCGCCATCACCCCTGCCTGGCGGTCGTAGTGTGGTGTGTGTGATACCTTTAATAAACGTGAGTTCAGTTGTACACCTGGCCTCGTCATTTCCAGTCTACATCCAGACACAACAACTATGTCAGGGGTACTCAGATGTTTTTATACAAAGCCTACATGTATTTAACATAAATCTGACCACATTACAATTGAGGTGCATTTCAATAAACTGGAATATTGTGAAATGATTTTAACTGCTGTCTTTATCAGATTTAACATCTGAGCTTTTGATTTAACCGTTAAATTGCCAAACCAGCTGGTAATACTATACCATAACACAGACTCAGCGATTGCCCTGTAGAAAATCAACATAATATTCTTCAGACGCTAAATAGTCTGAGCCGGCAAAGAAAATGGAGATGCTGGTGTCCCTACTTTTATGCAAAATTAAACATTCTAAAACAAAGGACTGTTTTAGGAGCAGTTCTGAAAACTGACACTTTAAATCAAAATGTCTGCCTTCAGGTGTTTTTTACTGTAATTAAATCTGTAACATTTATAAGAGGAAACTTCCCAAACACATTATGAACAAATACAGTGGGGCAAAAAAGTATTTAGTCAGCCACCAATTGTGCAAGTTCTCCCACTTAAAAGATGAGAGAGGTCTCCAATTTTCATCATAGGTATACCTCAACTATGAGAGACAAAATGAGAAAAAAAAATCCAGAAAATCACATTGCAGGATTTTTAATGAATTAATTGGTAAATTCCTCGGTAAAGTAAGTATTTGGTCAATAACAAAAGTTCATCTCAATACTTTGTTATATACCCTTTGTTGGCAATGACAGAGGTCAAAAGTTTTCTGTAAGTCTTCACAAGGTTTTCACACACTGCTGCTGGTATTTTGGCCCATTCCTCCATGCAGATCTCCTCTAGAGCAGTGATGTTTTGGGGCTGTCGCTGGGCAACACAGACTTCCAACTCCCTCCAAAGATTTTCTATGGGGTTGAGATCTGGAGACTGGCTAGGCCACTCCAGGACCTTGAAATGCTTCTTACGAAGCCACTCCTTCATTGCCCAGGTGGTGTGTTTGGGATCATTGTCATGCTGAAAGACCCAGCCACGTTTCATCTTCAATGCCCTTGCTGATGGAAGGAGGTTTTCACTCAAAATCTCACGATACACGGCCCCATTCATTCTTTCCTTTACATGGATCAGTCGTCCTGGTCCCTTTGCAGAAAAACAGCCCCAAAGCATGAGGTTTCCACCCCCATGCCTCACAGTAAGTATGGTGTTCTTTCTCCTCCAAACACGACAAGTTGAGTTTTTACCAAAAAGTTCTATTTTGGTTTCATCTGACCATATGACATTCTCCCAATCCTCTTCTGGATCATCCAAATGCTCTCTAGCAAACTTCAGACGGGCCTGGACGTGTACTGGCTTAAGCAGGGGGACTGGCACTGCAGGATTTGAGTCCCTGGCGGCGTTGTGTGTTACTGATGGTAGCCTTTGTTACTTTGGTCCCAGCTCTCTGCAGGTCATTCACTAGGTCCCCCTGTGTGGTTCTGGGATTTTTGCTCACCATTCTCGTGATCATTTTGACCCTACAGGGTGAGATCTTGCGTGGAGCCCCAGATCGAGGGAGATTATCAGTGGTCTTGTATGTCTTCCATTTTCTAATAATTGCTCCCACAGTTGATTTCTTCACACCAAGCTGCTTACCTATTGCAGATTCAGTCTTCCCAGCCTGGTGCAGGTCTACAATTTTGTTTCTGGTGTCCTTTGACAGCTCTTTGGTCTTGGCCATAGTGGAGTTTGGAGTCTGACTGTTTGAGGTTGTGGACAGGTGTCTTTTATACTGATAACGAGTTCAAACAGGTGCCATTAATACAGGTAACGAATGGAGGACAGAGGAGCCTCTTAAAGAAGAAGTTACATGTCTGTGAGAGCCAGAAATCTTGCTTGTTTGTAGGTGACCAAATACTTATTTTACCAAGGAATTTACCAATTAATTCATTAAAAATCCTTCAATGTGATTTTCTGGATTTTTTTTCTCATTTTGTCTCTCATAGTTGAGGTATACCTATGATGAAAATTGGAGACCTCTCTCATCTTTTAAGTGGGAGAACTTCCACAATTGGTGGCTGACTAAATACTTTTTTGCCCCACTGTATGTTAATATTTTTAACCTGGAGTATTCACTTTCACATCACAACATAAATTACCTTAATTTTTATTCAAAAACACAATTAAATCAATTTGATTTAATTTTGTTATTTTTACCAAAGGGGATGGTTGTCATGTTCTGGGGCATAGGTTTAGCCGTGCCCAGTTTTCTCTGCCCAGTGAACATTTTGCTGTTTATTTTCTGTTCTCTTAGCATTTTGAGTTTGTTGTATCTGTATTTTCTAGTAGTAGTAGTAGATTAGTTTATTTGACAGGGACAGTGCAATAAACATAGACAATTAATCAAAGACAATCAATCTGATGTGTTGCACATAGAGTGTATAGCTATTAGCTAATTTGCAACTCTTGTCCCTGGATGGGCTTTAGAAAAAAGAATCAAGATAAAAAAATATACACAATAACCACATACATCAATGCAGAAAAATTATAAATACACAATTATAAATATTATAAATATTATAAATACACAAATATAACAGCCTGACTCACATTTAACATAAATATTATAAATATTATAAATACACAAATATAACAGCCTGACTCACATTTAACACATATAACATAACTCACATTTGCCTATTTCAGGCCTTCCTCCCTCCGTCACTCACTATAAACAAACACATTTATTCCTTCCCTTCATTCACTCTCACTTTGCAGACAAATAATTCATACATGAGTACATTCTTGTTTATTTTTCAGCCAGTTTTTAACATTTTTAGTGAATGTTTTAAAGTCCGTTATTATTTTAATTTCATTTGGCATTGTGTTCCAGATGTGACTGCCCTTTATAGAGAAAGCTGTTTGTCCAAATGTGGTTCTGCGGTGGAATATTTTACAGTTATTGTTAACAGAACTCCTGGTGGCTCTGCTGCTGTCCTGTCTTTGGACGAAACCAGCAAGTGGCTCGGGTGCTGATTTATGGAAACATTTGAACGTTAATTTCAGAAGACAGAAGTCAATGAAGCTCTCAAAACTCAATAGGTTGTATTTTTTTAAAACATTACAGTGATGCCACCTAATGGGCTTTTTGTCCAAGATTTTTAGGGTTTGATTATATAATCAATATATTATAATATTATAATTATAATTATAATTACAGATTATTATAATAATCTGTTTCCGGTTTGTTCATTTTGACAGTACCGTGCAGCTTCCGGCTGTCTATTCCTTCAGGGGTGCACAGCTGCTGCCCACTGACTACTCATCAGCTACACCTGTCTGTGATTATGTGTGTGTATTTAAGGAACAAGACAACTTCAGTCGTTGCCGGGTCCTACTTCTCTCCACCTGCTTCTTCCTCATCTCCTGCCATTACCTATTTTAATGGTTTAGGTTCTGCTGTTGAGGAAAGTTGGTGTGCTCCATCTTGGTGCCTTTTTCTCCTCTGTTTTTCTCAGCCGTCGAGCCCCATTGCTCTCGGGGTCCTCTGCCTGAGCTTTTTCTCCTATCAGGCGTTCCCTGTATATGGCACCACTGACGTTGAGCCCACTTGCTTCCAACATTCGTCATGTTCCATTTCATCACATTGTAATCAAATGTTGTCTTTGTTGCTCGCCAGTTTGCTTGTTGGAGCACGTTGTATTCATTCTTTATTTTCTCTAAGTGCTCGCCAGATTTGTATGTTGGAGCACTTTATATTTACTCTTTATTTTGCTACAGGCTCACCAGTCAGTTTGGGAGCATTTTTGTGTTATTTTTTAAGTTAATAAATGTGCAGACAGCGTGTGTTTGGTGTCCTCTTTTTCTCCCGTAAATGGGCGCGTTCATGACAATGGTGGTGTGTGTTGAGTATTCACAATTTTAACATTTGAAAAAACCTATAAATTCAATTCAATTCAATTCAATTCAACTTTATTTATATAGCGCCATTTCACAACAACAGTCATCTCATAGCACTATCAACTGTAGGGGAAACCCCACAGTTGCAGAAAGACCCCAGCAATCAGGTGATCCCCTGTGAGCAAGCACTTGGCGACGGTGGAGAGGAAAAACTCCCTTTTAACAGGAAGAAACCTCCAGCAGAACCAGGCTCAGGGAGGGGCAGTCATCTGCTGCGACTGGCTGGGGGGTGAGGGGATAGAGAAGATGAAAAGAACAGACATGTAGAGAGCAAACAGCACAATGGGGACTCAATCTATGGGAGAGAACAAACAAATGTTAATGACCAGCAAAAGAAAATAAAAAAAATATTTTATTGAGAGTGAAGAAAGGAGTGAAGCCCAGTGCATTGTTGGAGGTCCCTCGGCTGACTAAACCTATAAGCAGCATAACTAAGGGAGGGTTCAGAAACACATGATCCCTCCCTAATTGTAGGCTGTATCAAAAAGGAAGGTTTTAACCCTATTCTTAAAAACAGAGATCGAGTCTGACTCCCGAATCCAGATTGGCAGCTGGTTCCACAAGAGAGGAGCTTGAGAACTGAAGGCTCTGCCTCCTATTGTACTTTTGGAGATTCTAGGTATTACAAGTAATCCTGCATTTTGGGAGCGTAGTGCTCTGTTAGGATAATACGGTAGTATCAGATCTTTTAAATAAAAAGGAGCCTGATTGTTTAGAGCTTTGTAAGTAAGAAGAAGAATTTTAAACTTAATTCTAAACTCTATGGGAAGCCAATGAAGGGAGGCCAGAACCGGAGAAATATGATCTCTCTTTCTAGTACCTGTTAAAACTCTTGCTGCAGCATTTTGGATCAGCTGAAGACTTTTTAAAGATGTTTTAGGACAACCTGATAATAAAGAATTACAATAATCTAATCTCGAGCTAACAAAAGCGTGGATCAGTTTCTCAGCATCACTCTGAGACAAGATGCTCCTAATCTTGGCAATATTACGCAAATGATAGAAGGCAGTCTTAGAAACAAATTTACTATGTGAATTGAAGGACAGATCTTGATCAAAAATAATTCCAAGGTTCCTCACAGAGCTATTAAGAGAAAGAGTAACCGCATCCAAACTGAAAGTTTGATTTGGAAAGGTATTTCTAAGGTTTTTTGGACCAACAAGAATGACTTCAGTCTTATCTGAATTTAATAGCAGGAAATTACAAGTCATCCAAGCTTTGATTTCCTTAAGACAAGCTTCTAACTTGGCTAATTGATTACTATCATCTGGCTTCATTGACAGGTATAATTGTGTGTCATCTGCATAACAATGAAAATGTATACAGTGCTTTCTAATAATGTTGCCTAACGGAAGCATATATAAACTAAAAAGAGTAGGGCCTAGCACAGATCCCTGTGGAACTCCATGACTAAGCTTTGAGTTGAAAGAAAACTCATTATTTACATGAACAAACTGGAACCTATCAGATAAATAAGATCTAAACCACTGCAACGAAGTTCCATTAAGTCCAACATAGTGTTCTAATCTATCAAGTAGAATATTATGATCGATAGTATCAAAAGCTGCACTAAGGTCTAAAAGGACAAGTACAGAAACCAGTCCATTATCAGATGCGATGAGGAGGTCGTTAGTGACCTTCGCTAAGGCTGTTTCAGTACTATGATGGATTCTAAACCCAGATTGAAACTCTTCAAGTAAACCATTTCCCTGCAGGTGGTCAAATAATTGCGTAGCAACAACTCTTTCTAAGATCTTTGAAATGAAAGGGAGGTTAGAGATTGGTCTATAGTTAGCTAAAGCTCCTGGATCTAGCGTTGGCTTTTTTAGTAAGGGTTTAATTACAGCCGTTTTAAAAGCCTGCGGTACATGGCCTAAAGTTAATGAAGAATTGATTATATGAAGAATAAAGCTACCAAAAAGTGGGAAGACTTCTTTAAATAACCTGGTAGGAATAGGATCTAAAAGACAATTTTGTCTAACTCACAAAGGTCGATTGGAGTAAACTCATCAAGACAGACATCAATTGAAGGAGTTGTAGTAGTTACAGTATTTAAGTTAACTGTGGGAAGAATCTGATTGATTTTATCTCTGATGGATGAAATTTTATTACTGAAAACGTTCATAAAGTCCTGACTAGTAAGCTCTAAGGGAATGCTAGGATTGACAGAGTCCTGACTCTTTGTCAACCTGGCTACAGTGCTGAAAAGAAAACCTGGGATTATTCTTGTTCTCTTCTATTAATGTAGAGTAATAACTCGTTCTAGCTTTTCTAAGAGATTTTTTATAAATTAAAAGATGATTTCTCCAAGCTAAATAGATTTCATCTAAATTAGTGGAGTGTAGCACCCATAATTGTAACCTTATGTAGCTCACATATTTGACTGCATAGGCTCAAACACAGAAAGACTTTAAGCTTGCAGTGTGTATTGACATCACGCCTCAGATGGACAATGGGTCTGGACCACCTGCGGACTTGGAAGGAAGACAGAGGATCGGGGGCGAGATCCTGAAAGGGTTGTCTGACCCCCTGGGGTCAGACGGAAGAGCAAAGAGGACTCTGAAGTGATTAATTGTAAATAGAAGGATTTGACTTGAGTGTGTGATTCTGTCTTTGATGTGCTGGTATAAATGTGTGGGGGTTTACCGCAGCTCTTCCTCTTTTTTCCTGACTGAGAGAGAGAGCTGGGGACGTGAAATGCAATAAACCAATACTGAGAAATAATCCAGTCTCATCATTTCGTGATCCCCACAGGAGCACCATTTTCTTTGTAATTGACGAGTCTTCTGTTTTAAGCTACGAGTTTCTGTGTTGAACCAAGGAGTTATGTAAATGTAACTTATTGTAACTTATTTGCAAATGTAAATTAAGTACAAATTTGATTTGATAAAGGTGCAAAATTGTTACAAAAATATAACAATTTACAACTAATATGGGCTGCACGGTGGCGCAGTGGTTTAGCACTGTGGCAGCACAGTTTTACCCTCGGCCGGGGGATTGCGGGGATCATGAGATCGTGGGTTCGATCCCAGCCCCCGACCAACAGTGAGCTGTGTGGAGTTTGCATGTTCTCCCCGTGTTGCGTGGGTTTACTCCGGGATTTCTCCGGTTTCCTCCCGCATACCAAAAACATGTAGGTTTAGGGCGCTCGCGCACGCAGCGACCAGCAGCCGGTGGCTTGTCACCAGACTACAAACCAAGTCTACCTACGGGTACAAATAAGTAACAAAAAAAAAAAAAAAAAAAAAAAAAAAACTAGAAAAGCACTCGGAGAGCGCAGACCTCTGCCAAGCGCCACAGTTCCCCCCATACAGTGTTTGTGTGTACGTTTTCAGATTCCTTGACAATGAAAACATATGACTAGCAATTGGATTGACAATGATAGGATTAGTGGTTCAGTAGTTATTCACAAAAATGACATTTTCCGTAATGGCGGCCACAGTTCCGCCCATACAGTGTTTGTGTGTACGTTTTCACATTCCTTGACCACGAAAACATATGACTAGCAATTGGACTGACAATGATAGGATTAGTGGTTCAGTAGTTATTCACGAAAATGGCATTTTCCGTAATGGCGGCCACAGTTCCCCCCATACAGTGTTTGTGTGTACGTTTTGAGATTCCTTGACCATGAAAACATATGACTAGCAATTGGATTGACAATGATAGGATTAGTGGTTCAGTGGTTATTCACGAAAATGGCATTTTCCGTAATGGCAGTTTTCTTCTGGACGGTGATCCGGATCATCCCCAAAATTTAATCAGTTCTTCCTTGTACCATTTCCAACAACGCCTGAAAGTTTCATTGAAATCCGTCCAAAACTTTTTGGGTTATCTTGCTAACCAACAGACAAACAGACAGACAGACAAACAGACAGACAGATAAACCCCGGCAAAAACATAACCTCCTGGCAGAGGTAATCATAAAAGTCACAAGTACAGCATAAACAAGTCCCAACTTTACTACAAAAAGTTTACTACACTCAATCGCTTCAGGACTGGACATGGCCCCTGCTTGGCCAGCCTTCACAGATGGGGCAGTAGCCCTAGCCCACTGTGCACATGTGGAGAGGAGCAAACAATGGAACACATCATAGAGGCTTGCCCGCTCCAAAGACTGGAAGGAGGATTACACACCCTCCATACAGCAAACCAGGAGGCAACTGCTTGGCTTGAGGACTTTGCATTCGCTAAATAAAAAAATAAACTACAAAAAGTAACAATTTCATGAGAGAGGAGGGGAAAACAGTCATAAATTTACAAGTATAAGTTAACAAATTTCAAAAACAAAAAAATAGGAAATTTACAAGAACAAATTTTGATTGTTCTAGTTAGTCCACTCCACTACATCTGAATTCACAAGGGAGTGGGGGTAGGGAATGAGAGGGCATTTTAAACTCTGCAAAAAGGTGTCTGTCTTCTCCCCAGCTGCTTCAACTCACCTAATCATCCAAGTTTAACTTCTCTCCTATCTGCGCTTCCACTAAACAACGAATGGCAACAAACAGGACCCAAACCCCCAGAAAACATTCAAATAATGAATGAAATCATTTTTATGGGACACCAAAACTCCACCAAACATCCCAAAAATCATCCATCCATTTTCTATAGCTGTTCCAGAGGCCCGGGTCACGGAGACAGCAGCTCAAGCAGAGAAGCCCAAACTTTCCCCTCCCCAGCCATCTGCTCCAGCTCTTCAGAGAGGATACCAAGACATTCCCAGGCCAGTGGGAGACGTAGTCTCTCCAGCGAGTCCTGGCTCTGCCCTGGGGTCTCCTCCCAGTGGGTCGTACCCGAAACACCTCAAGTGGGAGGCGTCCAGGAGGCATCCTGATCAGATGCCCAAACCACCTCAGCTGGCTCCTTTCAATGAGGATGAGCAGCAGTTCTACTCTGAGCCTCTCCCGGATGACTGAGCACCTCACCCTATCTCTGAGGGTGAGTCCAACAATCCTACGAAGAAAGCTCATTTCAGCCATTTGTATCCGTGATCTCGTTCTTTCAGTCATTACTCAAAGCTCATGACCATAGGTGAGGATAGCAACGTAGATTGAATGGTAAATCGACAGCTTTTTAGAGCTCAGCTCCCTCTTCACCACAACAGACCGGTACAATGTCCGCATCACTGCAGAGGCTGCTCCAAGCCATCTGTCAATCTCTCGCGCCATTATCCCCTCACTCGTGAATGAGACCCTGAGATACTTAAACCCCTCCATTTGGGGCAGGAGCCTGTCCCCAACCCAGAGAGGACAATCCCCCTTTTTCTGGCTGAGGACCATGGACTCAGACTTGGAGGTACTGATTCTCATCCCAGCTGCTTCACACTAAGTAGCAAACCGTCCCAGCAAGGCCTATAGGTCATTGGTCGATGAAGCCAACAGGACAACATCATCTGCAAACAGCAGATATGAGATCCTGCGGTCACCAAGCATGACACCCTCCGACCTTTGGCTGCACCTAGATACTGTATCCTGTCCATAAAAATTATGAACAGGATCGGAAACAAAGGGCAGTCCTGGTGGAGTCCAACTCTCACTGGAAACGAGTTTGTTGACAATATGAACCAAACTCTTGCAACGGTCGTATAGGGACCGGATAGCTTATAACAACGAGCCCGATACCCTGTACTCCTGTAGCACCCCCCACAAGAGACCACGAGGGAAGTGGTTGAATGCTTTCTCCAAGTCCACAAAACACATGTGGACTGGTTGGGCAAACTCCCAGGAACCCTCGAGGATTCTCAAGAGGGTAAAGAGTTGGTCCAATGTGCCACGGCCAGAATGAAAACCACATTGGTCCTCCTGGATCTGAGGTTGGACCAGCGGTTGGACTCTCCTGTCCCGTACTCTGGCATAGACTTTCACAGGGAGGCTGAGGAGTGTGATCCCCTTAAAGTTGGAACACATCCTCTAGCCCCCTTTTTCAAAAGAGGAACCACCACCCCGGTTTGCCATGCCAAAGGCACTGTCCCTGACCTTCACGCAACATTGCAGAGGTGTGTCAACCATGACAGCCCTACAACACCCAGGGCCTTGAGGTACTCAGGGTGAATCTCATCCACCCCCAGGGCCTGGCCACCAAAGAGTTTTTTAACCACTTTGGCGACCTCAGTCACTGTGATGGGCGAGTTGTCCCTATTGTCCTCAAGCCCTGCTTCCTCTGTGGAAGGCGAGTGTGTCAGTGGGATTGAAGAGATCCTCGAAGTATTCCTTCCACCGCCTGAGGATGTCCCCAGCTGAAGTCAGCAGCACCCCATCCGCACCATACACAGTGTGGATCGGGAGCTGCTTCGCCCTCCTGAGTCGCCAGACAGTTTGCCAGAATCTCTTAGAGATGGACCGAAAGTCTTGTTCCATGGCCTCACCAAACTCCTCCCAAACCCAGGTTTTTGCTTCAGCAACCACCTGAGCTGCACTCCACTTGACCTGCTGGTACACCTCAGCTGCTTCGGGAGTCCTACAAGCAAACCAAGCTTGATAGAACTCCTTCTTCAGCTTAACACCCCCCCTCACCACTGGTGCCGACCACTTGGTTTGGGGGTTGCCACCACGAGATGCACTGACGACCTTGCGGCCACAGCTCTGGGCAGCTGCTTCAACAATAGAGGTCGCCCATTCAGACTCTATGTCCCCAGACTCCCTTGGAATGTGGTCGAAGTTCTTCCAGAGGTGGGAGTTGAAGACCTCCCAGACAGGGGCCTCAGCTAGACATTCCCAGCACACCCTCACTATATGTTTCGGTCTACCGGATCTGAGTGGTGTCCACCCATGTCATTGGATCCAATTCACCACCAGGTGGTGATCAGTTTACAGCTCTGTACCTCTCTTTACCCGAGTGTCCAAGACATGTGGTCACAGGTCTGATGACACGATAACAAAATCCTTCCATGGATCACCACCGTGGTGGGGAGTTTGCATGCCCTAGTGATCCTAGGAGCTCAGAGTGATCCAACAGACTCCCATGATGAATAAAAACAAGGATTCAGTGTATCCCACCCGGTTTGGGGTTACTGTGGCCCCTCACTGGAGCGAGGCCTGGGGAAGGGGCTCGATGGCTAGTGCCTGGTGGCCGGATTTCTGCCCATGGGACGCGGCCGGGTTCAGCCCGAAGGAGATACACGGGTCCGCCCTCCAGTGGGCTTACCATCTGCAGGAGGGACAATGGTGGTCTGGTGCCATGTGGATCAGGTGGCAGTCGAAGGCAGAGGTCTTTGCGATCTGACCCCTGGCTTTCAAATCTGGCTTTGTTATCGATTGATTTTTGTTACCCCAAAAATCAATTAAATCATTTTTATTTTAATATTTAATGGCAAATGGGCATTCTTTTAATGTTACACAAAATGCCCAAATAGCACATTAAATGATATCTAATTCAAATTTTCAAAGATTTTTATTTGTCAATACTTTTATACGTACAGGACATACAGAAGTGAAATGCCATTTCTCTCTCGCCTAGTGGTGTGCGCAATATATAAGAAAAGAAGGAATAAGGATGAAAAACAACAACAGCAGTCTATGTACAGTAATGCTACCTGTAGTGCAAATAAAGAAAAAAGATAAACGATGGACCAAGTGACATCAAGTCAACTAATGGGACACATTTACAAATAGTCGAGACCCACTGCAATACAGTAAATTCCTTGAAATTTTAATAATTTTTGTGTTTTGTGTTTCTATTTTTGCCTGACTGCCATAGCAGCCGTTACAGTACAGCTCTCATCCATGTAAAGTTATAAGAGTCTCCAGTGCAAGTGAGGAGAAGGGTGGTTGCAGCCAAACCGGTCCTTCTGCTGGGCAATGTCAAGTATTTTGTCCATCAATTGATTGATTACGATTTCCGAAAACTTTTAATACACAAATTGTGCTAATTTATAAAAGGAATATGCTCTGAGTCCCTGATTTTGTATACTTTATTGATCCCCAGAGGGGAAATTGATTGTTGAAAATATTTAAGTAAAAATGAGTTAATTCATTATGTGGGCCCTTTAAATGTCCGGTTAGTATTTGGGTTAAACAATGAAAATGAAGGCACAGGACACAAAATGACAAAATTATTAAATTAATTTTCAAGGAATACATGTACATTACACTGGGATTTGTAAACTGTCATGTGCGCCTCTGAAAGGCACTTACAAAAGAAACTTACAAAATGTGCCTTGGAGCAGGAAGCTCCGGAGGGAATGAGCAGCACAATTGTAGAGACAGGCGAATACAGGAGACTAATCCAACAAAGGGGCAAAAAATAAGAATAATGGCAGAGTTTAAATACAAGGAAAGGTGATAACATAAATGAACTCAAGTGTGGACACATGAACAGGCAAGAGAGGAACACAAGTGACTGGAATCAGCTGATACTTGAGGGAGGAGCAGCTGGATTGACAATTTGACAGGCAACACCCCCAGCAGAGCAAAAACCAGGAAATCACCTCACAGCTGTCAACCCAGAGAACAAAACATAATCACGGCAGACTAAAACCGAATACAAATAAACTTGAATCCAAAACTCATACAAAACAAGATATGGCCAAAAATAACAGAAACACAACTGGAGAGAAATAAGAGGCAGAATAACATTAATAGGGCACAATAATACAATAAATAAATAAATGTACAGGGAAAGTCATGAGCCTGGGTCCAGCAGGAATCCCAGGACCAGGTCGTGACAGAGCCACCCCCCCCCCAAGGGGTGGATTCCAAACACCCCAAAGTAACAGCAAAAGAAAAAAAGAAAAAACCTGCCCCTCCCCCCCATCCCCGGCGGAACACACAATAACCCACCCAGGGTGGGTGGTAGGGGGAACAGGCTAGGAGGACATGAAAAAGCCTGCCCAGGACCCACACCAGAAAAAACACAGACTTAACCCCCCCCCCCTTCCCGACCCAAGGACCTTTACAGTTCAGGGGGCCTACCAAAGTTCCAGGCCAGCTGGGCAACCAGGTGGTACAAGTTGGGTGGCCTGCCGAAAAAAATGGACCACCCAACCCGGCGGCTCAGTCTTTCAGGCAGCCGGCCTGAGTGCTTCAGTCACCTAAATAGAAGATGCAGCCCGTGAGGCGGCTCCCCCACTGGGAGACCCAATACTGGAGAGCACAGCCGAGGAGGGGGAGCCCCAATGTCGTCTGGCAGGGAAGGAGAGGGAACTATGACGGTGTCTGGCAGGGAAGGAGAGGGAACCATGACGGCATCTGGCTGATGAAGAGGGATGACCACAACACCCTCAGTGGTCTCGGACTGGGAAAAAGTAGCACCTGTGGTGGCTCCGGCCTGGAGCTCTGCAGCACCCGCGGTGGCTCCGGGCTGGAGCTCTGCAGCACCCGCGATGGCTCTGGGCTGAGCCAAAGCTGCACCCACAGTAGACCAAACAACCCGTGAGAGCACCAGGCCGAGGAGGTGGTCAATCACAGGAACCCTGGGTGAAGGCAAAGGAGGAAGGTCCTTGACAGACTTGGCGGGGGTAGCTTCACCCACAGAGGACCCGGCCTGGGTCGGAGCTGCAGCCTCGATGACCTCCAGACCCACGGAGACCTCAGATGGTTCTGGAACATCTCTGGTAACCCTGGGAGGAAGCTCAGACAAAGCACATGGAGAAGCAGGGTCAGGGTCACCGGCAGCAGCGGAGTCCGGCAAGGCAGGCTCAGGTGCAGCAGACGGCTGCACCTGGCTCTCCTCACCAAGAGCCAGGCAAGATTGCGCTAACAAGGAAAGGAGAAAGACAAAAGAGAGCACTTGCTTGAGCTCAAGCTCCACCGCCGTCCAGGACTCCGATGATCCAGGCAATGTCATCTTGGGCTTGGCCCTCTGGAGGTCCAGCTCAGTAGCTGACACTGCTGTGGTGGCCTCCACAGCAGGCATGATGGTCATTGCAGTCTGAATGCCCCCAGGCAGAGCAACCCAAGCAGGTGATTCATCTGACATGGCAGCTGGGGGTTGGCTCACCACTGGCGCTGGAATTGGGTCCTCCAGGGCCACGGGTTCCTCCATTGTTTGGCGGTTCTGCTCTGTGGCCAACAGAAGCTCAGGAACTGAGGGAGAGGACAAGGAGAGAGTTGGTGAGTAGTTAATTCTCAGGGGACTGCATTTCCTGAGCCCCCCCCCCCCCCCCCCCCCGGGGGGGAATCAGGCAAAGCATTTCATCACAAGTAAAAGGAGAATAAAATGACACTTGCCTGTCCTTCCGGTCTTTGATGTTTTCTGCTGCAGCAAAAGAATAGTCATCCTCCCCAAGGTTGTGGTGGGCATGGGCCCGTCTATGGAATGTGAAGGAACCGCCCGTGGAGTCACCGAGACGGGTGTGGCCAGAGAAAATGCAGAGGCCTCTGGGCAGCGGGAGAAGCCATTGGGGAGACAGGACTTGCAGCAGCTGGAGAGGATAAATAGGCTGATGTGACAGCCGGCAAAAGATAACTGGAGGAGAAAGCTGCTGCGGGGATTGTCTCGCTCGTTGAAGGGGGAGCTGCTGGTGAGGAGGAGATAGCGTTCCTCTAGCGAACCAGTGCAGGATGATGTTGCTTAGGAGGAGCTGGAGTTGTCTTGGTCAGAGCGGGAGCGGGCATCGAGGACCGGCGAGAGGCGGACACAGCAGAGCCCCAGGAGTGCCCTCCCTTTGGCGTGAGCCCGGGCTTATTTGGGACTTCCTCACCCTTTTGCCGTTCTCACGCTGCAGCGCTGCCATAAGGAGGATCCGCTTGACTCCCTCAGCCTGCTGCGAAAGCTGAGGGTATCAACAAGCTGCTGCCTCCCCCAGATCCAAATACCACTGCACATCCTCCGGGGTGGAATACGTGCATGCCGTGGAAATTAGCCCATCTATTTCCATCAGGGCTCAGCAGCATTCCCACCCAAGATGCATGGGGTAGCTCCGTTCTGCAGTATCCATAGCACGCTCCAAAACAGGGGAATGGAAAAAACACAAAAAGGTGAGAAAAAAATGCACGCTTACACCACAGCTGGGCTTAAACTGGCCACTTTGTTCTGTCACGTGCGCCTCTGTGAGGCGCAGAGAGACAGCCCAAGCGCTGGATAGTGTCCGTGCATTTTATTAAACAAAGAAACTTCACAGACAAAAATGTGCCCCAAAATACAAAGAAGTCTAACAAGGGGAAACTTACAAAATGTGCCTCGGAGCAGGGAGCTCCGGAGGGAACGAGCAGCACAATTGTAGAGACAGGCGAATACAGGAGTCTAATCCAACGAAGGGGCAAAGAATAAGAATAATGGTAGAGTTTAAATACAAGGTGATAACATAAATACAAGGTGATACAAGGTGATAACATAAATGAACTCCGGTGTGGACACATGAGCAGGCAAGAGAGGAACACAAGCGATTGGAATCAGCTGATACGTGATGGAGGAGCAGCTGGATTGACAACTTGACAGGCGACGCCCCCAGCAGAGCAAAAACCAGGAAATCGCGTGACAGCTGTCAACCCAGAGAACAGAACACACATAATCACAGTAGACTAAAACCAGATACAAATAAACATGAATCCAAAACCCATACAAAACAAGATATGGCCAAAAATAACAGGAACACAACTGGAGAGAAATGAGAGGCAGAATAACGTTAATAGGGCACAATAATGCAATAAATAAATAAATGTACAGATAAAATCACGAGCCTGGGTCCAGCAGGAATCCCATTCCCAGCTTGTGACATAAACGTACGTTAGTTGACGTGATGTCACTTGGTCTCATTAGATATAATTTAATGCACTATTTGGGCATTTTGTGTAACACTATTTACTACAAGAATGGCCATTTCTCATTAAATATTAAAATAAAAATGATTTAAATGATTTTTGGGGCATTTGGGGTGTTATTTTATTATGAGAACACTATAATCTGATATAGAGCATGTTTACCCTGTGGGGTTTTTTTTGTTTTGTTTTGTTTTGTTTTGTTTTCTGTAAATGGTCCCTGACAAATAAACCAATTAACTATAGCTATAACTATTTGGATACTTTCTGGGAGTTTGGGGTCCGATTTGGTGCTGTTCAGTCCCATTTGCTGTTCAGTGGAACCCTCCTGTCTGTGTATCTCCATTGGTCATTTTCCTTTTTGGCCACCATGACACATTTTGTTTTCTCCCTTTGTTCACTGAAGTTGATAAAAGATTATCTGTCATGGATTGGCCCCTCAGGGCAGAAAAACAGACCCATGCGCCAACTGTGAGTTTGGATACTTTATTAACAGAAAATAACTAACACAAAATGCAACAGAACGTATTGAACACAAAGGGTAATTAGAGAAAAAAAACTTTTGAGAAATACACGCCAGAGCGAGGCTGGACTCTGGCGGACACGAGAAGAGGCAAACAATCCAGCGGCAAAGACCACATGAAAATGAGGCCCTTAAATATTGATCGGACCAATAAACATGATAGACAACAGGTGAGGGTACCTGAACTGGCAGGAGAAAGCAATGATACATAATAGTAATCAGCTGTGACCATGGGAGGGAGGCAAACCCAACTGACAGCTGACAGGGCACACCCACACCAGCTACACGCCCCCTGACAGCTGTCAGCAGAAAAGGAAATGGAGAATTACAGAATGAAATAGCAAACTCAAATAAAAATAAATACAGAATCAATATATGACAAACAGAAAAATGGCAAGCAACACAAGAACACATAAACCCAAAAGGTAAAAAATGCAACAGATGAATAATATGGCAGAAGAATGCATGAAACCGGGTCTGGCAGAGAACTCCAGAACTCGGTTTATGATATTAGTGGTAAAGTCTGCAACTGAGTCTTACCTAGCTTCTTCACATATCAGTATCATACTCTAAGTTCCTGTTGAACAGTTAACCCTCATATTAAAACTGCTAATAATAATAAAACTGGGGTCTTCACATTTCATGGATCATCACCTTATCGTGGTGGGGGAGTTTGCGTGCCCTAGTGATCCTAGGAGCTACTTTGTCTAGGCCAATTTGCCTCTGGTAGGGTCACCCAAGATAAAGTGGTCCTGGGTGAAGGGCCAGACTAAGAACGATCCAACAGGCTCTCATGATGAATACTAGAACAAGGATGCAGCGTACTCTGCCCAGTATGGGGTTATCGGGGCTCCGCCCTGGAGCCAGGCCTGAGAGAGGGGCTCGATGGCAAGCGTCTGGTGGCTGGGTTTCTGCCCATGGGACCAGGCCGAGCTCAGTCTGAAGGAGCTACATGGGTCCACCCTCCAGTGAGCTCACCCCCTGAAGGAGGGACCATGGGGGTCCAATGCTAAGCAGATCAGGTGGCAGCTGAAGGCAGAGACCTTGGTGATCTGATCCCTGGCTTCCTATACTGGCTTTTGGGACGTGGAATGTCACCTCTTTTCTGGGGAAGGAGCCTGAGCTGGTGCAGGTTGAGAGATACCGGCTAGATATAATTGGGCTCATCTCAATGCACAGCTCTGGTTCTGGAGCCAGTCTCCAGAGGGGCTGGAGCTTGACCGGGACGCCTCCCCCTTGAGGTGTTTCATGCACATCCCACTGGGAGGAGATCCCGGGGCAGACCCAAGACATGTTGGAGAGACTATGTCTCCCAGCTGGCCTGGAAACATCTTGGTATTCTCTCAGAAGAGCTGGAACAGGTGGCTGGGGAGAGGGAAGTCTGGGCTTCTCTGCTTGAGCTGCTGCCTCTGCAACCCCAACCTCTGGAAAAGCACTAGAACATGGATGGATGGATGGATGGATGGATGGGTCTTCATCCATCTTAGTCCAGGGCACTGTTGAGAGTATCCTCACCAGCTCCATCACGGTGTGGTATGGAAACTGCACCACCTCCTGCTGGAAGACACTGCAACGCACAGTGAAAGCAGCCAGCAAGATCATCAGTGCCCTTCCGCCCCCCCCCCCCCCCCTCGGACATTTACCTCAACTGCCTCACCAGCAGAGCTATCAACATTGAAGGTGATACCTCACACCCCTCACACTCCCTCTTCAGGCCCCTGCCCTCAGGGAAAAGGTACCAGAGCCTCCGGGTCTGCTCCACAAGACTGCTAAACAGCTTTGTTCATCAGGCTATCAGGACCTTGAACTCTGTCCACCCCCCCACTCCAGACCGTAATGCACTCACCTGCACAACAACTACCTCAGGTTTTTTTTAACATATTTTTTTTCTCTCTTTATTTATTTATGCAGGGACATGCACAATATACAGTACATTGACCTTAAAGAGGAAAGATGCATTGTACCAGGTTATAGCACTAGTGCTAATTTCCAACTGTAGTCCCTGGGCAGGCTGGTGTTAGCATTAATAAAAGCAGACATTTGCTAAAACTACAAGTAAGCATTGATAAAAACTAAAACCAAACATTGATTAAAAACTAAAACCAAGCATTGCTAAAAACTAAAACAGACATCAATAATTAATAATTGTTAATCAATAATTGTTTGCTCTCTACATGTCTGTTCTTTTCTTCTTCTCTATCCCCTCACCCCCCAGCCAGTCGCAGCAGATGACTGCCCCTCCCTGAGCCTGGTTCTGCTGGAGGTTTCTTCCTGTTAAAAGGGAGTTTTTCCTCTCCACCGTCGCCAAGTGCTTGCTCACAGGGGATCGCCTGATTGCTGGGGTCTTTCTGCAACTGTGGGGGTTCCCCCTACAGTTGATAGTGCTATGAGATGACTGTTGTTGTGAAATGGCGCTATATAAATAAAGTTGAATTGAATTGAATTGAATTGAACATTGATAAGAACCCAAAACATTGATAAGAACTAAAACATACAATAATACATTTTTATAACTCCATCCATATAAACAATTTTTTACATCCAACTACAGACTTTTATTGGTCCCACTGTCGTCATCACACACTCTAACATCTTTACATCACAGTACATTATGGACACAGGTTTGCTTAGAGATTAACTGTTTTTTCACCAAGCATGAAAATGTGTGATAGTCTGTTACTGCAAGTAACTCCGTTGGTAACATGTTCCACTGTCGCATAGCCACACATGAAAATGTTGAATTTGCTAATGTTGTCTTGTGCTTAGGAATCCTGCATTTGCCGTGTGCTGTTGATCGAGTTGTCCGAGATGTATTTACAGAACTTAATGAAACAAACCTTTTTAAGGGAGGAGCAGCAGAGTTATGGATTACCTTAAACAAAAGACACACATTTGTATTCATGATTAGATTTTCAAAGCTCAACAGGTTATATTTGGACAGGATTGGGCAGTGATGGAACGTTCGTCTTTTCTTGTTATGAATCTTGATAGAATATTTGTATAATGATTCCAGAGGCCTCAGGGCAGATTTACACACCTGTGACCAACTGGTCATACAGTAAAGAAAATGTGGAATTATCATAGCATTTAGATACATACTTGATGCTTCAGTAGACAGTGAATTTCTGATATGTTTGAAATTAGCACAATTAAATTTGACCGTGTTTGTCATCCTTTTAATGTGTTTTTTAAAGCTTAAATTTGAGTTAAGTGTAACACCTAAATATTTAAATTCAGTCACATTCTTAATTTTTTGTCCTTCTATCAAGATGTGACAAGAATTCTTGGATTTGTAGCAATTAGTAAAAAACATTGACACAGTTTTATCGATGTTTAAGGTTAAACAAGAATTCCTCAACCAATGTGAGACTTTCTCCATTTCCTGTGTTAATTTTTCAGTCACCTCTTCAGTCGTTTTACCATGAGTATATACCACAGTGTCGTCAGCATACATAATTATATTTGCATTACACACAGATGGGAGATCATTAATATATAATGTAAACAGCAAAGGCCCTAAAATAGAGCCCTGCGGTACTCCCATGCTGCATGCTTTTAAGGGAGATGTAACATTGTTTACAATTACATACTGCTGTCTGTCACTGAGGTATGACCTTATCCAATTTTGTGTATTTTTATGAAGGGAGAATTGTGATAATTTGTTTAAAAGTAACTCATGGTTGACTGTATCAAAAGTCTTTCGCAGGTCAAGAAAAACAGCCCCCACTACTCCTCCCCCATCCAGGCTAGATTTGATGTTTTCTAATAGATAGCAGCATGCTGTTTCAGCGGAATATCCTTTCCTGAAACCAAACTGAAAGGGGTTAAGTGCTGCCATGGAGTCAAGGTGGTCCACCAGCTGTTGTGCTACAGCTTTCTCCAAGCCTTTGGAAATGTTTGGGAGTACGCTGATGGGTCTGTAATTTGCGACCTGGAGGTTATCACCTGATTTGCACAATGGCTGTTTTCAAGATTGTAGGAAAGGTACTCTCATTTATGGATTGATTTATAATTTTTGTTAATACTGGTGTTAAAATTTCTTTGTGTTCTTTCAGAAAAGCTGTATCCATTCCAAATATGTCTTTAGCTTTACTATTGTTAAGATTGGATATGATTTTAGAGATATTCCCTTCATCTACATGACTCAATTTAAAAGAATGAGCATCACAGTGGAATTCATGAGTGCAGTTTGGCTTAGAAAAACTCTTTGCCAATTGTGACACAGAGTTTATAAAATAATCATTAAAATGTTTTGCCAGCTCAGTGTTGTTGTTCTGGATAACAGAATTTATTTTTAGCTTTAAGTCATCACATCTTGGTTTTTCTTTTCCCAATAGTTTATCCATGCTTCTCCAAATAAGTTTATTGTTGCCTTTTGCATCCTTTACTTTATTGAGAAAAAAGTTAGCCTTTGCTTTTCAAAGTTGTATAGTGACTTTATTTCTCAAGCTTCTATAAGTGTAATGATCAGGGGTTAGCCCTGACTTAAGAAATTTTTTGAGGGCCATATCTGTTTGTTTCATGAGGCCCCAAAGAGAGGTGTTAAACCATGGCAGCCTCTTTTTATTGGACTTTCTTTGTTTCAATTCTGTATATTTTGCAATAATATCTGTTATAGCTGTTGTAATATTTCTGCATGACTGGTCACAGGTTTTGTCATTTTGAAACTCTGTGTTTATTTTGCTTAAATCATTCTCAAGGAAGATTTGATTTTTCTTTGGAATGTGAGAAATTTTAGATGATTTTTTAATTTGCTGTTGATCCCTATACCTTACTTTGTTTAATTTTCTGGCTACTAAAGTAAGATTATGGTCTGACAAACCTGTTATCAAATTATATGTTTTGGTTACCCTATCCGGCTTATTACTAAAAATTAGGTCAATCAAAGTTTGTGAATTTTTAGTCAGTCTTGTAGGTTCATTTATTAATAAGATAAGATAAGATAAGCCTTTATTAGTCCCACAACGGGGAAATTCCAGGATTGCAACAGCACAGGGATAGCAACACTCAAAGCAACAATCAGAAGGCAAGAGAAAAAAAAAAAAACAAGCAAGCAAGAGCAGCTAATATACATATGTACATATTACTATAAAATATATATATACACACACACAGACACACAGTGCAGAGCATTGTAGCTGGATGGAATAAATATATGAATATGTAAACACACAGTGCGGAGCAATGTAGCTAGATGGAATAATATGTAGATATAGATAAGATAAGATAAGCCTTTATTAGTCCCACAACGGGGAAATTCCAGGATTGCAACAGCACAGGGATAGCAACACTCAGAGCAACAATCAGAAGGCAAGGAAAAAAAACAAAAAAAAAAAAAAAAAACAAGCAAGCAAGAGCAGCTAATATACATATGTACATATTACTATAAGATATATATATATACACACACACACAGAGACACACAGTGCAGAGCATTGTAGCTGGATGGAATAAATATATGAATATATGAACACACAGTGCAGAGCATTGTAGCTAGATGGAATAAATATGTAAATATATGAACACCCACAGTACGGAGCATTGCAGCTAGGTGGAATAAATATGCAAGTATATAAACACACACAGTGCGGAGCATTGTAGCTAGATGGAATAAATATATAGATATATAAATATAAACACACCCAGTGCTGAGCATTGTAGCTAGATGGAATAAATATGTAAATATATAAACACACACAGTGCAGAGCATTGTTGCTAGGTGGGATGAAACAGCATAACCGTCTACTTAGTTATCCTACATGGTATGATTATGTGCCCATACATATTCTCACCCTCCATAGTGACCGGTATGTTCCTAGTTGTATGCCGGAGAGGACCATTGTGTAAGTCTATTGCATCTTTTGCATTCAAAAAAAAACTATTAGTTTGTTACGTCTTTTTGCTATCTCTGCGAGCAGCCCTGCTTAGGTTGTACAGTCTGACAGCCGTTGGTAGGAAGGACCTACGAAACCTCTCGGTTGTGCACCTGGGATGATGTAGTCTGCTGCTAAATGAGCTCCTCAGTGCATCCAGTATGTCCTGCATAGGGTGGAACTCGGACTCCAGCAGAGATGACAGTTTAGCCACCGTCCTTCTCTCTCCTATCTCCTCCATCGGATCAAGGCGCTGCCCCAGGACAGAGCTAGCTTTCTTAATCAGTTTGTTCAGTCTCTTCCTATCGGCTGCAGTAATGCCACTGCCCCAGCAGACCACTCCAAAAGTGATGGCTGATGCCACCACCGTGTCATAGAATGACTTCAGCAGCGCCCCTTGTACACCAAAAGACCTGAGTCTCCTCAGCAGGAACAGCCTGCGCTGTCCCTTCTTGTAGAGTGCGTCAGTATTGTGTGACCAGTCTAGTTTATTGTTCAGATGAATACCCAGGTACTTATAGGATGTCACCATCTCGATGTCTGTTCCCTGTATATTTACTGGTGCTGTGAGGGGCTGCCCATGCCTGCGGCAGTCCACCACCAGCTCCTTAGTTTTCCTCGCGTTGATCTGGAGGCAGTTCCGATGGCACCAGTCCACAAAGTCCTGGATAAGCCCTCTGTACTCAGTTTCATCTCCGTTGGAGATGAGACCAACGATCGCAGAGTCATCAGAGAACTTCTGTAGATGGCAATGTGTTGTGTTGTGTGAGAAGTCCGCAGTATAAAGAGTGAACAGGAAGGGAGCCAGCACCGTTCCCTGGGGGGCCCCCGTGCTACTGATGATCGTGTCGGAAACACAGTCCCGGGTTCTCACAAACTGAGGCCGGTTCGTGAGGTAGTCCAGGATCCATGATGACAGGTGCTGGTCCACCCCTGCGCGCAGCAGCTTGTCCTTCAGGATCATCGGTTGGATGGTGTTGAAAGCACTGGAGAAGTCAAAGAACATGATCCTCACCATATTCCCGGGCTTCTCCAGGTGGGACAGAGAACGGTGAAGGAGGAAGATCACCGCATCCTCCACCCCAATGCCATGCTGGTAGGCGAACTAGAGTGGATCCATCGCTGGCTCCACCAGGGGGCGGAGATGAGCAAGGAGCAGTCTCTCCAGGGTCTTCATCAAGTGGGACGTCAAGGCCACCGGTCTGTAGCTGTTCAGGTCTTTGGGGTGGGAAGTTTTTGGTACAGGTACCACACAAGATGTTTTCCACAGCTGTGGTACCCTCCCCAGTTTCAGGCTCATGTTGAAGATATACGTCACAATCCCACACAGCTGGTCTGCACAGGACTTGAGGAGCTTTGCGCTGATGCCGTCCGGTCCCGACGCCTTCCTCGCCTTGATCTTCCTCAGCTCCGTCCTCACCTGGGTCTTGGTCAGGGTCAGGATGGGGGGCTGTGTGTTGGGAGTGGGGGGGGTGTCGGTGGAGTGGGGAGTGGGCAGCAGGACTTGATTTCTTAGAGGCAGCAGTGGTTGTTGTGCAGACAGGGGGGAGGGCGGTTGGTCAAATCTATTGAAAAACAGATTCAGGTTGTTCGCCCACTCCCTGCCCCCCGTGGCCTGGGGGGAGGTATTCTGGAGCCCCGAGATGGTTTTGAGGTTTCTCCAGACCCCGCTGATGTCGCTCTGTTGCAGCTTGTCCTCCATCTTCTTCCTGAAGCTTTCCTTGCCTTCTCTGATCTTTCTCCTCAGCTCCCTCTGTACGGACTTCAGCATCTCCCTGTTCCCCGACCTGAAGATCCTCTTCTTCTCTCTCAGAAGTGTTTTTATCTCAGGGTTGATCCAGGGTTTGTTGTTTGAGTGACGCCGTATGGTCTTGGTGGGAACGGATTTGTCCACACAGAAGCTGAGGTAGCCCGTGAAGGTGTGAATGAGGCCATCGATGTCCTCACCATGTGGATCGCAGAGCTGCTTCCAGGCAGTGGCTTCAAAACAGTCCTTTAGAGTGTCCATTGTCTCCTCAGACCATAACTCCACAGTGTGCATGGCCGGAGGTTGTCTGTGCACTAGGGGTTTGTACACCGGCCGGAGATGAACCAAGTTGTGATCCGATCTCCCAAGTGGGGGGAGTTGTGATGAGGTGTACGCCTCCTTAGTGTTTACGTAGAATAAATCCAGTGTTTTATTGTCTCTAGTGTGGCATGTGACATACTGGGTGAAAGTGGGCAGAATGGGAGACAGTGAAACGTGGTTGAAATCGCCTGAGATGAGGAGAAGAGCATCTGGGTGTTCTGTCTGCAGCCTGCTGGTTACTGAATGGATGACATCACGCGCCGTCCCAGCGTTCGCCGTCGGACTTGCATAAACAACAATGCAGATCACGTGTGAGTGTTCTCTCAGGAGATATGTAGGCCTCATGCTAACAGCTAGCAACTCAATGTCTTTGCTGCAGTGTCGTTGTTTAACAGTGATATGTCCCGGTCTGCACCAGTTGTTGTTAACATACATTATCACTCCACCGCCCCTCGCTTTGCCACTCTCTGGTGTTCGGTCAGCTCGTATCATGTGAAAACCCTCCAGCTCAATGTTAGCATCTGCTGCTAGTTCAGTTAGCCACGTCTCAGTAAACAAAAGGAGAGAGCACTCCCGGTAAGTGCTATCATAACGGGAGATAGCCGCTAGCTCATCTAACTTTCCCAGTATCGACCGTACATTTCCCATGACAACAGATGGAAGGGAGGGTCTGTACCTTATATTTTTTGTCCTCCGCCTTACTCCAGCCCGGCAGCCGCGACGCTTTCGCCTCAATTCTCTCGGTATGTCGAGTTTTTCCAGTGGGACCGGGTGGCGGTTAAATGCTAGCAGCTCTTCCCTGTTGTATCGTATCCTGCTATAAACAGTGGCTCCGTCCACCGGCTCAGGAGACATTTGGGACGATCTGTGTGTCCGTGATATAAGTGGGGTGAAAAAAAAAGTGATCAAAAGAGAGAGGAAGGGAAAAAAACTCGGAATCGAGCCGCTGTTGCAAAAGGCAGCCTACTGGTGTGGCGCCGAGATAAGACACACAGTATATATACATATACAGTATATACACATATATAAACACACAGTGCGGAGCATTGTAGCTAGATGGAATAAATATATAGATATATAAACATAAACACACCCAGTGCGGAGCATTGTAGCTAGATGGAATAAATATGTAAATATATAAACACACACAGTGCAGAGCATTGTTGCTAGGTGGGATGAAACAGCACAACCGTCTACTTAGTTATTCTACATGGTATGATTATGTGCCCATACATATTCTCACTCTCCATAGCGACCGGTATTTTCCTAGTTGTATGCCGGAGGGGGACCATTGTGTAAGTCTATTGCATCTTTTGCATTCAAAAAACTATTAGTTTGTTACGTCTTTTTGCTATCTCTGCGAGCAGCCCTGCTTAGGTTGTACAGTCTGACAGCCGTTGGTAGGAAGGACCTGGAAGTTGTGTCATTTGTGTAGAATTAGTAATATCTTTCAGCTTTTTCCTTTGTGCTTTATCAAGCCAGTTTATATTAAAATCACCCATTAGCAATATTTCCTTTCTTTCATATTTCTTTAAGATTTCGGCCAAACCAGAATAAAAGTCATTAGTTGCATTTGGTGGGCGATACACCGCGAGTACAATGAATGACATTTGGGGAGACAGCCTTATTGTGACCCCGACACATTCCAGGGTTTGATCGCAGGTGTCTATCTGGTAACTGTCAATGCTGTCTTTAACGTAAATCAAACCCCCGCCCCCTTTTCCTTTCCCTCGGTCTCGTGTGTAAACATTGTATCCGGGGATTGTAAACGCAGATAGAGGAGTCATGGTGTTCATCCAAGTTTCTGTGAGACACAGATAATCCAGATTTGAGTCCATGAGTAAATGTTCCAATTGTTCTGTTTTTGAAATGACGCTGCGTATGTTTTAATGTCCTCCAAATATTCCCTTTGGCTTTGTTTGCGGGTTCCACAGTACAGATGCATGATTGACAGTTTGAAAAAGTTTGGTTTTGTATTGTTTGAAGGCAGCGGCCATCTGTAACGAGTTTAGTTGGTTACAGCAGCTGTTGCTGTTTGTTGTCTTAGCCACATGGTGTGCGTTATCTTGAAACATTGTGATGAAATCGTTTCGGATCCAGGTCACCGGTGCTGCTGCTGTTGTAATCACCTGCTGCGGCTACTGGGCGTCCACCGGTCCGGGGTTCAGGTGAACGTCTCCACAGAGCAGTAAAATAATGCAGAGTAAAGCGGCATTACCCCGCTGGACTTTTGTCGGAGCAGCTCTCCGTGTGTGATGCACGTTATGCTTAGTTTGAGCAAGCGCCCATCCTCCATCCAACACGTTGGAGTAGATGATGTACTGGCTCCAAGAGTCCAGGGGTACAACTGGTCGGTCAGATGGATCAGCTGGATGAGTTCCTGTGCGTCCGCAGACAGCAGCCCAGCTTCCATACAGTTGCGTGGTAGTGAGAGCCATCAAGTAGAGCGCTACGATTAACACATTAAAAGCCTGGGCATTGACACATTTTGTTGATGGCCGCAGAGTTCAGGTTATTAGTGCATTTGTCAAGTCAGGCGGCTTCCTAGATTTCATTTGAAAAGGTAAAGCATCAGCACCTGCCAAGCCGCTGCTACCTGCTGCCGCCATCTTGTCCGCTATCTTGGTCGCCATCTTGGTCCTCTATTGTGTCCTCTATATATATTGTCCTCTATATATATTGTGTATATATATATATAATATCCATTGTGTCCTCTATATATATATTGTGTCCTCTATATACTGTATATTATTATTTATCATACAGGTTTTAGGTTTTTGTTTTTATCATCACCGTTGTTTTATTCTTTTAGTAACCCCCAATCTTATCTTATTGTTGTATTTTTTATAGTACTATTTATTATAGCACTCTCTCTAATGGTTGGTTTGATGTGACTTTCAGTTTCTTCCTGTGTTGTCTATTGTCTCAGGTGTTTGCACAACTTGGTGCATCAATGTACAAGTTGCTTTTGAAATCAATTGCAACTTGAGAGATAAATAAAGTTGTTTGAAATGAATTGAATTGAACTGAAATGGACAAACGCTGTGTGCCACCACCCATCCCTCAGTTTGATGAATTTGTATGAAATTTAGTTTCATGCTTCAAACAGAGGTCCTCATAATAAAGCTAAAGGTCGCTATGTTGGTGTCTCTATTCAGCGCTATAGTCACCAATGTCACGGTCACAGCACGTTTCATTTTATCAACTACAACCCATGGAAAAAAGTATGGAATCACTACTCCTGGATGTTGATTTAGCTGTTTGATATTATAATGGGAATATCAAGCTATTTTATGGATTCACAAAAATAAAGTAAATTATTAATAGCTTTTTGAAGTCTCAATCATGACAACAAATAATTCTGTAATTTGAATTTCTGAAACAAATATAGTTAAAACCAGAAGTTTGCTGACACTATAAAAACACCTTTCTTCCCTCACTGTCCGACATTCAATCAGACTAAACTTTTCCTTTTTTAGGTTGATTACCAAAATTATTTATTTGCTAAAAACTTTTGTTTGATAAATTTTTTTTGAAAATTTGTTTATTACTTAGTCTAGTTTTAGTCTAGTTTAATGTCAGACAGTGAGAAAAAAAGGCTTTTTATACAGTGTCTGTCAGGGGTGTCCAATCATGTGCCATGGAGGGCCAAGACTCTGCAGGCTTTACCTCCAACCAGTGTCTTCAACAGCAGATTCCACTGAATTTCTTCCAACTGGTTGCTGATAAGTGAAAACACCTGCTGAAGAGAAAACCTGCAGGGTCTTGGCTCTCCATGGCACATGATTGGACACTCCTGCTGTATGTACATGCACAAATAAACTAATCTACTACTACTACTACAAGTCTAAATATGTACTTTAATGTGTCATCAAGACTGCTTGAAGGCTTTAGAAGAAGAAGCCAGCTCTTGTCATTTGGTCCATAACAAAATTACATTTCTCCTATCTACATCATATGTAGAGTCAGAGGGGTCACTGCCATCACAAACAACTTCTCCTTCCCCCATTCTATTATACTGAGCACCGTCGCCAAGTGCTTGCTCACAGGGGATCGCCTGATTGCTGGGGTCTTTCTGCAACTGTGGGGGTTCCCCCTACAGTTGATAGTGCTATGAGATGACTGTTGTTGTGAAATGGTGCTATATAAATAAAGTTGAATTGAATTTTCTCTACCAGACCATCTAGTGGACAAAACATATACAACATGCTGATTTTTACAAGGGTATTTAATGTGTATTTTTTTTCCCATTTCAATAAATGCACTGTCTCTTAAGAAATATCAATGATCATAACTCAAAAAAATAACAAACTGAGGTGACTACAGTGAATGTGTCTGTGTTACTTGGTGTGCTTGTACTACTATCCATTTTTATTAAGAAATAATACATTTTCAACAGTCTTATACTGTCCCAGCATACTCAACTCTGGCCTTATTCTCACGCAGGGCACAATGGCAATAGTGCCTCAGCATAATGATGCGTAATAATGAAACACAACAAGACACTTCCCCTTGCAAATATAAAGGAAATTGAAAGCTGGGATTCAAACTCAGGTCTCCCACTTGCAAAATAAATGCATTACCACTAAGCCATCACCTCAGTTAACCTGAAAAGTCCATGTTTTTGGTGCTGGCTCCATCTGAAAATTGGCTGTGACAAATCCCTTACACAGTCAAATATGACTACACAAAACCTGAGGGATGGGGATTTCAATTGGGTATCGCTGCTCTTTGTTTCATGTTGCGTGCAAAATCATGAACAGCTTCCTGACCCAGTCACGTGGTCTGATGTCAACACATATGTCACAATACATGCCTCACCAAATATTTCCTGGATAAGTTCGGAGCACCGGTGCCTGCCTTCCCAGCACTAGTTTAAGTACTTTGTTTGGTTGAATAGTATTTTTGTGTGTTGACCAGGTGACACTCATGTACCTTTAATTGTCTGTCCTGCGCAGGAGTACTCTGTCTTTCCACTGTGGCAATTGGGAACTTGTTATATTTTGTTAACCATCATTCTGTCATTATTTCACTGCCCATGTTATCTTTCTTTCAGGTTGAGATACTGGGCCAAGGCTTTAGTTTGTAATTCTATATACATCACTGCAGGTAACCTTTGTTAGACACACTTAGGTTTAGAGGTACTACTCTCTTTTGTATCTCAGTTTGGTTATATTTCTTTCTTTGGTTTAAGTAGTACCTTTCTAGGCCTTTGTTCTCCAACCATTTTATGTATTTATCATTTTGGCAGAAATCCTCTTTTAATTCGTTAAAATGTAATTTTGCTTTGACAACCACAAAGGTCTGGTTATTTGTTACACCCCTCTCACCCCTAGACTGAGGGGTCAAAACATCCACCCACAAGGACACTGACCACCGCCTCTCCTCCAGGACTACAGCACACAGAAATCTGCAAGCTGGCAAAGCTGACCAGAAAACAACAGTAATGAAGATCTCATGTTTAAAAAAATTATAATACAATGCTGCCGCTCAGCACTTGCACGTGTAACATCTAAATTTATCCAGGGTTTTCTGGATATTTGTGGATCATTTTTTTCTTTAGCACATTACCTATTTGACACAAGGCTTTGAAATTTACTGTAATTAAAATCATACCATTAGTAGACTGCTGTATCAGGTACATTAAAGGCTAATGGCAGCTAGTGCCACATTACTGTGACAAAGTTGGTGAGAGGTTGGTAGCGTTGTCCTGCTTCCTCAGGGTTTTCGGGGGGGAGTTGCTGTGACCGGCCACCCTCTTCGTATGTTCCCTGACAAACCACTCACATGCACACACTTATTTTGCACGCGCTCTCACGTATACACACACACATGTCTCTCCTTTAACAGGTGCGGATACCAGACTCGTGTTGAGACCTCTACAGTGGAAGAAAGAGTCTGTCTTCTGTTTGGTTCAGATGTTAGCCTCTTTGTCTTCCTTGTTTGTTTCTTTCCCCCTCCCCACCCCTCCTTTC
Organism: Pholidichthys leucotaenia; assembly: GCA_020510985.1. Taxonomy (NCBI): domain Eukaryota; kingdom Metazoa; phylum Chordata; class Actinopteri; order Cichliformes; family Pholidichthyidae; genus Pholidichthys; species Pholidichthys leucotaenia. The sequence continues at coordinate 257,159,147 of CM035839.1, forward strand.
CCCATTAAATTGTTTTACCCAGAAAGAATCCCACTGGGGGGGGGGGGGGGGCTTTTATGGGTAAAACAATTTATATAAAGTATTAAACATTATTACAAGAGGAGTTTATATATAATGTACAGTACATACTGTATAAACCTCCTTTTGGCAAAGTAAATCTGTTTGACACAATAAGGGAAGCAGATTTCTGTTCTGCTCACCTAGCTGCCTGACAGGACAAGGGAGAAAAAAGGCTAAAGGTTGCTAGTGCTACATTATGGTGACAAAGTTGGTGAGATCACACAGTTAGTCACCAGTTAACATCTTTCATAAACAGTGTTGGAAATAATGCGTTACTGACGCCACTACTTTTGCAGTAGCATGCTGTGTAACGAAATTACTGTTTAAAAATTCAGTAATATGTTACAGTTACTGAAATTTGACCAGATGTGTTACTCACGTTACTCACTTTATTAATATGGATAGATGTTTTTAGTGCAAATAAATACAAACTCACCCTACCTAGCTGATGCAACCATCAATCAACCTGTTGCAAAACAGCTTCACTACTGAGTGGAGGAAAAGATGAAGCTACTTTGTTTTTGTGGAAATAGATTATTTTTCTTTTGTCACGGTTAAGGACAAAAGCATATTGGTGGGTTGCAAGCTAAATGTGGTTGAGACCGACTGCAGTCTCCAGAAGTGCCTAAGAACAGCAACAAGGTCCTACAAAGCTAGTGCTATGCTATGCTAAGCTAACACCGTGCTAGTGGATTTTCGCTATCTGAACACCCACAGCTGGATTTCGAGTACAGGTATGGATCTGGACAGTTTGTGACCCAGCAAGAATTAAACTGACTGATTGCCAGATACGTTGTTACAGAATGAAGATCTGATGTCATTTTCCATCAGACAGCTGAGACTGTGATCCATTGAAGTTAAAACACATTTACTTGCTAACTGAATAAAGATGATTAAAAAAATGTATCTGCTCTCCAAAAGGACTGGGTCATGTCTCTGTCACAGCAGACATTTGGACTGTGGATAATGGACATTTTCTTTGATCACTGCACAATGGATTAAATTTATAATATTAAATCAAAATCAAATCAAATCAACTTTTATTGTCATATTGCTGTACATACAACTGTAGTGCAGGCAAGATGAAATTGCATTTCTCTTGGCATCAATATAAGTAAAAAGAACATGATTTAAGACACACTCACACATATCCTCACCCCCACCCCACCACAGCCATTCACACTTCCCTGAGACATACTTGAAAACTAACCAGAACTATGATATACAAATAATATACATAATGTCCATAAGGTGCAGTAGTATGTATGAGAGATTCCTGACCAGCTGTTCAGCATCCTAACAGCTTGTGGAAGGAAGCTGTTAATCAGTCTGGTTGTTCTGCCTCTGATGCTCTGGAATCGTTTGCCAGATGGCAGAAGCTCAGAGTGATTATGCAGAGGGTGAGATCGGTCCTTGACAATGTTCAGTGCCCTGCTCCTACAACGGTTCTGAAAAAGTTCTTGGACAGACGGGAGGGAGACTCCAATTACCCTCTCAGCCCCCTTAACTATCCTCTGCAGGGCTTTTTTAAGATAAGATAAGATAAGATAAGCCTTTATTAGTCCCACAATGGGGAAATTCCAGGATTGCAACAGCACAGGGATAGCAACACTCAGAGCAATAATCAGAAGGCAAGAAAAAAAACAAGAACATCTAGTAAACATATGTACATATTACTAACTAACTAACTAACTAACCTGCACTTATATAGCGCTTTTCTAGTCACAAAGACCACTCAAAGCGCTTTCATTAATATAACTAACCCTCTATTCTAAGGGCCTATAGGAAACAAATATCTAGGGACAATTTAGAACAGCCAATTAACCTAACATGCATGTTTTTTGGCATGTGGGAGGAAACCGGAGAAATCCCGGAGTAAACCCACACAACACGGGGAGAACATGCAAACTCCACACAGATCACTGTTGGTCGGGGGCTGGGATCGAACCCACGATCCCACGATCCCCACAATCCCCCGGCCAAGGGTAAACTGTGCTGCCGCAGTGCTAACCACTGCGCCACCGTGCAGCCCAAGTAATTTATATTACTATAAATATATATATAGACACACAGTGCGGAGCATTATGGTTGGTGAATGTGCAGCAGAAAGTCTAAGTTCTCTCTCCGCGGATGCGGCTGGCCAGCTGGAAGTCTTTGGGCATGATGGTGACTCTCTTAGCGAAGAAGAGACCCACCAGGTAGGCCTCTCTGGTCTCCTGCAGAGCCATGACGGCGAAGCTCAGGAAGTGCAGGTGGGTTTTGAAGTCCTGAGCGATCTCCCAGGCGCTGGATGGGCAGCTTACGGATGAGCAGCTCCGTGGATTTCTGGTAGTGACGGATCTCTCTCAGAGCCACGGGCCTGTAACGGCAAGGCCTCTTCACTCCGCCGGTGGGCGGAGCGCCTCTCCAAGCAGCCCTGGTGGCTAGCTGCCTCCTGGGGGGGCTTCTTCCTCCAGTAGATGTTACGGGCGGTCTGCTTGGTTCTTGCCATCGCTCTTTATTATTCTGTCTTATATTTCTTGCACGCCGCCTAAACTTCAGCCCGCCACCCGCGTCGTTTTCGCTACAGCTCCCGGTATGTCGAGTTTCCCATTAGCACCGGGCGGCGGCCAAGTGCTAGCTAACACCAGCTCCTCCCCGCTGCAATGTCTCCCGCTGCAAACAGTGGCTCCGTCCGCCGACCCGGGAGATCCCCGGGGCGATCCGTGCGTCCATGATATATATACAGAGTGAAAGGTGTAGAAAGAAGAAGGAAGATAAAAAAAAGGCTGTTGCAACGGGCAGCCGACTTGTGTGGCGCCGCCGGTCCGGCGGAACCGGAACCGGAATATGAATTTTGTCTGACATACTGCAGCTGGAGTACCATGTAGCAATGCAGTACGTCAGAACACTCTCCACCACACCTCTGTAGAAGGTCCTGAGGATGCAGATGGGGAGAGAGGCCTGTTTGAGTTTCCTCAAGAAGTGCAGTCTCTGCTGGGTCCGCTTCCTGATCCCCAAGGAATTCTTGCTCCAGGTCAGGTCCTGCGAGATCTGCACTCCGAGGAACTTGATGTTCTCCACTCTCTCCACTAAATGGCCGCCGATGCTGAGAGGGACGTGTTCAGGCCGTGACCGCCGGAAGTCAATAATCATCTCCATCGTTTTGTCAACGTTGAGCACCAGATTGTTCTCCCTGCACCAGCCCTCCAGGTCTCTCACTTCTTCCCTGTACATTGATTCCTCATCCCTCTGAATAAGTCCTTAAAGGTACTTAAGGACTTAAGGAATAAGTACTTAAGGAATAGGTACTTAAAGGTAAGAAACTGACAGCTTTATGCAGTGTTGCCAACTCACTCTGTTTCCCTCTCTCTCATTCCACACAAACCCTATTTCTCACTCCAAAATGAGGAAATTACTGGCAATTTTGTGTTGATTTTCTTCAGATTTTTCCCACAATCAGAACTCTCAAAGCAGGATAAAGCAGATTGACCATGTTCTAAAAGCTCTGAAACAGTCTGTTTTCAGCGTGACATTAATAAGCCCCGAAAGTAATCCATTAATTAAATTATCTAGCTATGTGTGCAAGATAATTTAAGTATGCATTTAAAAGAAACGTGAAAGTTATTTTTTCCAAGTAACTAGTTACTTTAATCATGCAGTAATTGGTAAGTAACTCAGCTACTTTTGAAAAGAAGTAACTAGTAACTGTAACTAGTTACTATTTTTAGTAACTTGCCCAACACTGCTCATAAACTAGGTTTACCATACTTGTATTGTTTGTTTCAACCAGTATAGTACATTTTGTTCTGTAGTCTGCAGATACTTACTATCCAGGGTTTGTTTGTATTTTGCTTTAAATTTGATTACAGTTATATATTAATAACTTGGTTTTAAATAAAACACAACAAGTAGCAGGTTTAATTATAGTTTACTGGTTCATAATGCTTTAATTAATCATCATTTCATTTGACACAGGACCAAATTAGGCTGGTGAATTTTTTCAATCTATTGATTGATTGAAAAAATTCACCAGCCAAATTTGGTCCTGTGTCACTTATCTCTCCATGTCTCCCAGGGCCAAAGGAGGAAGTGCGGGTTCACTTCCTGTATTTATAGTTTCCAGTCCTAGTTAGTGATGTCACTGGAAGAGACCATCTATGAGGGATTTGTTTAATTTAATTAAAATAGATTATTTGATTTTCTTTAATGATTGTCTGTATGGTTTTCTAGGTCTGAAATATTATGATAATATTTAGTGTTAACAGTGGTTGATTGTGAAATGGAGTAACCATTATTCAAAGATTCAAAGAATTTATTTGTCAATACTACTATACGTACAGGACATACAGGAGAATTGAAATGGCATTTTTCTCTCGCTTCAGTGGTGTGCATAATATAAAAAGGAATAAGGCAAGAAAAAAAGAAACCAACAACGACAGCAGTCTATGTACAGTAATGCAACCGTAGTGCAAATGTCGACAAACGATAGACCCAGACCTCCCATAGTGCAGATAGAGATAAATGATTAACAATGATAAAACCCAGCAATCCTATATACAGACAACAAGAGATGTAATACCCATAGCTGCAGTTCAATGCGGTAGTGTAGGTGCAGATAGTAACAGATAGGACTGGACATGATCAGTATTGCAATGACAGACAGACAGCAACAGATATGGCATTTGTGCAAATGGTTGCTGTTAAAGTGCAGAGACATATAGCAGCAAAAGTATTACTGTTGATGTGCCAGTCTTTCTGTGCCAACAGCTGAGGTAGTTATTGTGCGGATGATTGCATTACCCCTGGGGGTGGGGATGGGGGAGCGAGTGGAAAGAGTTCAGGGTCCTGATGGCCTGATCAATGAAGCTGTTAAGCAGTCTTGTGGAGCGGGCCCAGAGGCTTCGGTACCTTTTCCCCAAGGGCAGGGGGCTGAAGACGGAGTGTGAGGGGTGGGAGGTGTCATCTGTGATATTGATGGTGAGCGGGTGAGGCAGGTGAGGCAGGTGAAGTAGATGTCTGAGAGAGGCGGCAGAGGGGCACCAATGATCTTGCTGGTTGCTTTCACTGTGCGTGGTAGTGTCTTCTGGCAGGAGGCGGTACAGCTTCCATGCTACACCATGATGGAGCTGGTGAAGAAGCTCTCAATGGTACCCTGGCAGTAAGAACACATGATGGGGGGTGGGACTCATGCTCTCCTCAGTTTGCAGAGGAAGTGGAGGCGAGTTTGAGCCTTCTTAGCCAGTGAGGTGGTGTTGTTGGACCAGGAGAGGTCCTCAGAGATGTGCATCTCCAGGAACTTGGTGCTGCTCGCCCTCTCCACAGCTGCACCATCGATGATCAGAGGGGGGTTCTGTGTGTGACCCCTCCTGAAGTTACCACAATCTCCTTGGTTTTTCCTATGTTCAGGAAGAGGTTATTGTCTTTGCACCACTGGACCAGTTGGCTCACCTCATTTCTGTAGCTGGCCTCCTCGTTGTTGGTGATGAGACCCACCAAAGTTTGTTGTCTGCAAACTTTGTGTGTTTTTTTGGACTTTTGCTCTTCCCTCCGGGTCACCTTTTCAAGGGAGGAACTACTTTTACTTAGACTATCTTCCAATGCAACTTTTCCGCCGGTTTCTGCTGATCTGAAGTCTTTTCAGGTGATTTTAGTTGTGGGAGCAGCGGCCATTGGCACTGGCCGGAAACGAAGGTGGCGTGGTAAACGTGCCGGTGCGTTAGTCAGGCTGAGGAAACGAGGATATTGTACGCCGCTTCCATCGATCCATCTGGCGAATGTCCGCTTTTTGGTGAATAAAATGGATGACCTGCTGCTCCTGACCCACAAAAACTTGGATTTTAGCAGATCTGCCGCCCTGTGTTTCACAGAGTCCTGGCTGAGTGAACACATCCCGGACAGCGCGGTTCGCCTGGATGGATTCCAACTGTTCCGTGCTGATCGCAGCCGAGAATTCTCTGGAAAGACTAAAGGTGGGGGAATCTGCTTCTACATAAACAAAGGTTGGTGTACTGATGTCACAGTGTTGAAGAAGTCTTGCAGCCCTAACTTAGAGTCACTGTTCATAAATTGTAAACCCTTTTATTCACCGTGAGAGTTCTCCTCATTTATTCTGGTCGGAATCTATATCCCGCCTGTTGCTTGTACAACGGTGGCCCTGCAACATCTTGCTGACCAGATAGCAGACGTGGAGGAAAAACATCCAGACTCTCTGCTTATCATTCTGGGTGATTTTAATAGAGCTAATCTCACAAATGAACTTCCTAAATACAGACAGCATATTAAATGTCCCACTAGGGACACAAATATACTCGACCACTGCTACACAGTTTTAAGAAACACCTATCATGCTGTCCCCCGTGCAGCTCTGGGTGTTTCTGACCACTGTCTGCTTCATCTTATTCCAACATATAGACAGAAACTAAAAACTTCCAAGTCTGTAGTAAGGACTGTGAGGAAATGGATGGAGGAATCAAAGCTGGAGTTACAAGCCTGCTTTGACTGTACAGATTGGAGTGTTTTTGAAGATGCAGCCATTAACCTTAATGAACTCACTGATACTGTGACATCATACATTAGTTTTTGTGAGGACATGTGTGTGCAGACCAAGACTTTCTGCACATACAACAACAATAAACCCTGGTTCACTCCTAAACTCAAGCAGTTACGTCAGACCAAGGAGGAGGCATACAGGACTGGTGATTGGACTCTGTACAAGCGGGCCAGAAACATGCTGACGAAGGAGACCAGGCTTGCTAAGAGGAGCTATAGTGAGAAGCTACAATAAAACTTCTCAGCCAACAACTCTGTTTCCGTTTGGAGAGGCCCGCAGAATATTACCAACTACAGGAGACCATCTCCACACCCTGTGGAAAACCTCCAGCTGGCTAACGACCTCAACAGCTTTTACTGTAGGTTTGAAAAGAACCTACAGTTTTCACCTTCTACCAATACAATAGGATTATCTGCAGTCCCAGAAACTCCATTCCCCCTCCACTCTGACTTTCCACCAGCACTAACGATCTGCGAAGAGGATGTGCAACGAGTCTTTCAGAGACAAAAGATCAAGAAGGCTGCAGGTCCTGATGGTGTGTCACCATCCTGCCTGAGAGTCTGCTCTGACTAGTTGGCCCCCATCTTCACACGGATCGTTAAAAGATCACTGGAGCTGTGTGAAGTGCCTTCCTGCTTCAAATGCTCCATCATCATTCCAGTTCCCAAGAAACCCTCTGTTACAGGATTAAAGGACTACAGACCTGTCGCTTTGACCTCTGTGGTCATGAAATCCTTTGAGAGATTGGTGCTGAATCACCTGAAGGTCGTCACAGACTTTCTGATGGACCCACTGCAGTTTGCCTATCGGTCAAACAGGTCAGTGGATGATGATGGGACTACATTACATCCTGCAACACCTCGACTCCCCAGGGATGTACACCAGGATCCTGTTTGTCGACTTTAGCTCAGCGTTCAACACCATTATTCCAAGCATCCTTTATCAGAAACTTCTCCAGCTTAGGGTGCCCCCCCCCCACCTGCCAGTGGATCTCCAGTTTTCTGACTGACAGGTGGCAACAGGTGAAGCTAGGGAGAATTACATCTAGCTCCCAAATAATTAGTACTGGCGCTCCCCAGGGGTGTGTCCTTTCCCCACTGCTCTTTTCCCTTTGCTTCAACGACTGCACCTCAGAGGACCCTTCAGTGAAGCTCCTGAAGTTTGCGGACGACACCACAGTCATCAGTTTGATCCGGGATGGTGATGAGTCTGCATACAGGCGGGAGGTGGAGCAGCTGATCCACTGGTGCGGCCGGAACCATCTTGAACTTAATTCAGCCAAAACGGTGGAGATGACTGTGGATTTTAGGCGACACCCTCCTTCATTTCTCCCACTTACCATTCTCAACAGTACAGTGTCCAGTGTGGACTCCTTCAGGTTCCTGGGTACCACAATCTCCCGGAACCTGAAGTGGTCCTCCCATATAGACACTGTCCGGAAAAAGGCCCAGCAGAGGTTGTTTTTTCTGCGTCAGCTCAAGAAGTTTGATTTGCCTCAGGAGCTGCTGGTTGTTTTCTACACCGCCATCATCTAACTGTACAATCTAACTGTATTAACGGAACAAGGTTTCACAGCTTTAACTGAGGAGCAGAAATTCTCAAGGATGATGACATTGCAAAACAGGATGGCTTTAGATTTAACATTAGCTGCACAAGGAGGAGTGAGTCATGTTATTGGCCAGGAGTGCTGCATACATCCCAGATTTTAATCAGAATCTCTCTCACATTATTAGCCATTTAAATGACATTTTACACTTACAACACACTTTAGATGAAGATAAGGGTTGGAGCCCCTGGGATTGGTTTCAAAGTGGAACTTGGTGGCAAATTCTTTTGAAGTGGTTGACCCTATTGATTGTGATATTGGTCTTATTCAGTGTGCTCTTCATGTGTGTTATTCCCTGTATGAGATCTATGATTACACGGGCCATTGTTCATCATACTTTTCTGTTGCAAACTGTTATGTTGAAACTTGAGTGTAAAGGACAATATGCAGCTCTTTCAAAAACTGATGATGACTGTGAAGATTGTGAATAATCTCCTGTATAATTGGAATATGATGCAAATGATGGGCATGTAGAAAATCGAGAGAAGTTACATGTTTCTGATGAATAAAAACATCCCTAAATGAAAACTGTGATAAAAAATGATAAAACAGGAGGGAAATGTCAGAAAATTGTTTATCATGCATGTTCAATCATTTATCATTTTATAATTACTAACATCATTATCATTATCATTGCATAACCATCTTATATGATTAAAATGTATGCTGCATGCATCTTCTATGAGTTTATAGCATACTATATTGTTTCTCTGTAATAAGTGGACCCATTGAGTGTCCTTCATTAAGATGTGCTTAGAAGTCAAAGTGTCTCACCAGACCAGACTATGTATATGATAAGGGGTCTGGGAGTGAGGGAGAATTAATCTTGTTTTCCTATGAAATGCTGTGACTATGATTAACTTGGAGTCTGGGGCACACCTGCAAGGCCATGTTTTCAGTCCAGGCCAGTGTTTCGTATACTCATATTATGTGAATTGTATCCAGTAGATGTTTGTGTGACTGACTATGTATAAATACTTCCTGATTGTTTTTTATGGCCAGTGCTGCATTTTCTGTTAAAAGTATGGCACTCCTTGCAAGTAAAGAGCTCATATAAGGAATATACTTGTGTCATGAATCTTATTTGAGGTAACGAACCAACATACGATCACTCTAAAGTTTCAAGATTCTGACATACTTGTCAGTGTCTGTTTTTCCATCACTGTTTGGTTTTGATCTGCCACTAAACAGGACAAGACCAGACTGCAGCGGATCATCAAGTTTGCGGAGAGGATCATTGGTACCGACTTACCCTCTATTGAGAACTTATATCGGTCCAGAACCAGGAGACGGGCGGGAAACATCTCTGCTGACCCGTCACACCCCGGCTACAAATTGTTTGAACTTCTACCTTCTGGTCGACGTTACAGATCACTGAAGGCTAAAACCACTCGTCACAGGAACAGTTTCTTTCCCCAAGCTATTACTCTGATGAACTCTTAACATTCACCTGGTCCTACCTGCTGTTGTACTCATGACTTTTCTTTCATTCTTACACTGCACATAACTCTCACACTGCATTTTACTCCACTCACATTATATTACTGAATTTGAGTTCATATTGTAATACTGAATGTCTGTATATTTTTCATAATATTTTTGCAAAGTGTGGATAGTCTGAGTAAATTACTGCACATATTTCTGTATATATTTGCCTTCTTTTGTAGAAATGTGGATAGACTGTAAATTACTGTACATACTCTGTTGTCATTGAAATCTTATTTAAATCTTACACCTGAACAAACAAGAGTAAGTTTTAGTCAAAGTCAGATTCCTTGTATGTGTAGTGCATACTTGGCCAATAAAGCTGATTCTGATTCTGATTCTGATTCTGACTTGATGATGTGGTTGGTGTTGGGAGACTGGTACACAGTCATGGGTCAGCAGGGTGAAGAGCAGTGGGCTGAGCACTCACCCTTGTGGGGCCCCAGTGCTTAGTGTGATGGTCTGGGAGGTGTTGCTGCCAACCCGCACATTCTGTGGCCTCCCTGTGAGAAAGTCCATCACCCAGTTACAGAGAGAGGTTTTGAATCCCAAGTGTCTGAGTCTTTGTATTAGGTGCTGGGGGATGATTGTGTTGAATGCTGAACTGAAGTCCAAGAACAGCATTCGCACGTAGGAGTTTTTTGAGTCCAGGTGGGTGAGGGCTTGATGGAGAGCAGCAGCGATGGCATCGTCTTCTTATACACAATTGGGTTCCTATTAAAAGTACCTCACTTGCCTGTTGTTACGGCCCACGGCCTTCTGTTGCTTTATTTTGACAATGTTGCTCATCTTTGTGTCATGGGCAGTGAGAGCGCGCCCCTCCCCTCCTGCCACACGTTCACTAATTCATCATTGCACCTGAAGCAGAGGACACACCTGTGCCAGCTCATCTGCCAACGTATTTAAGGAGGCCTCCTCCGCGCGGTCAACGCTGGCTCATCTGGGTATACTGCCCTAATTCAGGCAAGCAGGTCGTTTCTGAACTTGGCTTAGACACGTTGTCTAAACTGTAATCTCCCCTCTCGTTACAGGTTGCTGCCATCGTGCGGGTGTGTCTCGGGACTGCGTGCATTCTCCTGCCACCTCATCACCTTCCCAGCAACGAATCTTCACCCGGTCAGGCACTTCTAGCTCATTTCCCCTTCCCTACTGGTTTGTCTATTCCCTGCTGGAGTCCTGCTGGTTCTCCCTCAAAGTCCCGAGTAAGTGGTAATTTGACTCTCCCCTTTTCCCAACTTTGCTTCTCCGCTGACAGCTCTTGCTTCCTCTTCACAGGTGGATTGGATCTTCTGGCGAGTGGCTGTTCAATTGTGTGCTGTTTTCTGCATTTAATAAACTCTTGAATGTTTCCCCCTTGTGTGGTTCCATCCTGTGCTAGCATTGTGCACGTGAGCTGTCAGCTTAATCATGACAGAACAAGCCAGCCTGAATGATAGCTCAGCCGGTGCCTCATCACAGAAGCTGTCAGCTCTGGATTGCTTGTCAGCGACCGAGCACCAGCTCGCTGTGCTAACGCAACAGGTATCGAATCTTATCCAGCTTTGGTCTCAATCGTCTCCCCCGGCTCCGCCTCCTCAGCCTTCTCCCTGCGCTATGGTGCGTCGTACCACTTCCATTCCCACACCTACCCTGTACGCGGGGGAGGTGGGGAAATGTAAGAGTTTTTTAATCCAGGTACATATGTATTTGGAGGAGGTTGGGGAGGAGTACCCGGGGGATACGGCCAAGACACAGTTTTTTACACTGTTACTGAAGGACCGAGCCCTTGATTGGGCATGCTCCATGCTAGACAACCCCGAGGGGCGGCGCTATACATTCAGCCAATTTGTTGACGCCTTCACTTGCGCGTTCGAATGGTCCAAGAGTGAGGGCAATATGATGAGCTGCCTAATGGCACTCCTCCAGGGCACCCGGTCAGCGGCCAAGTACTCAGTGGAGTTCCAAGTTGTTGCTGCAGACTTGGGTTGGAATGAAATTGCCTTGCGCAGTGCATTCCTCCACGGGTTAAACAAACAGCTGCGGGACGAGCTGGCGGTTCACCCTGTCCCTAAGACCATCGATAATCTTGTAGCTCAAGCTGTCAGTTTGGATAACCGGCACCGTGAGCACGCGAAGGAGCGCAAGGCCTCCTCTCGCCCATGCGCCACGCACGGACCCGCAGTGACTACTGACTCTGGCGGCGCTGCCTCTTCACCCGAGCCAATGGAGCTCTCGCGGCATCTCACCAATGACGAGCGTTGGCGAAGGCGAAGGGCCGGCACATGCCTGCACTGTGGTTCGCTGAACCACGGCTAGGACGAATGCCGCCAGCGGCCAAAAGACGCAGCCCGTCAGTAACCATGGAGGGTCTGGCGGGCAGGACCAAAAACACTCCCCCCGGTAATTTGTCTATCTCAGCCCTCCTGCAGCTGCCAGGGGTCGAGAGGAGGGTCAAGGCGCTGGTTGACTCGGGGTCGGAGGGTAATTTCGTGTCTGCTGAGTTCGTTAAGCAGGTGGGTATTCCCACACTTAAATTGCCCCTTGATCAGAGAATCACAACCATATCTGGCCGGGAGGTCGCGGTAGTCACACGTAGCATGGTGCCGAGCTCCATCCCTCTTTCCAGGAACCATATCATTTGGTCAGCATTCGCGAGGGCAATGAGTGGAAGACGGCATTTAAGACACACCAGGGGCAGTTCAAATACCTGGTGATGCCCTTTGGGCTCACTAACACTCCCACCGTCTTCCAGCGGTTAATTAACAATGTCCTCTGTGATATGCTGTATCAATTCGTGTTTGTTTATCTTGATGACATCTTAATCTTCTCCTGCTCGCCAGAAGAACATGAAGCCCATGTAAGGGCCATTCTGCAATGGCTCTTGGAGAACCGGCTCTAAGTCAAAGCCAAGGAGTGTGAGTTCTCAACTACATCCACCCCCTTCTTGGGCTTCATAGTAGCCGAGGGGAAACTGATTGCTGGCACTGGAGGAGTGGAGACATTGGTGGGAAGGTGCCATTCACCCCATCATCGTGTGTACCGACCACAAGAATCTAGAATATTTGCGGTCGGCCCACTGATTAAACGCCAGGCAGGCCCGCTGGTTCTTTATTTTTCCAGCGTTTAATTTTACCATCAGTTATTGGCCTGGCACCCAGAATATCAAACCGGATGTGCTATCATGCCAGTTTGATTCCGGGGTGGTAGACCCCCCTTCCCCCCTCCCCCAAACCATCATCCCGCCTCCATGTGTCCTTGGTGCCCTTACTTGGGATATCGAGCGGAGGGTCCGTCAGGCCCAGTCCCAGGAGCCTGTGCCAGTAGGGTGCCCCCGGAATCACCTCTACGTCCCTGCTGCCCTCCGAAGTGACATTCTCCAGTGGGCCCATACCAGCCGTTTCACCTGCCATCCTGGCATCACCCGCACTGTGGACTTTGTCCGGTGGGCATGCTGGTGGCCCATGGCATGGGATGCACGGGACTATGTCAGGGCTTGTCAGACCTGCGTCAGGGGGAAAACGGACTCCTCTCCCCCCTCGGGACTCCTCCACCCCCTTCCCACCCCGGGTAGTCCTTGGTCTCATATCGCCATGGACTTTGTGACCAGACCCCCCCCCCCCCTTCCCATGGGAAGACTGCAATCCTGACAATCGTGGATCACTTCTCCAAGGCGGTGCATTTGGTGGCCCTCCCAAAGCTTCCCTCAGCCTTGGAGATGGCGGTCCTATTAACAGACCACATGATCAAGGTCCACAGCATCCCCATTGACATTGTGTCTGACCGGAGTCCACAGTTCACATCCCAGGTTTGGAGGGTCTTTTGTCGGACACTGGGCACCATGGTGAGTCTCTCCTCTGGGAATCATCCTCAGAGCAACAGGCAGGCAGAGCATGCCAATCAGTCCCTGGAGGCCACCCTGCAGTGTGTAGCAGCCGAGAACCCAGCTTCATGGAGCTCACACCTGACCTGGGTAGAGTATTTCCTCAACTCGGCCGTTTCCACAGCCACTGGACTCACCCCATTCGAGGTGTCCCTGAGGTATACCCCGCCTCTTCTTCCCCTGACCGAAAGGGAGGTGGCGGTTCCGTCTGTAGAGGTCCATGCTCATTGCTGCCGGTGCTTCTGGATGTCTACCCGGGCTGCCCTGGCATGCACCATGAAGAAGTTGGGGACACTGAACATTATTTAATCACCTTTGAAAAAATTGCTTATGAATGTCAATGGCCTAAGAAAGAGTGAGCCCTTCATTTGGCTCCACTTCTTTCCAGTAAAGTTCATTCTGCATATGTTGCAATGGATTTTGATGATACTATGGACTATGCAAAAGTTAAATGTGCTGTCTTGCAAAAGTTTGAAATCAGTGCTGAAATATACTGTGTGAAATGTTGTTCCAGTGTGCTGGGAGAAGAAGAAATGCCTAAAGAACTACAGGTTTATCTTAAAGACTTATATGGTAAGTGGATGGCTCCAGAATCAAAGACAAAGGATCAGCTTGGAGATGCCATCATTATGGAGCAGTTCCTCAAAGTCCTGAAACCTAAGTTGCGAACTTGGATTAAAGAACACAACCCACAGACCTTTAAAGAAGCAGCAAAAATGGTGGCGACATTTCTAGCAGCACGCCGTCCAACAAAAGACTACTTACCAGATAAGACATGTCAACCCACACTGTCATGGGCTTCCTCCGGTAGACAGAAACAAATGGACTCTGAGGCACAGGCAGAACTCCAGCATAGCATAATTTATTAAATAAAAACTCAAAAAACCCAAACACAGCATGAGGACTGAAAATGATTAATGACACGATGAAACAAACACAGACAAGGGAAACACATGAAACATGACAATGAGCACACAGGACAACAATGCAGGAGCAATACAGAGAGGGTGGTGGCTATGGGTACGGAAAACATGAGGAGATGGAACAATAGGTGAACAGATACACACAACACCTCAAGACCAGACAGGGTCAACCCAACCAGAAGACAGTGACAGAAAACTCAGGGGAACAAAGAAAGCAATAAATGCAAATGATAATCATGCATAAACATAGAAAAAAAAATAAATGAGCATTGAGTGTGGTCTTGATCCAATGATCAAGCCCAGATTATGACAGGCCCCCCCTTCAAAAGCAGATTCTAGATGCCCTTCAAACCAAGCAGAGAATACCCAAACAGGAGGGAGGAGGGGAATGCAGGCATGGTGGGGCAAAATGAGAACACAAACAAAGGAAAAATGTTCATCAGGTGGTCGACCAAAGTCCCTGGACCACCGGACTGATGGACATGACACATCTGGTGGCCTACCAAAGTCCAAGGACCACCAGATGAATGAACACAGGGAGTCAGGTGGCCTACCAAAGTCCAAGAGCCACCAGACTGAAGAACATGGTGCATCGGGTGGCCTACCAAAGTCCACGGACCACTGGATGGATGAGCATGGCATGTCGGAGTGGCCTATCAGAGTCCATGGGCCACCAGATGGAAGAACAAGGCACCGTGGGAGCACAGAGCCCAGGGGCCAGTTGCAAAAGAGGTCTGAGCTCAGGGAGCAACAACACAAGAGCACAAAACTCAGAAGGTAATATAGTAGCCTTTTAAACTCAGAGGGTGACAACATAGAACCTTGAAACATGGAAGTCTTTTGCTTAGGAGAAAACAAATAATCTTTGGGTTCAGCAGATGGCAGTAGCGGAGCTCTTTGCACACAAGATAACATCAGCGCTTTTTGCTCTAAAGCTGACACAAGAGCTTTTGGCTCAGGAGATAATGCAGACACTTTTAACTCAAGAGACAAAGGCAACATGGAAACTTCAAACTCGGAAGATAACAGAAACTGTAAATTCAGAAGATGGCAACATAGGAACTGTAAAGTCAAGAGGTGACCACATGGGCACTTTAAACTCAGGAGGTAATGAAAATATAGACTCTTTAACTTTAGGAGATAATGATGACATAGTGACCTTAACCTCGGGAGATAATGGCAACTCAGGGACTTGAATCCCAGGAGAAAATGAAAACATAGAAGTTCTAAACTCAGGAGCAAACAACATGGGAACCCTGGAGAAAACAATTTACGAGCATCTTGCCAAGAAGGAAACAAGGCAAGAGTCTTTTGCTCTGAGGAAAACAAAGTAGGAGCCCTTTGGTCTGGAAAAAATAACATAGCTGCTCTAAACTCAGGAAATGACCCGGGAGCTCCTTGTTCTGGGGAAATCAATACGGAGCTCTTTGCTCTGGGGAAATAATATAGGAGCTCTTTGATCTGGGAGAAACAATGTAGGAGTTCTTTGCTCTGGGGAAACCAATACGGGAGCTCTTTGCTCTGGGGAAAATAATATAGAAGCTATTTGCTCTGGTGAAAATGTAGGAGCTCTTTGCTCCGTGAAAAACAATGTAGGAGCTCTTTGTTCTGGGAAAAACAATGTAGGAGCTCTAAACTCTGGAGATAACACTGGAGTTTCTTGTTCAGAAGAAAACTTTTTAAACTCCGGAGGTGTCAACATAAAACCTTTAAACTCCAGAGGTGTCAGCATAAACCTTTAAACTCAGGAGGTGATAACATAGAACATTTAAACTCAGAAGGTGTCAACATGGAACCTTTAACTTCAGGAGGTGTCAACAATGAACCTCCCACCTCAGGAGGTGTCAACACGGAACCTCTAATCTCAGAAGGTGACAACATGGATCATTTAACCTCAGAAGATGATAATATGGACACTTTAACCTCCGGAGGTGAAAATGACAACACAGGTGTTTTAAGCTCAGGAGAAAACAACAGAAGTTTTAAATTCAGTAGACAACATAGGTACCCCTTGCTCAAAAGAAAACAACATGGGGGCTTAAGCTCAGGACATGGCATTGGGGCTCTTTGCTCTGGAGACCACAAAGGAGACTTTTGCTCTGGGGACAACAATATAGGAGTTTTTATCCATGGAGATACCAATACAGGAACTCAACTCCGGAGACCCCAACAAAGGCACTCTTAGGTCTGGAGGCACCAATAAATTAGGTTCTGGCTTTGGAGGTACCAATATACTATAATATAATATAATATAATATAATTTTCTATCAGGCCATTGCTGCCAGCACCGTCTTCTTTGCTGCGACACCAATAGACTTGACAAGATTATCAAGAAGGCTGGCTCTGTGATTGGTCTCAGGCCGGAGACCCTTGAATCTGTGGTGAGAGGAGAACACTGAACAAACTGTGATCCATCATAGACAATCCTGATCACCCTCTCCACCATACACTGGACAGACAGCGGAGCACTTTCTCCAGCAGACTGCTACAGCATCGCTTCCGAACAGCCAGGTACAGGAAATCTTTTGTGCCACATCCCATTTCACTGTACAATAACTCGCTCTAATGTTGAATTAGAGGGGGCAGCTCTGGCGCAGGTGTAGTGTGGCTGACTACTGATCAGAGGGTCAGGGGTTCGATTCCCACTCTGTCTGTAGTCTACATGTCGAAGTGCCCTTGAGCAAGACATTGAACTCCCAGTTGCTCCTGGTGGGTCAGGCCAGCGCCAGTGTATGGCAGCTACGTCGCCATCAATGTGCGAATGGGTGGATAGTAGGATCTGTAAAGTGCATTGGTCATCTAGAGATGAGAATAAAAGTGTTATATACAGTGGGGTAAAAAAGTATTTAGTCAGCCACCAATTGTGCAAGTTCTCCCACTTAAAAGATGAAAGAGGTCTCCAATTTTCATCATAGGTATACCTCAACTATGAGAGACAAAATAAGAAAAAAAAAATCCAGAAAATCACATTGAAGGATTTTTAATGAATTAATTGGTAAGTTCCTCAGTAAAATAAGTATTTGGTCAATAACAAAAGTTCATCTCAATACTTTGTTATATACCCTTTGTTGGCAATGACAGGGGTCAAACGTTTTCTGTAAGTTTTCACAAGGTTTTCACACACTGTTGCTGGTATTTTGGCCCATTCCTCCATGCAGATCTCCTCTAGAGCAGTGATGTTTTGGGTCTGTCACTGGGCAACACAGACTTTCAACTCCCTCCAAAGATTTTCTATGGGGTTGAGATCTGGAGACTGGCTAGGCCATTCCAGGACCTTGAAATGCTTCTTACGAAGCCACTCCTTCGTTGCCCGGGTGGTGTGTTTGGGATCATTGTCATGCTGAAAGACCTAGCCACGTTTCATTTTCAATGCCCTTACTGGTAGAAGGAGGTTTTCACTCAAAATCTCACGATACATGGCCCCATTCATTCTTTCCTTTACATGGATCAGTCGTCCTGGTCCCTTTGCAGAAAAACAGCCCCAAAGTATGATGTTTCCACCCCCATGCTTCACAGTAGGTATGGTGTTCTTTTTCCTCCAAACATGACAAGTTGAGTTTTTACCAAAAAGTTCTATTTTGGTTTCATCTGACCATATGACATTCTCCCAATCCTCTTCTGGATCATCCAAATGCTCTCTAGCAAACTTCAGACGGGCCTGGACATGTGCTGGCTTAAGCAGGGGGACACGTCTGGCACTGCAGGATTTGAGTCCCTGGCGGCGTAGTGTGTTTCTGATGTAACTGTCACGCCGCGCCATTCATCAGCGGCGCCACCTGCTCACGCACCTGCTACTCGTCAGCGGCGAAGGATAAAAGCCGCCTCGCCCTGAGCGTCGGCCTGAAGCCGTAGACTTCATTTCCTTGTATGGACTTCTACCACATTCTCTTCAGCATCCTTATCTCCGGTAAGAAGTTCACTTACCTCATCTCTCCAGTCTGCTCCCCTGTGCACAGGTGGATTCCTCGGCGGCGGACAATCCCGTCCCTCGTCTCTCCTCGCTGCTGCACCGAGCCCTGCAGGTGGCTGTCTCCCGGGCTTCCATCCTTGAAGCGCCAGTCATCTGCCCAAACAAGTAAGCTTCTCTCCCTCGCCTATTCTCCTCCCGTGTTGGTGTGTGCTCATCACCCTGTGTCTGATTTCTCCCATAGGGTTGCCGGCTGAACGGTCTCCTGCCTCTGGGTCCAAAGCAGACGCCACCACCAACACATTAACATTCCGCAGACACACACCCAAACATCCCTGTTGTTAATAAACAGTTTGAACTACTCTGAGCCTGTGTGTGTGCGTCTCCTGAGCCGAACGTTATGTCAGTAGCCTTTGTTACTTTGGTCCCAGCTCTCTGCAGGTCATTCACTAGGTCCCCCCATGTGGTTCTGGGATTTTTGCTCACCGTTCTCATGATAATTTTGACCCCACGGGGTGAGATCTTGCGTGGAGCCCCAGATCGAGGGAGATTATCAGTGGTCTTGTATGTCTT
Source organism: Pholidichthys leucotaenia (assembly GCA_020510985.1). NCBI lineage: Eukaryota > Metazoa > Chordata > Actinopteri > Cichliformes > Pholidichthyidae > Pholidichthys > Pholidichthys leucotaenia. The sequence continues at coordinate 257,178,092 of CM035839.1, forward strand.
CCATTTTCTAATAATTGCTCCCACAGTTGATTTCTTCACACCAAGCTGCTTACCTATTGCAGATTCAGTCTTCCCAGCCTGGTGCAGGTCTACAATTTTGTTTCTGGTGTCCTTTGACAGCTCTTTGGTCTTGGCCATAGTGGAGTTTGGAGTCTGACTGTTTGAGGATGTGGACAGGTATCTTTTATACTGATAACGAGTTCAAACAGGTGCCATTAATACAGGTAACGAGTGGAGGACAGAGGAGCCTCTTAAAGAAGAAGTTACAGGTCTGTGAGAGCCAGAAATCTTGCTTGTTTGTAGGTGACCAAATACTTATTTTACTAAGGAATTTACCATTTAATTCATTAAAAATCCTTCAATGTGATTTTCTGGATTTTTTTTTCTCATTTTGTCTCTCATAGTTGAGGTATACCTATGATGAAAATTGGAGACCTCTCTCATCTTTTAAGTGGGAGAACTTGCACAATTGGTGGCTGACTAAATACTTTTTTGCCCCACTGTAAGTATTTATTTAGCAAATGCAAAGTCCTCAAGCCAAGCAGTTGCCTCCTGGTTTGCTGTATGGAGGGTGTGTAATCCTCCTTCCAGTCTTTGGAGTGGGCAAGCCTCTATGATGTGTTCCATTGTTTGCTCCTCTCCACATGCGCACAGTGGGCTAGGGCTACTGCCCCATCTGTGAAGGCTGGCCAAGCAGGGGCCATGTCCAGTCCTGAAGCGATTGAGTGTAGACCACTGTCTCCTTGGGAGGTTGGTGCCCGGGACCTGTTGGTTGGGGTTTGTCACCAGGTGTTTGTTTGGGACCTCCTTGGTCTCCCATTCCTCTTGCCAAGCTGTCTGGATGGTGAAATCAGCTGGGGGAGGGTTTTTCCAAATTGGCCGTCTGGATGGAAGTCGGGCAGTGGGTGGGGTGTAAATATCTGCATGGATTGGTAAGTGAGGAGAGTCTTTGGCTTTTTGAAGCATCCTTTGAGTTAGTGCTGCTCGCCAGATGTGTGGGGGGGGGCTATGTTTGACAGTACAGGGAGCCAGGGGAGTGGTGTTGAGCGGATTGTCCCAGTTTTGGTTCTCATGGTTGTGTTGAGCTGGGTGTCTACGTGGTGTGTGAAGGATGACCTGGACCAGACAGGGGCACAATATTCTGCTACAGAGTATGAAAGGGCCAGTGCTGAGGTGCGCAGGGTGGAGACTGCCACCCCCCATTTTGCACCAGCAAGCTTGCAGAGCAGGTTGTTTCGTTCCTTCACCTTAGCAGCCATCCCCTTTAAATGTTCCTTGAAGGATAGGGTCCTGTCAAGGGTCACTCCAAGGTAGGCTGGATTCGAGGCATGCTTAAGCTTGAGTCCGCTCAGGTGGATGTTTAGTTCTCTGGCAGCTTTTACATTGTGGAGATGGAATACACTGGAGACGGTTTTTGCTGGGCTTGGTTTTAGGTGCCAGGTTTTGCAGAACTGGTCCACTTTGGCAAGATCTTCCGTGAGCACCCATTCCAGTGACTCAAAGTCTGGTGCTTGGAGTGCCAAACAGATGTCGTCTGCATAGATAAATTTGTGGGATTTTGTAGTGGGCAGGTCGTTTATGTAGAGGTTGAACAGGGTTGGAGCTAGAACTGAGCCTTGTGGGAATCCGTTTTTCTGTGTTCTCCATGCGCTTATGTTCTGACCGAGGTGGACTCTGAACCTTCGGTTGGTCAGCAGGGTTTTTATAATTGCTGTTGCCCAGGCAGGGATCGCCTTTGTAAGTTTCAGGAGGAGGCCTTTGTGCCAGACCGTATCATAGGTGGCTGTAAGATCGAGAAACACAGCCCCTGTCTTCAGTCTGCTCTCGAAGCCATTTTCGATGAAGGTGGTTAGGGCCAGTACTTGTTCTCCTGTGCTGCGGTCCTTGCGGAAACCTGCTTGATCCACACTTAGAATTTCCTCTATTCCTGGGGAAATACGTTGCAGTATTAGGCGCTCCATGATTTTATAAGGAACGCTGAGTAGGGAGATTGGGCGGTAGCTTGCTGGTAGTTTGTGGTCTTTGTCAGGTTTTGGTATGGCAATGACCTTTGCTGTCTGCCATTTCTTTGGGATCGAGTTTGTTTGCATGATCCCGGTTAGGGCTCGGGGGCCAAGATTTTTCATGAATTCTGGGAAGACGTTGTCGTATCCTGCTGCCTTTCCACATTTCAGGCCCTGTAGGACTTTCTCCAGTTCAGCAGCCTCCAAGGGTTCAGGGTTCGTTTCCTCTACGGGCATTTTTTGGTGTTTTTTTTAGCTCAGTTGTAACTGCTCTTCTGGTGTCTTTGTCTTGGGGTGCTTTGGCGATGGTCAGTAGGTGGGATGCAACTTGGTTGGGTGTGACAGATGCTCGGCTTTGGTTAGGGGGCTTCTTTGCAGCTCCTAGGCGACGGATGAGGCTCCAACATTTCCTGCTAGAGTGGATAAAGCTCCGGTCAGCAACTGTCTCCTCCCATTTCTTTCGCCGGGCTGTACTTAGCGATTCAATGAGATGGTCTGCTATCTCTGGGTCCCCTGATGTTTGATAGGATTGTAGGAGGGCAGCGCTTTCTCCGTCCAGGCATGGGACATAGAGGGGTCGGTAGCCTCGTGGGATTGCAGTGTGAGCAGCCTTGAAGATTGCACTGCAGAAGCGGTTGTATGCTTCATCTACAGTGATTGTGTGGAGTGGGATGGTAACAGCACTCCCATCCAGGGTTTCACTGAATTTCTTCCAGTTGGCTTTGCGGAAGTTCCAGCGCATCTTCCTTGGGCTGTTTATGACTGGAAGTTGTAGGCCAATGTGTACAAGCAGGGGCCGGTGTTGGCTGTGTGGAAAATCATCAAGAATGAGGATCTGTGTAGGATATGGCGTCCCATTCAAAGAGCTGACCCAGCACAGGTCAGGAGAATAGTCCTTCTTCCACCTAGCAGAGGGGAAGGTTCCTCTTTGTTTGGGGTCATGTATCAGAGCAAGATCATTTCTAGATGCCCAGTCTGAAAGTACCTCCCCGTCACTATCCACTGCTGGGTACCCCCAGTCAGGGTGATGGCTGTTAAAGTCCCCCACATAGATGGCAGGGTGGGGTGGGGTGGGTAAGACCTGCAGATCCCAGTTGGCACTAGGGGGCTTGTACACATTGACAATATGGAAGCCACCAATGGTTATGGTGTCTGAGAAATGTGTTGTTGTCAGGTGGTTTACTTCAACTATGTCAGAACGCACATAGGTGGCACATCCATGTTTGGCACGTGGAACATAGCACAGGAGGTCAAAGCCATTGATGGTGTAGCGGCCAGCTTCCTCTGTGCCAATATGAGTCTCTTGGAGGCAGATTATATCAATCGAGTGTTGGAAGGCGAGGACTTCAATAAGGCTTTGCTTGGCTGCAGATAGGCCTTCAACGTTTAGTTGTAGTATGCGAAGAGCAGGTCCTACCACAAGGTGCTCTCGGGGCTGTTTGCTTTCGGCTTTGGGACTGTGACTAGGATTCTTCTTTGACTTGGCACTGAAGCGTCGTCTCTTCGAATTTAGTATGCTGGTAGGATAATTAGCTTCCCTGGGCAAGCCCGGGTACTGGTGGAGGGCGCGACGAAAACGCTGATCCATTGCCCTCCGCTATATAAGTGAATGCCATCTACCATTCACTGTACAATAACTCACTCTAATGTTGAATTTTGGTCAGAACAATGCTGCCATACTGCACCTTATAGTATAATTGGTACCTCATATTTCACCCTGTGCCTTATAATCCTTCTTTGTGCAGTCAGTACTATCCATCATCATCTGTTTAACCTAGTAGTAGCCTATGTTGTAAATAAAGTTATCTAAGCATTTTTGTTTTACTTCCCTGGGCAACTCCTTTTTCTATTATGCTGTGTGTATTTCTGTTGTTTGGGTGGTCTGTGTCATACTGCTGTTACACTGTAATTTACCAGTTTGGGATCAATAAAGTACATCTATCTATCTATCTATCTATCTATCTATCTATCTATCTATCTATCTATAAGAGCTTTCCGTTCAGGGGTCAATAACATAGGAGTTTTTAGTTCAGTAGATATCTATCTGTGGGGCCTTTGACATAGGGGCTAACAACAGCTGAGAAGTAGCGAACCCAGATGGCGAAAGTGAAGTGGGCTGCTTGACCTCTTGGGCGATGGGTGGAGCGAACTGCTCGACCTCTAGGATGACGGATGGAGCAGACTGCTTGACCTCTTGGACAAGGGGTGGAGGTCTCCTAACCTCTTGGACAATGGGTGGTGAAGGTTGGGGTGTGCTGACCTCCAGTAATAGCTCCTGAGGTGCAAAAGCATATGGCCCGGACACCTAGAGAGCTGTCCTCACCACAGTAACCTCGGATGAAAGAGAGAGGCAGGGGGTGAATGAGGCATCACCACCATCACCAGGAGCAAGGCAAGTCTTTACTAATATGATGTTATAAAAGTAAAGAAAAGTACTTGCCTGAGCTCCTGGTCCACTGCTGCTGGGGTGACCACCTTGGAATGAGCCACAGGAGCCAGAGCGTGCACCTCGGAGTCAGCTGGGAGTTATGGCATCCACCTCGGATTCAACTGGAGCTGTGGCATGCACCTTGGAGTCAGCTGGAGCTCTGGCATGCAACTCTTAGTCAGCTGGCACTGTGGCATGCACCTTGGAGTCAGTTGGAGCTGTGACGTGCACCTCGGATTCAACTGAAGCTATGGTGTGCACCATCATTCCTGATGGAGGAACCTCAGATGTAGAGAGGGAGAGATGAAGGACTGGTCAGTACAGGAACCAACAGTGGAGCTCGGCGGAGGAAGGCCAGAAGTAGATGGGGCTACAACTAGGTCCCTCCATTGGGAGTAAGGCAAGACTCATTACGTACAGCTGGTAATGATATTAAATGAGGTACTTGCCTTAACTCCTGCTCAACTGTCGGCGAGGTCCCCGGTGATTCCGCTGCTGAAGAGGCACTTTCCACCTCTGGGGATGCTGGGACACAGTGACCTGGCATGCAGCAGTGGGTGAGGGCACTGGGGTAGATAATGTGGGAGCTGGCATTGCAAGCATGGTGACGGGCACTGGAGGCTTTGCTGGAGGAGTAGCGGAACGCGGGAGGAGCTGTGTCCTTGGGGCTTGCATCCTTGCTGGGGCCCTTGAAGTGTGTTGGTCCCCACAAGGCAGGAAAGCAAGTTCTGGTGTGAGCCAGGGCTTATACTCCAGTAAAAGCGCCATCTCTGCGGACTCCACCTGCCTCCATTCCTTCTGCTCCGTAGCGTCCATTGCTGATGTGGGAGCCGGTGTAACAACGGTCCTGGGGGCCAATGCAGGAGGAGAAAGAGCTGGAGCTGAGGGCACTGGTGCAGGGACTGAAGAGCTGGAGGCTGGTGCTGGAGCAGACGATCAGCGATAAGAGGTAGTGGGGATTGAGGAAGCCAGTGTCTCACCAAGTCTCACCGTGAGCTCAGGTTTTCGTGATGCCAGGATCGATGAGCAGTGAGGAGCTGTGGCTGGAGCAGAGCAGGGAGACATGCATGACGGAGCCAAAAAACATCTCACAGATGGCACTGGGTGCCATAATGCTGAAATCAATTGGCATTCTATCGCCGGCACAGGCTCTGGGCTTTTCATCAGTCTGTGGAGGGAATCTAGCAAATCTGACATAGAGATGAACAGTCCAGTCAGACTGGGGTAGTTCCACAAACTGGGGTAATCCCCAACCACTCCAGTCACGGTGTCCAGGAACATTATGGCCAGCTCCAGAATCAGAATCAGAATCAGAATCAGAATAAACTTTATTGCCAAGCATGTAAAAAACACACGAGGAATTTGACTTGACATTGGTGCACGTGCAAGCGTGACACAACGACACGGCAGCCATAATAGGCGCCTCATCAAACAGAGATAGATAAGAAAGGGAGGGGAGGGGAGGGAACGACATAATGGGGGAGGGGAGAAAAAAAACTTCGTTATTAGAATACAGCTTATGAATATTTAAGCAGATTATGATTACAATGAAAAAAAATCTCTCAATAGCACAGAGCAACAATCAGCCACAAAAAACCAAAAGACCAAAAGTCAGAGAGGATCAGTGAATGGATGGGTGTAATTCAGTATATGAGTCAGTGTGTTTGTGTATGTTGAATGCAGGTGGGTGTTTATCAGTTACTGGAGGCAGCAAAATCTCTCCCAGCCGAGATGTTATGTCTTAGTGTCTGAAACTCGGAAGCATGTCTTTGAGGCATGGCAGATGGAAAGTCCCCATCGTGATTGAGTCCCCATCGTGCTGTTTGCTCTCTACATGTCTGTTCTTTTCTTCTTCTCTATCCCCTCACCCCCCAGCCAGTCGCAGCAGATGACTGCCCCTCCCTGAGCCTGGTTCTGCTGGAGGTTTCTTCCTGTTAAAAGGGAGTTTTTCCTCTCCACCGTCGCCAAGTGCTTGCTCACAGGGGATCGCCTGATTGCTGGGGTCTTTCTGCAACTGTGGGGGTCCTCCCTACAGTTGATAGTGCTATGAGATGACTGTTGTTGTGAAATGGCGCTATATAAATAAAGTTGAATTGAATTGAATTGAATAAAGTTGAATTGAAATTTCCTGAGCCAGTCACATGTCCTTGAGAGATCAGATGCAGCCCCAGAATGTTTATGAAGAGAAGCACAATCTTCTGTTTTGTCTTAATCCAGGAGGAAAATAGTCAACAGGGCACCGAATTCAAGGTCTGATAGACACAGATCACTCAGAGCATAGAATTTTTTCATCTCTTGCAATCCTGTGTTCACAATTTCCATACATAGGCTTTAAATCCATTCCTTGGAGGCACCAAAAACGACTCCAGATGTTTCCCTTCTAGAACATGGGTAAACATGTCTGGTAGAGTCCATCCCTCTACAGTGCATGCCAGATGGTAATTTCCATGTTAGTCATTGCCGTTAGTTAGTGCACTCCCCCGTCTGGTCGAACTATTGAAGAAGCAGCTATGCCGGGACCGCTTTTGATTAGCTCTTCCAGTTAAATTTTCGATACACCAGGAAAACTCCAGAGCCAATCAGCAGAAAATCCTGTGATTGTAAAGCCAAACCAGAGAGATGTTTTCCACATCATCAGTCGAATCATGCAGACACATGCGTTCCAATCCATGGGTCTCTCCATAGGGGCTCCCCCTGGCCCGAATTTATGTAAAATGTTGTTAATTTTATTAAAGCCGCTCACCAAATCCATTTTTTTCGTTTGGATCAAGATTCAGCCAGAAGAACAGCGACGCAGACAAGACAGCAAGCTGGGATTCTCAGTTAGGGAGGGAAGGAGGGTAAAAGAGGGAGCAAAGGAAAAAGCGTCTGTTCTCTCTGAAGGGCAGAAGCAGAAAGAGTGTGACATGACTAGGGATCAGAAATCAGCCCCTTGACCTGCTGAACCACCCAACACTCAACCTCGTCCAGTCCAAACACGTTGTAGTCTGTGCCCACTGAGTCCTCGTTTGATGGCATCAGTCTGTCATGGGCGTCCTCCGATAGGCAGGAACAAATGGACTCTGAGGTGCAGGCAGAACTCCAGCATTACATAATTTATTAAACAAAAACTCAAAGAAACCAAACACAGCACGATGACTGAAAATGACTGAGGACACAATGACTAAATGAACTAACAAGGATACTAGATTGCAAGGTTACTGGCAGGGAGACATGACAACGTAGACATGTAGACATTAATGACGCCACACTAGACACAGACAGGACCCAGAATATATAGACATATAATCAGCACAACACAGAACAGATGGGCACAATCAAGGGCATCAGGAAAATGACAGGGAGGGAGACAGTACGGGCGGGATGCACGGCCAATCACAGACAAGGGAAACACATGAACTGTGTCAATGAACATGCAGGGCAACAATGCAGGAGCAATACAGAGAGGGCAGTGGCTATGGGTACAAAAAACATGAGGAGCTGGAACAGTAGGTGAAGAGATACACTCAACGCCTCAGGATCAGTAAGGGGATGACCAGAAGACAGTGGCAGAGGACTCAGGGGAACACATAGGGCAATAAATGCAAATGATAATCATACATAAACAAAGAAAAAACTATAAATTAACATAAGTCACACACACAATATAATAAACCAACCAGCAGTAATGAATCTAGGGTTAGGCCCACAAGACAAAGATTAAACCCTGCACATGCAGCTAAATTTGAAACTAGAAATAAAGCATGTCATTTGTGTGGTCAGACAGGTAATTTTTGTCATGGGCAGAGAGAGCACACCCCTCCTGTCCCATCTCGCCTTCACCAACTCATCATTACACCTGACGCAGAAGACGCACCTGCTCCCGCTCATCAGCCAGCGAAGGAGGCTCTCACCATGCATTCAACGCTGGCTCATCTGGGTATACTGCCCCGTTTAAGGACAAGCAAGTATAGTTTGACAAACTTAGACACGTCGTCTAACTTTGTTCCCTTCTCTTCCTCAAGTTGCTGCCACCGTGCAAGTGTGTCTCTGGGACTGTGCGCACTCCCCTGCCACATCTCCACCATCCCGCGGCTTCCAGTCTCCACCCGGTCAGGCACCACCAGCTCTTCCCCTTCACCCTACTGGTTCGTCTCTTTCCCGCTGGGGCCCTGCCGGTTCTCCCTTTGAACTCAAGTAAGTGGCAATTTGGCTCGCCCATTTCCCCTTACTCCGTTCCTCCTCTCACAGCTCTCGTCTTCTCTCCGCAGGTCGATTCCTCTGGCGAGTGACTGTTTCCATAGCTGTACTTTTATCTTGAAATTGAATAAACTCTCAAACGTGCCTCTTCGTGTGGTTGTTCTCCTGTCGCTGCTGCATCGTGCACGTGAGCTGTCAGCTTATAAAAACCATGACAATTTTAAACAATCTGTCCAAAAATAGATACTGGATTATGGTTCTCAATAAAACTGAAACAGGTTTCTGCTTAAATTATCAGAGGCATTTTAGCAGTAGTTTAGGTGGATCGATGGATGTTTATTCCTAATGTATAAATAGATTACTTCTCAAAATATTTATGAGGCAAGACCTTGATATATGATGATTCAACAGAAGACATATAGAAGATAGTTAATTATGACTGATTTTTGGGCTGTTCGGTGCAGGCCAGGGGCTCATCCTGTACTTCAGGCGCTGGTCTCCAAGAGGTGCTTTTTAACCTAATCTGTTAGGTAAAACTGCGTTATAGGCCATAATACGCACAATCTGTGATAATGTGTTACTGAAGCAGATAATCCTGAGCCACATCAGAATGAAAACTGGGTGTGTACGATAATTTTCCTCAAAATACGATAATTTTAAGCGGCTGGTACGATACGTCAGCATTTCCCTTCTGGCAACACTGACGCTTCTGGACATTAAAGTTTTACCTATATCTTCAAAAGTACAAAGCGAAACATTTTTCTGAAAATGGTCATGGTGAGAGATAAATGTGTAGTTGCCAAATATGTGTTTACTTTTTACTAACAATCAGTCCACCATCTGCCGGCAACTGAGCAGGGAGGGGAGGGAGGGCACTATTTGAATGTGGCTGCTCTCAGCTCACAGCGCAGTGCCCCGTCCGGAAGTGAAGTGAGCTGAGAGCAGCTCGATTTGAATGTGGCTCGGCAAGACCACCATCAGGTCTCCCCCATCTCACCTCTCTCCCCTGTCTGCTTTCTCTCTCTCTGCTGCTACCCCAACCCGCCCTGCCACAGTCCTGCTGCTTCTCGGCTCCTCCCTCTTCCCCTGAGTTAGCCAAGAGTATCCGTCTGATTGGTTAATGTAATAAGCGATCAAGCTGAGCAGGAATGGTTACATAGCCACTAACGGTCTGTTCAAACTCGCCCGTTTCAGGGAGACGTTACCAAACTGGAAATTCACAGCAGAAAAACACAGACTTGGGACTGTGGTGAGATTTTGCGCTTGATATGTCTTGTAACTCACAAAAAAACATGTTACAGACAACAAACAACAGAAAAAAACTTGATTTTTGCCAGAGTGTCACTTTAACAAATATGCAAATAAAAGTTAAAATTTTACAAGAAAACTAACATTTATGAGAAAAAAAAGTTGCAAATTTACAAGAAAATAAGTTGAAAATAGGTAAATGGAAAAAGTCCAGGTGGGCAAACAGATGGGGCGAGCATAAAACCCGTGGATAAACCCACATGGACCCATAAGACAGCCCAGATTTAACCTATGGTGGGGCCCACATGGACATGCTGGCTGGGACCTGGGAAACATCTCAGCGTCTGAGCGCTGATTCTGTCCGCGCTCGGGTTGTCCAGCATTTTCCCCGTTTTATCTCATTTCGGGCCGTGTTATTATGGCCTTCTAGGGCTTTTGTTGTGACAGCGTCACGGCGGGACTTCCGGCTGTCAGAGCCAAGCCGCGCCTTGACAGCTGAATTACATTCCTTGATTACATCCTCCTTTCTGATTAGTCAGATTGCATCCTCGCTGCGATGCAATTGCAGATTACTGAGATTACTGAGATTAAGCTGAGATTACTCCTCGCTGCGAACTCACACAATGTTAGACCCACACAACGTTTGGCTGGAGTCCCTAACCTCGACTCCAGTCTCCCTTTCTGATTCATCGTTTCCCAGTAAGTGTTTCCTCATAGTCTGTGATCGAGTATCTAAGTGTATGTTCATGTTTTTGCCCCACATGGCTGTTCATTTTGTCATTTGTACCTTTTGTTAATAAATATGCAAACTCATCGGCTGGCCTATAGCGTCTCATTGATGTCCCGCGAGGGCCATCCTTGACAGTATTGTGTTCTGGGAGTATTTCCGTATATCAGCAGGGCGTTCCGAATGTTCTGAGAAGCTTCGAGCTGCTTTAAAACGTTTGAGTAGATGATATTCATAGTGGTGTAAGTGCATAAATCTAAGCATAAATCTTGTGCATGTGGATGAATACTCATGTGTCTTGATGTGTTTCACAACTCTTTTCTTAATGCCCCATGTTTACTCAGCAGGAGCAACACGGACATCAGTGACAGCTCACGTGGCCAAGGTTAGCGATTTGTGAGATTTATGAGTGGCTGAGGAGAGAGCCCAGGGAGCATGCAATCATCCACAGATCTTTGTAGTGGCACTTCACAGTTGCCTCGTTATGGTTAGTTTATGATTGAAATAAAAACAAGGCAATTTGATTGGAATTATTGCAGCTATGGTATTACTTTGCATATGTTATGATTTGGGGTCTGATTCCCTTTTCCCTCTCGATGTGTTGGATGAGGACATCACTGTGAATACATATTGGTTGGTGAGGGAGGTGTTGTCATGTTGGCTATTTTTTGGATTGTGTAGAGCAGGAAAATTAAATTACAGTTCAGAGAGGTTCGGTTGAAGAAAATTTCCTAAAGCAAAGGTCCGGAACACCATAACATCAAAGTTGTATTATAATTTAGTCACATAAAACTGAATTAGCCTTGTCTTGCTTTTTGCATGCAAATATTGATAAATCTGTCAAATTACATAGCTCATTAAGGATGAGACAGCATGGGACATAAAGTTCTTCCAGCATGGGGAGAAGGCCACCAACAGTTTTCTGAGCGCTGGTAATAATCTGCTGTAGTGCCTTTTTGTCTGCTCCTGTGCAGTGATAGAAGGCCAGAAGCAGCTTCTGAGAGAGATGGTTCTTCCTGAGGATTCTTAGAAAGTCTTGTCTCTGCTGTGCTTTCTTTATCAGCTCTTTGGCATTGGCGCTCCAGATCAGGTCTTCCTCAGTCTGAACACCCAGGAACTGGGATGATGAGACCCTCTCTACACAGGTTACTCTGATGTGTAGTGGTTGGATGTCTATTTTATAAAGCAAACTTCTTAGTTTTGTTGCTGTTAGGCTGGGAGGTGAGTCATGAGTGTAAAAGGTGTAGAGTAGGGGACTTAGTATACAGCCCTGTGGAAAGCCAGTGCTGAGGGTGGGAGCTGTAGAGGTGTGGGGGCCTACGCTCAGACAAAACGTTCATGAGCAGATGGATATTGATATACCCAGGTCTGTCAATTTGGCACCAGTCTGAGGGGACTGATAGTGTTAGCTACAATCCACAAAGAGCAGTCGTGCATAGCTCCCCTTCTGCTCCAGGTGGGTCAAAGCAGCATGAAAAAATGTAGCAATGGCAACTTCCGTAGATCTGTTTCCTCCATAGGCAAACTGATGTTCCTTCCTCCAGAGCTGATGGCAGGTTGGTAATGATGTAATACGGAGGACGTAACTTTGCATAGTATACATTACTCTGGTTCAGAGTTTCATGCTTTCTTGAAAACTTTGATGCAGAGAATAGCAATATAATTTCTGAAAATCTTGTTCCAGTGCCGCATTTCCCTTTATCAGTTAAGAAAAAAAATCTGGTACACTGCTTGACAGTGTTGGAATGAACCATCATTTTGATGACTTTCAATACAACTTTATTTATATAGTACAATTTCTCAACAGTCATCTCATAGCACTTTCAGACTGTAGGTTTCATCCCAGATTGACATTCCTGTGGCTGCAGGTGATATCCAAGATATCTAGACAATGATTTATGCTTCTGCACACCTTTTATTTTTCACATTTGAGTTTGCCATTAGATACACTGTTTTATTTTTTTTTATTTAACCTTTATTTATACAGGGTAGTTCCATTGAGAGGCAACCTCTCTTTTTCAAGGATTCCTTTTTCAGTCACACAGATACACATTCACACCAGGAAGCTGCCCAGTGCAACCACAGACTGACCTGTTGCCACTGAGCAACTCCACTGGAGCAGCTGGGGTTAAGGGCCTTGCTCAAGGGTACCATAGTGGGGTTAAGGAGGGTGGGGCAAACACTGCTATGTTATCTGTCCCAGACAGACAGACAGACAGACAGACAGACAGATCTAATCCTGCCGGTCCAGGGATCAAACCCGTGACCCTCCCTTCACCAGTCCACATCCCTAACCATTAAGCCACCACTGCCCACTATGATGACATTCTGTCCATCTCAAAGACTAAAAACTGTATCTGTAACCAAAGCTGGCTCACATTTGATTTATCAACAATTGCTGACAATTTACGTCAGAGTTAAACACAAATAAATGCTTAAATTATCAGATTACTTCCAAGGTTAGGTGCTAATACCACTGGAGTGGTGGCCTAGTTGATAGACCATCCGCCCCACAACCGGGAGGTTGGGGGTTTAAGTCCCACACCAAAGACCATATAAAAAAATGGTACTTCCCGCCTTCTAGCTTGGTGCTCAGCATAATAGCATGGGGGAGGGAGAAGTTGTTTGGCAGCAACCTGTCTGGTTCTACATGTGATTAACATTGTAGATAGGAGAAACGTAATTTCGTTCTGCTGTACATGATTGGCAGTATGGACTGAATGACAACAAAGCTGGATTCTTCTTCTTCTAATATGAAACATCCACACTGCTAAAACTCTATGAAACATCCGTGGAAAATGGCAGTAACAAATAATCCATTCTGTCAGTGGCTATCGATCTCCATTTGAGCTAGCCCTCCCTCCATACCATGCCCATATTGTATGCCCATTAGTGCTGTATGTGTAGATGTGGCTGGCACAGATGCCCCATGAATGGAGAATGGCCTGAAATGAGGAGAAACCGGAATGAACCCCAGGAACAGAGTATGGGACGGGGTCGTCACGGCAGCTTTGTTGGCAGGATGCCTTCCATTGTCCATGTGATGAAGAAGGAGGACAGGGCCCCAATGGGGAGACAGGCATTGTTAATAAGAATCACACTGAGGCTGTCAGCGGGACATCCAGGAGCCACATGCGCACATCCTGCTATGAATGCACATCTATGTCAATGATGATATGTAGACTATGCATTAGGGCTGATAGAATGCTTGAACATGATTGAAGGCATGTGGTAAAATTTCTTTCTTCCATATGGGCATACAGGTTCCTGCAAGCTACTCAGCAAAACTGTCTGAAAAGACAACAGTACATTAAGATGTGGCCATAAAATTCAAATCAAATGCATGTTGTTGAAATATGTGGTTAAGTCATATTTCCACCATCTTTAAAGATGGATTTTTAGACAAGGATTTATTTATTTATTTAATTCTAAACTTTGACCCCTTTCTTGGAAAAAGGAAACACATTTTTGATTTATAAAAATCAGGGAAATTCAGCTATAACTAAAAACAAAGAAGACTGCAGAGGTGGGAGCAAGCCATAATTTTGTGAGTCCTAAATGAGTCTCAAGTGTTTCTACTAAAGACTGAAGTCCCAAGTCAAGACCTTTAAGCTACGAGTGAAGTTTCAAATCATAACTGATGCCAAGAGTGTCAGTGCCAAGTCCAAGTTTTAAACTTTTAGTTTGGTATTAGAGACAGGTCTTATAACAGGCTGGTTAAACCTTACGGTGTTTTTCAACCAGCTGTCCTCTGACCCTAGGGGGTCCATGACAGAATGTCCAGGGTCCCACAGAAAACTGTCTAATTTCACTTCTCAATTGGTCCAAAAAATTGCAAATAATTTGCCTGGGGCAGCACAGTGGTGTAGTGGTTAGCACTGTTGCCTTACAGCTAGAAGGTTCCAGGTTCAAATCCCCAGGCTGGCAGGGGTAGGACCCTTTCTGTGTGGAGTTTGCATGTTCTCCCTGTGCTGCGTGGGTTTACTCCGCGGCCTTCTGTTTCCTCCCACAATCCAAAGACATGCATGTTAGGTTAATTGGTTGTTCTAAATTGTCCCTAGATATCTGTCTCCTATAGGCCCTTAGAGCAGAGGATTAGTGCTAGTGAAGCACTTTGAGTGGTCTTTGAGACTAGAAAAGCACTATATAAGTACAGGTCCTCATCCCTTTGTCGTACACATACAGTTAGGCCCAGAAATATTTGGACAGTGACACAATCTTCATGATTTGGGCTCTGCATGCCACCACATTGGATTTGAAATGAAACAACTACAATGGAATTGAAGTGCAGACTTTAAGGTTTAATTCAAGGGGTTGAACAAAAATATATGATTAAACATGTAGGAACTGTAGCTATTTTTATACAAGCGCCCCTCATTTCAGGGGCTCAAAAGTAGATAGATAGATAGATACTTTATTTCGAACAAAAAAGTATAACAAAAACAAAACAAATGATAAATGCAATAAAGTAACAGTATCCAGTGTTCGAAAGGGAGAAGGAAGAAGTGAACACTTATTGATTCCATTTCCTCTTTTCCATAAATACACCCATGTGAATTATATACAAAATACCACATTTAAGACCCCAAGTAAACAATTTACTGTATTTTTTACATATCAACATTAACACCCATCCATCTTAGCATATATTGATGTCCATACATCAAAACCAGCCTCAAACTGTCATGGGATGAGACGCCGTGTCATCCGGCGCTCAGACCATGTTCCCCTCAGCCCTGTTCCTTCTGTGACAGCGTCTCAGCGGGCTCCCAGCTGTCACTTACGGGACGGCTGGAGCCCAATTAATCCTCATCAGCTGAGGCGCTGCTAATGAGCATAGAAGGAGCAGCTCCGATCATTCGGGGCTGTGACTTAGCACACTGAAGACTGGAACCCCTACGCCCGGCGCCAGTCCTCTGCTCGTCGTTCTACTTTATTTGTAAGTGTACCACTGTATGAGTATTCATGCTTTTTGGCCCCACGAGGCCGTGTTCCTTATCCCCTGTTCCCTGTTACAATAAAACATCGCAGACTCACTGGCTCGCCCTCGGCTCTCATTGTGTGGCTCGCAAAGGCCACACGTAACAGTAAGTCACAGCCAGACGAGTTGCCGGTGGCCGTGAGTTTGCTACTTTGGACTGTTGCCCTTACCTGTCTAGGTACCGTCGCGGAAGCATGCCATCACGGAGGTCCCGCACTCGGGGTTCGAGTGATGTCCTCGCAGACGCCCTTGAGTGCGTGGATGACATCCTCAACACCGCTTCCCTCCTTAACTTCAGTAGCGACGTTCACCGGTACTTAGATCAGGCTGAGGAGGTACTGGATTATCTTCCCGGCTTCGCCTGTCATCCTGAGGTGAGCGTGAGGAGATGGGACATAGCCGCACAGCGGGAAATACTCCATGGGTTGGAGGGAAATCCCGGCAGGAAGCCGAAGAGGAGGAGACGTCACCCTTCGCTTAGGGATCCCGTTCCTGCCTCCACTCCGGCCCCGGAGTTCGCGCCATCCAGAGGGTTTTCCCCAACCAGCACGACATCACTCAGGATTTCCCCGGAGGATCTGTAGCTGACAGCTATTAAGGTCCGGGACCGAGTGGCTGCTCCTCGCTCCGCTGTGCACCTGTCCTCAGTTAGTAAGCGTGAACCCCGTCCGGATCCGGTTCCGGGTTGCCGCAAGGTCTCATCCTCCCACGCAGCTGTCACTCCTGCGCCTCGTCTGAGAGGAGATCCCACAGCCTCGTCTCCTGAGCCTCCTCCCTCCGCTGTCACGCCAGCACTTCGGGCCCAGCTCATCTCGGCTGTCACCCCCTCCTCCTCGACGCGTTCCCCAGCTGCTGTGTGCGTCCAGAGTCCTGACCTGGCGAGCTCCCTCCTGGAATCATCACGAGTGGCTCCCCGACGTCCCCTCAGGGGGTCCTCCGTTACCGTCCGGCGGGGAAAGGGAGGAGCAACGTCCACTACAGCAGGCACCATCCACCCTCCAGGAGACAGGCAAGTCCCAGTTTTTTCACATTCACCCTGTGATTTGCCCTGTCAAACTCCTGGAGGTGGAGTTCGGGGTTCGCAGCTCCCCGAACTCCCACCACCTGCTGTAGCTTTAGTCATTAATCCTGCACCCTCTGTGTCGCCCTCCGCTGAGCGGTCCCCGGCGCCAGGCCAACGTCATGGGATGAGGAGGGGGCCTGCGGTTCTGGACAGCCTGGTTCCGGTTCCGCAGCTACGCCGTGGACGGAGGAGGAAGGCGGATTGCTACGTGGAGCCTGCGCCAATGACCAAGCATCCCCGGGTCTCCACGGAGGAGTGGTCCGGTCCAGCGGGATGAGGTTCTCCTGCCACCACGCTGTGTGGGCTTTTGGCGTGGGCACCGGTGCCGGAGGAATCACAAGCTGCGCTGTCCATCATGCCAGCTGCGGAGCCCGACGCAGCTGAGTGGGAGCCTGACGACGACCTCCTGATGCCGGATCCCGGATCTTCGCAGTCCTGGACAGTGTCAGAACCCGAGATCAGGCAAGTGCTCTATCTTATCTTTCTTCTCCTTACTTTAGAGCACTTTAGCCTGTCTCTAGGGGAGATGAGCCGGGTGCAGCCGTTCGCTGCGTCCGAGCTTATCTCGCTGGGTTCTGGCGCTGCCGGAGATCCTGATCCTGGTTCTGTTTTCTCTCCTGAGCCTTCTCCGAGGGTCGCCGGCGAGGAGCTGCCATCACTCGTGGTGCCAGAGGGTCCAGGTTCGACGTCGGAGGTCGGTTCTGGTGCGGCGCCGGCCCAATCGGGGTCCGACGGGGGTTCATCCGAGACCCAATCGGGGTCCGACGGGGCTTCGACAGAGACCCAGTCGGGGTCCGATATGGGTCCTGCACCAGCGGCGTCCAGGTCTGGTGAGGGAGCTGCAGATTCCCTGCCGTCTGACGTTGGACCACCTCGTCATCAGCTCTTCCCCAAGCCTCTTCCACTAGGGCCCATTTGGACCTCTCCCTCCCCCCCACGGGCCTGGTGGTTGAGCGATGCGGGTCGGCCGCCGGAGGGTCTGCCGTGCCAATTCGGCTCGCTTGTGCAGCCGCCCGACCCGCTAGACTTTCTGTTCAGCAATCTGGTTCGGCCTCCCGAGGAACTGTGTTTTCTGGCCTGGGGTTCGGGTAGGCCGCCGGAACTTTTCCCTTCACCCCTGTTAGCAGTATGGATGCTGGGTGCGGGAAGACCCCCCGAACTGAATGTCTCTTGCTGTGCTTATGTTTAGGTGGGTACAGCTAAGCTGTCATTATTGTTCCGCTTTTAGCGTGATTTTTTTTTTTCTTTTGGGTTTCCCCTCCTGTTTGAGGGATGGCTGTATGGTTTATTTTCGCCCTTGGGAGTTCTCCTTTCATTTTGGGGGCCCCGGGGTTGATTTTCGTTGTTTGACCTGTACAAGGTTTATGGGGTATTGTGGGGGTTTTTTTCTTCCCTGTGTGTTGAGCTGTTATTGTCACGACTCGCCGCTCATCAGCGGCGCCAGCTGTGCGCACACCTGCGCCTCGTCAGCGGCGAGGGATTTAAGCCGCCTTGCCCTGGGCTTCGGCCTGAAGCCGTCTGTTCTCATCGGCATCTCTTGCTGCAAGGAACCCCCTTCATCAAGCAAGATTCTACGTAAGCATCTCTTACCTTTTCCTCCCAGCCTTCTCCCCTGTGCACAGGTGGATTTCCCGGCGGCAGACAACGTTCCCTTGCCACCATCTCCTCGCTGCTGCTTCAGGCGCTCCAGGTCGCTGTCTACCGGGCTACGCCCTTGCTTAACGCCAGCCACCTGCCCAGACCAAGTAAGCCAGCTGTCACTATTATTATCTCCTGTATTGGTGTGGTGCCCGTTACCCTTCTCCCTCTGCTTCTCCCATAGGGTTGTCCGGCTGAACGGCTTCCTGCCCCCGTGCCTGACGCAGACGCCACCACCAATACATTCTCATCTCACAGACACGCAGTCATACACTCTTGTTGTTAATAAAGCTATTGGATCTACTCTGAGCCTGTGTGTGTGTCTCCTGAGCCGTGCATTATGTCAGTACGGCTTCAGCAGAGCGGCTCGGCAGACAGCGGGCTCGCACGCCGACTTTCCACTCTCGAGGCTCGGGTGGATCTAATAGCCCACCAACAACAAGTGATCCTCAATCAATTATGCACTATTACTAACCGATTGGACCGTCTGGACCCCCAACAGCCGTCCCCCCCGGCTCGTCTGGGTGGCGCAGCTCCTGCTGCTCCAGCAGCCGTTCAGCCTGGTCCAGGTGCACCGGCACGACTCACACCTATTCCGACCCCCGCCCGCTTTAGCGGTAAGCTCGGTGGAGTGCGGGGGTTTATCATACAGTGTGAGTCTGTGTTCCACCGCGTCCCCGGAGACTTTCCCTCGGACCATAGCCAGATTGGCTACATAGGAAATCTCTTGGAGGGTCGAGCGCTTACCTGGGCTTACACCGTAATGGCGAAGCCCAGCTACGCCACCCTCACCTATGGCCAGTTCGTGAGACTGTTCCTGGAAGTATTCGATCATTCGCGTACAGAGAGCGTTCAGGTCGATCGTCTTCTCAGCCTTCAGCAGGGAAGCCGATCGGCCGCTGATTACGTGATCGACTTCCGGGTTGCTGCGGAGGAGGTTGGCTGGGGAGAGCGTTCGCTCTGCAGCATCTTCCTTCGCAGTCTCAGCGCTGGTCTGAGGGATGAACTGGCTGGATGGGATATCCCGGAGACATTAGCGGAGCTGACTTCCCTTACCATCAGCTTGGATAACAGGCTGCGCGAGCGTGCCTCGGAGCGGAAGTCTTCTTCTCGCCCTCGAGGGGCCTCGGCGCGCCCGTTCCAAGCTCGCCCCCTGGCGTTGCCGCCACCGGGGTTCTCCGAGGAGTCGGAGCCGATGGTGACAGGCTGGACAAAGCTCCCCCCAGCGGAGAAACAACGCCGCCGTGAGTTGGGCCTCTGCATGTATTGCGGGGGCAGCCAGCACACGGTGGAGCATTGTCCGGAAAAGCCAAACAGGGAGGTCCGCGAGTTACTATAGGGGGCCTTGCGGACGCTAATCGGTTAACTCCCCTCACTCAGTTAACGCTGCCCATCCGATTCTGTCACAATCCCACAGGGCACCTCTCCCATGCACTGGTGGATTCAGGCGCGGAGGGTAGCTTCATTTCACAGAGCCTGGCAACCCGTTTGGGCATCCGTTGCCACCCTCTCAAGTCTCCTCTCGCCCTAGTAAATCTCTCCCGTGTCTCCCTGGGAAAAGTAACACATCGAACAACTCCTGTCCCAGTAATTATCTCAGGAAATCATCGGGAGGATATCACCTTCTACGTCCTACCATCTTCAGTAACACCTGTGATTCTTGGATACCCATGGCTCCGCCTCCACAATCCTGTCCTTGACTGGAGGACCGGCAGAGTGTCCGCTTGGAGCTCATTCTGCATGGGCACCTGCCTCCAATCCGCTGCCTGCGCCCCATCCTCTCCTCTCACTCCCAAGGACGCCGCGCCCCCGGATCTCACCCTGGTGCCCTCGGAGTTCCACGACCTGGGCATGGTCTTCAGCAAATCCAAAGCGATGTCCCTTCCTCCACACCGGCCCTACGACTGCGCTATTAACATCCGCCAGGGGGCACCCTTACCCTCGGGACGTCTCTACAGCCTGTCAGCGCCGGAGAAGGAGGCAATGAACACCTATTTGAAGGAGTCGCTGAGTGCTGGAATCATCCGCCCCTCATCATCTCCATTAGGCGCAGGGTTCTTCTTCGTGGGCAAGAAGGATGGCTCCCTTCGTCCCTGTATTGACTACCGTGCCCTCAATGACATCACGGAGAAGGACCACTACACCTTGCCCCTAATGGACACTGCCTTCCACTCCCTCCAGGGGGTGACTTGGTTCACCAAGCTGGATCTTCGCAGTGCATACCACCTCGTCCGGATCCGGGAGGGAGACGAGTGGAAGACAGCCTTCCGTACCCCGAACGGTCATTTCAAATACCTGGTTATGCCATTCGAGTTGACCAACGCTCCAGCCGTCTTTCAGCGCCTTATTAATGACGTCCTCCGGGATTTCATCGGCCTGTTCGTGTTCGTCTACCTGGATGATATCCTCATCTTCTCCAGATCCAGGGACGAGCACCGGGTCCACGTGAGGCGGGTCCTTCAGAGGCTGCTGGAGAACAGGTTATATGTTAAAGCGGAAAAATGTGAATTCTACGCCAAGACTACGTCCTTCCTGGGGTTCGTCATCTCTCATGACCAGGTGCTCCCGGACCCAGTGAAGGTTAAAGCGGTGGTAGAGTGGCCCACTCCTACATCTAGAAAGCAGGTGCAACAGTTCATAGGGTTTGCCAATTTCTACCGCCGCTTCGTCCCAAATTTTGGAGCCATCGTCGGTCCCCTGACCCGCCTCACCTCCCCTAAGACCCCGTTCCGGTGGACTGAAGAGGCCGCAGCTGCTTTCCAGGCGCTGAAGGCGGAGTTTTCCTCCTCCCGGGTTCTCAGCCAAGTCGACCCCGCGCTGCAATGCATCGTTGAGGTGGACGCTTCCGACACGGGGGTGGGGGCGGTGTTGTCTCAGTGGTCGCCTGTCAACGGGGCCAAACGGCCCTGCGCCTTCTTCTCTCGGCACTTGTCCCCGGCGGAACGTAATTACGATGTGGGGGACAGAGAGCTCCCCGCCATCAAGCTCGCACTTCAGGAGTGGCGTCACTGGCTGGAGGGGGCTGCCCTGCCGTTTGTGGTACTTACCGATCACAAGAACTTGGAATATTTAAGATCTGCCAAACGTCTGAATGCCCGCCAGGCGCGTTGGTCCTTGTTCTTCGCCAGGTTTCGTTTTAACATCACCTTCAGGCCTGGCTCCAAAAACGGCCTTCCCGACGCCCTCTCTAGGCAATTTGCCCCTGAGGCATCAGAAGACGCTGTCCACACCATCTTGCCCAGGTCGTGCATTGTGGGGGCCGTCTCGTGGGACATCGAGAGCAAGATCCGGAAGGCGCAGGAATTAGAACCGGACCCTGGCGGCGGACCGGAGGGGAGGCTTTTTGTGCCGTCCACTGTCCGGGGGGAGGTTATCCACTGGCTTCATACATCTAAGCTCACCTGCCACCCTGGGTCCTCCCGGATGATCGACCTCCTCCAACGTTCCTTCTGGTGGCCGGGTCTGCGGAGGGACGCCGCCCACTACGCCCGGGCCTGCCCCGTGTGTGCCACCAGCAAGTCAGGTAACGCTCCCCCCGCGGGCCTGCTCCAGCCCCTACCTGTCCCTGGTAGGCCCTGGTCGCATATCGCCCTAGACTTTGTCACCGGTCTCCCTGTCTCCAACACCTTCGACACAGTCCTGACCATCTTTGATCATTTCTCCAAGGCTGCTCACTTCGTGCCATTACGGGGGCTCCCTTCTGCCTTGGAGATGGCGGACCTCCTCATCCAGCACGTGGTCAGGCTGCACGGGATTCCAGTAGATGTGGTTTCGGACCGAGGCCCCCAGTTTGCCTCGGACGTCTGGAAGTCTTTCTGCAATGCCCTGGGAGCCAAGGTAAGCCTCTCCTCTGGCCATCACCCCCAATCCAACGGGCAGTGTGAATGGACCAATCAGGAGCTGGAGGCTGCGCTCCGCTGCGTCACTGCATCCAAGCCTGCATCCTGGAGCACACATCTCGCCTGGGTGGAATACGCCCATAACACCGCCCGCTCTTCTGCCACCGGGATGTCCCCATTTAAGGCATCCCTGGGCTATGACCCTCCCCTGTTCCCTACGCAGGAGAGCGAGTTGACTGTCCCCTCAGTCCGGGCACACCTCAGGCGGTGCCGCTCCATTTGGTCTTCGGCGCGCAGTGCACTTTTACGCACGGCGGAGCGCAACAAGTCCACGGCGGACCGGCACAGGAGACCTACCCCTGCCTACCAGGTAGGCCAACGAGTCTACGTGTCCACTCAGAACGTCTGTTTAAAGGGTGAGAGGAGAAAGCTGGCCCAACGGTTCATCGGCCCATTCCCCATCACCAAGATCATCAACCTGGTGGCTGTGCGTGTGGCTATCCCCCCCTCCCTCCGCATCCATCCCACCTTCCACGTCTCCAAGGTGAAACCGGCAGTCTCCGACCCCCTCTGCCCTCCCCCTGCAGTGCAGCCCGCGCCCCGGATGATAGATGGCCATCCGACCTGGACAGTCTCTACCATCCTGGACTCCCGGCGCCGGGGTCGCGGGTTGCAGTACTTAGCGGATTGGGAGGGCTACGGACCTGAATAGAGACAATGGGTGCGCTCCTCGTTTGTGTTGGATCCGTCCCTCATCGCTGAATTTCACCGAGCACACCCGGAGAAACCATCGCCAGGAGGCGCTGCTAGAAGGGGGAGTACTGTCACGACTCGCCGCTCATCAGCGGCGCCAGCTGTGCGCACACCTGCGCCTCGTCAGCGGCGAGGGATTTAAGCCGCCTTGCCCTGGGCTTCGGCCTGAAATCGTCTGTTCTCATCGGCATCTCTTGCTGCAAGGAACCCCCTTCATCAAGCAAGATTCTACGTAAGCATCTCTTACCTTTTCCTCCCAGCCTTCTCCCCTATGCACAGGTGGATTTCCCGGCAGCGGACAACGTTCCCTTGCCACCATCTCCTCGCTGCTGCTTCAGGCACTCCAGGTCGCTGTCTACCGGGCTACGCCCTTGCTTAACACCAGCCACCTGCCCAGACCAAGTAAGCCAGCTGTCACTATTATTATCTCCTGTATTGGTGTGGTGCCCGTTACCCTTCTCCCTCTGCTTCTCCCATAGGGTTGTCCGGCTGAACGGCTTCCTGCCCCCGTGCCTGACGCAGACGCTACCACCAATACATTCTCATCTCACAGACACGCAGTCATACACTCTTGTTGTTAATAAAGCTATTGGATCTACTCTGAGCCTGCGTGTGTGTCTCCTGAGCCATGCATTATGTCAGTTATCTCCGCAATTATCCTCTGCCTGTATGGGTTTTTCTCTCTCATGTTGTATTTTATGGAGTATTGTGTTTGGGTTTTTCCCTTGTACTCTATATTGGTTTATTGTCTGTTTTCTTTCCTTTCTCTGGGTTTTTTTTTCTCTCATGTTATATTTTATGGAGTATGGTGTTTGGGTTTTCCCCTTGTACTCTGTATTGGTTTATTGTCGATTGTTTTTTGTTTTTTTTTTCCTTTCTCTGGTTTTTTTTTCTCATGTTGTATGGAGTATTGTGTTTGGGTTTTTCCCTTTGTACTCTGTATTGGTTTATTGTCGGGGTTTTTTTCCCCCCGTTCTCTGATTCTCTCTCTCCTGACCTGCGCCCCATCCGCCCACCCTAGGTGGTGGGGGGGGGGGTCTTGGATGTTACGGGTCGTTCGTAGTCCGACCGTGAGGTGGGGGCTGTGTCATGGGATGAGACGCCGTGTCATCCGGCGCTCAGACCATATTCCACTCAGCCCTGTTCTTTCTGTGACAGCGTCTCAGCGGGCTCCCAGCTGTCACTTACGGGACGGCTGGAGCCCAATTAATCCTCATCAGCTGAGGCGCTGCTAATGAGCATAGAAGGAGCAGCTCCGATCATTCGGGGCTGTGACTTAGCACACCGAAGACTGGAACCCCTACGCCCGGCGCCAGTCCTCTGCTCGTCGTTCTACTTTATTTGTAAGTGTACCACTGTATGAGTATTCGTGCTTTTTGGCCCCATGAGGCCATGTTCCTTATCCCCTGTTCCCTGTTACAATAAAACATCGCAACTCACTGGCTTGCCCTCGGCTCTCATTGTGTAGCTCGCGAGGGCCACACGTAACACAAACAACACAAATATACACAGAGCTGTCCCACCCACCATTCCATAGTGTCCCATAGTGTCCCAGAGTGAGCATAGTGAATCGTACATATAAATACTACCCTTCTAACAAATATCCTTTCAGCAAATAATGTTTATACCTCTTTTTGAATTGAATTCTGTTTGTACATAGTTTCAGTTCCGGCTCCAGACTGTTCCACAAATCCACCCCACAGACAGATATGCACAGACTTTTCTTGGTTGTTCGTATCTTGGGTTTTGTAAAGTTTAAGTCTCCTCTCAAATTATGATCATTGTCTCTTTTTTTAAATATTTTTTGTATATTAGTTGGGAGTTGATTATTAATTGCCCTGTACATTACTTGTGCTGTCTTAAATTTAACTAAATCAATGAACTTTATGACATGTGACTTTAAAAACAACGAATTGGTATGGTCTCTATATCCTACATTATTTATTATCCTTATAGCTCTTTTTTGTAATGTGCATATTGACTGTAGGTTGGTCTTGTAGGTGTTTCCCCAGACTTCTCCACAGTAGTTAAGATAAGGTAGAAACAGTGAATTGTACAGTAAGACCAATGATTTATAGTCCAAGATGTGTCTTGTCTTCCCCAGTATGCCTATACATTTTGCCAACTTGGCCCAGATGTGACTGATGTGAGGTTTCCAGCAGATTTTATTGTCTAGCGTCACCCCCAGAAACTTATTTTCCTGTACTGTTTCTATTCTGGTATCATCTATCGTTACCATTATTTCATGATTTATTTTGTAATTTCCAAACAACATAATCTTTGGGGGGGTTTTCAGATTTAGAGATAATTTATTTTTGTTGAACCACTGCGTTAACTTTTTCATTTCAGTTGTGACCACCTCTAAAACCTGCTGCAAATTCTCGCCAGTGCAAAGGATATTTGTGTCATCCGCAAACAAAATAAATTTCAGAATTTTTGATACTTGGCATATGTCATTTATATACAAAATAAAGAGTTTGGATCCCAAAACTGACCCCTGGGGCACACCACAAGTGATGTCCATGAAGGGTGATTTGTGCTCACCAATATGTACAAATTGTTGTCTGTTACTTAAATAACTTTCCACCCAACTCAGTCCGACCCCTCTTATCCCATACCTTTCCAGTTTCCTTAGTAGAATTCTGTGGTCAATGGTGTCAAAAGCTTTCTTTAAATCTATAAATACTCCTACAGCAACATTTTTTTTATCTATACAACTAGTAATTTCTTCTGTAAGTTCGATCAGTGCCAAAGATGTAGATTTATCTGCTCTAAAACCATACTGGCTGTCTGTAAGGAGGTTGTGTTTTTCAATGAAATCATCCAGTCTCTTAGTGAAGATTTTTTCAAGTATTTTGGAGAATTGTGAGAGTAAAGAGACTGGCCTGTAATTTGTGAAACAATGACTGTCTCCTGTTTTGTATAGAGGTATTACTTTTGCTATTTTCATTTTGTCTGGAAATGTACCAGTTTGAAATGACAGGTTACAGATGTGAGTGAGTGGCTTAACAATTCCTTCAATTACTTTTTTCACTATTGTCATGTCAATTTCATTCCAGTCTGTTGATTTTTTGTTCTTAAATTTTCTCACAGTCTCGATAATTTCCTTCCTTTATCATCAGTAATACTTTTCAGTATTTTGTTGAGAATCCTTTGCAGGCAATGACTGCCTGAAGTCTGGAACCCATGGACATCACCAAACGCTGGGTTTCCTCCTTTGTGATGCTTTGCCAGGCCTTTACTGCCGCTGTCTTCGTTGTTGCTTGTTTGTGGGTCTTTCTGCCTTAAGTTTTGTCTTGAGCAAGTGAAATGCATGCTCGATTGGGTTGAGATCTGGTGATTGACTCGGCCATTGCAGAATATTCCACTTCTTTGCTTTAAAAAACTCCTGGGTTGCTTTTGCAGTATGTTTTGGATCACTGTCCATCTTTACTGTGAAGCACCGTCCAATCAACTTTGCTGCATTTGGCTGAATCTGAGCAGAAAGTATATCCCTATACACTTCAGAATTCATCCAGCTGCTTCTGTCTTTAGTCACATCATCAACAAACACAAGTGACCCAGTGCCATTGGAAGCCATGCATGCCCATGCCATCACTGCCTCCACCATGTTTTACAGAAGATGTGGTGTGCTTTGAATCATGAGCTGTTCCAATTCTTCTCCAAACTTTCTTCTTCCCATCATTCTGGTACAGGTTGATCTTAGTCTCATCTGTCCAAAGAATGCTGTTCCAGAACTGGGCTGGCTTCTTTAGGTGTTTTTTGGCAAAGTCAGTTCTGGCCTTTCTATTTTTGAGGCTGATTCGTGGTTTGCACCTTGTGGTGAATCCTCTGTATTTACTCTCATGAAGTCTTCTCTTTATGGTAAAATGGTAAAATGGTAAATGGCGTTCACTTATATAGCGCTTTTATTCTCATCTCTTGATGACCAAAGCGCTTTACAGATCCTGCTATCCACCCATTCACGCACACATTCACACACTGATGGTGGCATGCTGCCTAACATGGCGCTTCCAGACCCACCAGGAGCAATTGGGGTGAAGTGTCTTGCCCAGGGACACAACGGCAGCATATCTGGGGAGAACGGGATTTGAACCGCCAACCATGTGGTTATTGGACGACCTGCTCTACCTCCTGAGCCACTGCCGCCCCCATGGTAGACTTAGATACTGATACACCTACTTCCTGGAGAGTGTTCTTCACTTTAGTGGATGTTGTGAAGGGGTTGTTCTTCACCATGGAAAGGATTCTGCGATCATCCACCACTGTTTTCTTCCGTGGATGTCCAGGCCTTTTTGAGTTCCCAAGCTCACCAGTGCACTCTTTTTTTCTCAGAATGTACCAAACTGTTGATTTGGCCACTCCTAACATTTCTGCTATCTCTCTGGTGGATTTCTTCTTTTTTTTTCAGCCTCAGGATGGTCTGTTTCACCTCCATTGAGAGCTCCTTTGACCGCATGTTGTGTGTTCACAGCAACAGCTTCCAAATGCAAACGCCACACCTGGAATCAACTCCAGACCTTTTAACTGCTTAATTGATGACAGGTTAACAAGGGAAGAGCCCATGCAGCCTTGTTATTTTTTTATTTTTTTTTTTGCAGCCTTCTGAGTCAATTGTCCAATTACTTTTGGTCCCTTGAAAAAGAGGCGGCTACGTATTAAAGAGCTGTAATTCCTAAACCCTTGCTCCAATTTTGGATGTGAATACTCTCAAATTACAGCTGAGAATCTGCACTTTAAGCCCATATTGATTATATAATTGTATCCTGAATATGTTTTTATAAACAGCTAAAATAACAAAACTTGTGTCACTGTCCAAATATTTCTGGGCCTAACTGTAGTGTCTCTTCCATGAAAGTAAAGGCATAGAGTGATATATCATTTAGAGTATTGAGTTTCCTGGACTTAGAGATGGCGGATGGATGGTTTTGTTGCACATAGGGAGTTGTTCGGACCTCCTTGTGGGAACTCATTGTACAGAGATGTAGAGTGATGATAATCAAGTCAGTGGTGGTAATGCAGCTGTAAGCTGGTTGCCAACCGCCAATCAAATCTGAAAGAAGAAGAAGAAAGTAAAGGTTGTTGTCTTTTTCTTCATGTGTTTTATGGAGGTTAATGACCTTGTTAAGATGTGCTAGTGTAACCGAGTGGACGGGCAATCAAGCCCCAACTGCAGGGGTTCAAACCCATGGCCTCTGTCTTCAGAGTCCAGCACTCTACCTGTGTTGTTCAGCAACACAGGTAGAGTCCTGGAGTCTGAAGCCCAAGGCCATGAGTTCAAACCCCTGGATGGACATTGCCAGTTGAGGCTTGATTGCCCGTCCACTTGGTTACACTAGAAAACAGCGCTAGATAAACATATACAGAAACTCAGACAGCACATACCTCTACCAAGGCTCCTTTTGGATCACCTCCAAAATGTAATAGGTTTATGTGTAGCCCAAGAGCCATTTCTGGTGAAAATTGCATCAAACTCTGTCTAGTAGTTTTGAAGTATTCTTGTTAACACACTGTGAGAAGTTAGGACCCTTGGTGGAGGTATGCATTATCACCAACATGTTATGGGTTCTTCTCTAGCCCAAGGACCACTGCTGATGAAAATTTCATCCAAATCCATCCAGTAGATTTTGTGTAATCCTGCTGCACAAATATAAACAAGGTCCTTGGTGGAGGAATGCACTCTCAGGTCATCACCAAAATTTAATGGGTTCATCCTGAGGCCAAGGGCTACCTCTGGTGAAATTTTCATCCAAATCTGTCCAGTAGTTTTTGCATAATCCTGCTGACAGAGAAACAAACAAACACGGATGAAAGCATTACCTCCTTGGCAGAGGTAAAAAAAAAAAAAAAAAAAAAAGCAGCAATGTATAAATATTTGAACAGGAAACATACTGACTCTGAACTGGACCCTGGACAGAATTCTGACCCAGATGAAGGGCTGAGCAGTTGTCAAAAGAAAGCTAAGACAAAGGCAACGGGCAGGCGATACAGCAAAAGTTACTTTTTCTTTGGATTTACTTCCACCAGAGATTCCACCACACAAAACCCGCTATGCTTGGTGTGCGGGGAAAAAGCTATCTAACAATGGCATGGTCCCATTGTAGCTTAAACTACATCTCTAAACACACTGTGGCAAAGGTGTTCATACTCCCTGCCTGCAAAGCTGTTGTGAATGAAGTGATTGGCCCTGATGCAGTTAAAGAAGTACCTGAAGTCCCTCACAGATAACCTAATTGCCAGAAGTACTGATGACATGTCTGCAGATATTGAAGAAGACTGATTTGAAAAGGTACGCATCAGTGGGAAATTTGCATTGCAACTTGATGACATAAGTGGACATGCACAACTCCAGGCTAATGTGCGTTTTGTGGCTGGAGAAACTATCAGAGAAAATGTCCTATTGTGGAAAGAATCACTAAAAAACAAAAACAATAGGAGAGGAATTTTTTGGGGGGTCACATCAGAATATCTTCAACAAGGAGGACTTTAAGAGGAAAAACTACACAACCGTCTGAACTGATGGAGCAACTGCCAAGGTCGGGTTCCTGCCAGGACATCAGCTTTGTGTTCATCATCTAAACAGGCAGACATTTCACAATATACAAATGTACAAATAAATTACAAGATTAAAATGTCATTAAATATGCTATAATAGGCTACAATGTGTCTTTTTTAACATTTCTTGTTGGTTTGGTTCCCTGAGATCTTTTTCAATGTAAAAGAGTAAAGAAAAACTGATATGAACTAACCTGCACTTATATAGCGCTTTTCTAGTCACAAAGACCACTCAAAGTGCTTTCACTAGTACTAACCCTCTATTCTAAGGGCCTATAGGAAACAGATATCTAGGGACAATTTAGAAAAGCCAATTAACCTAACATGCATGTCTTTGGATTGTGGGAGGAAACCGGAGCCCCCAGAGTAAACCCATGCAGCACATGCAAACTCCACACAGAAAGGTTCCAACCCCTGCCAGCCTGGGGATTTGAACCAGGAACCTTCTAGCTGTAAGGCAACAGTGCTAACCACTGCACCACTGTGCTGCCCATATATATGAACAGCATATACAGAGAATTAATAGTGTATGACTCGTCACCTTCAAAGGCACATGTCCAACCCTCGGTAGGCAAGGTCATGCTCACGGTGTTGTGGGACCCCCACGGAGTATTGATGATGGACTTCCTGGCACAGGGTACCATAATTACTGAGACTTACTACATTTCACTGCTACAGAAATTGTGGGAGACCATCAAAACCGAGAGGCATGGCATGCTGACCAAAGGAAATTAGTTGGGGGAAATCTTTAATGAGCAGCCCTGGAACTAAATGTAAGTACTCCAAAACTAGCCAGTACTTTTTGGTTTCTAATTTCAGGATAATTAAAAATGACAGCACAAAAAGTTTGTAAATACAGTAAATAAAAGTACAAGAAAGGTTCACTGGAATTTCATGGGCTGTATTATAAGGTGTTACTTTATGAGAAAGTCAGGAGTGGCAGAGAAGTATGTGAGGTTGGTGCCGAACATGTATGAGGACAGTGAGACGGTGGTGAGGTGTGCTGTACAAGTGACAGATGGATTCAAGGTGGGGGTGGGATTACATCAGGGATCAGCTCTAAGCCTCTTCTTGTTTCCATGATGATGGACAGGCTGACAGACGAGGTCCGGCAGGAGTCTCCGTGGATCATGATGTTTGCAGACAACATGAAGTGAAAGTAGGGAGGAGCAGGTGGAAGAGAACCTGAAGAGGTGGAGGTATGCTCTGGAGAGAAGAGGAATGAAAATCAGTAGAAGCAGGACAGAATACGCAAGTGTGAATGAGGGGGAGGCAGGTGCAATGGTAAAGATGGAAGGAGTAGAGGTAGTGAAGGTAGATGAGTTTAAATACCTGGGGTCAACCATCCAAAGCAATGGAAAATGCACAAGAGAGGTGAAGAATGAAGATGGTCAGACCAGATATGGACTTTCAAGCTTGTTAGAAATGTACAAACTCTATTTTTGTCTTGTTACAATATTTCCAATTATGTTTGCAAATTACAATAAATCACTGCACCTATTTCCCATTTTCATAGAAATATATTTTAAAAAGTTTTGCACAGTACTGTATGATGGCAGGAGAAGATAAAATATATCTCTTTGTCTTGACCTCATTAATCCTTGATGCTGCTGGTCCTCACACTTTAAATTCAGCCAGGGAAATCATCAGAATCAGAATCAGAATCAGGTTTATTGCCATTGTTCATGTAGTACACAAACTAGGAATTTGTCTCGGTACAATGCTGCAACATTAAACATGATAAGATAAAAGAAATAAACTATACATGTAATAAAGTGTAGGATAAGATTAAGTGATACTGGTCAACAGTTAAAATATATTAGCCAGCAGCAGATACTGTGGAGAACTACTATATAGTGCAGTCGGTAATGCAGGAAGAAAACAGTGATGATTGACATGAGTCTGGTTGAGCTGCTGTACATAGTGCACGAGAGTCAATAAGTCACTTAGTGTTCAGCAGTCTGATGGCAGAGGGGAAGAAGCTGTTCATGTGACGGGAGGTTTTAGTCTGGATGGACCGAAGTCTTCTACCAGAGGGGAGGGGGGCAAACAGTACGTGACCAGGGTGTGAGGGATCGGCTATGATCCGGCCAGCACGCCTCCGGGTCCTGGAGATGTACAGATCCAGGAGAGATGGGAGCTTGCAGCCGATCACCTTCTCAGCAGTGCGCACGACGCGCTGCAGCCTTAGTCTGTCCCTGGCAGTGGCTCCTGCGTACCACACGGTTATAGAGGTGGTGAGGATGGACTCGATGATGGCTGTGTAGAACTGCACTAACATCTTGGTGGGTAGCTTGAGCTTCCTCAGCTGCCGCAGGAAGAACATCCTCTGCTGGGCTTTTTTGATGAGTGAGCTGATGGTCGGCTCCCATTTGAGGTCCCTGGTGATGGTAGTGCCTAGGAAGCGGAAGGAATCAGCAGTGGTGATGGGAGAGCCTGAGAGGGTGAGGGGGGGCAGAGGGGTAGTGACTTTCCTGAAGTCTACAATCATCTCCACTGTCTTCAGAGCGTTCAGCTGCAGGTTGTTATTGTTGCACCAGGACGCCAGCTGGGCCACCTCTTTCCTGTAGGCGGACTCGTCGCCATTGGAGATGAGCCCGATGAGGGTGGTGTCGTCCGCAAACTTGATCAACTTGACAGACTGGTGGCTGGAGGTGCAGGAGTTGGTGTAAAGGGAGAAGAGTAGGGGGGAAAGTACACAGCCCTGGGGTGATCCGGTGCTGATGCTAGTATAGTCTGAGACAGTCTTTCCCAGCCACACATGCTGCCTCCGGTCCGTTAGGAAGTCGATGATCCACCTGCAGAGGGAGTCAGGCACGTTGAGCAGGGACAGCTTGTCCCGGAGCAGAGCGGGGCGGATGGTGTTGAATGCGGAGCTGAAGTCCACAAACAGGATCCTGGCGTAGGTTCCCGGGGAGTCCAGGTGCTGCAGGATGGAGTGGAGGGCCAGGTTGACTGCGTCGTCTACAGACCTGTTGGCTCGGTAGGCAAACTGCAGCGGGTCCAGGAGAGGGGTGGTGATGGACTTGAGGTGGGACAGGACCAGGCGCTCAAAGGACTTCATGACTACAGAGGTGAGCGCTACAGGTCTGTAGTCATTAAGTCCAGTGATCCGTGGCTTCTTGGGGACAGGGATGATGGTGGAGGATTTGAGGCAGGACGGCACGTGGCATAACTTAAGGGAGGTGTTAAAAATGTCTGTGAAGACAGGAGCCAGCTGTTTCGCACAGAGTCTCAGGGTGGAGGGAGACACGCCGTCTGGGCCGGGGGCCTTGCGCGGGTTCAGTCTGGAGAACTGTTTGAGCACATCCTGCTCACTGATGATAAGGGGAGGGGGGGAGGAGGGGGGGGTGCCTTAAATGAAGTAGGGAATGTGGAGGCTGTGGAGCTGGAGGGGGGGGGGAGTTGGACACAGATGACGAGGTGTCAAAACGGGCATAGTGTTGGGACAGTCTTTGACAAAGGGCTTTGTCATCCTGACCTTTAGGAGCCTGAGGTCGATAGTTGGTGATTTGCCTCAGTCCTCTCCACACGGAAGCCGAATCATTAGCAGTGAACTGTTGCTGGAGTCTCTCTGAGTATAGAGATTTAGCCCTCTTCAGCTCTCTGTTAAACCGGTATTTAACCTCCCTGTAGCAGTCCCTGTCTCCACTTTTCAGCGCTGCTTCCTTCTCCTTCCTGATCTGTCTGAGCTTAGCTGTGAACCAGGGTTTGTCATTAGAGTAACTCACCCTGGTGCGTGATGGAAGAATGTTCTCTTCACAAAAGTGGATATATGAGTTCACAGTGTCCGTGTACTCATCCAGATCATGCGTGGCTCCTTTAAGCATGCCCCAGTCAGATATTTCCATGCACGTTTCCAGCTTCTCCTCAGCATCACTGGTCCGTATCTTCGTAGTGCTCACAACAGGTTTAGTGAGCTTCAATCTCTGTCTGTATGTGGGAATGAGGTGAACCATCACGTGATCAGATAATCCCAGCGCAGCGCGGGGAACAGCGCGATGTGCGTCTTTCACTGTGGTGTAACAGTGATCCAGTGTGTTTAATCCTCTGGTGGGGCATTTAATAAACTGTTTGTAGCGGGGGAGATCGTGGCTCAGATTGCACTGATTAAAGTCGCCAGCCACAATAATCAGCGAGTCTGGAAAAATCCGCTCTGTGTGTTGAATGTGATCCGCGAGCACGCGCTGAGCTTCGCGCGTGTCCGCGTCGGGAGGGGCGTACACAGCGATCATTATAAAAGAAGCAAACTCCCGCGGCGAATAGAAAGGCTTGCAATTGATAACAAGAAATTCCAAGGCAGGAGAACAGTGTTTGGAAATTACCGTTACATCAGAGCACCAGCTGCAGTTGATGTAGAAGCAGACTCCGCCTCCTGTGGTCTTGCCGGAAAGCTCTGTGTCACGATCAGCACGGAAGAGCTGAAAGCCGTCGAGGCGCAGCGCGCTGTCCGGTATATTTTCCCGGAGCCAGGTCTCAGTAAAGCAGAGGACAGCTGAGGAGGCGAGGTCCTTAAAACGCATCAGCATTTAAAAATTCATTGTAAATCATGTTACAATGAACTGACTCCACCTGTGCTTCACTCAACTGATGCAGTAGGAGGTCTCATATGTCCATGTGGGCCCCACCAAAGGTTAAAGTTAGCCTGTCATATGGGTCCATGTGGGTTTGTCCACAGGTTCCAAGTTGGCCCCATCAGTGTTTGGCGACATGAACTTTCCCTGTTTACCCATTTTCAACTTATTTTCTCATAAATTTGAGAAAATTTAAATTCTCATAAGCAATCTTAAAATAATCAATTCTTCATTAATATTAGGTCATATACCGCAGGCTTTTAAAACTGCTGTAATTAAACCCTTACTCAAAAAGCCAACACTGGATCCAGGAGCTTTAGCTAACTATAGACCAATCTCTAATCTCCCTTTCATTTCAAAAATCTTAGAAAGAGTTGTTGCTACGCAATTATTTGACCACCTGCAGGGAAATGGTTTATTTGAAGAGTTTCAATCTGGGTTTAGAATCCGTCAAGTACTGAAACAGCCTTAGCGAAGGTCACTAACGTCCTCCTCATCGCATCTGATAATGGACTTGTTTCTGTACTTGTCCTTTTAGACCTTAGCGCACGCAGCTTTTGATGCTATCGATCATAATATTCTACTTGATAGATTAGAACACTATGTTGGACTTAATGGAACTTTGTTGCAGTGGTTTAGATCTTATTTATCTGATAGGTTCCAGTTTGTTCATGTCAATAATGAGTTTTCTTTCAACTCAAAGCTCAGTCATGGAGTTCCACAGGGATCTGTGCTAGGTCCTGCTTTTTTTAGTTTATATATGCTTCCGTTAGGCAACATTATTAGAAAGCACTGTATACATTTTCATTGTTATGCAGATGACACACAATTATACCTGTCAATGAAGCCAGATGATAGTAATCAATTAGCCAAGTTAGAAGCCTGTCTTAAGGAAATCAAAGCTTGGATGACTTGTAATTTCCTGCTATTAAATTCAGATATGACTGAAGTCGTTCTTGTTGGTCCAAAAAACCTTAGAAATACCTTTCCAAATCAAACTTTTGACATAACGCACGGCTCAGGAGACGCACACACACAGGCTTAGAGTAGTTCAAAGAGTTTATTAACAGCAGGAGTGAATGAGTGCGTGTCTGCGGGATGTAAATGTGTTGGTGATGGCGTCTGCTTCAGGCACAGAGGCAGGTGACCGTTCAGCCGAGCAACCCTATGGAGAGAGCACAGGGAGAGGGTGACGGGCATACACCAACACAGGAGGGATTTATGGCGAGAGAAGGACTTACTTGGATTGTCAGGATAGCTGGCACAACAAGGGGGCGAAGCCCGGAAGACAGCCACCTGGAGAGCTCCGTACAGCAGCGAGGAATGGGCGATGGAGTGGAGATGTCCGCCGCCGGGGAATCCACCTGTGCACAGGGGAGCAGACTGGGAAAGAGAGGTAAGGGTTCTTACCCAAATAATACTTGCTGAAGAGAGAAGTAGCTCACAACGGTGAGGGACGAAGTCTGACGGCTTCAGGCCGAGCCTCCGGGCGAGACGGCCTTTATCCCTCGCCGCTGATGATTGTCAGGTGCGTGAGCAGGTGGCGCCGCTGATGAATAGCGCGGCGTGACAGTACTCCCCCCTCTAGCAGCGCCTCCTGGTGATGGCTTATCCGGGTGCGCTCGGTGGAAGTCCGCGATGAGCGATGGGTCCAACACAAACGACGGGGGCACCCATTGTCGATGCTCGGGCCCATAGCCCTCCCAGTCCACCAAGTATTGCAACCCACGACCTCGGCGCCGGGAGTCCAGGATGGAGGAGACGGACCAGGCCGGGTGGCCACCAATCATCCGGGGCGCGGGTTGCGCTGCAGGAGGAGGGCAAAGGGGGTCGGTGACTGCCAGTTTCACCTTCGACACGTGGAAAGTGGGATGGATGCGGAGGGAGGGGGGAATAGCCACGCGCACAGCCACCGGGTTGATGATCCGGGTGATGGGAAAGGGACCCATGAACCACTGTGCCAGCTTCCTCCTCTCGCCTTTTAATGTGACGTCCTGGGTAGACACATACACGAGTTGCCCAACTCTGTACGCCGGGGCAGGTCGTCTGTGCCGGTCCGCCACGGTCTTGTTGCGCTCCGCTGTGCGTAAAAGCGCATGACGCGCGGCAGCCCAGGTGGAGCGGAACTGCCTAAGGTGCGCCCTAACAGAGGGGACAGTTACCTCGCTCTCCTGTGCTGGAAACAGCGGGGGGTCGTAACCCAGGGACGCCTTGAAGGGGGACATCCCCGTTGCAGAAGAGCGGGCGGTGTTGTGGGCATACTCCACCCAGGCGAGATGGTTGCTCCAGGACGTCGGCTTGGATCTGGTAACACAGCGGAGCGCAGCCTCCAGCTCCTGATTGGTCCTCTCACACTGCCCGTTAGACTGGGGGTGATGGCCGGAGGAGAGGCTCACCTTGGCTCCGATGGCGTTACAAAAGGATCTCCAAACCTCGGATGAAAATTGGGGGCCCCGGTCCGAGACCACGTCCACCAGAATCCCGTGCAGCCTGACCACGTGTTGGACGAGGAGGCCCGCCATCTCCAGGGCGGTAGGGAGACCTCACAGGGGGACGAAGTGTGCCGCCTTGGAGAAACGGTCCACGATGGTCAGGACGATGTCAAAGGAGTTGGAAACGGGGAGTCCGGTGACGAAATCCAGTGCGATGTGCGACCAGGGCCTGCCGGGGACGGGCAGAGGCTGGAGCAGACCCGCTGGAGGGGCATTTCCCGACTTGCTGGTGGCACAGATTGGGCAAGCCCGGGCGTAGCGGGCTGCATCCCTCCGCAGGCCTGGCCACCAAAAGGACCGTTGGAGGAGGCTGATCATCCGAGAGGTGCCGGGATGACAGGTGAGCCGGGAGGTGTGGAGCCAGTGGATGACCTCTCCTCGGACCGCAGACGGGACGAACAGTCTTCCCTCTGGTCCGCCGCCAGGATCAGGTTCCACCTCCTGCGCCTTCCGGATCTTGTCTTCAATGTCCCAAGAGATGGCTCCCACGACGCACGACCTGGGCAGGATAGTGTGGGGCGTCTCCTCAGCCTCCACGGGGGTGAACTGCCTAGAGAGGGCATCAGGCAGGCCGTTTTTGGAGCCTGGCCTGAAGGTGATTGAAAAGCGGAACCTGGCGAAGAACAAAGACCAGCGCGCCTGGCGGGCATTCAGGCGCTTGGCAGATCGTAGGTATTCTAAGTTCTTATGGTCCGTCAGGACCACAAACGGCAGGTCCGCCCCCTCTAGCCAGTGGCGCCACTCCTGTAAGGCGAGTTTGATGGCCAGGAGCTCTCTGTCCCCCACATCGTAGTTCCTCTCCGCCGGGGACAGGCACCGGGAGAAGAAGGCGCAAGGTCGTTTGGCGCCATCGTCAGGTGACCGCTGGGATAATACTGCTCCCACTCCCGTGCCCGAAGCGTCCACCTCCACAATGCACTGCAGTGCGGGGTCGACCTGGCGAAGGACCCGGGAGGAGGAGAACTCCGCCTTCAGCGCCTTAAAGGCAGCAGCGACCTCTTCAGTCCACCGGAACGGGACCTTCGGGGACGTGAGGTGGGTCAGCGGTCCGACGATCGAGCTGAAATTTGGGACAAAGCGGCGGTAAAAATTGGCGAAGCCAACAAATTGTTGCACCTGCTTCCGGGATGCGGGAGTAGGCCACTCCACCACCGCCTTCACCTTCTCTGGGTCTGGGAGCACCTGGTCTTGAGCGATGATGAATCCCAGGAAGGATGTGGTCCTAGCGTAGAATTCGCATTTCTCAGCCTTCACGTACAGACGATTCTCCAGCAGTCTTTGGAGGACCCGCCTCACATGGACCTGGTGCTCGTCCCTGGACCTGGAGAAGATAAGAATGTCATCCAGGTAGACGAACACGAAGAGGCCGATGAAATCCCGGAGGACGTCATTAATGAGGCGCTGAAAGACGGCAGGAGCGTTGGTCAACCCGAACGGCATGACAAGATACTCAAAGTGGCCGTTCGGGGTACGGAAGGCTGTTTTCCTTTCATCTCCCTCCCGGATCCGGACGAGGTGGTAAGCGCTGCGTAAATCCAGCTTGGTAAACCAGGTCGCCCCCTGGAGGGAGTGAAAGGCAGTGTCCATGAGGGGCAGGGTGTAACGGTCCCTCTCAGTGATGTCATTTAGCGCTCGGTAGTCTATGCAGGGGCGGAGGGATCCGTCCTTTTTCCCGACAAAGAAAAACCCTGCCCCCACGGGTGACGACGATGGGCGAATAATCCCAGCGCTCAGTGATTCCTTCAGGTAAGTATTCATGGTCTCCTTCTCCGGCGCCGACAGGCTGTAGAGCCGACCAGAAGGCAGGGGAGCCCCCTGGCGGAGGTTGATAGCACAGTCATAGGGTCGATGCGGGGGAAGAGACATAGCTTTCGATTTACTAAATACCATACCCAGGTCGTGAAATTCTGGAGGCACCAGCGACAGGTCCGGAGGTGCTGTATCCGCCACAGGGGGAGCCGCGGACGGGGAGCAGGCAGCGGACTGAAGGCAGGTGCCCATACAGAAGGTACGCCGATACCCCAGCTGACCTCCAGTCCAGGACAGGGTTGTGGAGGCGTAGCCAGGGATACCCCAGGATGACGGGCGACAGAGTTGGGCAGGACGTAAAATACCATCTCCTCCCGGTGGTTCCCTGAGATGATGACTGGGACAGGCATGGTTTGGTGAGAAACTCTCCCAAGGGAGGCACGGGAGAGATGGACCAGGGAGATGGGGTGTTTTAATGCCTGACAGCGGATGCCCAATCGGGTTGCCAGGCCTTGTGAAATGAAGCTGCCCTCTGCGCCCGAATCCACCAGTGCGTGGATGAGATGCCCAGTGGGATTGTGGCAGAAACGGATGGGCAGCTTTAATTGGGTGAGGGGACTTTGCCGATTGACGTCCGCGAGGCCCCCTACAGTGGCTCGCGGACCCCGCCGTTTGGCTTTTGTGGGCAAAGCTCTACCGAGTGTTGACTGTCTCCGCAATACATGCAGAGACCCAACTCACGGCGGCGCTGTTTCTCTGCCGGGGAGAGCTTTGCCCAGCCCGTCACCATCGGCTCCGACTCCTCGGGGCACGATGGTGGCGGCGTCGCCAGGGGGCGAGCTTGGGGCAGGTGTAGCGGGGCTCCCCGAGGGCGAGAAGCAGACGGCTTCCGTCCTGAGGAGCGCTCGCGCAGCCTGTTGTCCAAGCTGATTGCCAGTGAGGTTAGCTCCGCTAACGTTCCGGGGATATCCCGTCCAGCCAGTTCATCCCTCAGATCACTATTGAGGCTGCGGAGGAACAGGCCGCAGAGGGAGCGCTCCTCCCAGCCCAATTCCTCCGCCGCTACCCGGTATTCGATGGTATAATCCGCGGCCGACCGGTTTCCCTGCTGGAGAGCGAGAAGCCGATCGACCTGGACCGCCTCGGAACGAGAATGATCGAACACCTCTTGGAAGCGCCTCACGAACTCGGCATAGGTGAGGGTGGCATAACTGGGTCTCGCCATAATAGCGTAGGCCCAAGTTAAAGCGCGCCCCTCCAGGAGATTCCCTATATAGCCGATTCGGCTGTGATCTGAGGGGAAGTCTCCGGGCACACGGTCAAACACGGACTCGCACTGCATCACAAACCCCCGCGCTCCGCCGAGCTTTCCGCTAAAGCGAGCGGGGGTTGGAATCGGTGTGAGTCGGGCCGGTGCCACCGGAGCTGGCTGGACGGCCACCGGAACAGCAGGAGCTGCGCCACCCTGAGGAGCCGGGGGGAACGGCTGCTGGGGGTCCAGGCGGTCCAATCGGCCAGTGATAGTTAATAATTGATTCAGGATAACCTGCTGTTGATAAGCTATTTGATCCACTCTAGCCTCGAGAGTGGTAAGCCGGTGTGCGAGCCCGCCGTCCGCCGAGCCGCTCTGCTGAAGCCGTACTGACATAACGCACGGCTCAGGAGACGCACACACACAGGCTTAGAGTAGTTCAAAGAGTTTATTAACAGCAGGAGTGAATGAGTGCGTGTCTGCGGGATGTAAATGTGTTGGTGATGGCGTCTGCTTCAGGCACAGAGGCAGGTGACCGTTCAGCCGAGCAACCCTATGGAGAGAGCACAGGGAGAGGGTGACGGGCATACACCAACACAGGAGGGATTTATGGCGAGAGAAGGACTTACTTGGATTGTCAGGATAGCTGGCACAACAAGGGGGTGAAGCCCGGAAGACAGCCACCTGGAGAGCTCCGTACAGCAGCGAGGAATGGGCGATGGAGTGGAGATGTCCGCCGCCGGGGAATCCACCTGTGCACAGGGGAGCAGACTGGGAAAGAGAGGTAACCCAAATAATACTTGCTGAAGAGAGAAGTAGCTCACAACGGTGAGGGACGAAGTCTGACGGCTTCAGGCCGAGCCTCCGGGCGAGACGGCCTTTATCCCTCGCCGCTGATGATTGTCAGGTGCGTGAGCAGGTGGCGCCGCTGATGAATGGCGCAGCGTGACAACTTTCAGTTTGGATGCGGTTACTCTTTCTCTTAATAGCTCTGTGAGGAACCTCGGAATTATTTTTGATCAAGATCTGTCTTTCAATTCATATATTAAATTTGTTTCTAAGACTGCCTTCTATCATTTATGTAATATTGCCAGGATTAGGAGCATCTTGTCTCAGAGTGATGCTGAGAAACTGATCCACGCTTTTGTTCGCTCTAGATTAGATTATTGTAACTCTTTATTATCAGGTTGTCCTAAAACATCTTTAAAAAGTCTTCAGCTAATCCAAATGCTGCAGCAAGAGTTTTAACTGGTACTAGAAAGAGAGATCATATCTCTCCGGTTCAGGCCTCCCTTCATTGGCTTCCCATAGAGTTTAGAATTAAGTTTAAAATCCTTCTTCTTACTTACAAAGCTCTAAACAATCAGGCCCCTTTTTATTTAAAAGATCTGATACTACCCTATTATCCTAACAGAGCACTACACTCTCAAAATGCTGGATTACTTGTAATACCTAGAATCTCCAAAAGTACAATGGGAGGCAGAGCCTTCAGTTGTCAAGCTCCTCTCTTGTGGAGCCAGCTGCCAATCTGGATTCGGGAGTCAAACTCAATCTCTGTTTCTAAGAATAGGGCTAAAACCTTCCTTTTTGATATAGCCTGCAATTAGGGAGGGATCATGTGTCTCTGAACCCTCCCTTAGTTATGCTGCTATTAGGTTTAGACAGTGGGGGACCTCCAATAATGCACTGGGCTTCACTCCTTTCTTCACTCTCAATGATTTTTTTTTTTTTTTTTTTTTTTTGCTGGTCATTAACATCTGTTTGTTCTCTCCCATAGATTGAGTCCCCATCGTGCTGTTTGCTCTCTACATGTCTGTTCTTTTCATCTTCTCTGTCCCCTCACCCCCCAGCCAGTCGCAGCAGATGACTGCCCCTCCCTGAGCCTGGTTCTGCTGGAGGTTTCTTCCTGTTAAAAGGGAGTTTTTCCTCTCCACTGTCGCCAAGCGCTTGCTCACAGGGGATCACCTGATTGCTGGGGTCTTTCTGCAATTGTGGGGGTTCCCCCTACAGTTGAAAGTGCTATGAGATGACTGCTGTTGTGAAATGGTGCTATATAAATAAAGTTGAATTGAATTGAACTGAAGTGAATTGAATAAATTTGCTATTTTCTGATAAATTTGGATCTTTTTTCCCCTAATTTGATACATTTTTCCTGAAAATTTTAAACTTTCATAAATTTGCAGGGCTTTTTTTTTTACTGTAAACTTGCAACTTTTTTTCATAAATTTATGATTTTTCTTGTAAAGTTGGAACTTTTTTCTAATAAATTTATTAGCTCAAGTAGGTTCATTTTGTCTTCTTTTAATTATCTTTTATTCTTATTAAAGACAAGAATAGAAAGGAGATGTCTTTACCTTCTTCTTACCTTCAAGAAGGTAAATACATCTCCTTTCTATTCTTGTCTTTAATAAGAACAAAAGATAAATAAATTTATTAGTTTATCTTGCAAAATTGTGACTTTTTTCTGATTCCTGCAACTTTTTCTCATTAATTTGTTGGGTTTTTCCTTGTAAATTTGCCATTTTCTTGTTAATTTGTGACTTTTTCCCACAAATTTGAGAAACTGATTTTTCCTGTAAATTTACAACTTTTTCTCGTGAATTTGGGCCTTTTTTTTTCTTGTCACTTTTCATTTGTAATCTTGTCAGTTTATTTACTCTTGTATTTGTAACTTTTTTGTTTCTTTGCAAATTTTCTAATTTTTTCCTCATAAATTGGTGACTTTTTTTTTTTGTAATTTTGCCTATGGCTGCCAGTGTTAGTGAAACCTGCTCACCCATGTTAAACCCATGTGGGGTCCATATGGGTTTAAAGCAGGAAAACAGGTTACCTGCTTGCGCACACCATGGGTAAAGTCCATGTGGGCAAACAGAGATGAGCCAACATGGAACTAACTAACTACCCTACACTTATATAGCGCTTTTCTAGTCACAAAGACCACTCAAAGCGCTTTCACTAGTACTAACCCTCTATTCTAAGGGCCTATAGGAGACACATATCTAGGGACAATTTAGAACAGCCAATTAACCTAACATGCATGTCTTTGGATTGTGGGAGGAAACCGGAGCCCCCGGAGTAAACCCACGCAGCACAGGGAGAACATGCAAACTCCACACAGAAAGGTTCCAACCCCTGCCAGCCTGGGGATTCAAACCAGGAACCTTCTAGCTGTAAGGCAACAGTGCTAACCACTGCACCACCATGCTGCCCGTGAACCCCTGGACAAACCTGTTATGTACTAACAGAGCAAGATGTGAGCCATGCTATACCGAGCAACGCATTGAACTTTATTGGCATAAGTTTCACTTATACACACACTGGCCGTAGCCTGCCTGACGTCACCATGTTGTGCGCCTGGCACCGGCTACGGCAAGCCTCAAAGGCCACATCCCCACACAATCCCCCTCCCTTCACAAAGTGTAACAAATCACACCCCCCCCAGAAATAACTGGGCATCTGGGTAGACTGCCAGTATGACCCCATGTTGAGGTGGACTTTTCTGCCACCCAAGGCCAACACATACTAGCTAAATTCAGTCCAACCACATTCAGTCTAGGTGGAGGACCTGCTCTAGGCTCCATCAGCCGAACCCAGGCGCCTCCCCAGAGTTCCATCAGTCAAGTCCCAACCCATGTCCGTCTCATCTGCTACAGCTCCCGGATCCTGGGTCGGCAACAATTTCCTGAGGTGGCTGGAATGCCACCGTGACCCGTCCGAGAGCCAGAATGTGTCCGGGCCCAGCCACTTCACAATTTGCAGTGGTCCCATCCAGAACGGCTGGAGCTTGTGCATACGGTTGGGGTGCCTGATCCTGACCCAGTCCGACACACGGACTTCATAAGCCCTCGCCCTATGCTTCTTGTCGAAGCGCTGTTTCATTCTCCTCTGTTGAACGAGGACTCAATCTCATGATGGTTCTGTGTCCGCCAGAAAAGAGGTCGCGGAGGGCCACAGCCAATCCAGGGGCAGATGTGGTTCTTGTCCCAGCATGAGCTTTGCTGGAGGACACCACATCGTGGCGGGGGCCGTCGCCCTGTAGTGGAGGAGCGTGTTCTGAAAGCCGTCATTTTTCAGCGTCTTGTAAAAACGTTCTACACCAACATGAGCCTGCAGATGATAAAAAGTGGTTCTAATGTGCTCCATGCCCTTTCCCCCCAAAACTCCTCAAACCCCCCAGAGATGAACTGTGGACCATTGTCTGTTGTAATGGTGTCTGGAACCCCCCACCTAGCGAACAGTGACGAGAGGAAGCTAGTGACCACGTCCGTCATGACTGAGCCAGTGGGCAACACCTCCGTCCATTTTGAAAACAGATTGTAAGCCACTAGTAGGAAATGGCTGTTCACGGGGGCTGTGCGTAGTTCGCCACAGATGTCCAATTGGATGTGCTTCCAGG
Source organism: Pholidichthys leucotaenia (assembly GCA_020510985.1). Taxonomy (NCBI): domain Eukaryota; kingdom Metazoa; phylum Chordata; class Actinopteri; order Cichliformes; family Pholidichthyidae; genus Pholidichthys; species Pholidichthys leucotaenia. The sequence continues at coordinate 257,221,969 of CM035839.1, forward strand.
GGGTCCTCCAGGTATTGTAGCGTTTGTAGGGGTGGAGGAGGTGGCACTCCGGTTTTTCCATTCTCCAAACACAGTACACAGTTCTTAACCATAGTCTCAATATCTTTATCAATACCTAGCCACCAAACCGAATCCCTACAGCGTTGTTTCACCCTAAACACCCCCAGATGACCCTCATGGAGCGTAGCCAAGATACGCAATTTCAGCGACACCAGAATCAACGTGCAGTGTCCTCGCACCACGCACATGTCATTCCAGCAACTCAGTTCTTCCCTGAACCTGTGAAAAGGTGCCAGGTCCCCTTGCATTTTCGTGCCCCCCCCCTTTCCCGATGAACGAGCGCAGCTGTGACAAAGTTGGATCCTGTTCTGACTCTGCCTGGAGTTCCTGGAAGGGCATCATGTTCCCGAGGGGCTCATGGAGCGCACTGATCAGGTCCTCCTCCAAGGAATCACTGTCGTCAGGCTGTGCAGCATTAATTGTGACACGGGACAGGAGGTCCACCACCACGTTTTCTCTGCCTGGGGTGAACTGGGTAGTGAAGCTGTAGTCCTGTAGCCATTCCGCCAACCTGTGGATCCGCAGGGTTCTGTGTTTCGAGCCAGTTGTTTCCAGTAGGGTCGTAAGTGCCCTATGGTCCATGCGTAGGGTGAAATGGAGTCCATAGAGGTAGATGTGCCACCATTCACATGCTTAAACAGCCAGCGCCTCTCTCTCACCCACGGCGTACCTCTGTTCAACCGATGTGAGGGACCTTGAAGCAAATGCCACTGGGTGGTCCGTACCATTTTGAAGTTGAGACATGACCGCCCCCACTGCCAAACCAGACACATCACAAGTCACAAAAGTGGGGCACTCAGGGTCAAAGTGGGTTCCATTGCCACAGAGCGTTTTGTCTCCGGAGGGCTCGAAGAGGTTCAATAGTCTCTGAATAATGGGGAATGAAATGTCCATAGAAGTTTGCTATGCCCAGGAATGAGGAGAGTTGCACAGGCATCATGGGGTCTGGAAGTCACAGGACCACCTCCACATTCAAGTGCAGGGGTCTTCAGGCCCTCAGCCGACAGCTGAAATCCAACAAACTCAATGGATTCAGCAGTGAAGACGCACTTTTCCCCGTTCAGTGTAACCTCGTGTTCTAGCAGCATCTCCATCACTCCTTTCAAACGTTTGTCATGCGCCACCCATGACACACCGGGGACCACGATGTCTTCCAGATACACCACCACACCCTTGAGATCAGCGAGAATCGTAGACATGATTTTCTAAAAACAGCTCGGCACCGAACTCAGGCCAAAAGGCATGCGGATATACTGTATCTGAAAATGCCCATGTGGGTCACGAACGCCATCAGGTTGTGGCTAGCCAGGTGGAGGGGCATGTGTAGGTAACTTTGACAGAGGTCCAGTTTTGAAAACATTTTGGAGCCGCCGAACATCGCGGTGAGTTCCTCCATCATGGCCAGTGGATATTTGTCCGGAATGATTGCTTTGTTAACCATTCTGAGGCCGACGCATGGTCAGATGCTGCCCGTCTTCTTTTGGGCTACCACAATATTCAACATCCATGGCGAGGCATCCACTCTCTCGATAATACCGGTGCTCAGTAGTTTGTTCAGCTCCGGTGTGACGTCGTCCCGCAGAGCAAGTGGTAGTCGCCGCAGAGGTTGGATTTTGGGCGTCACACTCAGGTCGATGAGCAGACGGTGGTTGAAAGCCATCATGCAGCCCAGGCCCGCAAACAGTGCTGGCCAGTGAACATGCCACCATGGAGCCCACTGGATCCGTGATGGAGAATCCTAACTCTCCCAATAAGTCAATACCCAACAAGTCAGCCCCATGGCACGAAACCTGAAAGGTGAATGTGGGAATAATCTTTGGCCCACACACCACAGAGAAACTGACCTTGCCCACCATGCCAATCTTTGCATGTCCATACCCAAACATTTTCACAGCGCCCGCTACAATAAGCTTCTTTGGGAAAAGTTTTCTTTATTGTGTACACGCTTAGTATGGATTTTGTAGCGCCTGAATCCACCATGAGCGGCACATCGACGCCATCTAGCTGCACCACGTACCATTTTAGCGGCCAATTCCTGGCGCCTGCTACACACACTGAAGCTACACCCACGAGTCCCGAATCCATCAGCTTGTCAGCAGTGGTGCAAACCCTAGCCAGGTGATTAGAGCAGGTTGTCCAATAACTGGATGGTTGACGGTTCGAATCCCGCTCTCCCCAGATATCCTGCCGTTGTGTCCCTGGGCAAGACACTTTACCCCCAATTGCTCCTGGTAGGTCTGGACAGAGCCATGTTAGGTAGCATGCCGCCATCTGTGTGTGAATGTGTGTGTGAATGGGTGGATAGCAGGATCTGTAAAGCACTTTGGTCATCTAGAGATGAGAATAAAAGCACTATATAAGTGAATGCCATTTACCATTTACCATTTACTGCAGATGTAGCACTTTTTCCCTTTAGCAGGGCAGGCAGACGAGCCCGCCAGGTGATGAGGAGAGCCATAGCCACCACACAGTCCCTGGGTTCCCCCTCCTACCCGTGCCATGGTCCACCATCTTTTGGGAGTCCATCCCAAGTAGTTAGCTGAGTTGCTATCGGCCTAACATGGAGATGGAACTTGGACGGCTAGGTGTTTGTTAGCCAGTACTTGCATTCCTAGCTGGGTAGCGGACTCGATTTGGCTAGCTATCTGCATCACTTGGCTTAGCGCAAAATCATCCTTTGCTAGTAGTAGCTTCGCCTTTAGCCACTCGTTGCTCGTGCTATACGCTAGCTTATCACAAATTAGCTCTTCTTCCAAAGGCCCAAAGGTGCATGTGCTTGCTAGGTTACGGAGCTCCATAAGGTAGTGATGAGCAGATTCACCCGCTTGCTGACAGCGGTTGAAGAATCTGTATCTTCGTGCTGTGATGTTTCACTTGTCCACAAAAAATTTGTCCATCATGCACAAACACTTGTCCAAAGAGCCTGTGCTACCCAGCGCATGAAACACACGTTGACCTTCCTTGCCGAGGCAATGGATTAGCAGGCTCTTCCGCCTATCTTTGTCAGCAATTCTCAGGTCAACTGCAACAATATATACATCAAACGCCTCCAAACAGCGACGCCACGGTGTAGCTGGCACACCTGGTGACTCCAAGAACGGAGGAGGTGGTCTTGCGCATGCCCCCATGGTTTAATCCTCAGACGCCAAGTGTTTTGTACTGAAAGAGTGTGACGTGAGCCAAGCTATACCAAGCAACAAACTGAACTTTATTGGTACAAGTTTCACTTATACATACACTGGCTGTAGCCCGCTGACGTCACTGTTGTGTTGGGTTTGGAAACTGTTAGTGTGTGATACGGGTGGTGGCTCCACCTTTCCGGTTCTGCCACCACCCAGGGTATAAGAAGGAAGGGAGAGAGAGGGGTGGTCTCTTGGTCCCCTCTCTGCCTGACGGATGTGCATGTGTATGGTGAGAAGACATCATCAATAAACCTGTGTTCAATTCAGCACTCAGTCTCATCCTTGGCTCCTACTCCCGACATAACACTTGGCAAAGAGGATAAAAGGTATGGACGTGGGTGTCGCATCAATTTGGCCGTTTTTGGAGCTTCCTGGTGAGCCATCCGTCCCTTGGGCGAGGTGGTTTGCCGCTTTTCAAACATATTTGGTGGCATTGGACCTTGGAAGACTGGGGAAGTTGAGGGCACGAGTGCTGTTGGTTCATAATTTAGGAATGGAGGGACAGCGTATATACTTTAGGTGAGTGTGATAGCAATGAAGAAGTGGTGGAGCTAATGGTGTGACACTTTCCCACCCTGGAAAACATCATTGTCTGCAGGATCCAGTTTCAACAGCACGACCAGCGGACTGGCAAGTCGGTGCAATGGTTTGTGTCAGACCTGCACCAGCTGGCCAAAGACTGTCAGTTTGGAGCACTGGAGGAAGAGATGGTCCGTGACCAGTTGGTGGAACATACTGTTTGCCCGGCTACGAGGTTGAAGCTCTTTATATTCTCGGGTGAACTGATGTTGTCCAAGGCCATCGAGTTAGCTCAGCAGTTGGAGGTGGCAGACAAGCTATCGCAGGAGCTCAGTGAAAGTGCGTTACATCGCCATTTTGAACCACAGTTGGCAGCACAAGCAGTGGTCCCAAACCGTGACGACAGCGTAGATGATAAAGGGAGCTACGCTAATGCTGTCAAGATGAGGTCCGCCCCGGAGACGCCCAGGTGTTTGGGTTGTGGGTCCACCAAGCACTGCTACAAGGCTAGGGAGTGTCTGGCCAGAGGGAAACGCTGTGGCAAGTGCGGGCTTTTGCATCATTTCGCCAGAGCATGTCACAAATCAAATCAAAATCAAATCAAATCAAATCAAATCAACCTTTATTGTCATATTGCTGTACATACAACTGTAGTGCAGGCAAGATGAAATTGTGTTTCTCTCGGCATCCATATAAGTAAAAAGAACATAATTTAAGACACACTCACACATACCATCACCCCCCACCCCACCACAGTCATTCACACATCCCTGAGACATACTTGAAAACTAACCAGAACTATAATATACAAATAATATACATAATGTCCATAAGGTGCAGTAGTATGTATGAGAGATTCCGGATCAACTGTTCAGCATCCTAACAGCTTGTGGAAGGAAGCTGTTAATCAGTCTGGTGGTTCTGCCTCTGATGCTCCGGAATCATTTGCCAGATGGCAGAAGTTCAAAGTGTTTATGCAGAGGATGAGAACGGTCCTTGACAATGTTCAGTGCCTTGCTCCTACAACGGTTCTGAAAAAGTTCTTGGACTGAGGGGAGGGAAACTCCAATTACCCTCTCAGCTCCCTTGACTATCCTCTGCAGGGCTTTTTTGTCTGACATACTGCAGCTGGAGTACCATGTAGCAATGCAGTATGTCAGAACACTCTCCACCACACCTCTGTAGAAGGTCCTGAGGATGCAGATGGGGAAAGGGGCCTGTTTGAGTTTCCTCAAGAAGTGCAGTCTCTGCTGGGCCCGCTTCCTGATCCCCAAGGAATTCTTGCTCCGGGTCAGGTCCTGCGAGTCTGCACTCCGAGGAACTTGATGTTCTCCACTCTCTCCGCCAAACAGCCGCCAATGCTGAGAGGGACGTGTTCAGGCTGTGACCGCCGGAAGTCGATAATCAACTCCTTCGTTTTGTCCATGTTGAGCACCAGATTGTTCTCCCTGCACCAGCTTTCCAGGTCTCTCACTTCTTCCCTGTACATTGATTCCTCATCCCTCTGAATAAGTCCCACCACTGTGGTGTTGTCTGCAAACTTAATAATCTGGTTCCTCTCGTGTCTGGATACACAGTCATGTGTTAGAAGTGTAAACAACAGTGGACTGAGTACGCAGCCTTGAGGGGATCCGGTGCTCACCATGATAGAGTTGAAGATGTTATTTCCAATCCGGACAGACTGAGGTCTCTCAGTCAGGAAATCCAGGATCCAGAGACATGTGGCGGTGTTCAGACCGAGAAGGAGTAATTTCTCCATCAGTCTCTGGGGAATAATGGTGTTGAATGCTGAACTGAAATCAATGTACAGGAGTCTGGCGTAGGTGTCTTTCTGATCCAGGTGGGTGATGATAGAGTGCAGGGTGGTGACTATAGCATCCTCCGTGGAGCGGTTTGAACGATATGCAAACTGGAGCAGGTCATGTGATGCAGGGAGGCAGGCTGTGATGTGTGGTTTGACAAGCCGTTCAAAACACTTCATCACAGTTGGTGTCAGTGCAACAGGACGATAGTCATTCAGACAGGACACAACTGGTTTCTTTGCCACCGGTACTATGGTAGAGGTCTTAAAGCATCTGGGAACGATGGCCTGACACAGAGAGATGTTATAAATGTCAGTCAGGACATCCGCCAACTCGCTCGCGCAGTCTCAGAGCACACGTCTTGGGATGTTGTCCGGACCTGCAGCTTTATGTGGGCTGACCCTGGTTAGGGTCCTCCGTGTGTCTGCTGTGTTGATGGTGATAGCTGGCCCAACCGATGGTGGAGATGGGCCAGCCCTCCCTCTGATTGTCGGGTTTGATGCTTCAAAACGTGCAAAGAAGTTGTTGAGCCTGTCTGGAAGCGAAGCGTGGTCATCATCGACCCCCTGCCTAGACTTATAGTCTGTCAGCATCCGAACTCCCTGCCACATCCGCTTGGTGTTCCTAGTGTCACAGAGGTGTCCCTGGATTTTCTCCACATAGGCGTGCTTCACTGTCTTAATTCCCTTTGACAGCGCAGACCTGGCTGAGCGGAGGGCGATCCTGTCCTTCGCTCTGAAGGCTGCATCTCTGGCTGTGAGCAGCGAGCGCACCTCTGCAACCATCCAGAGCTTATGGTTGCCCCGTGCAGTGATAGTCTTCACTATAGTGACATCGTCTGTGCACTTCGCGATGTAGCTGGTGACCGTTTCAACATACTCCTCCACATCTGTCCTGTCTTCCTGGGAGGCTGCTATTTTGAAGACCTCCCAGTCTGTGTGCAGAAAACAGTCTTTAAGTGCTGAGGTTGCACTCTCTGGCCAAATCCTGATTTGTTTCACTACTGGCCTGCTGCGCTTCAGTAAAGGTTTGTAGGCAGGCACCAGCATCACGGATAGATGGTCAGAATGGCCGAGGTGGGGGCAAGGTGTTGTCTTATAAGCATCTGTGTTTGTGTACACCAAGTCCAACATATTCTCTCCTCTGGTCTTAAAGTCTACACATTGTTTAAACTTGGGGAGCACAGTCTTTAAGCTGGTGTGGTTAAAATCCCCCGCAACCACCACAAAACTGCCGGGTGTGAAGTTTGAATTTCACTAATAGCATCGTGCAGCTCTCCGAGTGCCTCTTTAGCATTAGCTTTAGCATTAGCACTCGGCGCTATGTAAACAGCAGCTACAAACACATTGGTGAATTCCTTCGGCAGATAAAATGGCCGACAATTTACAGTAAGGAACTCCGCCAATGGAGAGCAGTGTTTAGATACTAACGTGGCGTTAACGCACCAGTTCTTGTTAACATAGATGCATAGGCTCCCCCCACGGCTCTTACCGGAGCTCACAGCTTCTCTGTCCACCCGGAACGCTGTCGTACCTTCCAGCTGAATGGCCGCGTCAGGGATGTTGTCATGGAGCCATGTCTCCATGAACGCAAGCACACAGCAGTCCCTCCACTCTCTCCGGGTTTCTCTCAGCAGACGCAGCTCGTCCAGCTTGTTGTCGAGGGAGCAGACATTAGAGAGAAGGAGCGACGGTACTGCTGGTCTGGAGGGGTTAGCCTTTAGCCTAGCATAAATCCCGACCCTTTTTCCTCGCTTTTGCTTGAGTTCGCTCCGCTTACGCCTCCTCCTTTCCCGGGTAGCTTCCAGCGAAGTCTCCGACAGAATTCCATGCTGGCTTAGAATGTCCAAGTCACAACCGAGCACCGCGATTCTTGCAGCGTGCAGTACCTTGATGTTTAATAAGGTCTCATGGTTGTAAGCTTTACAGAATGTACGTCTGGGATGATCAAAACTCTCACACTCGCTGATGCCAAGAGGGGACGCTGCATCCATGCGTGTCGCCATCTTCTATCGCAAGATCGTGCGTGGGGATCCGAGGTGTAAGGAAGACCCTCCCGCTCCCATGGTTATTCACACTGTGTTCCCAAGAACCAACGGCTGTTCCAACTGTATGATGGGACTGGATGGGGTAACAGTGCCACTGCTGATTGACATGGGTGAGGTAAGCTCCATGTTGAATTGGGCAACTGTGAGGAGCTTTTTCCCACATTATTGTATTAGAGGTGACTCAATGCCGCTGTGTGGTTATGGTGGAGGAAGATTGGCCATGGTGGGATTGGTGAGGCTGATGGCTAGGTACAAGTTGGCGGAGGCGTGCGACCGGAGATTCATTGTGACTGCCAGGGGAGAGAACATTATTGGATGTGATTTGTTTTATGGCCTGGGTTTCACCATCACGAGCGGCAGTGGGGAAGAATGGTTGGGTTGTGGTTTGTGGGACTGGCTGGTCCTGTGAAATGACGACGGAGCTGTGTGGGACGAGAACTTGCTTGGCACTCTGGAGGAAGAGTGGAACCAACCCCTCCCAGGGCCATCGCAGGAGGGTTCCGGTGCCATTACCCAAGTAGCCCTAGCTGAGGGAACCAGGCGGCACGGTGGGCCGTCCATGACGGTGGGTGGCGCCAAGTGGCTGGCTCCATCTGCTCCCGGATTCCGGCTGGGAGGGCCTGGAGAGCAGGGAGTCACAACAGCAACACCAACAGCAGAAATTAAAGCGAGCGGGGCAGGACCGGCTGGGACGGTGAGACGACGTGCCAAACAGGAACACTGGAAGCCAAGTAGAGCCCCTCTGCGGGTCGTGGACATGGTCCAGCCCAAGGAGGAGGCCTGGTTGAGAGGAGTTCGGGTCAAGCGTCAGAGAGGAGAAGACCAGGGGCGGCTGCAGGTGGTGGCTGCTCAGGAGGATGCCTATTTCCAGCTATCTGATGCCTCATTGAGGCACCTTAATGAGCTGCGGCACGCCCAGGAGAAGAAGGAGGTGCTTGGGCCTGAGCGTGAGGCGTCCCTGGTGGTGGCGAAGAGAAGGCACACTGGAGTTGAATCATCCGACGGTTATCCGGCGGGGTTCCTCTCTCGGGTCACACTGATAGTTGGACAGTGTGTGATACATGTGTCAGAAGGGGGGACAGCTGGTATGTTTATTGTGTTATAGTTCATGGGATTATTTTGTGCATTCTCTCTTATTGTAGGAACATGGCAGTTGTTTTCTTTTAGATGGACTTGTTTTTTTTTCTAGTACACACTGCAGAATACGCCGTCTTGCCGTGTGGGGGTGGGACGGCAGGCCACCTGTCCTCCCCCAGTTTTTAGTTGTATTGAGTGACTGTGATAGAACCCTTTTAGGTATTTCTGTTTAGTTTTTTTTAATTTAATTTGATTCAGGTTCCAAATTGGGGTGGGTCTAGATTGTATGTGTGTGTTTTGGACCTTTTTTTTTTGGGGGGGGGGGTGTTGGGTTGGGTTTGGGAACTGTTTGTGACATGGGTTGTGGCAGAATTGGAAAGGTGGAGCCACCACCCAGGGTATAAGAAGGCAGGGAGCGAGCTGGGCGGTCTCTTGGCCCCTCTCTGCCTGGGGGATGTGCATGTGTGGTGAGAAGGCATTAAGATAAGATAAGATAAGATAAGATAAGATAAGCCTTTATTAGTCACACAATGGGGAAATTCCAGGATTGCAACAGCACAGGGATAGCAACACTCAGAGCAATAACTGAATGAATGAATGAATGAATCTTTATTTTGGATAGATTAAAAGTAAAGATTAAAAAAAAAAGAAACAGAATAATATAACAAAGGGGAAAAAAAATCCAACAAGGTCAAATTAGACAATAACTCCTCTGCTTATACAGTTCAACATAAGTTATCTGAAATGGGTGATGGCTGAAGCCGCAGCTTATATTGCCCACCCATGTTCCATCCAAGAATTCAAAAGAAAAACAAAACAAGAGCGATTACAATTCAGAACAAAGCTAAGACAAAATGTGACAAAAAAAAACTAAGCTACAACACAACGCAGGCTGGATATGACAATCCTTATGTGATTTTACATGTCATCTTGTATATATGTTTGGAGTATTTCTTCCTTTAGTTTTTGTTTAAATTGTCCAAGCGTTGTACATGATTTTAATTCAGGTCCAAAATCGTTCCATAATCTGACTCCTTGCACTGAAACACAGTGTTGCTTGGTGGTAGTTCTCACTGAAGGTTTTTGAAATATACATGTTCCTCTGAAATGATATTGTTTCTCCCTTACTTGGAACAACTTTTGGATATTTGCGGGCAGTGATAGATTCTTCACTTTAAACATTATTACTGCAGTTTTAAAGTCAACCAGATCTTTCAACTTGAGAGCTTTTAATTTAAGAAAAAGTGGGTTTGTTGGTTCCCTGTAAGCTGCTTTGTTTATTATTCTAATAGCTCTCTTCTGAAGCATAAAGACTGGATATATGTTTGTTTTATATGTATTTCCCCATACTTCAGTACAATATGTCATGTATGGGAGTATTAATGAATGATACAAGTTATATAGTGTGGGTTGATTCAGCAAATATTTCACTCTGTGTAGTATTGCGATTGATTTGGATATTTTACCTTTAATATAATTAATATCTGACTTCCAACACAGGTTATTATCAATTATTACTCCAAGGAATTTAGTTTCGGATACCATTTCAATCTCTACACCATTTACACTGAGTTTAGATACTAAGTTGTTGTGATGGTTGTTAAAAATTGTAAATTTTGTCTTACTTAAATTGAGCGTTAATTTGTTTGAATCAAACCACAGTTTAAGCTTTCCTAATTAAGAAGATAAGAAAATGAGAGCAGTGAATATACATATGTACACATAAATATATGAATATACTGTATATACACAGTGCAGAGCATTGTAGCTAGATGGAATAAACAGCATCACCTGCTGGGCTGCACGGTGGTGCAGTGGTTAGCACTGTGGCAGCACAGTTTACCCTCGGCCAGGGGATCGTGGGTTCGATCCCTGCCCCCGGCCAACAGTGATCTGTGTGGAGTTTGCATGTTCTCCCCGTGTCTGTGTGGGTTTACTCCGGGATTTCTCCGGTTTCCTCCCACATGCCAAAAACATGCAGGTTAGGGATAAGGGGCGCTTGCGCACGCAGCGACCGGCAGCTGGTGGCTTGTCACCAGACTGCAAAACAAATCTACCTACAGGTACAAAATAAGTAATAAAAAAAATAAATAAATAACCGTCTACTTAGTTACCCCACATAGTATGAATATATACCCATACATATTGTCACCCTCTGTAGCGACTGATATTGTCCTAGTTGTATACTGGAGGGGACCATTTGTGTAAGTCTGTTGCGTTTTTTGCATTCAAAACTATGAGGTTGTTATGTCTTTTTGCTATCTCTGTGAGCAGCCCTGCTTAGGTTATACAGTCTGACAGCCGTTGGTAGGAAGGACCTGTGAAACCTCTCAGTTGTGCATCTAGGATGATGTAGTCTACTGCTAAATGAGCTCCTCAGTGCATTCAGTATGTCCTGCATAGGGTGGAACTCGGACTCCAGCAGAGATGACAGTTTAGCCACCGTCCTTCTCTCTCCTATCTCCTCCATTGGGTCAAGGCGCTGCCCCAGGACAGAGCTAGCTTTCTTAATCAGTTTGTTCAGTCTCTTCCTATCGGCTGCTGTGATGCCGTTGCCCCAGCAGACCACTCCAAAAGTGATTTCTGATGCCCCCACCGTGTTGTAGAATGTCTTCAGCAGCACCCCTTGTACACCAAAAGACCTGAGTGTCCTCAGTAGGAACAGCCTGTGCTGTCCCTTCTTGTAGAGTGCGTCAGTATTGTCAATAAACCTGTGTTCAGTTTAACGCTCAGTCTCGTCCTTGGCTCCTACTCCCGACATAACAGTCACCATGTTGTGCGCATGGCGCTGACTATGGCAAGCCTCAAAGGCCAAATCCCCACACAGCAAAACCCATATGGGAACCATAAAACATCCCATTTTAACCTATAGTGGGGCCCACATGGACATGCCGGCTGGGTTGTTTTCAGACTTTTGAGGCATTAGCAACTGTGTACATCTAATGGCTTATAAAGAACCACTGTCAACTTTACTCTGACTCAGTAGACTTTATTAGTTGTTCTCCAGCACTACAGCTGTAGGGTAACTCTGCAGCCACGTGAACCGCCACTTGGACTCTGTTCACAGCCTCTTCACAGCTGAGCAGCGTGACCTCACACACAAGTTAGTCCCAGCACCGTACAGTCACATGACAGCAATAGGACCTGGAGCCTTCCTTTCTTTGTGTGACAGTAGGAAATAGTGTTGGGAGGAGTTTGGACAGTGTGGACAGTTTGGACAGTGCCATGTTTGTTTGCCTAATCCATACTGTATGTGTGCGCGTGTCTGTGTGTGGTGTGTGTCGTTGCCGCCGCCATCCTCAGTCTCCTGAGATGATTATTAATCTAATAATTAAACATTTATTGCCAGCAGCAGCTGCTCTCTCGCTCCCTCAGCAGGACCCCGGGGACCCCCTTCATACATCGGGGCGGGGGGGGGGGGTGCAGGAGGAGCCAGAGGAGGGGCTGGAGAGACGGGAGCAATCCGAGAGGCTCATCAGCACGTCCCCGGATTCTTCCACAGCTGCTGGCGAGTAGCGTGGAGGTGAGGCGGCGTGTGCAGGTGTTCGGTCCCCGAACAAAAGAAAGTAGGAGGGGAGGATCGCGGCGTGGGGTCCCGCAACCTGTCTGACCTCTGTAGTCTTCTCCTTTACTCCACTTCCTCCCGCTCTGCTCCTCACGGTGCGTGGAAACATCTGCATCACCTTGGACTCTTTCTTTGCACCAAGTCCAGATTGTGCGGGAGACGCAGACAGAAGTTGGGAAGAGGAGGGAGCTCCGGTGCCGGTGCCGCCGCTCCTCCAGCATGCTGCGCTACCTGATCAAAACCCTGCTGCAGATGAACCTGTTCTCCGACACCATCCGGAACCCGTCCAACACCACCGAGCTCTTCTTCAACAGCTCACTGCCCCCCTTCAACAGCTCGCTGCTGGACTGGGGGAACTTCACCGGCTTCAACGGTAAGGCGGTTATCTTCTCTCACTCGTGTGTGTGTGTGGGGGGGGGGGAGGCTGTGGATGAATGAGCTGCTGAACCAGAACCTGCAGCTCAGAATCTGTATGGTGCTGACATGTCAGAGCGTTTCCCACACCACCAGCATCAGCCACGCGTGTCCTGCGGTGCTTGAATTTCTGTTCAGCCGTTCATCTCTGTCACCCAGCGGTGCTTTGGAGGAAATCTTCCTCCCTCTTAATTAGTTAAACCAGTTGTTAGGTTTTTGGGTGAGAAGTTGACTGTGTCCTTGACTTCTCAGTCCAAATGGAGTTTGGTCCTGACTGAAGGAGCAGCATCACACGCGTGTGTCTGTGCTTTGTGCAGTGAGATGTGAGGTGTGACACAGAGACAGCATCTCCCAGTAACAGTCAAAGCATCTCCCAGTAACAGTCTCAGCATCTCCCAGTAACAGTCTGGTCCACAGAAGCATGACTGGTTCTGTTAAATGAAGCTGTGGGCTGTCAGCCACAGCTGGGACCGGAGCTGTCACATCTCTTTCAGTTTCGCTGCTGGCCTTCCGTCCTCCTCCTCCCTGCAGTGATGAAGCTCAGTGTTAACGGCACTTGGCTCAGTATTGCTTTTGTAAACTTTTGCTTTACGTCCACTAAAACCTCTGGGGATGCGTGTCTCATAAGCATGTGGTCATGAGACATCCCTGAGCTTGGTTACTGGGACTGGAGGGTTGCTCTGCTAACTTTAAAGCTTTACAGCAGCACTATGGAAGAGTTTTGCCTTAAAAACCACTGTGATGCCACATCAAGCTTTGACTGAATCTGCTTCAACCATAGCCTGAGTGAGCTGCATTGCCTGCAACAGCACTACTAAAAAACTGTCAGGTTTTATTAGTCAATGACAACGTGCAGCTTTAGCCGTTAATTAACAAAGCATCCTGTGATTGACCATTAGGGCCCACGGGGCCCTGTTACGACGTCCTAAAGCACAAAGGCATGCCACAATTTGTGCCTTTTACCAGTAATTTTGGTGGCATGTTGCCCATTTTCATGTGTTTCACCCTTATCATTGAAATAAAAGTAAATAACTTTGCACTAATAAGAGGTGTTTTTTTTTTTTTTAAAGGGGTGCAGCTGAACTCAAAGTTGCCACAATGCTAGCAAATGACAAACAAAAACCACGTCTGAAGTCAGTGGCGCATCATCAGTTACTATTTAGGCACGTCTTAAAAACATGCAGGTGCCAGAAAATGAGATGGTACCTGCGTATGCTACTTCATTCCATGCAAACATCACTGCATAAGGTTTTGGTGGAACAGTGGTCCTCCCACATATGATGCTGTCATGCATTTTCCTTTTGCATCAGTTTTCTTGCCAGAAAACTGATCTGGCCTCCCAGATAAATACACCATAGCTTATAGATCTTGTGCACCTGCCTGTTAAAGGTGAGGCGATTAGCCCTTTGATTGGTTTATTACATGTTATGCCCTAAACACAACTTTTTTTGCACTTTTTGCAGGTGCAAATTCTATTTTTTCCCATTATTGTGATAGCAAAATGAATTTGGACATGCCTGTAATTTGTCTCCTCTTTCGATATTGTGCTTATGAGGAGTGAAACAAGCCAGTTGTAGTCTTTTCAGTGTTTCTATCAGGGGCAGGAAAGTTACAGAGTGTTGTTGAAGGTGAAGAACAACCTCTCAGAGTATGGTGGAGCCTGGTCAAAGGTTGATGTGCCGGCACAGTGATTCTGGAGACACTGTTTCAAAGAGAATATCTTAGTGCTGCTTCATGAGCACCCCCACCCTGTCGCCATGCCAGGGTATAAATGATGAAGGAGGCAGCTCTTTTCCTCAAATTTCAATTCTGAGCTGATCTGTTGAATGTCCAGCTGCTTCCCAGCTTGGCTCCATTGACTGATGATGAAGAGCCAGTGAAGCTGTGCCCCCTCATGTGTCTATATTGTCACGGGGTGGGGGGGGAGCGGGTGCATCCTCCCTGTCCCAGGTGTGAACAGCCTCAATAACCCAGAGTTTATAGCTTCACTTTCATTGTGCTCACACTTCTATTTTGCTCTGTCGCTTGTCATCCGTGGGCTCTAATGGAGTGTAGATTGAGTGTGGTGGATCCATAGCCAAAGTAAGCATGAGAGGCGGGGAGGAAGAAGGAATCTATAGAGAGGCGGAGCAGCAGAGGCCGATGGACTGATACACTGATAGGCAGACGTGCCTCAGGTGTGTCCTGCTTTCATATTCTGTGGGATCTTTTTTCTGCCAAGCTTCCAGAAATTGAGCCCCCCCCTCCCCCCCCGGCAGTCTCTTTAAGTGACAATGACATGTTGGAGCAGCCTGAAGAGGGATGGTTATACATGTTGTACTTTTGCTAATGACTGATCAATGAGATGAGGTTAAAAAGCTTCTTCTGTTGTGGACTTGTTTACAGAATATGGAGAGAATGGCACGCGTAACAAAAATCTATAATCATGCAGCTTCTCACTCACTCACTCACTCACTCACTCACTCACTCACTCACTCACTCACTCACACACACAGAAAAAATAAGAATAGAGATGTATTTCTCTTGTGCCAAATCATCAGCAGGGGTGGAGGTTTGCTGAGGTGGGCCCTGGTGGTCCAGCTGTGGGTATCCAGGCGAGAAGCTCAATAGTGGGGCAGTGGGTGGACAGCTTGTGTGGGTCGGCCTGGAGCTCAGAGGGAAGCTCAGTGGCGAAAATCAATGCAGCCCAATAACCAATCTGGGAAATAATGGACAATTCAGTCAGACGTGGGACTGTAGCGGACTGCTGGGGCCGGCGACATTTAACCGTCAGTATGCAGTCACTCTCACTCTGAGTCTTCTTCCTTCACCACACTGCCTTCTGTTCTCTATCGACAGTTTCTACTGGCTGGCATTACTGATGCTCTGGAACACGCACACACACACACACACATGCACACACACGCACGCACGCACACACACACACCTACACACCCCTGACAGTCACTCATTAGGGGGCGTGGCCCCACCTGTATCCGGTCAGTGTTTTTAATTCACTGACTCTGCTAAAATAGCTTTGCATAACTGAGATGATCCTTATTTATTTGTTGTACATTGACCGATCCTCACACATGGAGAGCCCTGTTATGATGGTTTAGTCAAAAGTCCAAACATCATTGAAAGGAAAAATTGTCTTTATTAGGCTCTTTTTCTCTGTTTTGTTTTCTGATGTGATCTCTGTATTTGTCATACCAAAGTGTGCTGTAAAATACTGACTCATGCTAAGCTTTAAGAAAAAACTAAAAAGGTGGACAGTGCGTTCTTGTGATTATAAACTGCTTTAAACCTTGTGCAAGTACTTTCTGCTCATGCCATGTGTGCATATAGCTCCATGGATGTCTAAGGGGGGGTCAGATCACTGACCAAGGCACACACTTCATGGTTGTTCTTACCTGTGTCTCAAACTCAACAGATTAACACATTAAGGCTACATGTCCACCAAATGTGTTTTTTGTCGCCCGACCGCCCTGAACGTCTTTTTTTCAGTGTTTGTGTGCTGCTCTCAGGAAAAAAAAGTCTGTGCCCTGTATCGCAGCAACAGCTTGTCACTCTCAGCTCAGCACTTCCACTTTTCCTATGGTCAGACTTTCTACTGATTGTTTAATAGCAGTGTCTAAATAACAATAATACAATACCCTCATAACAATACCAATAATACAATACCACATAACAATAACAATACCCTCCCTTCCATCTGTTGTCATGGGAAATGTACGGTCGATACTGGGAAAGTTAGATGAGCTAGCGGCTATCTCCCGTTATGATAGCACTTACCGGGAGTGCTCTCTCCTTTTGTTTACTGAGACGTGGCTAACTGAACTAGCAGCAGATGCTAACATTGAGCTGGAGGGTTTTCACATGATACGAGCTGACCGAACACCAGAGAGTGGCAAAACTAGGGGCGGTGGAGTGATAATGTATGTTAACAACAACTGGTGCAGACCGGGACATATCACTGTTAAACAACGACACTGCAGCAAAGACATTGAGTTGCTAGCTGTTAGCATGAGGCCTACATATCTCCCGAGAGAACACTCACACGTGATCTGCATTGTTGTTTATGCAAATCCGACGGCGAACGCTGGGACAGCGCGTGACGTCATCCATTCAGTAACCAGCAGGCTGCAGACAGAACACCCAGATGCTCTTCTCCTCATCTCAGGCGATTTCAACCACGTTTCACTGTCTCCCATTCTGCCCACTTTCACCCAGTATGTCACATGCCACACTAGAGACAATAAAACACTGGATTTGTTCTACGCAAACACTAAGGAGGCGTACACCTCATCACAACTCCCCCCACTTGGGAGATCGGATCACAACTTGGTTCATCTCCGACCGGTATACAAACCCCTAGTGCACAGACAACCTCCGGCCATGCACACTGTGGAGTTATGGTCTGAGGAGACAATGGACACTCTAAAGGACTGTTTTGAAGCCACTGCCTGGAAGCAGCTCTGCGATCCACATGGTGAGGACATCGATGGCCTCATTCACACCTTCACGGGCTACCTCAGCTTCTGTGTGGACAAATCCGTTCCCACCAAGACCATACGGCGTCACTCAAACAACAAACCCTGGATCAACCCTGAGATAAAAACACTTCTGAGAGAGAAGAAGAGGATCTTCAGGTCGGGGAACAGGGAGATGCTGAAGTCCGTACAGAGGGAGCTGAGGAGAAAGATCAGAGAAGGCAAGGACAGCTTCAGGAAGAAGATGGAGGACAAGCTGCAACAGAGCGACATCAGCAGGGTCTGGAGAAACCTCAAAACCATCTCGGGGCTCCAGAATACCTCCCCCCAGGCCACGGGGGGCAGGGAGTGGGCGAACAACCTGAATCTGTTTTTCAATAGATTTGACCAACCGCCCTCCCCCCTGTCTGCACAACAACCACTGCTGCCTCTAAGAAATCAAGTCCTGCTGCCCACTCCCCACTCCACCGACATCCCCCCCACTCCCAACACACAGCCCCCCATCCTGACCCTGACCAAGACCCAGGTGAGGACGGAGCTGAGGAAGATCAAGGCGAGGAAGGCGTCGGGACCGGACGGCATCAGCGCAAAGCTCCTCAAGTCCTGTGCAGACCAGCTGTGTGGGATTGTGACGTATATCTTCAACATGAGCCTGAAACTGGGGAGGGTACCACAGCTGTGGAAAACATCTTGTGTGGTACCTGTACCAAAAACTTCCCACCCCAAAGACCTGAACAGCTACAGACCGGTGGCCTTGACGTCCCACTTGATGAAGACCCTGGAGAGACTGCTCCTTGCTCATCTCCACCCCCTGGTGGAACCAGCGATGGATCCACTCCAGTTCGCCTACCAGCATGGCATTGGGGTGGAGGATGCGGTGATCTTCCTCCTTCACCGTTCTCTGTCCCACCTGGAGAAGCCCGGGAATATGGTGAGGATCATGTTCTTTGACTTCTCCAGTGCTTTCAACACCATCCAACCGATGATCCTGAAGGACAAGCTGCTGCGCGCAGGGGTGGACCAGCACCTGTCATCATGGATCCTGGACTACCTCACGAACCGGCCTCAGTTTGTGAGAACCCGGGACTGTGTTTCCGACACGATCATCAGTAGCACGGGGGGCCCCCAGGGAACGGTGCTGGCTCCCTTCCTGTTCACTCTTTATACTGCGGACTTCTCACACAACACAACACATTGCCATCTACAGAAGTTCTCTGATGACTCTGCGATCGTTGGTCTCATCTCCAACGGAGATGAAGCTGAGTACAGAGGGCTTATCCAGGACTTTGTGGACTGGTGCCATCGGAACTGCCTCCAGATCAACGCGAGGAAAACTAAGGAGCTGGTGGTGGACTGCCGCAGGCATGGGCAGCCCCTCACAGCACCAGTAAATATACAGGGAACAGACATCGAGATGGTGACATCCTATAAGTACCTGGGTATTCATCTGAACAATACACTCGACTGGTCACACAATACTGACGCACTCTACAAGAAGGGACAGCGCAGGCTGTTCCTGCTGAGGAGACTCAGGTCTTTTGGTGTACAAGGGGCGCTGCTGAAGTCATTCTATGACACGGTGGTGGCATCAGCCATCACTTTTGGAGTGGTCTGCTGGGGCAGTGGCATTACTGCAGCCGATAGGAAGAGACTGAACAAACTGATTAAGAAAGCTAGCTCTGTCCTGGGGCAGCGCCTTGATCCGATGGAGGAGATAGGAGAGAGAAGGACGGTGGCTAAACTGTCATCTCTGCTGGAGTCCGAGTTCCACCCTATGCAGGACATACTGGATGCACTGAGGAGCTCATTTAGCAGCAGACTACATCATCCCAGGTGCACAACCGAGAGGTTTCGTAGGTCCTTCCTACCAACGGCTGTCAGACTGTACAACCTAAGCAGGGCTGCTCGCAGAGATAGCAAAAAGACGTAACAAACTAATAGTTTTTTTGAATGCAAAAGATGCAATAGACTTACACAATGGTCCCCTCCGGCATACAACTAGGAAAATACCGGTCGCTATGGAGGGTGAGAATATGTATGGGCACATAATCATACCATGTAGGATAACTAAATAGACGGTTATGCTGTTTCATCCCACCTAGCAACAATGCTCTGCACTGTGTGTGTTTATATATTTACATATTTTTTCCATCTAGCTACAATGCTCAGCACTGGGTGTGTTTATATTTATATATCTATATATTTATTCCATCTAGCTACAATGCTCCGCACTGTGTTTTTATATATCTACATATTATTCCATCTAGCTACATTGCTCCGCACTGTGTGTGTTTATATACTTGCATATTTATTCCACCTAGCTGCAATGCTCCGTACTGTGGGTGTTTATATATTTACATATTTATTCCATCTAGCTACAATGCTCTGCACTGTGTGTTCATATATTCATATATTTATTCCATCCAGCTACAATGCTCTGCACTGTGTGTCTGTGTGTGTGTGTGTGTGTGTGTGTATATATATATTTTATAGTAATATGTACATATGTATATTAGCTGCTCTTGCTTGCTTGTTTTTTTTTTTTTTTCTTGCCTTCTGATTGTTGCTCTGAGTGTTGCTATCCCTGTGCTGTTGCAATCCTGGAATTTCCCCGTTGTGGGATTAATAAAGGCTTATCTTATCTTATCTTATCTTATCTTACAATGGACAAGAAACGTATTCTAGCATTGGTAGCAGCTCTGGATGCAAAATATGATGACATGGAAAATAGGAATCTGAGTACAGACTGTACCGGCGTCCTATGTCCCGCCCTACCTTTTTCTGATTGGCTGCTTACAAAGGTCTGACATTGACAAGCTCAGCTGTAATCTGAAAAGTTGAAATTTTTTCAAGTCTGATCGCCCTGAGTGCCGTGACAAAAAGCGGCCACCACGAGAGCGTTTCAGCGCCGAGGATGCTCAGCGCTGTAAACGCTGGACTACATAGAGAATGACTAGAAAATAGTCGCCCACAGCTGAAAGAACATGTTTGGTGGACACGCAGCCTAAAAGAACCATTTTTGCTCATACCTGGTACCTGATTTTTCTCCTCTCATTATCTAACTCGGCGCTTAACTTCATTTTTGGGTGTGACCAAGCTCACTTTGCTATCACAGCGGCAGTTAAAAAAGGATTTTGCACTGGCCACAAGTGCATAAGGGTTTTACTGACTGCTAATTCCTCAGGTGTGTTTTGAACATAACATGCAATAAATCAATCAGCTTTTCACCTCATCTTTAAAACGCTGATGCTCATGATTTGTGGCACATTGCTATTATAAAAGCGTATTTACTGGGAGAGAAGATCGGCTTTACGCCGAGGAAAAGGACAAGCTTTTGTCAGAACTGAAAATGAGCAAGAACAGGAGCGCCGCCGTTCCGCTTAAATCTTCTGAGGTGACGCAGGAGTGGGATGAAGGAGCAGCAAGCGGGTCGTTTCCATATTATACAGATCCAAGAGTAGAAGGTGAAGCCTGTGCTTTATGGCTTGTAGGAATTACTGATACATCCATATGGTGTGTTGCTTTCTGAGTCATGGCCTTTAATGTAGATAAACTCAGTCATAAAAAATGTAGCTGTAGTAATTGTCCTTATACGAACGTCTACTTAACCACATAATAATAATGATAATAATAATAATAATACTATATTCCCTTTTCCCAAAACTGCTGTTTTACTTAATTTACAAAAACAAAGAAAGAAAGAAATCTGCAAAATTAGGGAAAAAAATCTTGTAAATTCGTTTTAAAAAGTGTTAATAAAATTACCAAACTTACAAAAAAAATCTCAAATTTACATGAACAAATTTGCCAATATGAATAATTTGAAAAGTTAAAAATGGTTCAAATTTCCATAACAAACTAGAAAAGTGGTAAGTGAGCACATACCTCCACCAAGGCTCCTTCTGTCCCTCATGGATCACCTCCAAAGTGTCATGGAGGTGTGGGCCATGAGCCGGTTCTGGTGAAAATTGCATCAAAGTATATCCGGTACTTTTGGAGTATTGTTGCTAACACTCTGTGAGAAGATAAGTGTGGTGATCCCGAGTTCAGTTCCGCACCGGGCTCAGGTCTCCTGTTTATTTCCATTTCTTCCATATGTATTTCTAATTACATTTCCATTATGTCTGTGCTTTTACTTTGACAGTGCCGTGACAGGACTTCCTGCTGTCAAATCTGTTCATGACCTGTCACGGCTGTCTGCACTTTGCCATTACGTTTACTCCACACCTGTTTGTAGATTGAGTTCTGTTCACTATATAAGATCGCCAGCTAGACGTAGTGGTTGCTGCGGTCTCGTCTGCCTTAGACTGGAGTCCCTACATCTGGCTCCAGTCTCGTTTCAGCGTCAGGTTTCACCCTCACTTCAATCATATGTAAGTGTGTATTTCCAGCGTCAGGTTTCGCCCTCGCTGCACTCTTATGTAGGTGTTTGTGTTCTTTATTTGTGTCTCACGCTTAGTGCATGTTCTGCCCCACGTGGCTCATTACTTTGTGTTTCTGTTAATAAACAAGCAAACTCACTGTTGGCATTTGGTGCCTCATTAGAATCAGAATCAGAATCAGAATCAGAATCAGGTTTATTGCCATTGTTCATGTAGTACACAAACTAGGAATTTGTCTCGGTACAATGCTGCAACATTAAACATGATAAGATAAGAGAAATAAACTATACATGTAATAAAGTGTAGGATAAGATTAAGTGATACTGGTCAACAGTTAAAATATATATTAGCCAGCAGCAGATACTGTGGAGAACTATATAGTGCAGTCGGTAATGCAGGAAGAAAACAGTGATGATTGACATGAGTCTGGTTGAGCTGCTGTACATGGTGCACGAGAGTCACTTAGTGTTCAGCAGTCTAATGGCAGAGGGGAAGAAGCTGTTCATGTGACGGGAGGTTTTAGTCTGGATGGACCGAAGTCTTCTACCAGAGGGGAGGGGGGCAAACAGTACATGACCAGGGTGTGAGGGATCGGCTATGATCCGGCCAGCACGCCTCCGGGTCCTGGAGATGTACAGATCCTGGAGAGATGGGAGCTTGCAGCCGATCACCTTCTCAGCAGTGCGCACGACGCGCTGCAGCCTTAGTCTGTCCCTGGCAGTGGCTCCTGCGTACCACACGGTTATGGAGGTGGTGAGGATGGACTCGATGATGGCTGTGTAGAACTGCACTAACATCTTGGTGGGTAGCTTGAGCTTCCTCAGCTGCCGCAGGAAGAACATCCTCTGCTGGGCTTTTTTGATGAGTGAGCTGATGGTCAGCTCCCATTTGAGGTCCCTGGTGATGGTAGTGCCTAGGAAGCGGAAGGAATCAGCAGTGGTGATGGGAGAGCCTGAGAGGGTGAGGGGGGGCAGAGGAGTAGTGACTTTCCTGAAGTCTACAATCATCTCCACTGTCTTCAGAGCGTTCAGCTGCAGGTTGTTATTGCTGCACCAGGACGCCAGCTGGGCCACCTCTCTCCTGTAGGCGGACTCGTCGCCGTTGGAGATGAGCCCGATGAGGGTGGTGTCGTCCGCAAACTTGATCAACTTGACAGACTGGTGGCTGGAGGTGCAGGAGTTGGTGTAAAGGGAGAAGAGTAGGGGGGAAAGTACACAGCCCTGGGGTGATCCGGTGCTGATGCTAGTATAGTCTGAGACAGTCTTTCCCAGCCGCACATGCTGCCTCCGGTCCGTCAGGAAGTCGATGATCCACCTGCAGAGGGAGTCAGGCACGTTGAGCAGGGACAGCTTGTCCCGGAGCAGAGCGGGGCGGATGGTGTTGAATGCGGAGCTGAAGTCCACAAACAGGATCCTGGCGTAGGTTCCCGGGGAGTCCAGGTGCTGCAGGATGGAGTGGAGGGCCAGGTTGACTGCATCGTCTACAGACCTGTTGGCTCGGTAGGCAAACTGCAGCGGGTCCAGGAGAGGGGTGGTGATGGACTTGAGGTGGGACAGGACCAGGCGCTCAAAGGACTTCATGACTACAGAGGTGAGCGCTACAGGTCTGTAGTCATTAAGTCCAGTGATCCGTGGCTTCTTGGGGACAGGGATG
The DNA here is from genome assembly GCA_020510985.1 of Pholidichthys leucotaenia. Taxonomy (NCBI): domain Eukaryota; kingdom Metazoa; phylum Chordata; class Actinopteri; order Cichliformes; family Pholidichthyidae; genus Pholidichthys; species Pholidichthys leucotaenia. The sequence goes on from CM035839.1 coordinate 257,245,142, forward strand.
ATGGTGGAGGATTTGAGGCAGGACGGCACGTGGCATAACTTAAGGGAGGTGTTAAAAATGTCTGTGAATACAGGAGCCAGCTGTTTCGCACAGAGTCTCAGGGTGGAGGGAGACACGCCGTCTGGGCCGGGGGCCTTGCGCGGGTTCAGTCTGGAGAACTGTTTGAGCACATCCTGCTCACTGATGATAAGGGGAGGGGGGGAGGTGGGGGGGGGTGCCTTAAATGAAGTAGGGAATGTGGAGGCTGTGGAGCTGGAGGGAGGGGGGGAGTTGGACACAGATGACGAGGTGTCAAAACGGGCATAGTGTTGGGACAGTCTCTGACAAAGGGCTTTGTCATCCTGACCTTTAGGAGCCTGAGGCCGATAGTTGGTGATCTGCCTCAGTCCTCTCCACACGGAAGCCGAATCATTAGCAGTGAACTGCTGCTGGAGTCTCTCTGAGTATAGAGATTTAGCCCTCTTCAGCTCTCTGTTAAACCGGTATTTAACCTCCCTGTAGCAGTCCCTGTCTCCACTTTTCAGCGCTGCTTCCTTCTCCTTCCTGATCTGTCTGAGCTTAGCTGTGAACCAGGGTTTGTCATTAGAGTAACTCACCCTGGTGCGCGATGGAAGAATGCTCTCTTCACAAAAGTGGATATATGAGTTCACAGTGTCCGTGTACTCATCCAGATCATGTGTGGCTCCTTTAAACATGCCCCAGTCAGATATTTCCATGCACGTTTCCAGCTTCTCCTCAGCATCACTGGTCCGTATCTTCGTAGTGCTCACAACAGGTTTAGTGAGCTTCAATCTCTGTCTGTATGTGGGAATGAGGTGAACCATCACGTGATCAGATAATCCCAGCGCAGCTCGAGGGACAGCGCGATATGCGTCTTTCACTGTGGTGTAACAGTGATCCAGTGTGTTTAATCCTCTGGTGGGGCATTTAATAAACTGTTTGTAGCGGGGGAGATCGTGGCTCAGATTGCACTGATTAAAGTCGCCAGCCACAATAATCAGCGAGTCTGGAAAACTCCGCTCTGTGTGTTGAATGTGATCCGCGAGCACGCGCTGAGCTTCGCGCGTGTCCGCGTCGGGAGGGGCGTACACAGCGATCAGTATAAAAGAAGCAAACTCCCGCGGGGAATAAAAAGGCTTGCAGTTGATAACAAGAAATTCCAAGGCAGGAGAACAGTGTTTGGAAATTACCGTTACATCAGAGCACCAGATGCAGTTGATGTAGAAGCAGACTCCGCCTCCTGTGGTCTTGCCGGAAAGCTCTGTGTCACGATCAGCACGGAAGAGCTGGAAGCCGTCGAGGCGCAGCGCGCTGTCCGGTATATTTTCCCGGAGCCAGTTCTCAGTAAAGCAGAGGACAGCTGAGGAGGCGAGGTCCTTAAAACGCATCAGCAGTCTCAGTTCATCCACCTTGTTAGAGAGAGAGTTGGTATTGGACAGAAATATGCCAGGCAGCGTCGTTCGCGAGCCTCTCCTGCGAAGTCGCACGAGAGCGCCCGCTCGTCTTCCTCTCTTCCGCCGTCTCACTTTCCGAGCCAAACAATAAACCAGATCGGCGGCAGGGGCTAGAAAAACTGGGAGGAGGTCCGTGGGGGTCAAAGTCCTGATATTTAAAAGTTCTTCACGGGTATAAGTGCAAGCAGACACACAATTGACAAACAAAAACAAACAAAGAGCGCAGCGAAGCACCATGTCGACCGCTGTGGGCGCCATCTTGGATTTATTCCATTAATTCCCTGAAAAGGGCGCTTATGACAATAAGAGCCTTGGTGGAGGTATGCATTCTCAGATCATCACCAAAATGTTATGGGTTCCTCTCTAGCCCAAGAACCACCTCTGGTGAAAATTTCATCCAAATCTATCCAGTGGTAAATGTGCAGTCCTGCTGCACAAATACAAAGAAGGTCCTTGGTGGAGGTATGCACTCTCAGATCATCACCAAAATTTAATGGGTTCATCCTTGGCCCAAAGGCTGTCTCTCATGGGGCGGCAGTGGCTCAGGAGGTAGAGCAGGTCGTCTAATAACCTGATGGTTGGTGGTTCGAATCCCGCTCTCCCCAGATATCCTGCCGTTGTGTCCCTGGGCAAGACACTTCACCCACATTGCCTCCAGTGCCCATAACACTGGGTATGAATGTGTATAAATGTATAAAATGTTTGGTGGTGGCCAGAAAGGCCGTTGGCGCAGATTGGCTGCCACGTTTCTGTCAGCCTGCCCCAGGGCAGCTGTGGCTGCAGAAGTAGCTTGCCACTACCATTGTCTGTCTGGAGTGAATGAATAATGTACCTGTTTGTAAAGCGTCTTTGAGTATATATGATAAAGCGCTATATAAAACCGATGCATTACTATTATTATTAAGATAAGATAAGCCTTTATTAGTCCCACAACGGGGAAATTCCAGGATTGCAACAGCACAGGGATAGCAACACTCAGAGCAACAATCAGAAGGCAAGAAAAAAAAACAAAAAACAAGCAAGCAAGAGCAGCTAATATACATATGTACATATTACTATAAAATATATATAGACACACAGTGCGGAGCATTGTAGCTAGATGGAATAAATATGTAAATATACAGTATAAACACCCACAGTACGGAGCATTGCAGCTAGGTGGAATAAATATGTAAATATATAAACACACACAGTGCGGCGCAATGTAGCTAGATGGAATAATATGTAGATATATAAACACACAGTGCGGAGCATTGTAGCTAGATGGAATAAATATGTAAATATATAAACACACACAGTGCAGAGCATTGTTGCTGGATGGGATGAAACAGCACAACCGTCTACTTAGTTATCCTACATGGTATGATTATGTGCCCATACATATTCTCACTCTCCATAGCGACCGGTATTTTCCTAGTTGTATGCCGGAGGGGACCATTGTGTAAGTCTATTGCATCTTTTGCATTCAAAAAACTATTAGTTTGTTACGTCTTTTTGCTATCTCTGCGAGCAGCCCTGCTTAGGTTGTACAGTCTGACAGCCGTTGGTAGGAAGGACCTGCGAAACCTCTCGGTTGTGCACCTGGGATGATGTAGTCTGCTGCTAAATGAGCTCCTCAGTGCATTCAGTATGTCCTGCATAGGGTGGAACTCGGACTCCAGCAGAGATGACAGTTTAGCCACCGTCCTTCTCTCTCCTATCTCCTCCACCGGATCAAGGCGCTGCCCCAGGACAGAGCTAGCTTTCTTGATCAGTTTGTTCAGTCTCTTCCTATCGGCTGCAGTAATGCCACTGCCCCAGCAGACCACTCCAAAAGTGATGGTTGATGCCACCACCGTGTCATAGAATGTCTTCAGCAGCGCCCCTTGTACACCAAAAGACCTGAGTCTCCTCAGCAGGAACAGCCTGCGCTGTCCCTTCTTGTAGAGTGCGTCAGTATTGTGTGACCAGTCTAGTTTATTGCTCAGATGAACACCCAGGTACTTATAGGATGTCACCATCTCGATGTCTGTTCCCTGTATATTTACTGGTGCTGTGAGGGGTTGTCCTTGCCTGCGGCAGTCCACCACCAGCTCCTTAGTTTTCCTCGCGTTGATCTGGAGGCAGTTCCGATGGCACCAGTCCACGAAGTCCTGGATAAGCCCTCTGTACTCAGCTTCATCTCCATTGGAGATGAGGCCAACGATCGCAGAGTCATCAGAGAACTTCTGTAGATGGCAATGTGTTGTGTTGTGTGAGAAGTCCACAGTATAAAGAGTGAACAGGAAGGGAGCCAGCACCGTTCCCTGGGGGGCCCCCGTGCTACTGATGATCGTGTCGGACACACAGTCCCGGGTTCTCACAAACTGAGGCTGGTTCGTGAGGTAGTCCAGGATCCATGATGACAGGTGCTGGCCCACCCCTGCGCGCAGCAGCTTGTCCTTCAGGATCATCGGTTGGATGGTGTTGAAAGCACTGGAGAAGTCAAAGAACATGATCCTCACCATATTCCCGGGCTTCTCCAGGTGGGAGGTATTATATTCAGGTATTATGAAAATTCCATCAAAATCCGTCCAGTAGTTTTTGTGTAATCCTGCTAACAGTCAGACGGACAGACAGACAAAGAAACAGATAAACCACTCCGATTACATTATCTCCTTGGCAGAGATAAAAATGTTCATTTATAAGAAATGACAAGAAAAGCTGAAGTTTCAAATTTGCCAGTTAAAAAAAAACATGTACATTTACACAAAAAAGTAAGTTTGATCACAAAAAGTACCTTTATTTTAACACATAAACTTTTGGAGAAATGAATAAATATATAAAAAAAGATAAAAGGCCACAAATTCATCCCAAAAAGTGGTATATTTTTAAAAAGTGACAAATATATGGGGGAAAAAAAGAAGCAACAAATTATGAGAATAAACATGGAGAAAAGGTTATACAGCAGGGGAAAATAATTATTGAACACATTGTCATTTTTCTCATTAAACATATTTCTGATGGAGCCACTGACCTGAGATTTTCACCAGATATCAGTAACAACCCAAGTAATCCATACATACAAAGAAATCAATTCAACCCTGTTCACAGGACAAGTTATAGTTAATAAAGTCGAATGACACAGGGAAAATGTATTGAACACATGAAGAAAAACTGTGCAAAAAGGCATAGAAAGCCAAGAAACTAGCTGAAATTCATCAGAATTTAGGAAGCCATCCCATCCCCCATCAGTGCAAATTAATTTCAGCTGGTTAAGTCTTGATTGATAGATTTTAAAAATGTCTGTGAATATCAAATTGCCACACCACAAAGAACTCATGATGGGTAGAAGCAAAGAGCTCTCTTTAGACCTTCACAACCTCATTGTTGCAAAACATAATGATGGCATTGGTTACAGGTGCATTTCTAAACTGCTGAATGTTCCAATGAGCACTATTGGAGTCATCATTCAGAAGTGGAAAGAACATCAGTTTACCATAAACTGGCCATGACCAGGAGCTCCTCGCAAGATTTCTGACAGAGGAGTTAAAAGAATTATCAGAAGAGTTTTCCAAGAGCCAAAGACCTCTGGTGGAGCACTCCAGAAAGACCTGGAGTTAGCAGGTACTGCTGTTTCAAAGAAAACATTAAGTAATGCACTCAACCGACATGGGCCCTATGTCCACTCACCTTGCAAGACTCCATTGCTGAAGAAAAAGCATGTCGAAGCTCATTTAAAGTTTGTTGCACAACATTTGGGCAAGCCAGTAAAATGCTGGAAGAATATAGTCTGGTCAGATGAGACCAACATTGAACTTTCTGAAAGAAAGGCAAAAAGAAACGGGACTGCACATCCCATCATGGTGTGGTGGTGTTTTTCAGCACATGGTACAGGCAGACTTCATATAATTGAAGGAAAGATGAATGGACAAATGTACAGAGACATCCTTGATAAGAACCTGTTGCCATCTGCCAAGATGCTGAAAATGAAACAAGGGTGGACATTTCAGCAAGACAATGATCCCAAACACACAGCCAAGGAAACTCTCAGCTGGCTCCAGAGAAGGAAAATAAAGCTGCTAGAATGGCCCAGTCAGTCACCTGACCTGAATCCAATTGAAAATCTGTGGAACGAACTGAAGATCAGAGTTCATAAAAGACAACCCTCAAGATTTGAAGACAGTTTGTGTGGAAGAATGGGCTAAAATCACTGCTGAGCAATGCCTGCACCTAGTTCCTCCATACAGGAGGTGTCTGGAACCTTTTATTACCAACAAAGGCTTTTCTACTAAATATTAAATGAATTTCACCAAGCATGTTCAATACTTATTCCCTTTGTCATTCCACTCTATTAAATATAACTTGTTTTGTGAACACAGTTGCCTTGATTTCTTTGTATGTATGGATTACTTGGGTTGTTACTGATACCTGGTGAAAATCTCAGGTCAATGGCTCCATCAGAAATATGTTTAATGAGAAAAATGTTGACGTGTTCAGTACTTGTTTTCCTCGCTGTATATAAATGTCACATGTTACAAGAAAGCTTAGAAATTCCCAAATGTATAAGAAAAAAAAACATTGAAGAAAAACAGTGACATTATGAGAAAGACCTCAAAAACTGGCAAAACTCTAGTAGTTACTTTCTTCTGAAGTAACTTTTCAGTGGATACTTTGTTTCTTTTTTGGTGTTTGTTCTCATTTGAACTTGAGTAATGTTCATCAGAAGGTAACACTACTTTTGCTTTACTCATCCGTGTACAGCTGCTGCCTACTCAGTCCACAGATCTGTGCAAGCTGGTGAGAAGATTGTGCACATTTAGACAAAAGAAAGGCTCACCGGCTGCTGCTCCATGTCAGGCATTACAGCAGTGTGCAGCTGAATAAGGCATGTATTAGACCAGGAGGGGCAGATGACAGATGATACGTTTTAGCATCAGCTGCAATGCTGTAAGGAATATGGGTGGATCAGAGAAACTGTGGAGGTGTGAGGCACAATAGAAACTTTTATCTGCTATATTTTGAGTTAGACATTACAATCAGGTGTAAACAGCAGGTTCATCGTACCAGTTCAGTGACATGTGGGCTGCAGCAGATGTCTACTTCCCTCAGCTAGCCTGTCTGTGTGTCTGAAAAGTCCTGACCCTCCCTGACTCCAGTGGTGGATTTGTTTTGGCCTTGTGCCCTCACAGTGAACAATCCAAAGCCCCACTGCCTGATCTCCTGCTCTCCTCCGTCGTTTGTCTGGCTTGCCACCACTAAGCCCACTCCCCGGTCATCGTGCATTCTCTTTTTACCCTGCTACAAAGTCCCAGTCGTAGCCACGCTGCCAGCATCAGCACGAGATCGCACAGAAAGGTCACATTTAATGATCCAGACACTGGAGCCAGAGCTGGAAGAAGCTTTGACAGTGAGTACTGGGCCCAGAGGTGCAGCGGGCATCTCTGTCTGCACTTCCTGATGGCACTGAATTAGTGTGAAACTCTGTGCATTAATGCATGTACGTCGCCAGTCTGGGGGGTTGGGGGGTCAGCGGTTGGCTGATGGTTGGCTTCCGACCATTGTAGAGTCAAGCTGAGGTGACACGACTGGTGGTTTCCCGAAGCCTGGTTCACGCTATGAATAAAGATGCTTAGCTTCCCAGATGCTTCATGGAATTTTATTAATAATGCATCTTGGCCAGTCACACCTTCCCATCAGTGTATAGCAGTGAGGATGGCATGAAAGGAGTGCAACCAGCTCCCATTTGCACCAAATGGCAACCAAAGAAGTCCCCAATAAATAAGTTTAACCCTGATTTCATTCCACACTTCCAAGAGCTTCTTTTTCCATTCACTGTGTTGCCAACAGTGCTTAAATTGAAAGGGCTTAATTGTGTGAAATGCACTGAATCGTTCTTCTTGTGCTTCTGCAAAAATAAAAGCAGCTGTGTTTTTTTCCTGAGCTGTATTTGGAAATAAGTCCATGCAAAAGGAAATCTGCTTGACTTCCACAAAGGGACAGATGGTAACATTGGTGTTCATTAATTAGAATACACTACTGCATGCCCGTACAAAGCAAGTATTCTTGTCTGAAACAGGTAGCCCAGTTATGCTTTACAGGCCCAAATGTAGGCTGTGTTTGAAAGTGGAATATAAATGTGCAGCCTATATGTAGACAATCACATGTTAGACTTTGACAAATTTAAAAGGGACTGAACACTAAGATTTATTTGATTGTGTAAATATTAATTACATAATCATTGAAAATGAATGGGACATCCAATATTAGCGACTGCTTAAGAACCCTTGTTTATTTGTTTGTCAGACTTATTTGTCTGATCTTTTATGACTTATATTCATTGGTGTTGTATCTTGCAGTTTGGGGAACGGGAGTTGTTCAGTCATCATGATTCTATTAGTTTATATGTGTAGTTTATCATCAGTAAGCTCATGCCGTACAGGACACGTTTACAGATATTTGAGACCCATTCTAGTGCATCCTTTTATATTTTAGTAATATTATAAGTACAAAACACCAATATTATACACAGCGGAATGACCTGTTTGGCTGCAACTGTTGCATCAGTGTTGCCCATTTGTCAGTAAATATTTAAATAAAAATGATTTATTTTGTTATTTTGGGTGTTTTTGAGTCCTGAGACGTGGGATTGCATGAGCCAAACACTCAGACACCTTAGAGTCACAGCGGGGACCATCCACGCTGTACCAGGGGGACACATTTATCATTAATAATAACAACAACACCTTTAGAGTCACACCGAGGACTGTGTTCACCACAGCGATCAGTAGGGACACACGAGTAAATTTAATAATAATAACAATAATAGCTGCAAGCAGCTGTAAACAGGCCCTTGCCCCCCACACGCCCACGGACCCCGCCGCCCTTTGCACCTGAAAATTGTGACTCGTGGCCCTGCAAAGGGATCCCCCGTCTAGGAGTGCCATCGACAACTCACAGTCCTACAAAGAGACTCCCGCCTACCGCTGACTGGGCGGGCTGGGCTTGCTTCTCTGTAAAGGACCGCGTTCCGTCCGCTGCTTCTCCAACATGGTGTTCTTTCGTCAGACCCCGGTCCCCGCTAGCATTCCCAAAATTATCCTTTAGACCTATGCAATCACTGTAACATTATAGCATAAATTTTTAAGCATTAAATCTTCGGTATTCTCTTTTTCTGGTCAGATTTGTCACTTTTCACTTCCTTTTTTTGTTTGGGGAGCGCTGTGGTGAGTGACTGGTCGTGCTGCTGCGTATTATCCAATCAGTACGGAGTCAATCCAAAACCCCGCCCACACTTCCAGAAGCCAGAGCATGAGGAAACACAATGGTGGCTAAACTTTTACTGATTAAAAATTACACATTTCAACTGACCAGCTCCATACACGGGGATGCACACCATCCAATGAACTGCAGGCCTCACTTGCCTCAGTTAAGGTCAGTGTTCATGACTCCACCATAAGAAAGAGACTGAGCAAAAATGGCCTGCATGGCCAGTTATCACAACTGCAATCAAGCGTTTGTGATAACTGGCAATGAGTCTTTTACAGCACTGTGGAGGAATTTGGCCCACTCATCTTTGCAGAATTGTTGTAATTCAGCCACACGGGAGGATTTTGAAGCATGAACCGCCTTTTTAAGGTCATGCCACAGCATCTCAATCGGATTCAGGTCAGGACTTTGACTAGGCCACTCCAAAGTCTTCATTTTGTTTTTCTTAAGCCATTCAGAGGTGGACTTGCTGGTATGTTTTGGATCATTGTCCTGCTGCAGAACCCAAGTGTGCTTCAGCTTAAGGTCATGAGCAGATGGCAAGACATTCTCCTTCAGGAATTTTTGGTAGACAGCAGAATTCATTGTTCCATTTATCACAGCAAGTCGTCCAAGTCCTGAAGCATCAAAACAGCCCCAGACCATCACACTACCACCACCATATTTTACTGTTGGTATGATGTTCCTTTTCTGAAATGCTGTGTTACTTTTACGCTGGATGTAATGGGACACACACCTTCTAAAAAGTTTGTTTGTCTCGTCAGTCCACAGAGTATTTTCCCAGAAGTCTTGGGGATCATCAAGATGTTTTCTGGCAAAACTGAGACAAGCCTTTATGTCCTTTTTGCTCAGTGGTGGTTTTTGTCTTGGAACTTTGCCATGCAGGCCATTTTTGCCCAGTCTCTTTCTTATGGTGGAGTCATGAACACTGACCTTAACTGAGGCAAGTGAGGCCTGCAGTTCTTTGAATGTTGTTGTGGGGTCTTTTTTTGACCTCTTGGATGAGTCGTTGCTGTGCTCTTGGGGTAATTTTGGTTGGCTGGCTTCTCCTGGGAAGGCTCACCGCTGTTCCATGTTAGATTTGGATTTTTTTACCCTTAATAATAAACACTTTCATTTAAAAACTGCATTTTGTGTTTACGTGTATCTTTGTCTAATATTTAAATTTGTTTGATGATCTGAAACATTTAAGTGTAATAAACATACAAAGAAATGAGAAATCAGGAACGGGGCAAACACTTTTTCACACAACTGTAAGTATTCGTTTCTGACAGCAAAACATCAGCATGTCAACAACATAACGGGCCACCTTCCTGTAATGAACCCAGCCACCTTGAGGTGGTACTCAGTTGTAATGGAAAATGACCTAAACCGTGTCAGACCGAGTAGCGTTGAGGCAAGTCGGGCTGAGTAGGTGCTAGTGGAAAAGGACCATTAGTTTAACATGTCCCTATGGTCAAATTATTTTACATCTTTTCTAGGAGTATCATCATTTTTGTCCAGACTAGTTTCATTACTTTGTTTTTTAAAATGATTCTGTTGAACCAAAATTTAAAAGCAATGTCTGATTTTCATTTTACTTACTGTTATTTCTGTGGCCATTGTGGATTATCTTTCTTCAACGGAATAACGACCTAAATATTTTTTCACTGCTACCTCTAAAAAATAATTTTTTTATTATTTCTGCATACATTTTGGTGTACTGTAGAATGGTTACATGTTCTATTTTGATTTTCTAGAGGTTCTGGACTGCTACAGCATCATTCTAAAAGGATATTTAGTGTAAGAATGTCAATTTCTTTTAGGCAGAATGAAATTTTCCACTTTCTCCTATGTGCTATCTTCCTTTAGATAGATAGATAGATAGATAGATAGATAGATAGATAGATAGATAGATCTTTAATTGTCATTGTCACAGGTACAACGAAATTCAAAGTGCTCTCCAGTCAGTGCCCCATTTATAAAAACATTGCCCCATTATAAAAAACATAGACCTAAAATTACTAAAAAATCAGTTAAAAATAATAATTAAAAAGAATAAATAGCAAGCCACATTCACAGACATCAATACAGGACATCATGCACACACAGTCATTGCAAGGAGCATTCAACAACATATAATCATGTCCATTTAGCACATTACTTCCTCATTTTATTCAGAATGGTTATTGCTGTTGGATAGAAGCTGTGTTTGAGTCTGTTTGTCCTTGTGTTCATTAGTCTATATCATTTCCCAGATGGCAGTAGTTCAAACAATGAGCGTCCAGGATGTGAAGTATCCTTTAAAATATTTTGAGCCTTCTTCTGACAACGGGAGCGGTGTAGGTCTTCCAGCGTGAGGAGAGGGCAGCCAATGATCTTCTGGGCGGTGTCAATGACCCTCTGGAGTGCTTTCCTCTGAGCTACTGTACAACTACTGTACCAGCTGCATATACAGTATATTAATATGCTTTCAATAGAAGCTCGATAAAAGGACACCAGCAGTCTCTGTGTGATGTTCTCCTTCCTGAGAATTCTCAGGAAGTACAGTCTCTGCTGGGCCTTTTTCACCAGCTCAGAGGTGTTCACACTCCAGGACAGGTTCTCCTCTATGTGAACTCCTAGAAAACGGAAGTCAGCTACCCTCTGTACACAGTCCCCATTGATGATGAGAGGGGAAATCTCGGTCTTCTTCCTCCTGTAGTCTATTATCAATTCCTTAGTCTTAGAGGTGTTCAGGAGAAGGTTATTCTCTCTACACCATGACGACAGCCGCACCACCTCATCTCTGTAGGCAGACTCGTCCCCCCCCCCTCCAGAAATGAGACCCACCACTGTAGTGTCATCTGCAAACTTCACAATGGTGTTATTGTGATGGGCGGGGGTGCAGTCGTGTGTATACAGACAGTAGAGCAGGGGACTCAGCACGCAACCCTGGGGGGATCCGGTATTGAGGCTTAGGGCTGTAGATGTATGATGGCCCACCCTGACTCTCTGTCTGCGACCAGAGAGGAAGCTGCTAATCCACATACAAATAGCCTGAGGAAGCCCCAAGTCCCCCAGCTTGACCACCAGTTTGTGTGGAAGAATGGTGTTAAATGCAGAGCTATAATCCATGAAGAGCATCCGCACATAGCTCCCCTGCCGCTCCAGGTGGGCTAGAGTGGCATGGAGTGCTGTGGCCACTGCATCCTCTGTGGATCGATTCGCTCTGTAGGCAAACTGGTGGGAGTCCATACTGCGGGGCAGGGCTGCTATGATATGACTACGGTCCAGCCTTTCAAAGCACTTCATCACCACCGGGGTGAGTGCGACTGGTCTGTAGTCATTGAGGCTAGAAATGTGAGGTTTCTTGGGCAAGGGGACTATGGTGGAGGACTTCAGGGAGGATGGGACAGTGGACTGTGCCAGGGATTGATTGAAAATCTTAGTAAAGACTCCAGCCAGCTGATCTGCACAGTCCCTCAGCACACGTCCCGGGACACCGTCCGGACCCGCTGCTTTTCTTGGGTCGATGGACCACAGGGTGCGCCTCACCTCATGTTCCTCCAAAGTGAGGAACATACTGCTGTGGGCCTGGTGTAGGTTGGCCGAGACAGGTGTAGCGACCTCAAAGCGGGCAAAGAAGATATTCAGCTCCTCCGCCAGTGTGAGGTCACCTACCGCGGTTCCCGGATTCGTTCGATAGTTAGCCAGGTGCTGGATGCCCCGCCACACCTGCCGGCTATTATTGCTGTCCAGATGGTCCTCAATCCTCCTCCTATAGTCTGCCTTAGCCTCTCTGATGCCCCTCTTCAGGTTGGCCCAAGCTGTGCTGTAAAGTTCGCTGTTACCAGACCTGAAGGCGATGTTTCTCTCCCTCAGCAGTTGCTGGACCTCCCGGTTCATCCAGGGCTTCTGGTTAGGGAAGATGCAGATCCATTTGTTCACTGTGATAGTGTCTATGCAGTTTTTGATATAGCACAGCACACTATCTGTGAACAACTCCAGGTCCTGATGTTCAAAGACTTCCCAGTTGGTCCTATCGAAGCAGTCCTGCAGCTGCTGGGAAGCATCCTCCGACCATATGGCAACAGTCCTAGAGATGATGGGAGCAGTTTTTCTGAGGGGGGCGTATGCAGGAATTAATAGCATGGACAAATGGTCAGACTGGCCCAGATGTGGTAATGGTCTAGCCCTATAGCCCAGTTTGATGTTTGAATAGACCTTGTCCAGAGTGTTCACTCCCCTAGTAGCACACTTGACATGCTGATGGAATTTAGGGAGTGCTGCCTTTAAGTCTGCATGATTGAAATCCCCCGCTATAACTTGCACGGCGTCAGGGTAAATACTCTGTGTATGGCTAATGCTAGCATGTAGCAATCCGATAGCTAAGTTAGCATTAGCATCCGGTGGAATGTAAACAGCTGTTGCCAAAACTACAGTAAAATCCCTCGGGAGATAAATAGGTCTGCACTTAACAGTCAGATACTCTATGTCCAGTGACTTTCCATGATCACTGAGTTAGTACACCAGCTGTTATTTACGTACACACAGAGCCCTCCTCCTCTGCTCTTACCGGAATCCTCTGTTCGGTCATAGCGCTGTGTAGAGTACCCCGCTAGCTCGATAGCCGAGTCCGGGATAGATGGTTGAAGCCAGGTCTCGGTGATAAGAAGAATGCATGCATCCCTGGCACAGTTGTTTACCTTAATCTGTAACCTTAGCTCCTCCATCTTGTTCACGAGAGATCTGGCATTTGAGAGGAAAAGGCTGGGAAGCGGAGGTTTGAATGGCTGCTTCCGTAGCCTTACTAGCGCGCCGGCTCTACAGCCCCGCTTCTGCTTCCTCTCCCTCCGCCGCCTGCTCCTCCTCCCCGCTGGGATGGTAATCCACGGAGAGCCGAGACTCCTCGCTACTTCCACCGGGATCTTGTGTAAGCGGAGAAACTCACTTGTTACTTTCCCCTCGTAGCATATTCCGATCTTCAGAATATCATGCCGGCTATAGGTGATATTTGCTCGGCAAAATGTGCACAAAACAAACACGTAAAACAAAAAAAAACCACATCCAAATACTGCTTCGACTGGTGAACCATTGAGCCGCTGCAACTATGTGCGCCGCCATCTGCATGCCATGCCAATTTGGCTCCTAAAGAAAAATATTACTCCAGTAGATACCTTTACCCAGACCAAGTAGCATATACAGTGGTTCTTACACCTCTGAAGTAATCTCAAATAATGCATCTCACCTTTATTATGATACCAAGTGTCATGTTCGCCCCTTCGGGGCAGGACGACAGACCCAGGCGCTGGTTTGTGTTGTGAAATTTATTAACAGAGGAACAGAAAACCAGAAACTGTGCAAAACTTACAAAAATACAAATAAGGAAAAAACTTACAGTCTGTGTTCCAGAGCCGGTATCACTCTGCGAACATGGAGTCATTCAAGGAGTTTACAGGAGAACATACAATAGTGCCGCAGTGAAACAATGAATTGACAAGGCTTAAATAGATGGCACACAAATGAGCCGCAGGTGTGGGCAAACTGAGCGAGCAGGTGACCTGATAGACAATCACTCACAGCTGGGAACTGTGGAACAGACTGTGAGTAGATGGTGGGTGTGTCTGGGAGAGGAGGAAGGAGGCTCATGTCACAAAACCAAAAATAACAGAACTGACAAGAAAATAATAACAGACATAAAATACTCAAAAATACATGACACCAAGATTATAGAAATAAACCTTGTGGCTGCTGGGGTATGTTGTACTCAGTTAATTTGTGGTATGCTATGTTTGAGCAGGAGCTACAAAAGCAGGCCTGGTGCTCAACAGTCTTTCAAAATTTCAATCTTTCTCTTTGCAAGAAAAGCAAAAGGTGAGTGATGTCAAATCCTGTGAGGCCAAGATAATATCACCATTCACCATCCTTTGTGCATCTGTCGCTTTATCTTTCTCCTGTCTCTCCCAGTCTGCCTCACTTCAATTTGCTTTGGTTCATCTTGATTTATCAGCTCGGGTGCTGCATAAACAGCATCACTGCATGGTGGGGATACAGAACTAAAAGGTGACGGGAAAGAAAATGAGCAGAGAATATCATTTAAATCTTGCGTTTGAATTTGTGTGTGACACCATCTCATTAATAAACAGATCTGACTGGCTCCATCTTCTCCGTGCTCCTTCTCCCCATCCCTCCAGCTGTCCCACCCACACTGAAGCCTCCTCAGCTTCTTAAGTGGAGGCTAACATGTGGTGGTCCACCTCCATTTTTTTTTTAAAAAAAAACAGCGTTAACCTCCTCATCAGGGTTTCCATGGAGCACCGGCCTGCTGCATCTCCACAAGCTCACTCTGAAGCCCCAGTTTGTAGCTACAGCAGTGAGCCGTCTGTTCAGACATTATCACTGAACTGTGGCTTGGATAGTCCTTTTGAGTTTTCATTGTAATCCAAACCCAAGTCCCCTCTCTGATTATCGTAAGACTGTAAAAGTTACTTTGTTTCTTGGGAACGGAGGACATATAAAAATAGAAACTGCAGTCTTAATTAGGATTTGTTCAGAGATTTTCAACTTGATCAGAGCAACACTTTTCTCCCGAGCTTTCCATGCTAAGCCCCACTGTATCTGAAATCATATGCAGCATTATGTAGATAAAATGGAAATCAGGCAGCATCTGTGGCAATGATGAGCTCGGAGGAGAAAGAGGGAGAGAGGGGAGAAAGCTAGTTAGCAAACAGGAGACAGTTGCGCCGATGTTAGTAGCAGCGTGGACACTGTCTTCCACTGAGATTTCGTAGCGAGGGCAGATTGGATGTGGATGGAGATATAAGACAGAGGTTGGATTTACTCATATGGAACAATATGGTGTACGGAGCTTAGTGTCATGTCTTTGCAAGGGAAAAAGAGACGGGATCAGAGGAGATGATTGGAATTATAACTGTCAGTGTGGTTCATTCAATTTCCACAGTGTTTGCAAGAAAAGACTTGTGATGAGCCACCCAGATGAGATCATGATAATGTACACTACCGTTCAAAAGTTTGGGGTCACTCAGACAATTATTTTGTGTTTTCCATGAAAAGTCACACTTATTTACCACCATGAGTTGTAAAATGAATAGAAAATATAGTCAAGACATTGACAAGGTTAGAAATAATGATTTGTATTTGAAATAATAATTTTTTCCTTCAAATTTTGCTTTCGTCAAAGAATCCTCCATTTGCAGCAATTACAGCATTGCAGACCTAACATGATTGTACAAGGGTTTTCTAATCATCCATTAGCCTTCTGATGCAATGAGCAAACACATTGTACCATTAGAACACTGGAGTGTTGCTGGAAATGGGCCTCTATACACCTATGTAGATATTGCACCAAAAACCAGACATTTGCAGCTAGAATAGTCATTTACCACATTAGCAATGTATAGAGTGTATTTCTGATTAGTTTAAAGTTATCTTCATTGAAAAAAAGTGCTTTTCTTTCAAAAATAAGGACATTTCTAAGTGACCCCAAACTTTTGAACGGTAGTGTAGTTCTGTTCCTGTGGGGGTCACATGCTTGACGGGGTTATTGAATGAGTGAAAATTGTGTTTTTTTACTTCACTGATGCTGCCATTCATGAGAGACAAGCTGACCAGGGGTCCATACTAATTCTATAAATCAGCAGAATGGAATCAGCTATTTTCTTCTTCTATCAAAGAAAGTTTATTCTTGTCACAGTAAAGAAATAAGTATGCATAATATACATTGTATTCCTTTGTTCAGTTTTCAGGAGGTAGGCCTATGCGATACCCCCTTTATACAGGGGTGGAGATAACTGGGAAATTGTTGAGCGATGAAAAATGGCCAAACCTCCCAACAATCCAAAACATGGATCGTAGCAATTGCCAAGATCACTCAATGATCTCTGTGACCTGCACGGTCTCTGCAAAGTTTTGACTCAGTCGAAAAAACACAAGGATCTCCCAAACATTTACACAGAATATGTAAATGACCTGAGCTGGGGGTGGGGCCCCTTTAGGGAGTTCTGTGCCAGCCTACCATGGTCATTTGAAACTCTCCACATTATCACTGCTGTAGTTCTAATCATAGTTAGCTAATGAAGGGTTCGAAGGATAAGTTAGAAATCTCTGATTAGACTTTTTCTTTTTTAAAGAGGCCATCATGTCTAGAGTCTGATGCAGAGAAGCTGTCACACTGTCTACCATGCTATTAATTACAGAAGGAGCAAGCTGTCCATAGCTTATCGCCATTGTGTTGACACATGACATACAGTAGAGGAAACAATCTGCTTAACAGTATGAGTGTGACTGTTGCCGAATTGCGACATAAATCCTAGTGGTCAAGAGTGGTAAATATTTTTTGTCAATAAAATAGTTCAGATTTCCAAGGCTATAACTTGAAAATGGTAAGAGATAATGGCTTACTGTCAAATAGAAAGATGTAAGATATGATCCAAAGTTTCAGATAGGAATAAATTTATGCATCTAATTTGCATAATGTCACAGCAGCTATATAAATTCCATAACTCAGTCAAAACTGGACTTTGGACATATTTACACAAAGAATGGTTTGGTTTTTTGACACCGTTGTCTCTACAGGGGTATGTTATTATCTTATCTTCAAAGTATATGAACAAGAAAT
Organism: Pholidichthys leucotaenia; assembly: GCA_020510985.1. NCBI lineage: Eukaryota > Metazoa > Chordata > Actinopteri > Cichliformes > Pholidichthyidae > Pholidichthys > Pholidichthys leucotaenia. The sequence goes on from CM035839.1 coordinate 257,262,422, forward strand.
CAGTACAATGTTAAAAAAACAAAGACATTTGTCACTTACTGGCGGCTAAGGGGACTTGCTTGCTGCTGTGGTCTCTGCGTTTTCACCCATCGTGGTCGTTAGTTTGCGTTCTGTTGGTCATTTACGCGCTCTACCACATCTACAAAATCTTATGATTTTCCCACATAAATTTTGCTTGTATCCCGCAGCTATTTTCCGTGTACGATGCCGTCTAAGTGATGGTGCATTACGATGGACGGCAGCCATATTAGCTTTCTGGGCTAAAAGGATGAAAACAGGAAAAGGACATGAGGAGTTCTTCTTCTTTGATGTATTACGTGTCACCCATTGAGTCCTCCAGTAGTCTGCCACCTTCTGAAACTGGCAGATCAGTACAAATCAGTACAAATCTTCAGTTCAGCCGGGGATGTCAGAGTGAGCTGACAGGCGCAGTGCCGCGCTCTGCCACTAGAGGCACACAAAATCTCACACTCAAAGGGTTAAATTTGGTAACAGCATCATCTGAGAGGCATCTACTGTGGTAATATTTTTCTTTAGGAGCCAAATAGTCAGAAATAGTAAAATCTAAGGTTAACAGATAATGATCTGACAGTACAGGGTTATGAGGAAACACTACTAGATTTTCTATTTCTATGCCATATGTCAGAACAAGGCCCAATGTGTGGTGGAGATAATGGGTAGAATTTCCTACTTTCTGAGAAAACCCCATCAAGTCTAATATTAAATTAAATGCCATATTAAGTCAATCACTATATATATCTACATGTACGTTAAAGTCCCCTACTATAATTATACTATCCGATTTCAGCACTAAATCCGCTAAGAATTCGGCAAATTTGGATAAAAACTCTGACTAGGCTGAGGGAGGACAATAAAATATGGCAAATAAAACTGGGTTTACCAGGCCCTCAAAGGAATTACATGTTTTTTGCTTTACATTAACTAGTAATTTGGAATGGTAAATTGTTGCTACTTTTCCTCCATGACCAGAACTTCTGGGATTTTGACAGTTTAAATAACCAGAGGGTGTTGATTCATTTAAACCAACAGAATCCTCTTGCCCAAACCAAGTCTCTGTAAGGGATATTAAATCAATCTGATGATCAATTAACAGATCATGGACTAGCAGAGACTTGGGAGTTAGAGACCTAATATTTCACAAACCGCATGTAATTTTTAAATTATGGGGAGGAACAGAGGCCAAGTCATTAAATTTAGAGGCTTCATGTTTAATTTGAGTTTTACACACTTTTTGTTTAATCACTTTGGGATGCTTATACATTATATTTTTATTTACTTTGGAGGGAGCAGACAATGATTCACTGATGGGGAAGACAGGGGCTAAGTTGAGGGGTGGCGGATGGAGAGAAGCTGCAGAGAGGTCTGCTTCCTGGTCCCAACTCTGAGTTGTCAAGGTTTTGGAAATTTGGATAAAAATGATGCCAGATTGTTAGATAAAAAAAGACACACCATCCAAAGTGGGATGGACGCCGTCTCTTCTAATAAGGCCAGGTTTTCCCCAAAATGAGTTCCAATTGTCTATGTAGCCCACATTGTTTGCAGGACACCACACAGACAGCCAGCGGTTGAAGGATGACATGCAACTAAATATGTCATCACTGGTCAGATTGGGGAGGGGCCCAGAGAATACTACAGAGGCAGACATCATCTTTGTAAAGTTACACACTGATTCCACACTAAGCTTTGTAACTTCCGACTGCCGGAGTCGGATGTTGTTAATGCCGGCGTGGATAACAATTGTGGAGTATTTACAGTTACTTTTAGCCAGCATTTTCAAATCTTTGAATCATTGAATCTCCATTGCACAGGGTATGAATCTGTATAAATGTTAGATAGTGGTCGGAGAGGCCGTTGGCGCAGATTGGCAGCCACGTTTCTGTCAGTCTGCCCCAGGGCAACTTTGGCTACAGTAGTAGCTTACCTCTACCATTGTCTGTCTGTGGAGTGAGTGAATAATGGACTCATTGTGAAGCACTGTGGTTATCTTGAAAGGCGCCATCTAAATGCAATCCATTATTATTGTTAAACAAAGCACACAAGGATTTCCCAAATGGTCCCAAAGATCAAAAACTGGCCCAATCTCTCAGCGATCTCCGTGCTGTGTAAACAGGCCCTTAGTGATGTTTCCCATTTCTTGATGTAGTGGAAAATCCCCAGAAGAGTAAAAAACATTTCTTGGAGAGAAAAACTAGATAAAGGCTGTGTGTTTTTTAAGAGCAGACAGTACAGTTAATTCCCCAATTGATGACATTAGTCACTATGGGGGCAGGCCAAAGTGAATGTTTATGATCCTGCAGAACTCAGATTTGGACTGGTTAACCTTTTTTGCCTTTCAGATGTTACACCCAGCAAGTTGCTGATCTTAAGCCAGGGATCTCTATAATATTTCTTCGATAGCAATGCAAATAAAGCCTTTTTCGTAAGACTGATATTTTCACCCCTACACACATGAGCAATCCACTTGAGATACTGCACTGTGATAAAATCTTTGACGGTCACAATCTTTGTCAATTTAAAGATATCTTCATTGGAATAAACAAAATGAAATGCTTCTTCCTTATCATCATAAGCCTTCCAGCGCCACCCTCCTTTCACCATACAGGCATTGTGTCCAGCATACTTCAAGTTTGGCAATTTGCCTCTCATTAGGGAACCACGTCTGAGTGCCATAGACAAATCTAGACCGAACACACGTTTCTACGATCTTTCGTTTTGTGTACATGGATACCCTGCAATCGGTCAGTATAATACGTAGCTCACTGACCTTAGCTATTTCACTGGCCACACGGTGTTTGGTAAAGCATCCGTCCTCCGTATTGGTAACAATCTGACCAAGATAGCAAAACTGTGTCACATTCTCAATGGCATGATCTTCTATAGAAAACAAGGTTGTCTCCTTTGCAAGGATTTGGTTGTTGAACAGTTGAATCTTAATTTTCTTGAAAGATATTGTTAGCCCAAAACACTAACACATCTCATTGAGGATACTCAAAACATTTTACGCCTCGTCAATGGACTTAGAGAACAGAGCAACATTGTCAGCATACAAGATCCACTTCACATCTTCCGTAACTCGCAGCTGGCCATGACAGTGCTGTTTTCTAGTAGTACAAAGATGTGGTATGTTGTATTCAAGATTAATTCCCATTCCACCAGGGAAGGCCTTATCAGCCTCACTGGCCTGCGACTTTTAGCACAAAGTCAAAGTAATAGTTGAACAGACAAGGGGATTCCTGGCATCCCTGGTGGCATCCTATACATTCATCAAACTTGGACTTCATCCCACTGATGGATGCTGTTGTGTTCATGTAAAGTGCTTGTAATATCGATGTGAGCCATGCTGCGCCCGTTTGTATAATAATAATAATTATAAGAAGAAGAAGAATGGATTAGATTTATATGGCGCTTTACATGTCAAGTGACATCTCAAAGCACTTACAGTGAGTCCATTATTCATTCACTCCAGACAGCCAATGGCAAGCTACTACTGTAGCCACAGCTGTCCTGGGGCAGACTGATGGCAACGTGGCTGCCAACCCACGCCAATGGCCTCTCCGACCACTACCGAACATTTATACATATTCATGTCTAGTGTTATGGAGACTGGAGGCAAGGTAGGTAAAGTGTCTTGGCCAGGGACACAACGGCAGGATGGCGGGATTCAAACCGCCAACCCTCTGGTTATTGGACGACCTGCTCTACCTCCTGAGCCACTGCCGCCCACATTTCCCTCCTCCATTCTATTTTAGCTGAGCCCCAAGCTAGATGGCAGGAAGGTCCATTTTTATATGGTCTTTGGCATGACCTGGCCGGGACTTTGACCCGACCTCCCGGTTGTGGGGTAAATGCTGTACCTCTAGGCCACCACTTTGGTATACTCAGTACTTGAAAGAAGAAATCATGAGGAACATGGTCATCCGCAGAACTCAGGTCAATATAAGTGACGATGAGAGTGCCACCAACCTTGTCAATTATCGACTTCAAAATAAATATTGGCTCTGTTTTGGATCAATACTGACGGAAACCATATTGGGCTTCACTAATGTGTGTTTCATATGCGTCCTTAAATCGGTTTATGATGATATCTGCGAGAATATCACTCATATTTGCTCCAATGGACAGACCACGATAGTTCACAGCCTTACCTTTCTTATATAAACAGATAATATTGAAGTGAAGCCATGAGACAGGGACCTTAACAAGTGTCCATATCAATACCATCAGAGAAAGGATCACACTAATTAGGTATTTACTGTAGTGGTCTGGACAGGGTCGGTTCCTGTCCACGCTTTATGTTCTTTGTTGGACTGATCATTGTCATTATTATTAGCATTATTCTTGTGCTGCTCATCATCCTATGTTTACCCTCATGTTGACAGTATCCTTATTTTCTGCTTGATCATTTGTTGTTTATCGCTTAGCCCCTGTCTTCCCCATCAGAGAATCGTTGTCTGCTCCCTCCAAAGTGAATAAAAATGTATAATGTATAAGCATCCCAAAGTGATAAAGCAAAATATTGGTAAAACTCAAATTAAACATAAAGCCTCTAAATTGAATGATTTGGCCTCTGTTCCTCCTCATAATTTAAAAATTAAATGTGGTTTATTAAATATTAGGTCTCTAACTCCCAAGTCTCTGTTAGTCCATGATTTGTTAATCGATCATCAGATTGATTTAATTTCCCTTACAGAGACTTGGTTAGGACAAGAGGATTATGTTGGTTTAAATGAATCAACTCCCTCTGGTTATTTAAACTGTCAAAATCCCAGAAGTTCTGGTCGTGGAGGAGGAGTAGCAACAATTTACCATTCCAAATTACTAGTTAATGTAAAGCAAAAAACATGTTATAATTCCTTTGAGGGCCTGGTCCTCAGTATTGGGCACTTTAGCAATTTTAGGTTAAACCCAATTCTATTTGCCATAGTTTATCGTCCCCCATCAACCTACTCAGAATTTTTATTCAATTCAATTCAATTCAATTCAACTTTATTTATATAGCGCCATTTCACAACAACAGTCATCTCATAGCACTATCAACTGTAGGGGGGAACCCCCACAGTTGCAGAAAGACCCCAGCAATCAGGCGATCCCCTGTGAGCAAGCACTTGGCGACGGTGGAGAGGAAAAACTCCCTTTTAACAGGAAGAAACCTCCAGCAGAACCAGGCTCAGGGAGGGGCAGTCATCTGCTGCGACTGGCTGGGGAGTGAGGGGATAGAGAAGAAGAAAAGAACAGACATGTAGAGAGCAAACAGCACGATGGGGACTCAATCTATGGGAGAGAACAAACAGATGTTAATGACCAGCAAAAAAAAAAAAATTTCATAGAGAGTGAGGAAAGGAGTGAGGCCCAGTGCATTACTGGAGGTCCCCCGGCTGACTAAACCTATTAGCAGCATAACTAAGGGAGGGTTCAGAAACACATGATCCCTCCCTAATTGTAGGCTATATCAAAAAGGTAGGTTTTAGCCCTATTCTTAAAAACAGAGATCGAGTCTGACTCCCGAATCCAGATTGGCAGCTGATTCCACAGGAGAGGAGCTTGATAACTGAAGGCTCTGCCTCTCATTGTACTTTTGGAGATTCTAGGTATTACAAGTAATCCTGCATTTTGGGAGCGTAGTGCTCTGTTAGGATAATACGGTAGTATCAGATCTTTTAAATAAAAAGGAGCCTGATTGTTTAGAGCTTTGTAAGTAAGAAGAAGGATTTTAAACTTAATTCTAAACTCTATGGGAAGCCAATGAAGGGAGGCCAGAACCGGAGAGATATGATCTCTCTTTCTAGTACCTGTTAAAACTCTTGCTGCAGCATTTTGGATCAGCTGAAGACTTTTTAAAGATGTTTTAGGACAGCCTGATAATAAAGAATTACAATAATCTAATCTCGAGCTAACAAAAGCGTGGATCAGTTTCTCAGCATCACTCTGAGACAAGATGCTCCTAATCTTGGCAATATTACACAAATGATAGAAGGCAGTCTCAGAAACAAATTTAATATGTGAATTGAAGGACAAATCCTGATCAAAAATATCCGAATTTGCTGATTTCTTAGCTGATTTAGTGCTGAAATCTGATAGAATAATTATAGTAGGGGACTTTAATATACATGTGGATGTAGATAGTGACTGCCTTAATGTGGCATTCAATTCAATATTAGACTCGATTGGGTTTTCCCAGAAAGTAGGAAATTCTACTCATTACCTCCACCATACATTGGACCTTGTTTTGACATATGGCATAGAAATAGAAAATCTTGTAGTGTCTCCTCATAACCCTGTACTGTCAGACCATTGTCTGTTAACCTTTGATTTTACTATTTCTGACTATTTGGCTCCTAAAGAAAAATATTATTACAGTAGATGCCTCTCAGATGATGCTGTTTCCAAATTTATGCAGATTGTTTCCTCTATGCCATGTGTCAACACAACAGAAATAAGCTATACACAGCTTGCTCCTTCTGTAATTGATAACATGGTGGATAGTGTTTCAGCTTCTCTGCATCAGATTCTAGACTTGGTGGCCCCCTTAAAAAAGAAAAAGTCTAATCAGAGATTTCTAACTCCTTGGTTCAACACAGAAACTCGTACCTTAAAACAGAAGACTCATCAATTAGAAAGAAAATGGCGCTCTACTAATTTAGATGAAATCTATTTAGCTTGGAGAAATCATCTTTTAATTTATAAAAAATCTCTTAGAAAAGCTAGAACGAGTTATTACTCTGCATTAATAGAAGAGAACAAGAATAATCCCAGGTTTCTTTTCAGTACTGTAGCCAGGTTGACAAAGAGTCAGGACTCTGTCAATCCTAGCATTCCCTTAGAGCTTACAAGTCAGGACTTTATGAACTTTTTCAATAATAAAATTTCATCCATCAGAGATAAAATCAATCAGATTCTTCCCACAGTTAACTTAAATACTGTAACTACTACAACTCCTTCTATTGATGTCTGTCTTGATGAGTTTACTCCAATCGACCTTTGTGAGTTAGACAAAATAGTTTCCTCATCCAAACCTTCAACTTGTCTTTTAGACCCTATTCCTACCAGGTTATTTAAAGAAGTCTTCCCACTTATTGGTAGCTTTATTCTTCATATAATCAATTCTTCATTGACTTTAGGCCATGTACCGCAGGCTTTTAAAACGGCTGTAATTAAACCCTTACTCAAAAAGCCAACGCTAGATCCAGGAGCTTTAGCTAACTATAGACCAATCTCTAATCTCCCTTTCATTTCAAAAATCTTAGAAAGAGTTGTTGCTACGCAATTATTTAACCACCTGCAGGGAAATGGTTTACTTGAAGAGTTTCAATCTGGGTTTAGAATCCATCATAGTACTGAAACAGCCTTAGCGAAGGTCACTAACGACCTCCTCATTGCATCTGATAATGGACTAGTTTCTGTACTTGTTCTTTTAGACCTTAGTGCAGCTTTTGATACTATCGATCATAATATTCTACTTGATAGATTAGAACACTATGTTGGACTTAATGGAACTTCGTTGCAATGGTTTAGATCTTATTTATCTGATAGGTTCCAGTTTGTTCATGTAAATAATGAGTTTTCTTTCAACTCAAAGCTTAGTCATGGAGTTCCACAGGGATCTGTGCTAGGCCCTACTCTTTTTAGTTTATATATGCTTCCGTTAGGCAACATTATTAGAAAGCATTGTATACATTTTCATTGTTATGCAGATGACACACAATTATACCTGTCAATGAAGCCAGATGATAGTAATCAATTAGCCAAGTTAGAAGCCTGTCTTAAGGAAATCAAAGCTTGGATGACTTGTAATTTCCTGCTATTAAATTCAGATAAGACTGAAGTCATTCTTGTTGGTCCAAAAAACCTTAGAAATTCCTTTCCAAATCAAACTTTCAGTTTGGATGCGGTTACTCTTTCTCTTAATAGCTCTGTGAGGAACCTTGGAGTTATTTTTGATCAGGATTTGTCCTTCAATTCACATATTAAATTTGTTTCTAAGACTGCCTTCTATCATTTGCGTAATATTGCCAAGATTAGGAGCATCTTGTCTCAGAGTGATGCTGAGAAACTGATCCACGCTTTTGTTAGCTCGAGATTAGATTATTGTAATTCTTTATTATCAGGCTGTCCTAAAACATCTTTAAAAAGTCTTCAGCTGATCCAAAATGCTGCAGCAAGAGTTTTAACAGGTACTAGAAAGAGAGATCATATCTCTCCGGTTCAGGCCTCCCTTCATTGGCTTCCCATAGAGTTTAGAATTAAGTTTAAAATCCTTCTTCTTACTTACAAAGCTCTAAACAATCAGGCTCCTTTTTATTTAAAAGATCTGATACTACCGTATTATCCTAACAGAGCACTACACTCCCAAAATGCAGGATTACTTGTAATACCTAGAATCTCCAAAAGTACAATGGGAGGCAGAACCTTCAGTTATCAAGCTCCTCTCCTGTGGAATCAGCTGCCAATCTGGATTCGGGAGTCAGACTCGATCTCTGTTTTTAAGAATAGGGCTAAAACCTACCTTTTTGATATAGCCTACAATTAGGGAGGGATCATGTGTTTCTGAACCCTCCCTTAGTTATGCTGCTAATAGGTTTAGTCAGCCGGGGGACCTCCAGTAATGCACTGGGCCTCACTCCTTTCCTCACTCTCTATGAAATATTTTTTTTTTGCTGGTCATTAACATCTGTTTGTTCTCTCCCATAGATTGAGTCCCCATCGTGCTGTTTGCTCTCTACATGTCTGTTCTTTCCTTCTTCTCTATCCCCTCACCCCCCAGCCAGTCGCAGCAGATGACTGCCCCTCCCTGAGCCTGGTTCTGCTGGAGGTTTCTTCCTGTTAAAAGGGAGTTTTTCCTCTCCACCGTCGCTAAGTGCTTGCTCACAGGGGATCGCCTGATTGCTGGGGTCTTTCTGCAACTGTGGGGAATAGTTGATAGTGCTATGAGATGACTGTTGTTGTGAAATGGCGCTATATAAATAAAGTTGAATTGAATTGAAATTGAATTGAGTTATCATCACTATTAGTATCCTCACTTCAGTATATTCACTTTTATTTATGTTATCCTTTATTATCGCCATGACCCTGTCTTGCTTTGCACATTGTGTTTACAGTGTGACGGCACTCTCAGTTCATTTGTTTCTCCTCCATTTATTGGTCCTTTGTGTTGTAATCATTCATGGCTGTGCCACATTTGTTAATTATTTCCTCCCTCTATATATAGTGTCACGCCATACACTCAGTACAGCATGCTCGTCATGTACTGCACACTCCACGCCACTGCTTGCGAGTAGTTTTTGTTGTTTCAGTCAATAAATTATGTTTAAAGGTCACCCTGCACATGAGTCCTTCATTCCGCCCCGGAGGGCCGCTTATAACAGAAGCACGTCATCAAAAATGGACTCAGCGGGTGACCGCAGAAAGAGGAGGTGGAGAAGGGGAAAGCTGCTGATCACAGAGGTACTGCCGCAGCTCACTCTCTTCAGAGGATGCTGAATACTGCTGGGGGGTGGTCGGTAACATCTTGGAAGCCCCCCCGAGCCTGCCTCCCTTCCCTGGGTGCAGGGGCTTCCTCTTCTGGCCCTACCAGCACTGCTAGCCTCCTCCTTGCCAAAGGAAGCCAACTGGCCATCTGTGTTTACTCCCGTGGAGCAGAGGGATTTTTTTTTGGCAGTGGGTTGGCACGCAGAGGATCCGGGTGGACGGAGAACTCTGGGAGACGCCACTCCACTAGGCATTCTGTTCCAGCTCCACCCTCACCTCCTCTCCCGTCCGGCTTCACCGGTCCCTGGAAAGCTCCAGCAGTTGCACCTCCTCATCCCTTGAGAGTTCCAGCTGCTGCTTCCCCTCTCCAGAGAGCTCCATCCACTGCTACTTCGCTCACGGCTGCCTCACCTGTTGCCTTTCTCCCGGCCGGTTCATTTGCTGCTCCTCTCCCACTCACTTCGCCAGCTGCTTCTCTCATGGCCACCTCACCTGCTGCTCCTCCCCTGACTATCTCACCCACTGTCTTTCCTGCAGGTCATCCGGAGGCCATCACTCCTGCAGCTTGACCCAAAGCTGTCACTCCCACAGCTCATCCTGAGGCTAGCCTCCATCTGCTTCTGAGTTCTCCCCGCCAAGCTCTTCTGCTGACTGTTATTGTGTGGTCCCTACTCCTACCTTTACCTCTTCCTCCCTGTCCGAGGTGGCTGCTTGAGAGAGGGATTCCTGGGCATCTGGGCCGGATGCTCTTCAGCCCCATTCACCATCTCATCCTGGGGTCAGCACCCTTGAGCCGTATCATCCAGATGTCAGCGCTCTCCAGCCATCTCATCCAAAGGTCAGCGCTCTCCAGCTGTCTCATCCAGACATCAGCGCTCTCCAGCCATCTCATCCAGAGGTCAGTGCGTCCCAGCCATCTCACTCAGAGCTCTCCAGCCGTCTCATCCATAGGTCAGCGCTCTCCAACGTCTCATCCAGGGATCAGCACTCTCCAGCCATCTCATCCATAGGTCAGCGCTCTCAGCCATTTCATCCAGAGATCAGCGCTCCCCAGCTATCTCAGCCAGAGGTCAGCGCCCTCCAGCCTTCTCATCCAAAGGTCAGCGCTCCCCAACTATCTCATCCAGAGGTCAGCACACCCCAGCCATGTCATCCAGGGGTCAGTCGCTTAAATCATCAGTACCTGGGGTCAGCGCACCTCCATATCAGCCTAACACATCATGCTTCCTGATTTTGGGGCCCATGGACTCGGGTAGACCCCCTGAACCATCTTATCCCATGTTTTGGTGGCCTAGGAACTCTGGGAGGCTGTGGGATGACTTCTGCTCCTCTTTCTGGGGTCCCATGGACTTAGGTAGGCCCCCTAACCTGCTTTTTTCTCCAGTCCAGTGGTTCCGAGACTTTGGAAGACCACCCAACCCACCTTGTTTTGTTTTGGGGCCTTGGACTTTAGGTTGCCACCACAAATTGGGTTTTTGTGTTGGACTTTGCTTGGGGAGGGAGTTTGTTCTGGCCGGCCTGGCCTTTTCCTCCTGTGAAGGTTTTTGGGTTTTCTTGTTTTTCCTCTTGTTGATGTTACCCTAGGGTCGTCTGGGCTCTGCCCCTTGAAGAGGGGGTACTGTAGTAGTCTGGACAGGGTCGGACCCTGTCTACATTTTATGTTCTTTGTTGGACTGATCATTATCATTATTATTTTCATTATTCTTGTCCTGCTCATCATCCTATTTTACCCTCATGTTGACAGCGGCCTTATTTTCTTGTTATCATTTGTTGTTTATCATTATCATCATTACTACTATCCTCACTTCAGTATATTCACTTCTAGTTATGTTATCCTTTATTATCGCCGTGATCCTGTCTTGCTTTGCAAATTGTATTTACATTGTGATGGCACTCTCAGTTTATTTGTTGCTCCTCCATTTATTGGTCCTTTGTGTTGTAATCATTCACAGCTGTGCCACATTTGTTAATTATTTCCTCCCTCTATATACAGTCATGTGAAAATTTTGGACACCCCATTAAATATTCAGTTCTTTATTAAGAAATGTTCACGTATCTAGTTCTAACTTTGTTTTTATTTGCATTTTTTTTTCAAATTTATTTTAGCCATTGTAAGTAGGAATGAATGTGGGGATGTCCTAAAAACCATTGGGGTGTCCTAATTTATTCCTCACTATTTGTTTAGAATTATATTTTACTGAAAATTTCGAAAAAGTCTTTAATTCATTTTTAATTGTTTAGTTGTATTACGTGAATCTCCCAGTGTTTTTAACATTGATATTAAATATCCCTATGTCCAAATATGTTAAAGAAAACACAGGCTTATACAGGGTGTCCTAGTTTTTTTCACATGACTGTATAGTGTCACGCCATACACTCAGTACGGTATGCTCGTCATGTACTGCACTCTCTATGCCACTTCTTGCAAGTAGTTTATGTTGTTTCAGTCAATTTTGACCATTGAACCATTGAGACTATTGAACATATGGCGGCAGATCAGAGCGTAAGGGGTAATCTCCCTGCCAGATGGGAGATTGTTGTCACAGGGGCAAAATGGCTGACACTGGAATGAGGAGTGGTTGGATGGGCTCCACCTTTAGCCACTTTTTGCTTATCTACTTCTTCTTATTGTCATTGTGTGTCTGGACTTGTAACAAGAAGGGTTTTCCAGCCAACTCAACTAAAGGTGAATCTACAAAGTTTTATTTATATGGATATGGATATGGTTATTTCACTCTGTATTCTATCTGGTCCTCAAAAGGCCTGAGAAAAAGCATCAAAAATAAGGCAAACATGGCAATAACACAATATGGCAGAGGCTATACAGTTAAAGTACTGTTAGTACTGCTGCTTCTGGCAGGGGACATTCACCTTAACCTTGGACCTGCCACCATCAAACAGCAGGCCACTGGGTTAGCACAAACATCTGAACCAGCTGATCAGTTGCTGCTGTCAACGGCCCCGCTAACATCTGAACCGGCTGATCGCCCGCTGCTGTCAACGGCCCAGTTAACACCTGAACCGGCTGATCAGCTGCAGCTGTCAACGGCCTGGCTAACACCTGAACCAGCTGATCGCCCACTGCTGTCAACGGCCCGGCTAACACCTGAACCGGCTGATCGCCCCCTGCTGTCTACGGCCCGGCTAACACCTGAATCGGCTGATCGCCTGCTGCTGTCTACGGCCCGGCTAACATCTGAACCGGCTGATCGGCTGCAGCTGTCAATGGTCCGGCTAACACCTGAACTGGTGGAGCAGCATAATGCTGGTCTTCTCCTCAGTGCAGCTGGACATAGCGAGTTGGGTGAGTCGAATTGCACTGGACAGACTCACATATCTGATCCTGCTGTAAACAGCTGTGCTACGTCCAAACTTTTGGAAGTAGGAGCAGTCAAACAAAATGCAAATGAGGTGAGATCCAAAAACCGAGCTGTACAAAAGCAAAATAACATTTATTTTTCAAAACTGTTAATCATGCACAAGTTCTTTGGGACACAAAGGCTAAACCAAAGGGGATCCTCGGCGGACATTTAAACATACGGAGCATAATCCCCAAAAGAGATGAGATTTCGGCATTGTTGTTGGACTCAAATCTGGACTATCTTTGTCTTTCAGAAAGCTGGCTACACAGGAACGTAGACACTAATATGATCGATATTGTGGGTTATCAGTGTTTTAGAAAAGGCAGGCAGGTAGGGAGGGGAGGAGATGTTTTAATTTACATCAAAGAGAAATTTAAATGTCAATTGGTTGATTTGAATACTTCACTTGAATGTTTGGCTGTTAATGTATGTCTGTCACCGGTAATGAATTTCAACATTGCTGTATCGTACAACCCACCATCATACAATTCTTCTTTTTATAATGAATTAAGTGATCTGGTTAAACAACTTGAGAAGAGCAAAGAAACAATATTTTATGGTGACTTTAATATTAACTGATCTGATAAAAAGGACAAAGAGAAACTGAAAAGCCTCATGACTAAATTTAATTACCAACAAATGATCAAAGGACCCACCAGGATAACCAAACAATCTAGAACACTTATTGACATGGCATTTGCTAATAAACCAGAACGAATAACTAGAACCTATAATCTTGTAACTGGTCTCTCAGATCATAACATGGTTCTTGCTGTCAGAAAACTTACTAAAAAGCGACTACAGTATTTTGGGGGAGTTAATATTGACAAAGTAAATTTTATTATTCCCAAATCAAAAACTGCGGAGTTTGAACATTACTTAGAGAATCAAAATTGGGAGCAGCTCATGTCAATATATGAAGTAGATGATTGTTGTAATTTTATAACTACAACAATCACAAAGTCTATAGAAAAATTTACAAAGCAAATTAAAAGTAGACAACAGAAGATTAACCTACCATGGTTAAATAATGAAATAAGAAAACTTATGAAGAGGCGAGACTCTGCATTGAAAACATCATTAACCTCTAAACTACAAAATGATCACCTTGTGTACAAAAGTTTAAGAAATAAAGTGGTACAAGAGCTGCATAAATCAAAAGTATCTTATTACAATAAATTGATAGATCATGCAAAGGGTAACAACAGTTCCCTATGGAGGCACTTAAATAACTAATAAAAAAATGATCAGAAGGGGGTAAAGGAACTTAGAATTAATGGCAAGACCATCAGTGATAATGCTACATTGGCAAATGAATTTAATTCATATTTTGTGGAGTCAGTGGAAGAATTAACAAAAAACTTTGTGCTGCCAAATGTGCTCAGCAACACAAAATCAATACTTTCAACAGTTTCTTTTCACATTAATGAGGTAAACGAAGAATTAATTGCTGGCATTGTTAAAACATTGTCAAACTCAAAAACTAATGATATCTACAATATGAGCACTTCCTTTCTCAAAACGCACAGCAAAATATTAATCAAACCACTGACTCATCTCATTAATCTCCCCATTAGGTCTTGTACATTTCCATCTGGTTGGAAAAAATCTGTCGTCATATCAGTTTATAAATCAGGTAGTAAAGACGATATATGTAATTACCGCCAATCTCTATTTTACCAGTCCTGTCTAAGGTTCTTGAAAAAGTTGTAGCTACACAGCTGATAGACTATCTACAAGACAGTCAACTTCTTCATCCACACCAATTTGGTTTTAGACCAGGATATTCAACAGAAACAGCAAACTGCTGCCTTATTGAAAATGTCAGACAGTCCTTGGACAGGGGTAATGTGGTGGGAGCTGTTTTTCTGGACCTCAAAAAAGCTTTTGATACTGTAAACCACAGCTTGCTTTTATCCAAAATGGTATCTTTTAACTTTTCTCCAGATACAATAGAATGGTTTGCATCTTATCTCCAGAACAGAGAACAGTGTGTAAAAGTTCACCAGGATAAATCCTTCCTTTTAAATAACCGTATGGGTATCCCACAAGGGTCTATTCTTGGTCCTTTACTTTTCAGCATTTTTATTAATGACCTGCCATTACACTGCTCAGCTGCAACATGTCAACTTTATGCAGATGATGCAGCTATTTACACAGCTGCCAAGACTCCAGCACAGGCTGCAGATGTACTGTCTACAAGTATGGTTGATGTCCAAGAGTGGCTCATCCAGAACCATCTATTGCTGAACCTTCAGAAAACAGTTTCAATGTGCTTTTCAATCAAAAAATGTAACCTGCAACATTTTAACCCTCAAGCGACCAAGCTATTTTACGGACTGAAATGACCAAGTGGGGTCATTTATGACCCCATTGTGCTCTGTACAGGGATCCTTATTATAAATGGCTGGTTGGAGGTTTATCATACCAAAACTACTCCCTGTATTTAAGACAGGTATTTTATAATGATCTAATGTAAAATGTGTTTGCTAATAATACTTTTATTGCAAGAAATAACTAAAACGCAGACTGTAAGAACAACATTACATTTATTTAGACAGTCCTTGTCAGTTCACTCTTGGAACATCATCATCATCATCATCATAGTCATCATAGTCATCATATCATCATCACGATGATGATGATACCTATTATTGTAGTTACGATGATGATCATGATACCTATTATGGCATTTTGCGTAATGGCGGTTTTCTTGTGGACGGTGATCCGGATCACCACCAAAATCTAATCATCTGTAGGATACCCCATTTCTGACAATCTGTGAAAATTTCATGAAAATCCGTCCATAACTTTTTGAGTTATCTTGCTAACAAACAGACAAACAAACAGACAAATCCAGACAGACAAATGTAAATCTTGCTATCCTAGGTCTGTTAGCCATGGTTCACTGCAATGCAATATAAAGTACTGATTAGAAGTGGAAACCGGAGTGGTGGCTCAGTTGGTAGAGCATCCGCCCCACACCCGGGAGGCAGGGGTTCAAATCCCGGCCGGGTCATACCAAAGACCATATAAAAATGGTGCTTTCTGCCTTCTAGCATGGTGCTCCGCATAATGGAATGGGGAAAGTAAAGTTACACACAGAGCTACCAGAAGACTGACCCCCCGCTGTAGCGTTCACTACTTACAGTAGCTGTGTGGCCTAGGGTCAGAGAAACGGAGATAGGCGCCGCCCATATACACCTTCAGGTATGAAGGGATTAACTAACTAACTATTAGAAGTGGAACATTTGAATAAAATTTATAAAACCAATGTTTAAAAACCAGTGCTTCTCTTCGGGGTCATAAATGACCCCACAAGAGTTTGCGATGTCTACGCCACACCAATTGGTTGATCCCTGCAAAAAACTATGAAAGTGTGTAGGATTAGTAGACTGACAAATTCATGCTAGGAAAGAAAATTTGGATAAAAAATAAAGAGACAGCACATTAAATTATATGGCTGGGGTCGTAAATGACCCCACTCAGTCGCTTGAGGGTTAAAGTTAATATACATGATCAACTAACTAACTAACTAACTAACCTGCACTTATATAGCGCTTTTCTAGTCACAAAGACCACTCAAAGTGCTTTCATTAATACTAACCCTCTATTCTAAGGGCCTATAGGAAACAGATATCTAGGGACAATTTAGAACAGCCAATCAAGACATCAGTTTAGTTACAGGATTCAAATACCTTGGCATTGTACTAGATCCTCAATTCAAATTTAATCTTCACATAAAGAAGATTTCTAAAACAGTAAAAAAAAAATCTGAACGGCTTTAAATTAATTAGATATTACATACCATACCAAGCAACCGTACTGTATATGCATTCTATGTTTTTTTCTCATATATCATACTGTCTGACAGTCTGGGCTCAAGCAGCTCCTTCTACAATAAAACATATAGGTTCATTAAATTAAATTAAATTAAATCACCCTTATTGTCATTCAACTGTACAACCAATCATGTACAGTAGAACGAGATTGTGTTTTACCTATCTACTGTGTTAATCACACACACCCCAAGTGCAGAATCAGAGGGCCGCTGCCATGCAAGGCGCGGCCACAAATTTCCCTCCTCCATTCCATTATTGCTGAGCACCAAACTGATTATCCGCCCTCGATAATCGAGGGGCGAGGGCGGCTCTCTGGCGCCTTAAAACCAGATGCTTTGGGTAGATGGTGGCTCGTCAACCTGGGAAGGTAGCCCATCTAGGGGAAGGTAAACCCTGATTTCAAACCTCCGCTGCCTTGCGGCACACCCGGTCACGGAAAAGGCTTCGGGAGTCAACCCTGAGGAAAAATCCGGAGTCGGAGCCCCTAAGGCAGTTCTCTGTTGTGCTCAACATCGTTCTGGCAGCTCCTGCGACGGCGCTGGTGCCAAACTATAGCAGCCCTGCTGTTCCTTTGGATTCATCAGTGACGTGGAGAGGGGGGACATGCTGCATGGGTAACATCTTGTCCTCCATATCTTCCTGCCCAGGCTTGAATCCTACCAACGCCCAACGCTGAAGGTAGAACACCGGTGCGCATCGGCCTGTTCAGCCACAGGCAGTGCTGTTCCAGCAGAGTGCTGATTATATAATCACTCCTAATTATTATTCCTAATTATTATTCCTAATGATTATTAGGAATTTATAGGAATTTATTATTAGGAATGATTATTCCTAATGATTATAAACTCACATAATCATACAAGTTCTGTATGATTATGTGAGTTCCGATCATGTACCTTTATCTATGGATATTGAGGTATCTAGTGCTGTAAGTGGCCCCCGGGGAGCTCCCTCAGCCACAACGGGCAGTAGGACATACAAATGGCGTGATGCCACAGCGTCAGACCTGTCCAGATATAAGAAACTTACTCGTAGGAAACTCTGTAACATCCGTGCTCCTACGGACGCCATCAGGTGTCACGACCGTAATTGTGCGGCACACAGGGATGATATCGACAGGTTTTACAGTGATATTGTTGATGCTTTAAATTATTGTGTGAGTGAATGCATTCCTAGTCACAGTGAGGCCACACAATATAACGTCCCAGGCTGGAATGATGTTGTTAGCGAGGCTCACACAGCTGCTCGGGATGCTTTTTTGTGGTGGAGGAGTAATAGCAAACCACATTCTGGTCCAATATTTGATAACATGAAAAGTTGTAGGGCTAGGTTCAAATATGCTCTACGAGCATGTAGGCACAATGAAGAAAGCATCAAATGTGACCAGTTAGCTAGTCACATGAGTGAACTGAACATGGTAGAATTCTGGAAACAAATGAAGGTTATGAGCTCCCACCGGTCTGTTAGATCAAACACTATTGATGGTGTGACTGGTGATGTTAATATTGCTGAAAAGTGGAAATGTCAATATGAAGCTATTTTCAACTCAGTCAAGAATGTTTCAGTGAAGGATTCTGTTATGCACGATATTCGCCTGTATAACAACATGTTTGATGCCTCCGATATTTCTGCTGTTACTCCTGTTGAAGTTGCTTCACTGATCAAAGTTCTTAAGAAAGGCAAATCAGCTGGCCCTGACTGTCTCACCAGTGAATGCCTCATCAATGCTGATTTCAATTTGTGTATTCTGTTGTCATTGTGTTTTAACTGTATGTTTGTTCATGGTTACATGCCAGATATGTTGATGGACTCTGTTATTATTCCCTTGGTGAAAAACAAGTGTGCCAGTCTGTCTGATATGAACAACTACAGACCTATAGCTATTGCAAATGTTATATCTAAATTGTTAGAGGGTTTAATCCTGAACAGAATTGAGGATTATCTGTGGACAAACGACAATCAGTTTGGTTTCAAGTCAGCTCTTTCAACTGACAAGGCTGTTTACCTACTCCATGAATTTGTTGACTACTTCAGAAGCCAATCCACTAGTGTCTATGCTACGTTCCTAGATGCTAGCAAAGCTTTTGACAGGATTAACCACTGGTGTTTGTTTAGAAAACTGATCGATCGTGGTATTCCTATTTACATTGTTAGCATCCTGTTATACTAGTACAGAAGACAGTCTATGGTTGTTAGGTGGGACAATGTCACCTCATCCAAATTTCATGTGACCAACGGTGTTAAACAAGGTGGTATACTGTCACACTTGTTGTTTAATGTCTATGTTGATGATCTCAGTGTACTGTTGAACAATACTAATGTGGGCGGCTCCTTTAACGGTGCACTGTTAAATCACATTTTCTATGCTGATGATCTCTGTTTGTTAAGTTTGTCTACTGCAGCGATGCAACATCTCCTTTCGGTATGTGAAAAATTTGGTGAAAAAAAATGACATCTTGTTCAACTGTACTAAATCTATGTGTATGGCTTTCAAACCGAAGGGTGTCAATACGTCGAATCCTGTTATGCCACTTTGTGGTAATAGCTTGAACTTTGTTGAAAAAGTCAAATACCTAGGTGTGTGGATTGAATCTGATAAGACCAATGTTGATTGTAACAGGCAACTCAGGAAACTCTATGCTCAAACAAATTTACTGTTGCAAAATTTCCATAGATGTTCTCCTGATGTCAAATGTATGTTGTTCAAGACCTTCTGTACCTCAATGTACTGCTCGCCTTTATGGTTTAACCACTTGCGCTCCGTTGTTCCGCGGGCGGGCAAGTCTCTGCATCCTAGGGTGCATGAGGGCGCACGAGAGCGCACTCGTGCACGCTCGGACGCATGATGCATGATAGAGATACTGATGGTGGTGATGTAGGTGGTGTGGCCTCCAAGCGCCACTGAAAAAAAAAGCTGCAGACACAGCCGCGAACATATTAGTTCATCTGATTGACCTCTCATTCGACTAATAAGAGCCTTGAATTGGGTTTCTGAAACCTTGAAGAACCAATGAATGAAAACCTAGGAAGGAGGACCCGCCTCCCAACGCTTTGAATGCAGTGAGCCAACTGAAGCAGAGAAGTTCGCGAGCTGTTTTGTTTTAAGGCTGGGTGAAGACTGGCTGCTGGAGCGGAACAAAAAAGGACACAGGAAGAGCCCCACAGACCCAGCAGCATGGAGACCATCTACAAATGCAACCTGTGTGACAGGGAGTGCCATTCGTGGATCGGCATGTTCGGCCACAGGCGATGCTTATTTTGTATTGGTTCCAGCAGAGTAGACGTTATGATTTCTTCCATGGTCATAGACCGACGGAGGCTGACGATGAAGGCTGAGTGACACACACGCCTTCGCCAGTCTTTTTTTAATTACTACTGTTATTTGTTTTGAAAAATCATTCGCCAAAAACCGCAATCATGGAAGCACAAAACCACAATAATGGAATTATGTTTTGATCGAGTCGCGAGACCAGAACCAGAGCGGACCAGCGTCGCGTTCGTCTGGCAATGAGGAAGAGAAGTTGGCCAGGACACTGCTGCTGTGAAGAGGTAAGGTGTTATAAGCTAAATTATTCTCTATCGCTGAAAATTGTAATCCAAAATGACTTTTGACCGATCGGTAAATTACAGCTGTGCGGCGCACGAAGTAGAGTAGCGGTACAAGGAGAGTAGCGGTACAAGTAGAGTAGCGGTACAAGGGGTTGCTCGCAGCGTACAGGCTGTGAACGCCCCCCCACCCCCACTATTCTTCTGCAGCGAGGGGGGGGGGGGCGTGATTGCACTGCTGTCCCACATCACCACATGAGGCTAATCCGTTGTGTAGCGATGGCCGAAGTCCATCCTCTGTAGCGAGCGGAGGGGGGGACAAACCCCCCCCACACACACACACAGACAGCCCTGAGTGTGACCTTTCATTAGAGCCTAAAATGAAGCTTCTATGTTGAATTATTCAGAAGTTACAGACGTTTTTCCAAACTGTGCCATTTGGCACAATTTGGCACAGTTCCAAAATGCCTGGGAACAGCCTGAGAACAAAGCTGTGCAAAATATTCATTTTTTGTGGTATTGTTACCAAATTTGGATCTCAGCTTGATAACACTTGGTTCTACATTTCTGTTGCATTTTCAAGCCGGATCGGACAGCTGTGTGTTATTTGCAAGCATTTGTATCCAAAAAAACAACGTGGCCAAATTTATTTTCTTCAAGTTCAGTATGTTTAGATGACTGTAACTCAGTGACCGGCGCACGTAGAGAGATTATGTTTTTTTGCGAAAAAATTCAAAGTGTTTTCTTTTAAATGAGACCAACCCCATGAAGATGCTGCAAAGGGTTGAAGAACAGCTTTCGATTTACTTTGGGCGCATTATTTTTTGGCATTTTTAGGAAAATTGCCCGGAGTGCAAGGGGTTAATAGCAATGTTGCTGTTAGGAACAAAATCCGCATTGCATATAATAACTCCCTAAGAAGGTTGTTAGATATTCCACGAAGGTCGAGTGCAAGCAAGATGTTTGTGTCCGTGAACATTCCGTCTTTTGGCGAGTTGATACGAAAGAATGTTTACAGTTTTATGAGAAGGTTGCTGGCATGTAACAATCATCTTATATCAGCAATTGTCAACTCGTCACTCACACTTCACTCCAGCATTTGGAAGTGGTGGCGTTCCATTTTATACTGAGTCCAATATTGTATGTTATTGTTGTTTCAAGAGCGCCGAGTGTCTGCTGATCTGTATATACTTTTATTTATTTATTTATTTATTTTCTACTCGTTTTAGTTCTGCATTTAATATGAACCCTGAGTTTGAAATAAACGTTTGAATTTGAAAATTTGAATTTGAATGATCAAATATAAAGTTTGATTATATAATCAAACTTTAAAAATTTTGGATAAAAAGCCCATTGTTATATTGATATAGCCCATCACTGTTATATTCTAAAAAAATACAATTTATTGAGTTTTGAGAGTTTCATTGACCTCTGTTTTCTGAAATTAATTTTCAAATGTTTCCATAAATCAGCGCCAGAGCCACTTGCTGGATTCATCCAAAGACAGGACAGCAGCAGAGCCACCAGGAGTTCTGTTAACAATAACTGTAAAATATCCCACCGCAGAACCACATTTGGACAAACAGCTTTCTCTGTAAAGGGCAGTCATATCTGGAACACAATGCCAAATGAAATCAAAATAATAACGAATTTTAAAACATTTACTACAAAGGTTAAAAACTGGCTGAAAAATAAACAAGAATGTACCCATGTATGAAATGATTGTCTGCAGGGTGAGAGTGAATGAAGGGAAAGAATGAATGTGTTTGATTATAGTGAGTGACTGAGGGAGGGAGACCTGAAATATGAAAATGTGAACCAGGTTTTTATATTGTGTATTTATAATTTTGTTTGCATTGGTGTATGTGGATATTGTTTATACTGTTTACATTTTGTTTTTTCCTCATCTTTCTCTCTTTTTACCTGTTTCTTTTCTCTAAAGCCCATCCAGGGACAAGAGTTGAAAATTAGCTTAATGCTATACACTCTTTGTACAACACATCAGATTTTTTTTATGTCTATGTTTATTGCACTGTCCCTGACAAATAAATAAATAAGTTTAAAGGTTGCCCTGCACTTGAGTCCTTCATTCCGCCCTAAGGGCCGCTTATGACATTTACTGTCATTATACTTTAGATACTCAGTTTTTAGCTTATCCATTCTTGTGCTTTTGTTGTTGTTAAAGCTTTTCAAAATGTCATGAACCTCCTCCTCATCTGGTACCTCTTCGTCTGTATATATACCGTATGTCACATGGGTTTGCAAGCTCAGGTGGAGTAGCTAGCTCCCTTTGCTCACAGTGCTTTTCAAAGTGTTGCTTGAGTTTGGACTTAGAAATTGCATGCTTAGATTTGGATTTCAATATCTTGAACTTCTTCGCCAATGCAAATTCCTTTTCAACTGCCCTCGTTTCAGCAGCAGAATTTATGTTCGCAGCCAGTTCCTTATAGAGGGTATGTGTATGATGTCACCAAACAGAATTCATGGCAGTTACAAAACACTAATGGCAAAAATGAGTGGCAGCATTAGGGTGTATGCAGTAAAACACAAAAAATACACACAGTATTCAGTCACAGCAGTACACAGAGTACCTGTTTGCATTGCAGAAAGCTAATCTTATCATTCCATCTTGTATTAATTGACAAAAAATAGCTAAATAAATATGTAAAGGCCCAGAACCAGTTCTTCACTTGTGTGCTCTTACCCACACATCATTACAGTCAAGTAAACAGTGTAATATTAACATCTAACATTAAAAAAGGAACTCTGTGTACTACTGTGACTAAATATTTTTGTGTGATTTTATGTTTTGCTGCATACAAACTAGAGCTGCCACATGTGTTTGCCACTCAGTGCTGGGAGGGCCCAGTCTCAGCAAAAAAACGTTAACTGCTCGTTTTGTCACTGAGAGAAAACATACAGAGGCACGTGAAAAAGATTTTTTTGTGTGCAGTGGGTACGTGTTATTTACAGCTTTAAGAAAGGTCTGTAGGCATTTTTTTCACTTTTTTCGCTTTCACTTTTTGACTTTCACTTTCAGAATTAACCAACTAACCCATACTTTAATCCCTAAACCTAACCTCACAGGAACCTTTCATCAGTGCAGTGAAAAACAAAGGAAAAAACTAAGAAAAAGGTCAGTTATGGCGCTTTTCCACTAGACCCAGTCGGCCTTACTCTACACTACTCGGTTCGGCTCGGTTGTGTTTCCATTGCAGCTGGGTATGCCTGGGGTGGGTGGGATTTTTTTTAGAGACGAGAGTGGGAGTCAAACTCGTGTTTTTGCTAAAAGAGCTGTGTAAGTAACCATCCACCATCCCCCTCTCACCAACCAAATGAGCGTTAGGAAACCAAAGTAAACGGTGCGTTGCTCTGCACATACGCGGTGAGGACTGTATGCGCAGTGAGTGAACTTGTAAAAACGTACCGAAGCATGTTTTTTTTTAATTTAATGTGCAAATGTATGTTTTTAGAGGGGTGGGAAAATGTTTATTAGATACGTTTTTTACTGAGACCGGGTTAGCTGGGTAACTATGGTAACTGCCCTGCAACTGCCAAAAATTCTGTTCCAATGCATCCCCTCTATAGTAGTCATTTTTTAACTGTCTACATCAAAGTTTCATGGATTTCTGTAGCATTCTAACCTCCTTTTGATTGGTGCACTTCCACAGATCACGTACCATTTGCGAGAGAATCAGATCTTCCCACGGTTCTTTCTTCTTCGTGTCCGAGTATATTCTCAGACAAACTTCCTCAGCACATTTCTTGGCTGTAATAATGACTCATTCACTAAATTCATCCACATCTTCCAGGTACATTTCTTCAAATTCCTTGTCCAACTTCTCTGTTAACTTCTGCTGCAGTAGTGGGCTATCTCTCAATACCTGATGGTCTGCAGTACTTTTTTCGGAGTGTGCTTGACATTTGTGAATTATTTCACAAAGGCTTCTCTTTGATAAGGGGATTCTGATGTTCATCACCAAAAGCCTATGATCAGTATCGAACAACACTGAAGGGCCAACAAACACTCGGCACGATTGAACAAATCTGGATGCCCATCTCATTGTGCAGATGTAATCAACTCATTTCCATTTACCAGTAGCAGCATGTCACCATGTCTCACGGTGTATCCTTTTTGTTCTAAAGATACTGTTCATTATCCTCATTTGGTGTTTCAAACACCACGCCAATGCTACATTCACTGTTATCATTAGTTGTAGCTCTGTCAGAGTTATGACCGAGTGTGTCAACCCATGCTCCTGTTTTCTTACTTTCTGAGGAAATTGTGGTGTTGAAATCACCAAGGGTAACAAGTTTGAACTTTGGATTTTGTCGAGCTCTTCCTTTGCTTTACTCAGGGCTGCATAGAAGACAGATTTTGAAGAATTTGACTTGGTTGAATCAGTCGGGGAGTATGCATTTAAGATGGATAATCTCATCTCCTTCACATGCATTGTAGTTGATATTATTGTGGCAGGTAGATGTTCCTGAGAGAATTCTAGTTTCACATGTGGTGAAAGTAGTATCCCTACTCCCTGCTCATGTTTCGGTTTATGGCCACTCCATACAAGTGACCATCCTCTCAGTAATTCATCATCGAATGTCATCATTCCTGTTGATGTACATCTGACTTCTTGCATTGCCAGAATGTCCAGACCTAGATCGCAAGCGGTCTTCACACACGAGGCTAGTTTCAGATCATCCTGTAGGGTTCTTATGTTTATCATTGCAATGCGGATGTTATTACATTGAATTACTGTTTTGTTTTTGTTTTTTTTAAAGGTACTGGTCTTTTTAGTCTAGTTATGACCTGATGTTTTGGAGGACAGTGACAAACTGTCACAGCCAGTAGCACACTTTTTGACCTCAGCCCGGCTAGTTACTGAGGGACATGGCTGTTGTTCACCCACGCAATGGACAATGTGGTATGGGTTATAATAATAAGACATCTTCATTGTGCTATATAGATATCAACAGCATGTTGGGTTTTTTTCGGGGTATGCTGTCCTAGATCTGCTGTGTTTTGCGATGTTAGCAGGAGCACCTCGGGTACGATGTGGCTCTTCACCACGCATGGACAGTCTTCGTCAAGGATAGGCTAGTGGCCGCTTGGGGTTGGCCATAATTGCCCAGAATCCTGAGATGTAAGTAGAGTTCTGGGGGTTCGCTTCACTTGACACTGGGTCTGAAGAGACCAGTCTAGGATGCCACAAGGGCCACTAGGAAAGGTATTACTCCTCCAGAGCTCCTTGCCCCCAGAGAAGTGACTGTTTTGATATTTTTTTGGTAATTACGTGGTGGCACAGTGGTTAGCATTGTTGCCTAACAGCTACAAGGTTCCAGAATTGAATCCCCAGGCTGGCAGGGTTAGGAACCTTTTTTATGTGGAGTTTGCATGTTCTCCCTGTGCTGTGTGAATTTACTCCGTGAGCTGTGGTTTCCTCCCACAATCCAAAGACATGCATGTTAGGTTAATTAGTGATTCTAAAAATTGTCCCTAGATATCTGTCTCCTATAGGC
Source organism: Pholidichthys leucotaenia (assembly GCA_020510985.1). Taxonomy (NCBI): domain Eukaryota; kingdom Metazoa; phylum Chordata; class Actinopteri; order Cichliformes; family Pholidichthyidae; genus Pholidichthys; species Pholidichthys leucotaenia. The sequence goes on from CM035839.1 coordinate 257,288,178, forward strand.
CCTTACAATAGAGGGTCAGTACTAGTGAAGCGCTTTGAGTGGTCTTTGAGACTAGAAAAAGTATTATATATAAGTACATGTCCAATAGACACTTTTCAGATAGTTAAAACCTACAAACACACCATTTATCAATGAGCCCTCTTTGATTAGTTTTTGCCTGTGGGCATCCTGACGATTCTTCTTTAGGACAGTTAATGAGCTAATATGCTTATGGCTTGACAGATGCACAGTGTTTACATCAATCAAATCAATAAAATTACACTGGCTCTGGCTTTAACTGCAAACATCGTTTTTCTTCGTTGGTTACTCCATTAATCAACCACACTTTCCACTCTCAACAACTCCAGCTACAGTCTATTAAAGAGGCCGGCAGCACCATTCATCTGGGAGCTGCTGGACAAGGAGGAGGTCAATCCAAATGAAGGGTTAAGTGTGTTGATGACTCAGGGGTCAGCAGCAGAGGTCACATCACAAACACCCCCACCACCACCACCACCACCACACACACACCAGAATGTATTCCTCCTGGGTGTAAGAAGGATGATGATGATGGTGCCACTGTCCTTTTGTTCACCACATGTGCCTCACTCCTTTGTTATTCCAATCAGCATCAGAAGTTATGAGTAGGTGTCCTCACTGTGTTGTCTCATTTCCATTTGGTGAAGAAATGTCAGCTTAATATGAAAACACTGATGGAGTTAAAGTAAACTGTGCATCATATCTCCACCATTGCCTGCCTGGAGTCAAATATTGCATCATGAAAACTGACTAAGAAAAAAACTGCAATAATCTTTTCCCTTCCAGCTAATTAGTTTTTCCCCCAGTTTTATACAAATGTAGCTGAAACCGAAGCTTGAAACCCAGCATGTGTGAAGTGAGTGGGGAAGTGTGGTTTTTATGTAAACTGATTGTCGGCACAGAGAAAGTTAAAACTTGCATATTCTTGACTGTGCGCTAATTTCATCCATCAATCTTCTTCCGCTTAATCCTTATCGGGTCGCGGGGGTGCTGGAGCCTATCCCAGCATCTTTGGGTGAGAGGCAGGGTACACCCTGGACAGATCGCCAGTCCATCACAGCGCCAACACAGAGAGACAGACAACCATTCACTCTCACAGTCAGATCTAAGGACAATTTAGAATCCTCAGTTTGATGCCAGTTAACCTAACCTGCATGTTTTTGGCATGTGGGAGGAAACCGGAGAAATCCCGGAGTAAACCCACGCAGAACATGCAAACTCCACACAGATCACTGTTGGTCGGGGGCTGGGATCGAACCCAGGATCCCCCGGCCAAGGGTGAGTTGCTGTGCTGCCGCAGTGCTAACCGCTCCGCCACCGCGCTGCCCGCGCTAATTCCAATGAACATAAAATATTTGCCAACACCACGCACACAGGTGAAATCTGTCAAGTGAAGGTATGACAAATCTCCCCCTCTCTATCACACACTCTCAGTGTAATATTGCTGTCTACTAAATCCATTTCACATCACAGTCCCACTGCCAATTATCTCCTGAATCCATCGGAGGGGACCGAAACCTGCGATGACGAGCCTGCAGTGTCAACACAATCAGTCACGCATGCCTGTGAATACTAAGCTGTAAAAAACAAAAGTGACAATAGCAGTGTGTCACACAAAATCATATGTTACCTTGTGTTATTTAAAACTTTGTTGGCATTTTGATTCTTGGTGAATAGATGGGATGCTCTAGTTCTCGTTTTTACTCTTTGAAGGTTAGTGATGGTTTATAGTTCACACATTTCTAATATAAAGGTGCCTGTTTAAAGGTCTTATTTACTGCACTTTTCCCACATGATGGCAGCTCCAACAGGTCTTAATGAAATCTTTGTGGCACGTTTTGGTCACATTGCCTTTAATCATTTAATTATTGCAGCATCATTGTGAATCATCTTTTGCACCATTTCTCAGAACGGTTCGTTTCAGTGCACGTCTCTGTAAATGCTCCAAAACAGTAATTAACGCGACCCACCCTCTTACGTCACTTATGCTAATCTTAGCTGGCTAGCTTTTAGCTTGGACAGTGAGCCTGAGCCAACTAATGTAAATTTGTCTTAAGAATTAATTAGATAATGCATCACTGGAGTAAAATAACCACAGAAAATTCAACAGCAGTATCAGCTGCTAAAAGTTATGTTTAAGAACAATGTATCTGGTGAACAAGGATTCCAGTGGGGGTGAATAGAATTCATCGCATATACAGTGGGGCAAAAAAGTATTTAGTCAGCCACCAATTGTGCAAGTTCTTCCACCAAAAAGATGAGAGAGGTCTCCAATTTTCATCATAGGTATACCTCAACTATGAGAGACAAAATGAGAAAAAAAAAATCCAGAAAATCACATTGAAGGATTTTTAATGAATTAATTGGTAAATTCCTCAGTAAAATAAGTATTTGGTCAATAACAAAAGTTCATCTCAGTACTTTGTTATATACCCTTTGTTGGCAATGACAGAGGTCAAACGTTTTCTGTAAGTCTTCACAAGGTTTTCACACACTGTTGCTGGTATTTTGGCCCATTCCTCCATGCAGATCTCCTCTAGAGCAGTGATGTTTTGGGGCTGTCGCTGGGCAACACGGACTTTCAACTCCCTCCAAAGATTTTCTATGGGGTTGAGATCTGGAGACTGGCTAGGCCACTCCAGGATCTTGAAATGATTCTTACGAAGCCACTCCTTCGTTGCCCGGGCGGTGTGTTTGGGATCATTGTCATGCTGAAAGACCCAGCCACGTTTCATCTTCAATGCCCTTGCTGGTGGAAGGAGGTTTTCACTCAAAATCTCACGATACATGGCCCCATTCATTCTTTCCTTTACACGGATCAGTCATCCCAGTCCCTTTGCAGAAAAACAGCCCCAAAGTATGATGTTTCCACCCCCATGCTTCACAGTAGGTATGGTGTTCTTTCTCCTCCAAACACAACAAGTTGAGTTTTTACCAAAAAGTTCTATTTTGGTTTCATCTGACCATATGACATTCTCCCAATCCTCTTCTGGATCATCCAAATGCTCTCTAGCAAACTTCAGACGGGCCTGGACATGTACTGGCTTAAACAGGGGGACACGTCTGGCACTGCAGGATTTGAGTCCCTGGCGGCGTAGTGTGTTTCTGATGTAGCCTTTGTTACTTTGGTCCCAGCTCTCTGCAGGTCATTCACCAGGTCCCCCCATGTGGTTCTGGGATTTTTGCTCACCGTTCTCGCGATCATTTTGACCCCACGGGGTGAGATCTTGTGTGGAGCCCGAGATCGAGGGAGATTATCAGTGGTCTTGTATGTCTTCTATTTTCTAATAATTGCTCCCACAGTTGATTTCTTCACACCAAGCTGCTTACCTATTGCAAATTCAGTCTTCCCAGCCTGGTGCAGGTCTCCAATTTTGTTTCTGGTGTCCTTTGACAGCTCTTTGGTCTTGGCCATAGTGGTGTTTGGAGTCTGACTGTTTGAGGTTGTGGACAGGTGTCTTTTATACTGATAATGAGTTCAAACAGGTGCCATTAATACAGGTAATGAGTGGAGGACAGAGGAGCCTCTTAAAGAAGAAGTTACAGGTCTGTGAGAGGCAGAAATCTTGCTTGTTTGTAGGTGACAAAATACTTAATTTCCACCATAATTTGCAAATAGATTCTTTAAAAATCAGACAATGTGATTTTCTATATTTTTTGTTTCTCTTTTTGTCTCTCATAGTTGAGGTATACCTATGATGAAAATTGGAGACCTCTCTCATCTTTTAAGTGGGAGAACTTGCACAATTGGTGGCTGACTAAATACTTTTTTGCCCCACTGTAGCTATCAAATCAAGGTGGATCAAGAGTTAACCCTTTAACCCTCTAACTATCCACATTAAATGGACGGGTCACGCGCCCCCAGTGGCACAGCGCAGCAACTGCACCTGTCAACTTATTGACATCCCCTGGCTATACTGAGAATTTGTACTAATCTGTATTAATCTGACAGTTCAGAAGGTGGCAGACATGCGCCGGAGGAATCATGGCTGACATGGAATACAGCAAAGAAGAAGACATCCTCATTATTATTCTTCCTTTTTCCGCTTTGAGCTCACAGCACCAATGTGGTCGCCACCATGATCGGTCATGGCGACGGCGATTCTGACTGAAAACGCATCATACAGTAAAAACAGCCACGTAATACAAACAAAATTCATGTGGGATAATCATAAGTGTTTGTAGACGTGGTAGAAGGTGTAAATGATCAACCAAACATGAAACTATGACCACGATGGGCGAAAAACTGAGCTACCCACACCAAGATGGCGACGCCCACATCATTATGGATTCTCACAGGAAAAATGCATCAAACAGGAAAAATAGCCACATAATACAAACGAAATTCATGTGGGATAATCATAAGAGTTTGTAGATGTGGTAGAGAGTTTAAATGGCCGAGCAAACGCAAACATCAGCCACGATGGACGAAAACGGACCGGCCACATGAGCAAGGGAGCCCCCCCCCCCACACACAACAGGTAAGATGAATATATGGGGGTTTTTCTACATTTTATTGATTTTCTGGTTCATATACTTTGAAAATTTGATAAAAACATACCCCTGTAGACAAAACGGCGTCAAAAAAACTGAACTATTCTTTATGTAAATGTGTCCAAAGTCCACTTTTGACTGAGTTATGTAATTTATATAACTGCTGTGACATTATACAAATTAGATGCATAAATTTATTCCTATCTGAAACTTTGGATCATATTCTACATCTTTTTAATTGACACTAAGCCATTATCTCTTGCAGCTTTCAAGTTATAGCTTTGGAAATCTGAACTATTTTATTGACAAAATTTTTTTTACCACTCTTGACCACTAGGGGCCTTGACCACCCTTTAACCATTCCTGTCACCATACGGCGACTGGGACAGCTAAAGAGTTAAGCTAACGCTTGGGGCCTGCCTGTCAACATCTCCCCACTGAAGTGAGCTGTAATAAGATAAGATAAGATAAGATAAGATAAGCCTTTATTAGTCCCACAACGGGGAAATTCCAGGATTGCAACAGCACAGGGATAGCAACACTCAGAGCAACAATCAGAAGGCAAGAAAAAAAACAAGCAAGCAAGAGCAGCTAATATACATATGTACATATTACTATAAAATATATATATACACACACACACAGACACACAGTGCAGAGCATTGTAGCTGGATGGAATAAATATATGAATATATGAACACACAGTGCAGAGCATTGTAGCTAGATGGAATAAATATGTAAATATATAAACACCCACAGTACGGAGCATTGCAGCTAGGTGGAATAAATATGCAAGTATATAAACACACACAGTGCGGAGCAATGTAGCTAGATGGAATAATATGTAGATATATAAAAACACAGTGCGGAGCATTGTAGCTAGATGGAATAAATATATAGATATATAAATATAAACACACCCAGTGCTGAGCATTGTAGCTAGATGGAATAAATATGTAAATATATAAACACACACAGTGCAGAGCATTGTTGCTAGGTAGGATGAAACAGCATAACCGTCTATTTAGTTATCCTACATGGTATGATTATGTGCCCATACATATTCTCACCCTCCATAGCGACCGGTATGTTCCTAGTTGTATGCCGGAGAGGACCATTGTGTAAGTCTATTGCATCTTTTGCATTCAAAAAAACTATTAGTTTGTTACGTCTTTTTGCTATCTCTGCGAGCAGCCCTGCTTAGGTTGTACAGTCTGACAGCCGTTGGTAGGAAGGACCTACGAAACCTCTCGGTTGTGCACCTGGGATGATGTAGTCTGCTGCTAAATGAGCTCCTCAGTGCATCCAGTATGTCCTGCATAGGGTGGAACTCGGACTCCAGCAGAGATGACAGTTTAGCCACCGTCCTTCTCTCTCCTATCTCCTCCATCGGATCAAGGCGCTGCCCCAGGACAGAGCTAGCTTTCTTAATCAGTTTGTTCAGTCTCTTCCTATCGGCTGCAGTAATGCCACTGCCCCAGCAGACCACTCCAAAAGTGATGGCTGATGCCACCACCGTGTCATAGAATGACTTCAGCAGCGCCCCTTGTACACCAAAAGACCTGAGTCTCCTCAGCAGGAACAGCCTGCACTGTCCCTTCTTGTAGAGTGCGTCAGTATTGTGTGACCAGTCTAGTTTATTGTTCAGATGAATACCCAGGTACTTATAGGATGTCACCATCTCGATGTCTGTTCCCTGTATATTTACTGGTGCTGTGAGGGGCTGCCCATGCCTGCGGCAGTCCACCACCAGCTCCTTAGTTTTCCTCGCGTTGATCTGGAGGCAGTTCCGATGGCACCAGTCCACAAAGTCCTGGATAAGCCCTCTGTACTCAGCTTCATCTCCGTTGGAGATGAGACCAACGATCGCAGAGTCATCAGAGAACTTCTGTAGATGGCAATGTGTTGTGTTGTGTGAGAAGTCCGCAGTATAAAGAGTGAACAGGAAGGGAGCCAGCACCGTTCCCTGGGGGGCCCCCGAATAGAACAGGCTTTATTGTCATTGTACAGTTCGACAAAACAATGAAATTGTACTGTATATACATTGACTGACTCCAGCCACCTAGACAAGCTAATGCTAACAGTTTGATGTGGCATCACGGCAGAAATATAACAAAATAAGCAGGAATGATGTGCTTTCAATACTATCCAGCCAGTGATCCTGAGGGACAAGCTGCTATGTGCAGGGGTGGACCAGCACCTGTCATCTTGGATCCTGGACTACCTCACAGACCAACCACAGTTTGTGAGGACCCAGGACTGTATGTCTGATACCATCACCTGGTATCTGGGGCTGTTCTCTGGGGCCCCACAGGGAACAGTTCTGGCTCCCTTCCTGTTCATCCTCTACACTGCTGACTTTTCACACAACACACCACACTGCTATCTACAGAAGTTCTCTGATGACTCTGTAATCATCGGCCTCATCTGTGATGAGGATGACGCGGAGTACAGAGGAATTATCCAGGACTTTGTGGACTGGTGCCATCGGAACTGCCTCCAGATCAATAAAAGGAATACCAAGGAACTGGTGGTGGACTGCCGCAGCCGTGGACAACCCCCAACAAACCCTGGTAAACATCCAGGGAACATACATTGAGATGGTGACATCTTATAAGTACGTGTGTGTTCACCTGTACAATAAACTGAACTGGTCACGCAACACCAACGCGCTCTACAAGAAGGGGCAGTGCAGGCTGTTCCTCCTGAGGAAACTCAGGTCTTTTGGAGTGCAAGGGGCACTCCTGAAGACCTTCTACGATTTGGTGGTAGCATCAGCCATCATATTTGGAGTGGTCTGCTGGGGCAGTGGCATCACAGCAGCCAACAGGAAGAGACTGAACAGGCTGATCAAAAAAGCTAGCTCTGTTCTGGGGCAATGCCTCGACCCAGTAGAGGAGATAGGAGAGAGGAGGATGGTGGCTAAGATGTCATCTCTGCTGGAGTCCGAGGAGTCTCACTCCATGTGGGACATGCTGAACACACTGAGGAGCTCATTTAGCAGTAGGCTGTGCCATCCTAGGTGCTCGAGGGAGAGGTTCTGCAGGTCCTTCCTACCTACAGCTGTCTGACTTTATAACCTAACTAGGGCTGCTCATAGAGGTCATATTAAATGTCACAACTTTGCACAATAGAGATCATCCCCTCCAATACACAACAAAGACAATTACAGTTATTATTGAGGGTGGCAACACTGTTGATTCATTGTGAAATCTACTGTCTGGGTCCATATTTATATTTTGCAGGGTAATTTAACTAACTGCAATGTTCCTGCACTGTATATATAACTGTGTACATATGTATATTTATTTACTGTGTAGCATCAACTCCCTTGGCTATAATCTATAAAATTACTTTTTCCCTCAAAGAAACTGTTTCACCTAAAAAGTCTGGTCAAGAATTGTTTTTCTTCATCTAAGGACCACCGTGGAAACACATTCCATGGTAAAAGGTATGAGAGATATGGATCCCATCTCGTGTAAGGAACGGATTAGTTTGCCATCATAAATAAACTGAAGCTTCCTCCCAACCAGACAAGTTTATGTGTTAACAATCATCTGGCATACCCAGAACTTGGTTATGGCCTTCAACAGGTCGTTAGGAATTATCCACATCTCAACATTACCCCCTGGTGGACCACTCTGGAATATGCTCGCTTTTGACTGTACAAGCTGAACTGAAGTTAATGACTGAAATGGACTTCCTTTGTTACAAAACTCTCAATTCTCAGATTATTTTCTTTTTCAGGATACCCTGGAAAATCAAGTGGGACTCTGACATATCATGCTGGTTTGGGATATTTCATTAATCTTGATTTTAAATATGTGCATGTTTGGAAAATGCTTGAATAAGCCTTATTCTAATTATGTTAATTATATAAGTACAAGTATAAAATGCATGCTCACTGAAGTTAGTCATGAATCACTGAAGTTAGCTTAGATTTCAGATTAAGTATATAATGAATTTTCAGTGTATTAAGATGTGTTATCATCCTGTTGGAAATGTACCCAAGTCATCTGACTGACTCTGCCAATCACCAGTCAGTCTATGCTGGGCAACGGCCTCTTTTATTTTATTGGTCGGTTACAGACAAAAAAACTGTTTGATTACTGGACCAGAGTTCATTCAACCCTCCCACGATGGAAAACTATTGGTTCACTTTCATGTCAGTCATGTTTTCCCCGGGAATTCATATTCAGTTTTAAGCAGGGGAAAACACCCAGTGGATGAGAAGAGAAGAGTAGGATCAGAGAGTTGTCTTGTGAAAGTCTGTGTGTGTTCTGCTTTTAATGTTTTTTCCTCTAAACGTCTGGGAAATTACCTTTCGTCCTTTGAGCTCAACTTCTTGTTATACGGAGTCAAACTTTGTGTCCAGACGTTTCCTATTTATTCTGCTAAGCTTTGCTATTGATTTTCTTTAAATCCACCGTGTGTGTGAAAAAGGGGACTGATTGTATCTCACACTAGAAGCTGTTTCGCCAACACATGAAATCTGAAGGACTCAGATTTCGTGGCTTGAATTTTTATTACTTTTGTCTCTCCAATCCTGTAATTCTGATCAGACTGAACTATCTACAATTTATAAGGACCCGGGATGGTCGCCGCTGAACCATGAAGACCCTCTCGCATTGTCCCGCATGGCATACGGCATCAGCGGCCAAAGAAGAAAACGGAAAGCCCCAGGAAGCAGCTGGTCACCAAGGCTGCTCGGAAAAGAGCTCCGGCCATTGGCGGAGTGAAGAAGCCTCATTATAGCAGTCAAAATCTCAGCTTGTGACTGTTGGACTGTGGAAGGAATATCTGCTGGGAACAGCGGCTAGTAGCCCTGGTTCTAGGCCATAAAAGTGATTGGTGAGCCGGGGCGGGTGATCTGCTGCGGAATCAACGATGAAGCCACTCAGAGATTGGCCGGAGTGAACCAGGTGGTAACAGGAATGGCTATAAGGGAGACTAAGATCTGCAGAAAATAACAATATAAGCCACGCTTCCAGCCCGCATCCTGGTACCAGTGTTAGCTTGTGGGCTAATAGTGCTTTAATGCAACTGTATCCAATAACAGGCCCGATGCAGTGAAGTGCGGTGAGGTTTATGGGTGGTGAGGCACCCACAAACAAAAAGTCAGATTTAAAAATATATCAACACAACAGTATAAGCTTGAATTTAATTTCAATCGAAAGTTTTCATGTTTTATGATATGCTAATTGTACATTATAAAATCCGATTATATAAATAATTTGTGACCCGTGCCTGCAAAATGAGTCACTTTGAGGAAATTATCAAAACTGAGGTAATGTTTTTTCCATATTCTGTATTGAAAGACCTTCAAAATGATATTTAATTTGTAGGAAGTGCGCAAAAACGGAGCCGGAAAAAGACGATTTGTTTATATATATTTTGGCTAGGTTAAAAACTCGTGTTTGATTGGTTGGGAGTTATGTGTTCCACAAAAACATATATATTTTTAGAAAGTACGTTTTCTAAGCTTTCCAATGATATCAGGCACTCATGGGGTTTTCCTCAGGACTTGCCGCTAGCAAACAAAGAAAGAGTCATGATGTATGACTTCTCTTGCCTGCAGCTCGTAATGACGCGATGCGCATTCCGACTCATTTTGCCAGCACTAGTCACATTTATTAACAAAACAACTAAGGCATTTTACTGAATTGCCTCTTGATAGAATACACAATGAATTTAAGTTCAGTTCTGCAATGCATGTCTAGAGTTTTTATTGTGAAGGGAAGAAGCAGAACTAGTAGTCCCCTCAGTTGCTTTTGTTTTGCAGAAAAGCAGTTAAAGTTCTGCTGACTAACTCCATGCCTCCATGTTTTCATTTCATTCAACTCTCCTGAATATAAATAAAGTGCAAAGACCCTTGGCTACATGAATAAAATGTATTAAGTTATTTTACAGACACATTTGGATGCCCAAAGTTGATTATAGACTACTTGTTTGGGGCCAAGGAAGGATTGAAATTATAGTGGCTCAGAGAGTGTATTTGCTGTGCACCCTGTAGCTCCACAGTTCAATACAAATTCAAGTATATAAAACAATTATGTATGCTCTTACTTTTACTTGTAAATGAAATCCATCCACCTATCCCTCTGGACAAAAATCTCAATGACTTTGTTGTAAAAGTCCTCCTTGTCTTCTTTTAAGTCTCTCTGTCTCAGTCCAGATTACTGCCAGTTTTGACTGAAAGGCCAACTTTGAGAATTTTTTTAAGTTTAGTTTTAAAATCTTCCATTTTCAATCTGCATAAAAGAAGCACAAATGGGAGTCCTAATGAGGCTGCGTTTGCTGCTGCTTCACCTGGCCTCTCTCCTTTGTATTTGAACAGGAAATGTGCAGATTCAGCGATTTAAAATATATAAATATTGTTGAAATGATTGGAATCATTTAGAAATTACATTTAAACCTTCAAGGCAAATTAGTGGACAAATAATAATAATATATTTATAATTCTTTATTTTTTATTCTTTTATGATAACCTGCCTCCCCTGACCGCACGTCACTGGCCCGATGCTTGATGAAAACACAAATGATATTCAGTATGCCAGAGCAATAAGTCATCCACGCTTTGGTTTGTTCATCATTATTAGCTGCATGATCTCAATTTAGGCTCCTGTGTATCCATCATGCCACATGCCAGTACTGATTCATTAGCTGAGACTGTAAACGCACATGTGTCAGGAGGACAGGAGCTGCAGCCATCGCTTGGCAATTACTGGGTAAACACTAATTAATCAATACAGTCAGTCTGTGACCTACAGTCACACACACACACACACACACACACACACACACACGCACAAAGCAAACAAAAGCCTGAAAAAATGATTCACTTCTTCCCTGAGTCCATCTCCTCCCAGTCCGTATGCACCGTGAAGAAGTCCACTTTTAATTGCAGCTGTATAAATGTAATTATGAGTGTGGAGTAAAGTTTGCAGAATATTCTAATTTTGACATTTATGATAATGCTGTTCTAGCAGAGGCCACTTTGAGTTGGTCTGTTGTAATAGTATGACTTCAGACTAAAATGGAAAAGTATAAGGTCTAGGCTCCCACAAAGCTCCCACATGGTCAAACAACTATAAATCCATCTGAGATGAGAAGCCATGCAGTGGATTTTTACGGGGCCCTGTTTGGTGCAGAACCGTGTTGCATAGAGTCTCAAAATCAACTCTTTGAAGGTCTTCCCAAGCTCAGGCCAGAGGATAGGGCTGCTCTGGACTGTGAACTGACTTTGGATGAGTTAACTGTAGCAGTTAATCAAATGGCTCTGGGACATGCACCTGGAATTGAAGGTCTTTCTTCTGACTTTTTTAAGCATTTTTTGGATATTATTGGATCTGACTTTTATGACGTTCTAATTGACTGTTACAGAACTGGATCTTTTCCTGTCTCTTGCTGGCGTGCAGTACTATCTCTGCTGCCTAAGGAAGGGGACTTGGCCTTGCTTAAAAACTGGAGGCCCGTTGCTCTTCTTTGCACAGACTACAAGGTGCTTTTAAAGCCCTATCAAATAGACTGAAAAAATGTTTTGGATATAATCATAGATAGAGATCAAACATACTGTATTCCTGACCGAACCATTATGGACAATATTTTTCTCATATGTGATGTTCTTCATCTTAGTAAATGTTATGATTTAAAGTTTGGTATTGTGTCTTTAGACCAAGAAAAAGCTTTTGATAGGGTTGATCATTCTTACTTGTTTTCCACACTGAAAGGTTTTGGTTTTGGCAATATGTTTTTGACATAGTTTAATCTGTTATATACCGGAGCTGAGTGTTTGGTAAAGATGGGGGCAGGGCTGAGTCGGCCAATCCGTGTACATTGGTGAATAAAGCAGGGTTGTCCGATCTCAGGTCAATTGTATAGCTTGGCTATTGAGCCTTTGCTGTGCAGGTTGCACACTCAGCTAGGTGGTTTGACCCTGCCAGGGCCCTCCAGTAGCTTGCCGTCCACTTGTCTTGTCTACTTATACAGATGACGTCAACATTTTCATCACATCCCGTAGGGATGTACAGCATTTGGTGGGCACTTTATCTATTTATGAAAAAGCATCTTCTGCACGGGTAAACTGGGGCAAAAGTGAGGGTTTATTGGTGGGGCAGTGGACACATCAAGACATTCCTCATCTACCTGGAGGTCTTCTGTGGGGGAAAGCCAGTCTTAAAGTGTTGGGGGTGTTTTTGGGTTCTGAGGGCTTTGAAAGCAAGAGCTGGAAGGGAATTAAGGAGAAGGTGTGTGCTCGTTTTTCTAAGTGGAATTGGTTGCTACCACAGCTGTCATAGAGGGGAAGAGTTCTGGTTGCCAATAATCTGGTCGCTTTGGCTCTTTGGCATAGACTTATTGCTTTGACACTGCCCAGGAGCCTGGTGGAGGAGGTTCAGAGGGCCATCGTGGATTTCTTTTGGTTTGGTCGACATTGGGTGCGTGCGGCTGTCTACCTGCCTGTTGCCGAGGCAGGACAGGGCCTGGTTGACATCAGAATCAGAATCAACTTTATTGCCAAGTATGCTTACACAAACAAGGAATTTTACTTATCACTAAGGTGCGCTCATTGTTAAGTGCTCCCTAATGACGCGGCAGCCATACAGGCGCCTCATACAGTGGGGGATAAAGAGGGGGAGGGGGGAAGGGGGTGACACATTGGGCAGAGAGAAAAAAACATAGTTATCAAAATATGGCTCGAGTGAGCAAGATTGTGATCACATAGAAAAAAAACCCTCTAAGCACACTTAGCAGACAATACAGATCCACACATTAACAAAGCAAGAGCAAGAGAGAGACCAGTGTGTGTATGTCAGTCATATGATATCAGTGTGAGTGCAGTGTGTGGAGTATCAGTTACTGGTGGACAACAAAAATCGTCTCTTAGGCAACGGCTAGATGTTATGTCCTTAGTGTCCTAAAATATAGATAACATGTCCAACAGAGTTCATCTGTCTTCAGTTCATGCCAGATGGTAAAATTCCATGTTAGTCACATGGCTGTCCTTGGAGAGTTCAGATTGTTGCACATCAGCAATTGTTTGGGTTAAAGAGAAGCCAAGCCAAAACTCCCTTCTGCCTTATCTTTTCTCCTGGAGGAATGATTCTCAAGGATGCCGAATCAAGGCCTGATAGGCACAGTTCACTTAGAGCATAGAAATTTCACCTCTCATGCGATTCTGTGCATCACAATTTGCATGTACATTTCCATATACATTTCCAGGCTTTAAAATCATTTCCTGGAGAGCACCCAGCGACTCCGAGATGTTACCCATCTTCCTATTCAGTTCACCATTAGCCGCTATCAGTGCCCTCGCCAACTGGTCGAATTGTTGAAGGAGCTTCGCCGGGTCCGCATTTTGATTAGCTCTTTCCAACTTCCTTAGTTTTCGATACACCAGGAAAACTCCAAAGCCAAACAGCAGAAATCCTGAGATCATAAGGCCAAACAGGTAGATGTCTTCCACATCTTCAATCAAAAGTCGCACAGACACATAAGTTTCCAATTGTTTGTGTCTCTCACATAACCCGCAGCCGTAGTGCCTGCAGGACAGTTGGGCTCCCCCGGGCCCGATTTTCTGTTTGAGAAGGTGGTGTCAATTGCATTTAAAGCCCAGCTTACCAAATCCATAATTTTCCGTTTGGATCGAGATTCAGCCAGAAGAAGAGCGAGACACAGACAGGACACAGCAAGCTGGGACCAGAGAAGGGAGGAGGAGAGGAGAGGGGAAGGAATGCGTCTGCTCTCTCTGAAAGCCAGAAGATCTTGGACATACAGTGACATACAGTCCAAGATCACCCTTTTTAGGCTTCAGACTGCGCAATGGCTCCTTTTTGGATGTGGCCCCTGCTGGATGGACACTGCAAAACTGCTCCTGAGGAGAGTTGGCCGCTTGGGCTACGATAAGCAGCTTTTCCTCGTGAAATCTGGGGAGGTGGACTTTACTGGACTTTCTGCTTTCTACACATCTGTCTTGCATACATGGCAAGTCTTCACTGTAGCCTGTATTCCTGAGGAGACACCAGGCATGTGGCTGTTCGAGGAACCATTATTTTTCAATCAATTCATAAACACTCAAATGCTGCAGTCTGTTAGTCTGCGAACTTGTCTAAGAGAGACAGGCTGTACCAAGCTTGGTCATCTGATGAAGATGTCAACCACGTCCATAGAAACGCTGAGGCGGAGTGCCAACATTACATCTGTCAGACTGGTGCATAGGGTGGTGGAGGAAGTGTGTGCTGCCCTGCCACGACCACTGAGAGCCTTTGCAGAAAACCGTACTCTTTCTGATCAATGGGATGAGGACACTGTGTATAACTTTCCTGCCCTTTCCATAAGTCCAGCCGCGGGAGAGTGGCAGGAGGGAGAAGACCACCTGCTGTCTTTCAGAACTCCTCATCTGGGCAAGTTCCAGTTAGCAGGGAAGAGGACGGTGTATCACATCTGTGTAAAGTTCTAAATCTGCACTCTCTGATGGGGGTGAAAGAGTCGAAGTTGGCGGGGTTTTGGGGGCTGGTATTCTCCCCGAAAGGCAGCTGGCAGTCCATGTACAAGCTCCCTATTGAGAAGCGGACAGCAGATCTCCAGTGGAGGATTGTTCATGGGGCAATAGCTACAAATAAATACAGAGCACACCTGGATCCTAATGTGGGGGAGGAATGTTTGTTTTGTTCCCAGGTTGAGACCCTGGAGCATTTGTTTGTTAAATGTTTTCGTTTATCTGGGCTTTTGGATCTTTTGAAAGTGTGGTTTCATAATTTTGGTGAATGTTTGTCTTTTGGTTTGTTTATTTATGGTCCAAAGTATAAAGTGGCAAAGAAGTCTGTGCACACTTTGATCAACTTCCTGTCTGGTACTGCTAAACTTGCCATCTGGCTGACAAGGAAAAATCGGACTATTAACATTGGCAATGCAGATCCTGTATTGGTTTTTAAGGCCTTGTTAAAAGTCAGACTCCGGGTGGAGTATTCTTACTATAAAATGGTGGACAATTTGGAGGTATTCACCAATAGATGGACTGTAGGGAATATTCTGTGTTCTGTGGGAGAGGGGGATGAGTTATGTTTGAACTTTTGAAATGTGAGACACTTGGTGGAATGATGGTATCATGATGATTTTACATTTTTGAATTGTACAATAAAGGGATTTTTTAAACCTCAAACCTCTCTTCTCTTCTCTTCTCTTCTCTCCAGTGTTCACGATTGTCCAATGATACACTCCATATGTCCACTTAATATCATAGTGATACTCCAGCAAACACCCAGAATTACATAAAATAAGGAAATTGTGCCATGAATTGGGCTTCACGTGTCTCTGTTTTGAGTCACACAACAGACTGTCTGACAGAAACATTACCAAAAGTTTGAAAGTTCCGCTTTTTTTCATGTCAAAAAATTTGATCACAATCAGCGGTTGTTGAGTTAATCACAAATTAAACTTATCTTAAATAATAAGACAAGATAAGCCTTTATTAGTCCCACAATGTGGAAATTCCAGGATTGCAACAGCACAGGGATAGCAACACTCAGAGCAATAATTTAGAAGATAAGAGAATAAGAGCAGTGAATATACATATGTACATATAAATATATAAATATACAGTATAAACACAGTGCTGAGCATTGTAGCTAGATGGAATAAACAGCTAGATGAAATTTATTATTCAAATGAACACCCAGGTACTTGTAGAATGTCACCATCTCAATGTTTGCCCCCTGAATGTTTACGGGTACTTTGAGGGGTTGTCCTCGCCTGTGGCAGTCCACCACCAGCTCCTTAGTTTCCTCGCATTGATCTGGAGGCAGTTCCGATGGCACCAGTCCACGAAGTCCTGGATAAGTCCTCTGTACTCTGCATCTTCTCCATCGGAGATGCGGCCAACGATCGCAGAGTCATCAGAGAACTTCTGTAGATGGCAGTGTGGTGTGTTGTGTGAAAAGTCCACAGTATAAAGGGTGAACAGGAAGGGAGCCAGAACTGTTCCCTGGGGGGCCCCCGTACTGCAGATGATAGTGTCAGACACACAATCCTGGGTTCTCATAAACTGTGACTGGTTTGTGAGGTAGTCCAGGATCCACGATGACAGGTGCTGGTCCACCCCTGCGCACAGTAGCTTGTCCTTCAGGATCACCGGTTGGATGGTGTTGAAAGCACTGGAGAAGTCAAAGAACATGATCCTCACCATGCTCCCAGGCTTCTCCAGGTGGGACAAGGAACGATGTAGGAGGAAGATCACTGCATCCTCCACCCTGATGCCATGCTGGTAGGCAAACTGGAGTGGATCCATCGCTGGCCCCACCAGGGGGCGGAGGTGGGCAAGGAGCAGCCTCTCCAGGGTCTTCATCAGGTGAGATGTGAGGGCGACTGGTCTATAGCTGTTCAAGTCACAGGGGTGGGAAGTCTTTGGTACGGGTACCGCACAGGGTGTTTTCCACAACTGTGGTACCCTCTCCAGCTTCAGGCTCAGGTTGAAGATGTGCTCCATGATCCCACACAGCTGGTCTGTGCAGGACTTGAGGAGTTTCACGCTGATGTAGTCCAGACTCGAGGCCTTCCTCTCCTTGATCTTTCTCAGCTCCACCCTCACCTGGATCTTAGTGAAGGTCAGGTTGGGGCAGGGGAGCTGTGTGCTGGAAGCGGGGGGGGGGGGGTGTTGGTGGAGCAGAGGGGGGGACAGCAGGACTAGGTGACGGTAGAGGCAGCAGTGGTTGGTGTGCGGGCGGAGGGGAGGGCAGTTGGTCAAACCTGTTAAAAAACAGGTTCAGTTGTTCAACCACTCCCTGCCCCCCGTGGCCTGGGAGGAGGTATTCTGGAGCCCAGAGATGGTTTTGAGGCTACTCCAGACCCTGCCGATGTCACTCTGTTGCAGCTTGTCCTCCATCTTCATCCTGTAACTGTCCTTGCCTTCTCTGATCTTCCTCCTCAGCTCCCTCTGTACGAACTTCAGCTTCTCCCAGTTTCCTAACCTGAAGATCCTTTTTTTTTTTTTATCTTTCAGTAGGGACTTTATCTCAGGGTTGATCCAGGGTTTGTTGTTTGAGCAACACCGTATGGTCTTGGTGGGTACAGTGTTGTCCACACAGAAGTTGATGTAGTCTGTGATGTTGTGTGTGAGGCTGTCGATGTCCTCACCATGTGGATCACAAAGCTGCTCCCATGCAGTGATTTCAAAACTGTCCTTTAGAGCGTCCATTGCCTCCAACCATACCTTCACTGTGCGCGTAACCAGAGGTTGTCTGTGTAGTAGGGGTTTGTACACAGGCAGGAGGTGAACCAAGTTGTGATCTGATCTCCTGAGTGGGGGGAGTGGCAATGAGGTGTACGCCTCCTTTGTTTTTGCATAGAATAAGTCCAGTGTTTTATTGTCTCTGGTGTGGCACATGACATACTGGGTGAATGTGGGCAGAATTGAGGACAATGATGTATGGTTAAAATCACCTGAGATGAGGAGGAGAGCATCTGGATGTTCTGTCAGCAGCCTGTTAGTGACTGAGTGGATGATGTCACGTGCTGCCCCAGCGGTCGCAGACGGATTGGCATAGATAATAATGCAGATCACATGTGAGTATTCCCTAGCGAGGTAAACAGGCCGCATGCTAACAGCTTCCAGCTCACTGTCTTTGCTGCAGTGTTGCTCTTTAACCGTGATGTGCCCAGGGTTACACTATCTGTTGTTCACATACATAATCACCCCTCCACCCCTTGTCCTCCCACTGTCTGGTGTCCGGTCTGCCCATATTGCGTGGAAGCCCTCCAGTTTGATGTTAGCATCTGTTGCTAGTTCTGTTAGCTACATCTCAGTAAACAGCATCATGCTAATCTCTCTCTGAAGACGCTCTCGTAGCGGGACATGGCCACTAGCTCGTCTGTCTTATTAAATAGCAATCATAATGCACTCACCACTAACAAGAATTTCCTGATTTTGGCATTAAGAGCTTAAAGTTTATTTCGTTAAAAATCTTGATGTCTTAATATAGAAATATGTTAGACTAACAAAGGTTTATAAAAAGGCATCTTCTCAATACCTGAATGCCTCAGCATATCATATATCATATTCTGCTGGAGGCATATCAGTAGAAAGGTAGGGTAAGCCGGGGCACAAAGTACATGGGGTACTAATTTATTTTGTCAATTTTAGCAATCCAGCAAGATTTAACATTTCCAGAATAAGCCACAGACTGTTTTGAATCTAAAAAGTTCAATATAAAGAAATCATGAAAAGCCTTTAACTGTTCTACGAGGGTTTTTCATTAAGCTACGATCACAAAGATTCTTACGAACGATGGGGTTCTAAGAATCTCCCAGTTCCTATGAATTCTGGAGTTTGCAGAACTTTATGGAGGGGGTTCAAGTCACAAGAGCAACTTGAGGCATTCTTGAGAAATGAGGTGCTTTTCTGTCCTACCATGGCCCTAGAGTTCTTATATTCTTCGTAAGGGTGCCTTGGGATCCCCCTTCGGTATACTTACTGCCATCTTATGAAAATTTTTCTGCATCTCACAGCACTCTCAAGTCATTGGTAGAAAGATCTTAGGGCTTTTGGCACATTTTGTCGGCACAAATGTCATACGAATGACGTACTTCCACCTTTTGCGTGCCTCACTACCGCCTTATACACGCTGTACGAATCTCTGTATAAATGGGGGTTTGTACCCTGTTTCCTACGACCGATGTAAGGGGCCCTCAAGAACAACTTAACCCTATGAGTGTGTATGTTGCCAAACTGTGATATAACCCCTAGTGGTCAAGAGTGGTAAATATTTTTTGTCAATAAAATAGTTCAGATTTCCAAGGCTATAATTTAAAAGTGGTAAGAGATAATGGTTTACTGTCAAATAGAAAGATGTAAAATACGATCCAAAGTTTCAGATAGGAATAAATTTATGCATCTAATTTGCATAATGTCGCAGCACCTCTTTAAATTCCATAACTCAGTCAAAACTGGACTTTGGACATATTTACACAAAAAAATGGTTCAGTCTTTTGACACCGTTTTTTGTACAGACGTACCTCATCATCTTATCTTCAAAGTACATGAACAAGAAATCAGTACATTTAAAAAAAAAGAACTTTCTCACTTACTTTTGACAAAGTCAGAGTGAGAAGGCAGGCACAGTGCCGCGCTCTGCCACTAGGGGCACGAAAATTCTCACACTCAAAGGGTTAACCCTTTAACTGTCTACATTTTATAGACGGGTCATGCGCCCCCAGTGGCACAGCGCAGCAACTGCACCTGTCAACTCATTGACGTCCCCCAGCTATACTGAGAATTTGTACTGAGCTGTACTGATCCGACAATTCAAAAGCTGGCAGACATGCGTCGGAGGAATCATGGCTGACATGGAATACAGCAAAGAAGAAGAAATCCTCATTATTATTCTTCCTTTTTCCGCTTTGAGCTCACAACACCAATGTGGCCGCCGCCATGATCGGTCATGGGGGCGGCGATCCAGACAGAAACTGCATTTTACAGGAAAAATAGCCGCATAATACAAACGAAATTCACGTGGGATAATCATAAGAGTTTGTAGATGTGGTAGAGAGCCTAAATGACCGACCAAACACAAAACAACAATCACGATGGGCGACAACTGAGCTCACAATACCAAGTGGCCGCGCCCGTCATCGTCATGGAGCCTCAGAGAAATTGCATCATACTGGAAAAATAGCCACGTAATACAAACAAAATTCACGTAGGATAATCATAAGAGTTTGTAGATGTGGTAGAGAGTGTAGATGACCGACCAAACGCAAAACAACAACCACAATGGACGAAAACAGACTGGTCACGGGAGCGAGTGAGCCCTCTCCCCTGCCACAGGTAAGAGACAAATATATGTTTAGTTTTGTTACATTTTATTGATTTTCTGGTTCATATACTTTGAAGATTAGATAAAAACATACCCCTGTAGACAAAATGGTGTCAAAAAACCAAACCATTCTTTGTGTAAATGTGTCCAAAGTCCACTTTTGACTGAGTTATGTAATTTATATAGCTGCCGCGACATTATGCAAATTAGATAGGTAAATTTATTCCTATCTGCAACTTTGGAGCATATTCTACATCTTTCTAATTGACAGTAAGCCATTATCTCTTGCAACTTTCAAGTTTTTGCCTTGGAAATCTGAACTATTTTATTGACAAAAAATATTTACCACTCTTGACCACTAGGGGCCTTGACCACCCTTTAACCATCACAGTCGACTGGGACAGCTAAAGAGTTAAGGTGTTTTTGAGGCATGCTTATGGCCAACATAATGCGTAGTTCTTATGTTGCTCCTATGGCATTTGTACGGCCGCCCTACAATGAGAGGTTTTCGTGGGGCAACACCATTGGTCTGGCCATGAACTTCCGAATGGTCTATGAATGCTTGATTCTCCTATGGCTGCCTTAAGAAGGCCGTAGGAAATGGTCTAAAATTCTTTTGTATGGTGTTTGCAGCCATTCATAAGGGTACTGTATTTGTGAATCAGAATCAGAATCAGAATGAGATTTATTGCCATTGTTCATGTAGTACACAAACTAGGAATTTGTCTCGATGCAATGCTGCAACATTAAACATGGAGTAGCACTAAAGATAAAAATAAAAAACTATGCATGCAATAAAAGGTAGAATATGAATAAGTAATACTAATCTATGCAATTTTTAAATATATTAACAAGCGGCAGATATTGTGGAGTTCCACATAGTGCAGCCGGTAGTGCAAAAGAAAACAGTGATAATTATCATGAGTCCGGTTGAGCTGCTGTACGTAGTGCACGAGAGTCTAATAAGTTACTTAGTGTTCAGCAGTCTGATGGCAGAGGGGAAGAAGCTGTTCATGTAGCGGGAGGTTTTAGTCTGAATGGACCGAAGTCTTCTGCCTGAGGGGGGCAAACAGTGCGTGTCCAGGGTGTGAAGGGTCGGCTATGATCCGACCTGCACGCCTCCGGGTCCTGGAGATGTACAGGTCCTGGAGGGATGGGAGCTTGCAGCCGATCACCTTCTCAGCAGCGCGCACAACGCGCTGCAGTCTTAGTCTGTCCCTGGCGGTGGCTCCTGCGTACCACACGGTGATGGAGGTGGTGAGGATGGACTCGATGATGGCCGTGTAGAACTGCACCAACATCTTGGTGGGTAGCTTGAGCTTCCTCAGCTGCCGCAGGAAGAACATCCTCTGCTGGGCCTTTTTGATGAGGGAGCTGATGGTCGGCTCCCACTTGAGGTCCCAGGTGATGGTGGTGCCCAGGAAGCGGAAGGAATCCGCAGTGGTGATGGGAGAGTCTGTGAGGGTAAGGGGGGGCAGAGGGGCTTTGACTTTTCTGAAGTCCACGATCATCTCCACTGTCTTCAAAGCGTTCAGCTGCAGGTTGTTGTGGCTGCACCAGGACGCCAGCTGGGCCACCTCTCTCCTGTAGACGGACTCGTCGCCGTTGGAGATGAGCCCGATGAGGGTGGTGTCGTCCGCAAACTTGATCAGCTTGACAGACTGGTGGCTGGAGGTACAGGAGTTGGTGTACAGGGATAAGAGCAGGGGGGAAAGTACACAGCCCTGGGGTGATCCGGTGCTGATGCTAACAGAGTCTGAGACAGTCTTTCCCAGCCACACATGCTGCCTCCGGTCCGTCAGGAAGTCGGTGATCCACCTGCAGAGGGAGTCAGGCACGTTGAGCAGGGACAGCTTGTCCTGGAGCAGAGCGGGGCGGATGGTATTGAATGCAGAGCTGAAGTCCACAAACAGGATCCTGACGTAGGTTCCCGGGGAGTCCAGGTGCTGCAGGATGGAGTGGAGGGCCAGGTTGACTGCGTCGTCCACAGACCTGTTGGCTCTGTAGGCAAACTGCAGCGGGTCCAGGAGGGGAGTGGTGATGGTCTTGAGGTGGGGCAGGACCAGGCGCTCAAAGGACTTCATGACTACAGAGGTGAGCGCTACAGGTCTGTAGTTGTTAAGTCCAGTGATCCGTGGCTTCTTGGGGACAGGGATGATGGTAGAGATTTTGAGGCAGGCCGGCACATGGCATGACTTCAGGGAGGTGTTAAAAATGTCTGTGAAGACAGGAGTCAGCTCCTCCGCACAGTGTCTCAGGGTGGAGGGAAACACGCCGTCCGGACCGGGGGCCTTGCTTGGGTTCAGTCTGGAGAACTGTCTGTGCACGTCCTGCTCACTGATGGCAAGGGCAGGGGGGGAGGAGGGGGGGGCGCCTTTGATGAAGTGGGGACCATGGAGGCAGTGGCGCTGGGCGGAGGGGGGGAGTTGGACACAGCTGACGAGGTGTCAAAACGGGCATAGTGTTGGGACAGTCTTTGACAAAGGGCTTTGTCATCCTGTCCCTTAGAAGCCTGAGGCTGATAGTTGGTGATTTGCCTCAGTCCTCTCCACACAGAAGCAGAGTCGTTAGCAGTGAACTGCTGCTGGAGTCTCTCAGAATACACTGATTTAGCTCTCCTCAGCTCTCTGCTAAACCGATATTTGACCTCCCTGTAGCAGTCCCTGTCTCCACTTTTCAACGCTGCTTCCTTCTCCTTCCTGATCTGTCTGAGCTTAGCTGTGAACCAGGGCTTGTCGTTGGAGTAACTCACCCTGGTGTGCGATGGAAGAATGCTGTCCTCACAAAAGTGGATATATGAGGTCACAGTGTCCGTGTACTCATCCAGATCATGCGTGGCTCCTTTAAACATGCCCCAGTCAGTTATTTCCAAGCACGTGCGCAGCTCCTCCCCAGCTTCACTGGTCCATTTCCTCGTAGTGCTCACAACAGGTTTTGTGAGCTTCAGCCTCTGTCTGTATGTGGGAATCAGGTGGACCATCACGTGATCAGATAGTCCGAGCACAGCGCGGGGAACAGCGCGATACGCGTCCTTAACTGTAGTGTAACAGTGATCCAGCGTGTTCTCTCCTCTGGTGGGGCATTTAATAAACCGTTTGTATCGGGGGAGTTCGTGGCTCAGGTTGCTCTGGTTAAAGTCGCCAACCACAATAACCAGAGAGTCCGGGAAAGTCCGCTCTGCTAGCTGAATGTGATCCGCGAGCGCGCGCTGAGCTTCGCGCACGTCCGCGTCGGGCGGGACGTAAACAGCGGCCAGGATGAATGAAGCAAACTCACGCGGGGAATAAAATGGCTTGCAGTTGATGAATAAATATTCCAGAGTGGGAGAACAGTGTTGGGAGATCACAGTTACATCGGAGCACCAGCTGCTGTTGATGTAGAAGCAGACTCCTCCGCCTGTGGTCTTGTCGGAGAGCCCCGTGTCGCGGTCTGCACGAAACAGCTGAAATCCCTCGAGGAGGAGCGCGCTGTCTGGTGTCTTTTCCTTGAGCCAGGTCTCAGTGAAGCAGAGGGCACACGAGGTGGAGAGGTCTTTAAATCGCATCAGCAGTCTCAGTTCATCTACCTTGTTATAAAGAGAGTTGACGTTGGACAGAAAGATCCCAGGCAAAGCCGTGCGCGTGCCTCTCCTGCGAAGCCACACGAGGGCGCCCGCTCGTCTTCCTCTCTTTCGCCGTCTCACTTTTTGGGCTAAAAAGTGAACCAGATCGGCGGCAGGAGCCAAAAAAACTGGGAGTAGATCCGTGGGAGTGAAAGTCCTGATATTTAGTAGCTCTTCACGGGTGTAAGAGCAGGCAGACACACAATTGACAAACAAAAACAAACAAAAAAAAGCGTAGTGAAGCACCATGGCGACCACTGTGGGCGTCATCTTGGATCATCTTGGTATTTGTGACCATAGCTTAATAGAGTTCCCCTGACTCATTTCCCATGGACTGAGAGGAACCAATTGGCACAGTTATCAGTCTTTCTCTACATAGGTACCACCAAGGCTCACAGACTTCTCGCTTTGATTTATGCAGCTGTAGAGACCTCACCTGTAGAAGTCTGCAGGTCACATCAGAAGCTACAACTTGACATTAGAAATCATTTTATTGTCTCGGAAGTGCTTGCCCTTCAAAAATGACTTCATGGTTTGAAAGAGGTGGAAGTCAGATGGTGCCAGGTCGAGAGAATAAGGGGAGTGAAGAAGGATTGCCTAGCTGCAGGATCCTGCTTCCGTCTGGGCAACATGCGAGTTGTAAAATGGAGCATTGTCTTGTTGGAGGTAGACACCTTCGTTCAGCCTGCCATACTTCTCGGTTTTGATGACCTTTCACAATTTCTGTAGCAGTGAACCGTAGTGAGTCCCAGTAATTGTGGTACCCCTTGCCAGGAAATCCATTACCAATAGGCCATGCTGGTCTCAAAAGATTGTCGATTTGACCTTGCCAGTCAAGGGTTAAACACATGCCTTTTTTAGAAGTGGTAAATCCTAATGCTCAGTACACTCTTGGTTTAGAGAATCAGTGAGGAATTTGAACAGGGGGTCAAGCTAACAGCTAATCAAGATGGGGCTACAAAATAAATCATTGTTACTATCAAAAATAATTCAAATGGCACACAGTTTTGGCCTGGGAACGTCTTGGTATCCTCTCTGAAGAGCTGGAGCAGGTGGCTGGGGAGAGGGGAGTCTGGGCTTTTCTGCTTGAACTGCTGCCTCCGTGACCCGGACTTCCAGAAAAGCGGTAGAAGATGAATGGATGGATGGATGGAAGGACGGATGGACACAGTTTTGGCTGTCCAAAGCAAAATACCAAAAAATGTGAGTGAATAATAGTGATGTCTTTGGGCATGGCACACTGTGTTCAGTGGTGCCATTTTGTGTGTCAGCATGATACTTTTGGTGGGTTTCTCTCTGTTTATCCAACCAACTACTACTGCTGCCATAGCTTTCTGAAGTACCAGTGAAAATGCTTCTACCTGTACAAAGAAGGGCGGATGAGAAGAAAAATTGTCCCAAAGTTTTACAGTATGTCATACTGTGAGCAAATGTCAGAGTCAGCTTTTGAGAGAAAATCCTAAACTGGGCTTTCTGAGGATGATGAAGGTGTGGGATTGTTTGACCAGTGATTCAAAGTTGTATCCTCCAGCTGTGGATCCTTACAGTGCACACCAGCATATCACATAAGAGCAGGTGAGCTTGGCCTAGCAGAAGGGGAGCAGCTGCATTTGGTTTCATTGTGAATTGATGCCACGTAGCCAATTCTCTCAAGGAGTGGAAGCCGTGATGACTCCAATTTCAAACGTCAAGATTACAGTTGTCTGTGGTCAGAGCTGAGGGTTTTTTGTTTTAAACAAACCAAACACAACAGCTCTAGGGAAGTCTTTCTATGGGTTTTAAGGGGATAACAGTGAAAAATAAGAGAGAGAAACCCATGAAGCTGTCAATAGAAATATTTAGTTTTTGATGCTTAGTGCCTTCAAATATGACCTTTGCACTGAGTGAATACGAGAGTATTTACCATTTGTGAAGGAATAATTGTGTTTTTAGGTTCTTATATGTCATATGCTTCTTCTGTATGATCTTTGTATTGGTCATATAAGAATGTGATGTAATATGCTTAATCATGCTTAGGCCTTCAGGTGCACCAAGAAGATGAACAGTATGAATGTACTCTGTGATCGGAATGTTTTAGACACATGAAGGCCTTGTGTTCAAGTTATGCAGTGTTGATAAGCGTGTCATGTGATACTTTTCCCCCCTTGTCCTGTCAGGCAGCTAGGCAAGCAGAACAGGGATCTGTCACCCTTATTGTGCCAAAACAGATTTACTTTGCCAAGAGGAGCTTATACAGTACCTAACTGTGTATTGTATATTGTTGTAAACTCCTCCTGTAACAACTTTTAATACTTTATTTTAATTATTTTATCCATGGAAGACCCGACAGGATGGGGAAGAGGGAAAGGAAGTGTGTGGAGGGGGAAAGAAAAGGGAGGGGAACAGACAAAAAAACAAACAACCAACAGCTAAAACAAACAAAAGACAAACTGCTTCTTCCACCGAAGATGTATTATAAAATAAGTGTGTGCATGTGAGTGGTTTGTCAGTAAACATACAAAGCGGAGGGTCGGTCGCAGAAGCTATCCCCCCAGGAACCCCAAGCAGGCAAGGCAGCGCCACCAACCACCACAGAGCACAAACATCCGAGGTCAGCAAGCCCCAGGAAAGCCAGGCATCTGCCCCTGGAAGGACAATCGAGGGAGGCCAGGTCGCTCGGCGGCCGGCGCGGCAAGCCCGCATCCCCGGACCCACCTGACCCCTACCCCCCCCAGCAGGGCCAATGCCCACACCCAGGCCCCAGGCACCAGGAGGCCAGCGGCCACACCCCCCAGGCTGGAGACCGGCTCGCACCCCCTGGCGCGAGCCCCTGCAGGCACCCCCACAGCAGGCCCACCCCAGTGCCACCGCCGCACACCCCGGGGACCCCATGCCCAAAGAAGTCCCCCCGCCCAGGGGAGCCTACATTGCCAAGAGTCACTACCCCTCATAATCCAGCACCTCCCGACTCGCAGACACACCCCTCCCCACACCTTCACACCCTCATGCTCCCATGCACACCCATATGCACTAACTCCCTCTCACTCACTCGGACCAACCCATTCTCTCTCCCTCCTGTACCCATTCAAACTCACCCCTCATTCATCCCTGTTTCATAAGGCGGCTGCGAAGCAGATGCAGCAAGCCTGAACGTGCACCAGTGCCCGGCAATGACCGGGGAGACCACCGGTGCAGGCCACAGAAGCAGACCCCCACCCCCAGCGCCCACCTGAGCGACTGATCAGCAGACTGCAGGCGCCCCGAGATGCCACCCGACATGCAAAGCGCCGCACAAAACCGACCCACCATCACCACCTCCATTCATCACCCTCTCACTCTCACTTACACTCATATTCAGTCCCCCTGTCACTCCCTTGGTTGTATCTATACATTCAGTAGCACCCAGGGATTTTGACAACATGATGGGTCCCAGGCTCCCCACCAGGCCCCCACGCCCCCAGCAGGAGGAGGGTAACAGGAGTGGGGGAAGACCCCTCCCCCCCCCCCCGCACAAAACATGGTGGGTGTATGTCGATTAATTGTAGGTAAATGTGTGGACTACCAAAGTGCAATTAAAATTGGGGGGAGTGATTGGAGCACCGCTAGCCACTGTGATGGGCAGCGGGGCCCCCATCCGCCCAAGCCCTCAGTGTCTAAAATGCAATTAAAATTGAGGTGAGTGCAGCCCCACCGCACAGCAAAGGTATCCTCTTCGCTGACAGTGCGGCACACCCCCACCCCAAAGCCCGACATGTATCCAAGAAGATGTATATTCCACCCAGAGTCAGGGGGAAGGGGAGGGTGGGAAATGAGACTGGGAGGGAGGCGGTCTAAAAGCGAGCCTCCCCCCCCCCCCCCCCCCAGAAGCCAGCTTGCAAACTGGTTCATGAGGCCACCCACTGCCCCCAAATCCCAACCCAGGGCAAGGGCCGCCAGTGCAAGCAGCCCAGGACCCACCAACATCATGCCCCTGCGCTCCCAGCACCACAAACATGATGGGGCAGCCATACCAATTCCCACTCATCTTACACACACAAACATGGACAACAATAGTCACAGTAGTGAACAATGGGCCGGACCCACACTGCGCCCCACATGCCAAGCGACACCCCTGAGCACCCACGTAAGCCCACCGACCACCCACCCCAAATGTGCACTGACAGCGGCAGGCTGCCCTCCAGCCACAGCCACCCCAGAGCAACCTGACGGAAACACGGCCACCAACCCGCACCAACAGCCCCCCCCAAGCACCAGCACACACCTGCCGCCAGTGACACCAGGGGCAACGCGACAAAGCACCTCACTCCGCGACACAAGAGCAGGGCGGCCGGGACAAGCAGGCCCCAAAACACCAACCCCCATGCCACTAGATGGACTGCTCCACCCCTGCCACCCAACAACGTTCTCCTACCCATATACACATCCTTCACCCCCAGACATCCACCCACAGGTAACCGCACCCATGCACACACGTACCCCCACCCACCATCACACATGCCCACCTACACCCACACACAGCCCCACCTGCCCACTCACACCACACACACCTACTTCCGCATCCGCTCATATGCAAGCCCCCACTACCACCAGCTCTCACACACATACACACACACACATGCACACCCACACCTGCAGACCCCAGTGGACGGAGAAGGCGATCCAGGTTGTAGGCACCTACCCCAGGGTGCCGCCAGTGCCCCAGTGAAAACACAACCCCGCCGCGCAAGGACGCACCTGGGCCAACCCGCACCACCAGCGCACACCCGACCCCGGCCCATGGGGGGAACGCCCCCCCCCCCCAGCACCAGGGGCCCAGGGCCAGATCCTCCCCGGGAGACGAGGCCAGCCAGCCGGGGGCCACAGCCCCCCCGACCAACCCCCCAGGCCAGACACACGGCCACCCCGGGACAGGCCCCCCGGACTCCCGCAGCCAGGGCACAGCCAGCCACCAGAGACGCCAAGGAGAGCGAGCCACCACCTGCCACCCCTCAGGTTATAGAATTAATCAGTGGGGACCAGGAAGAATTGAATTCTACCGATTGATTGAGGAGGCTGACAATCTCTCCAGGCTAATATAATATTATATAATTATAAAAAGTCATGTATAAGTTATTTCTTGATTCCCAGTTCATGAGGATAGTCTTCTTTGTGATGCATAAGGCAGTGAGAACCATGTGTGACATCCTTGTATCTATATTTATTTCACTTAAGTCACCTAATATGCAAAGTGTGGGTGAGGATGGGACACTATACCCAAGCCATGCCCGACAAGTCCTCACATGTCTTCTGCGAGAACTTTTAAACTGGTGCACAGGACCACATAGCATGCATATAGCTATCCGGGACGTTGCTGGTGCAGTGAGAGCAGATATTTGTGAGACTCAGGCCCATTTTGAACATCCTTTGTCCTGTGTAATGAATTCTATGTAGAACTTTATACTGTATAAGTTGTAAGTTAGAGTTTTTAGTCATCTTAAAAGTGTTTAAACATATTTGTGTCCAGAAACTTTCATCCTTATTAACCAATAAGTCTGTCTCCCATTTTGATATTGGAAGAGATACGGACTCATCCAGCTTTGATAATACTCCATGTATTTTCAATATCAATTTAGGGGAATGGAGATTTACAAACTCTGCCACCGTAACTGGTACCTCTAAATCTGTCTGATTAAGATTGAATTTTGCTTTTATTATGGATTTAAGCTGTTGCTATTCAAAATACTTTTTTATCACTGATTTCGTATTGTGACACTAGTTCCTGAAATTGGATAAAATTTCCACCTTGAACAAGATGTTCTAAGTTTTTTATTCCCTTCTCTTGCCATAGTGGAAATTTTAATGTCCCCTTTTGTTGCAAGATATCAGGATTATTCCAAATGGGTGAGTTTACAGGGGACAGAAGAAATGAAGTGAAGACCCTGTTATTTTTAAAAATTTCCACCAAGCTGTCAGAGAGGAGCTGATATTAATACTTTTAAAACAGTCATGGCATTTAATACAGGGACTTATAAAAGGTAAGTCAGAGATATTTAGTGACCCACAGAGAGCCTGTTCAGCATCTAACCGTGGGTTTCCTAGTGGGGTTGATTTTGTCCATTTTGAAACAAACTGCAGTCTATTGGCTAAAAAGTAATTAAAAAAAATTGGTAAATCTAAGCCTCTGCACTCTTTTGTTTTTTGAAGAGTTTTTAAACTAATCCGTGATGGTTTATCCTTCCATAAAAATGTACTTATATTTGAGTCTAGAGATTTAAAACAGGCCATTGATGGTTGGGTAGGGATCATTGAGAACAAAAGAGTTGATTTTAGGAAGGACCATCATGTGATACTTATCTCGTGCTTCATAGATCTTGTGTGTAGCTTAAAAAGGAGTCAGATCTATGATCGTGGCACACATATGCTCATGACTCAGGCGGTGTCCACTCTGTGTCCCTTTTTGGTCAAAATGATTAAATAATCATTTTGCTTGCACTTGGTTCTCTTCTTAAGTTTTTTCAACTTGCTGTTACACTCAGCATTTTTCTTACAGTTTGCAACAGTTAGTCTTTGTCCAGCTCTAAAGGGTTCCACAGAGAATCTTAAAAAAGTAGAGATATACTGTAAGTAAAAAAAAAACAAGCTGCTATTCCATCTATTTAAGATGTTCCAGGAGGCAATCTTGGTCATCCTTGGCAGCAAATGCAGCACAAGTAACCTGAATCAGTTTTGCCGTGTTTACATGCACTTAATAAACTGATGATTGGAGGGTAAACCACTGGAGTTCATGACCCCAGTTCCATGGCCTTTATTGGCTTATTCTGTTTACATGGCTACTTGAATAATCAGATACAGTAACTCCAGATATCCAATCATAACTGGTTTATTCGTGCACATGTAAACATGGTCACTGATTTGGCTTTAGCGTGTTGGTCAGCTGGTCTTTTTTTGTCACAGAGATACAACTTTGTTACTGTCCTTTTTTTTACAATTCCAATAATAATCACCTATGGTCACGAGCTTTGGGTAATGACCGAAAGAACGAAATCGCGGATACAAGCGGCTGAAATGAGCTTTCTCCGTAGGATTGCTGGACTCACCCTCAGAGATAGGGTGAGGAGCTCAGTCATCCGGGAGAGGCTCAGAGTAGAACCGCTGCTCCTCCACATTGAAAGGAGTCAGTTGAGGTGGTATGGGCATCTGATTAGGATGCCTCCTGGACGCCTCCCACTTGAGGTGTTTCAGGCACGTCCCACTGGGAGGAGACCCCGGGGCAGACCCAGGACTCGGTGGAGAGACTATGTCTCCCAGCTAGTCTGGGAACGCCTTGGTATCCCCTCTGAAGAGCTGGAGCAGGTGGCTGGGGAGAGGGAAGTCTGGGCTTCTCTGCTTGAACTGCTGCCTCCGCGACCCGGACCTCCGGAAAAGCGGTAGAAGATGGATGGATGGATGGATAAAAATCCTTTTTCATTTTGAATTGTTTGATAATTTGATGCTGTATAATCTTTAACAATTTATACAGCACTTGTGGCTTACAGTAACACATACTTTTCTTTGAAGGGTCCCATTTGGAGTCTCTGACTGTGGTGCTGGAGAGTGCTCCTCTTGGAGACTCCATTGTCCTTCTGGGGGACTTCAATGCACACGTGGGCAACAACAGTGAAACCTGGAGGGGGGTGATTAGGAGGAACGGCCTGCCCGATCTGAACCCGAGTGGTGTTCAGTTATTGGACTTCTGTGTCTACCACAATTTGTCCATAACGGACACCATGTTCAAGCATAAGGGTGTCCATATTTACATTACATTTACAAAACCCAAGATACGAACAACCAAGAAAAGTCTGTGCATATCTGTCTGTGGGGTGGATTTGTGGAACAGTCTGGAGCCGGAACTGAAACTATGTACAAACAGAAATCAATTCAAAAAGAGGTATAAACATTATTTGCTGAAAGGATATATGTTAGAAGGGTAGTATTTATATGTACGATTCACTATGCTCACTCTGGGACACTATGGAATGGTGGGTGGGACAGCACTGTGTATGTCTGTGTTGTTTGAGGCTAGTTTTGATGTATGGACATCAATGTATGTTAGGATGGATGGGTGTTAATGTTGATATGTACAAAATACAGCTAATTGTTTACTTGGGGTCTTAAATGTGGTAATTTGTATATAATTCACATGGGTGTATTTATGGAAAAGAGGAGTTGGAATTAATAAGTGTTCACTTCTTCCTTCTCCCTTTCGAACACTGTATACTGTTACTTTATTGCATTTGTCATTTGCTTTGTTTTGTTTTACTTTTTTGTTCAAAATAAAGTATCTATCTATCTATCTATCTATCTATCGATCTATCAATCAATCATATGTGCACCTGGCACCAGGACACCCTAGGTTGCAGGTCGATGATCGATTTTGTTATTGTGTCATCAGACCTGCGACTGTATGTCTTGGACACTCGGGTAAACAGAGGTGCAGAGCTGTCAATTGATCACCACCTGGTGGTGAGTTGGATCCGATGGCAGGGACGGATGCCACTCCGACCCCGCAGACCAAAATGTATAGTGAGGGTGTGCTGGGAACGTCTGGCTGAGGCCTCTGTCCGGGAGATCTTCAACTCCCACCTCCAGAAGAACTTCAACCACATTCTGAGGGAGTCTGGAGGCATGGAGTCTAAATCGGCCATGTTCTCCACCTCCATCGTTGAAGCGGCTTCCCAGAGTTGTGGTTGCAAGGTTGTTGGTACATCTCATGGTGGCAACCCCCAAACCAAGTGGTGGACACCAATGGTGAAGGGGGCCATCAAGCTGAAGAAGGAGTCCTGTTGAGCTTGGTTGGTTTGTGGGACTCCTGAAGCAGCTGAAGTGTACCAGCAGGCCAAGCAGAGTGCAGCTCGGGTGGTTGCAGAAACAAAAACTCTGGTGTGAGAGGAGTTTGGTGAAGCTATGGAACAAGACTTTCAGTCAGCCTTGAAGAGATTCTGGCAAACTGTCCAGCGACTCAGGAGGGGGAAGCAGCACTGTGTATGGTGCGGATGGGGCGCTGCTGACTTTGACTAGGGATATCATTGAGCGGTGGAAAGAATACTTCAAGGATTTCCTCAATCGCACTGGCACGCCTTCCATAGAGGAAGCAGGGCTGGAGGACGAGGGGGATAACTCACCCATCACAGGGATTGAGGTCGCTAAAGTGGTTAAAAAACTCTTTGGTGGCTGGGTCTCGGGGGGGACGAGATTCGCCCTGAGTACCTCAAGGCCCTGGATTTTGTAGGACTGTCATGGTTGACACGCCTCTGCAATGTTGCGTAGAAGCCAGGGACAGTGCCTTTGACATGGCAAAGCTGGGTGGTGGTTCTTCTTTTTACAAAGGGGGACCAGAGGGTGTGTTCCAACTTTAGGGGGATCCCATTTCTTAGCCTCCCTGGGAAGGTCTATGCCAAGATACTGGAGAGGAGAGTCTGACCGCAGGTCAAATTTGGATTCAGGAGGAGCAATGTGGTTTTCGTCCTGGCCGTGGCACATCGGACCAGCTCTTTTACCCTCTAGAGAATCCTCAAGGGTTCATGGGAGTTTGCCCAACCAGTTAACATGTTTTTTTGTGGACTTGCATTCGACCACATCCCTCGTGGTCCCTTGTGGGGGGTGCTGTGGGAGTATGGGGTATCGAGCTCATTGTTACGAGCTATCCGGTCCCTATACAACCGTTGCAAGAGCTTAGTCGAAAACGTTTCCAGTGAGAGTTGTACTCCACCAGGGCTGCCCTTTGTCACCGATCCTGTTAATATTTTTTATGGACAGGATATCTAGGTGCAGCCAAAGATTGGAGGGTGTCATGTTTGGTGACCATAGGATCTCATCTCTGCTGTTTGCAGATGATGTTGTCCTGTTGGCTTCATCAAGCAGTGACCTGCAGGTCTTACTGGGATGGTTTGCTACTGAGTGTGAAGCTGCTGGGATGAGAATCAGCACCTCCAAGTCCGAGTAGATGGTCCTCAGCTGGAAAAAGGTGGATTGTCCTCTCCGGGTTGGAGACAAGCCCCTGCCCCAGGTGGAGGAGTTTTAAGTATCTCGGGGTGTTATTCACGAGTGAGGAGAGAATGGAGCGAGAGATTGACAGACGGATTGGAGCAGCATCTGCAGCAGTGCGGACATTGTACTGGTCTGTTGTGATGAAGTGGGAGCTGAGCTCTAAAGCAAAGCTGTTCCTACCCTTAACTATGGTCATGAGCTTTGGGTAATGACCGGAAGAATGGGAATGTGGATACAAGCGGCTGAAATGAGCTTTTTCCGTAGGATTGCTGGACTCACCCTTAGAGATAGGGTGAGGAGCTCAGTCATCCGGGAGAGGCTCAGAGTAGAACCACTGCTCCTCCAAAACAAAATGAGCCAGTTGAGGTGGTTTGGGCATCTGATCAAGATGCCTGCTGGACTCCTCCCACTTGAGGTGTTTTGGGCACATCCAACGGGGAGGAGACCCCGGGGCAGACCCAGGACACGCTGGAGAGACTATGTCTCCGAGCTGGCCTGGGAATGTCTTGGTATCTTCTCTGAAAAGCTGAAGCAGGTGGCCGGGGAGAGGGAAGTCTGGGCTTCTCTGCTTGAACTGCTGCCTCTGCAACCCGGACCTCCAGAAAAGCAGTAGAAAACGGATGAATGGATGGATGGTCCCATTCATTGCACTTTTCCCACATGCTGACAGCTCCCACCGGTCTGAATGAAATGTTTGTGACATACTCTGATGAAATTATCTTTATTTAATTATTGCAGCATCATTGAGTATCATCGTTGGCAGCCTTCCTCAGAATGGCTGCATGTCTTGTTAAATGTCAAGGAGCTGCAGTTAAAACCACCCTTACTCTTTCATCACTATTCCTAATCGTAGCTGGCTAGGTTCTCCCTTGGGTAGTGAGCCTGAATGGAAATTTGTGTTACAGATTGAAATAAAGCATCACTGGTGGTCAGGAGTGTGTACCAGTCCCTGGAGTACAATAAGCACAGAAACTGAAGAAATAATTGTGTTGATTTAGGTTTGTTTTTTTTTTTTTACTTTATGTTTCTTCCTGTATGATTTTTTTATTTGTCACACAACAATGTGATTATGCTTAATGATTGTTAGGTCTCAGTGGCACCGAAGAGACAAGATGAACAGTATGTATGTTCTTTCTTGATTAGAATGTTTAGGCATGTGTCGCCCGTGTCAAGTCATGCAGTATAGATAAATGCATCATGTGTTAGTCATGTACTTTGATAAGATAATGCATGTCTTGTGCTGAATAGGCTTTATGGATGTCTTTAAAAGGGGAGCCAGATCTCTCATCTTTGCACATATGCTCATTCACTCTGATGTGAATGACTGTGTGCATCTTCTTGGCCAAAAACATTAAATAATCATTTTGCTCGCACGTGGTTCTCTTTTCTCATTTTTATTATTGAAAACAAAACTGGTAAACTTCGCTAAAAGAGCATCTAAGAATGATGTACTGTATGTGGTCAAGTGTTCAAAGATTCCAAAATTCCGTTTCTTTCTCTGTTAGTGGTGTGTGCAATATATAAGACAAGAAGGAATAAGGATGGAAATCAACAACAACAATTTATGTACGGTAATGCTACTTATAGTGCAAATAATAGTAAAAACACAGTAATCCTATGTACAGTAAACCATAATACTGGTAAATTGCAAGTTCAATGTGGCAGCGGGGGTGCAGACAGTGACAGACTGGGCTGTGCATGATCAGTGCTGCAATAACAGACAGTAGCAGGTATGGCATTTGTGCAAATGGTTGCAGTAAGGTGCAGAGACATACAGCAGCAGATGTATTACTGTTGCTGTGCCAGTCTTTCTTGTCATGGATGGCCCTCGCGAGCCATCATAAGACACCACAAATCGCCGGTGAGTTTGCACAGTTTATTAATGAACAGAAAAGGGACAAAATAGCAAGCCACGGGGGGCTAAAACACACTACCATGGAATACAGTCACTGACAGGGAATAACGGACACATAAGGAGGTACACTTACAATCACAGAAGATGAGTGGTCAACGCACAAACAGAGGAATGCTCGCTAACGTCTGACAAGGGGTAGTTCTTGATGAGACTGCCGCACATTTCGCTCCCAACTGCCCTCTTAAGAAGGGAGCAGCTGATGAGAAGAAATGTGGCTCACCTGACAGCTCTGACAGCCGGAAGCCCCTCCGAGCACTGTCACAATAATAGCTCGGAGAGCAAAAGGGGCACACAGCCGTCAGATGGCCGAAAATAGTGCATGGCTCGAGTGCGGACGAGATCGGCGCTCAAACCATAACATTTCTGTGCAAACAGCTGAGGTAGTTATTGTGTGGGTGAGTGTGTTACAGTCCAGGGGCGGGGGAAGGGGGGGCCAGAGTTCAGGGTCCTGATGGGCTAGCGAACAAAGCTGTTTAGCAGTCTTGTGGAGCGGGCCTGGAGGCTCCGGTACCTTCTACCTGAGGGCAGGGGGCTGAAGAGGGAGTGTGAGGGGTGGGAAGTGTCACCTGCGATGTTCATGGCTCTGCAGGTGAGGCGGGTGTGGCAGATGTCCGAGAGGGGGGGCAGAGGGGCATGTTTTGTCCATATCTTGGTAGAACAAGGAGGAGGCTGAGGATACAGTTGAACGTACTTTATTAATAGCAGAACCACAATACAATGGACGCTCCATACAGGCCAAGGGGTCAGCGACAAAGAGACAGAGTCTCTTCCACCCTTGCCCTTTATACCCCTGGTGACGCCACCACTGGAAAGGCGGATCATCACCTCCCACTACAGCCAGGGTGCCACAGCCGCCATCTTGCTACACTACAGGGCACCATTGATCTTGCTGGCTGCTTTCACTGTGTGTTGTAGTGTCTTCTGGTAGGAGGTGGTGCAGCTGCCATACCACACCGTGATGCAGCTGGTGAGGATGCTGTCAATGGTGCCCC
Organism: Pholidichthys leucotaenia; assembly: GCA_020510985.1. Taxonomy (NCBI): domain Eukaryota; kingdom Metazoa; phylum Chordata; class Actinopteri; order Cichliformes; family Pholidichthyidae; genus Pholidichthys; species Pholidichthys leucotaenia. Next base: position 257,324,988 of record CM035839.1, read on the forward strand.
GGTAGAATGAGCACATGATTGCGGGTGGGACTCATGCTGTCCTCAGTTTGCAGAGGAAATAGAAGCAAATTTGAGCCTTCTTGGCCAGTGATGTGGTGTCGTTGGACCAGGAGAGGACCTCAGAGACGCGCACCCCCAGGAACTTGGTGCTGCTAACCCTCTCCAGAGCTGCTTCATTGATGATCAGAGGGGATGCTGTGTGTGTCCCCTCCTGAAGTAGGACCACAATCTTCTTGGTTTTTCTCATATTCAGGAAGAGATTATTGTCTTTACACCGCTGGACCCGTTGGCTCACCTCATTTCTGTAGTAGGTAGTAGATAAACAAGGATTTCAGTGGGGGTGAATAGATTTATAAATAATAGTGATTTAAAAAATAGTGATCAAAACCCGCCAGATGAACAGTTAAGCTAACTCCAGACAGCTTGTCTGGCAGCTTTCCCCTGCTATGGTGAGCTCTAACGTAGTTAGACTGAATAACTCTGACTCCCTAGCAAAGCTAATGCTAATGGTCTGATGTACCATCATGGCAAAAATATAAAAAAATAAGCCAGAATTACGTGAGATGGGCAGCACGGTGGTGCAGTGGTTAGCACTGTTGCCTTACAGCTAGAAGGTTCCTGGTTCGAATCCCCAGGTTGGCAGGGGTTGGAACCTTTCTGTGTGGAGTTTGCATGTTCTCCCTGTGCTGCGTGGGTTTACTCCGGGGGCTCCGGTTTCCTCCCACAATCCAAAGACATGCATGTTAGGTTAATTGGTTGTTCTAAATGACCGGAGTGGTGGCTCAGTTGGTACAGCATCCGCCCCACACCCGGGAGGCAGGGGTTCAAATCCCGGCTGGGTCATGCCAAAGACCATATAAAAGTGGAACTTCCTGCCATCCAGCTTGGTGCTCAGCAATAAATGGAATGGAGGAGGGAACTCTGTGGTGGCGCCTTGCATGGCAGCAGCCCTCTGATTCTGCACTTGGGGTGTGTGTGATTGACACTGTAGATAGGAGAAACACAATCTCCTTCTGCTGTACATGATTGGTTGTACAGTTGAACGACAATAAGGGTGATTTAATTTAATTTAAATTGTCCCTAGATATCTGTTTCCTATAGGCCCTTAGAATAGAGGGTTAGTACTAGTGAAGCACTTTGAGTGGTCTTAGTGACTAGAATAGCGCTATAGAGTTTTTGCGTATGACGTCAGGGGGCGTGCCGCACTGGCCCGTTAGAGTGTGCCGCCATATTGGATGGCAAGAAACAACAGCAGCAGCAGAGTGAAACAAACCACATAGCTCACGTGTACCTACAAACTCGGCAAAATGGTGTACTCCTGTTGTTCCCCCTGATAAGGGGATAAGCGGGGAATTAAATGGCCGGTGTGAAATGCAAAAAAAAAAAAAAAAAAAAGTTGGATTTTTGAATAATTACCTTCACTGACGTAATCTCTCGCTTTCTCATAACGGGCTGCACGGTGGAGCAGTGGTTTAGCACTGCGACAGCACAGTTTATCCTCGGCCGGGGGATCGCAGGGATCATGAGACCGTGGGTTCGATCCCAGCCCCCGACCAACAGTGAGCTGTGTGGAGTTTGCATGTTCTCCCCGTGTTGCGTGGGTTTACTCCGGGATTTCTCCGGTTTCCTCCCGCATACCAAAAACATGTAGGTTTAATGCGCTCGCGCACGCAGCGGCTGGTGGTTTGTCACCAGACTGCAAACCAAATCTACCTACAGGTACAAATAAGTAACAAAAAAAAAAAAAAAAACTTTCTGAGTCGGGTCTGGTTTGGGGGCGCCTCTCTGCTTGCTACAAAGGACAATGCACACATGAAAGGGGAGAAAACTATTGTAAATGTGCATAAAATCAGGTACGTTTTAACGCGGCGCACCGTGGAGAGCCTTAAAAAAAAAAAAAAAAAACGCAGCGCGCTTCACTCACCTCCGAGTCCGAGGAGCTGCTGTTGTTTTCCGACTCGTTCACCAGCGAAGACTTCACATCATCCAGATCCCTTTCCGCTGACACGTTTTCCGATATCTTTTCCTCCTGCTCCCCTTCGTCTTTGAAAGATATCATCTCATCGTTTGCCCTCAAATCATCCCCGCTGAGCAGATTACTGGCAGTCATTGTTCTGCTAATTGCTCCAGCTGTGCGCTCTGCTTCTCCGTGGGGGTTACCCCACCCCCCCACCTCCGTTCAACTGAGGCATTTCGGCACACCAGAGGAGCGCACGGGAGCAAGATTAAAAACACTTGTCTGCTGTTGTGACTGCTGACAATGACTCCACTGAATCTGACACAGACATCGCAGACACAGTGTCAGAGGCTACAGTGTCAGTTGTTGAAGAGGATGATAGGGATGTTATTATGTCAGACTGTGACTGTGTGTTCTCCTCACTCATTCTGATCGCTAAACAGTACAAGTTACGCCTGGGTTGTCACAGTGCAACTGCTGCTCTTGCCATCCAAGATGGCGGCACCTACGGCGTGTTTATGTTTACCCCTGCGAGCCACGTGAATTTTACGAGCCTACGCAAAAACTCTATATAAGTGCAGGTTAGTTAGTTAGAGATACATTATCAACTCTGGATTAGTGAAGCAGGTGGAGACAAGGATGGCTATTAGAGTGACTGAAATCTTGAGAAAATAAAATAAACTGCACTTGGTAAGCTAACTCCCTAGTAGCACTGTCAGGCTCTGAAGCTAGCGCCTCAGGCTCCTCTCTCATTGTAGACACGTCTGCAGACAGACAGCTCTGACAGGAAACGGGGCTGGACTGGATCAGTTTGGCTGGCCAGTAATCAGTGGTGGGCCAACCTTTTCTTAACATGCAGGTCCAAACCCGGAGGAGTCAAAACCGCTCCTTAGAGACGGACACAGTATAAATGCTGTGTGTGTGTGTGTGTGTGTGTGTGTGTGTGTGTGTGTGTGTGTGTGTGTGTGTGTGTTTTAAGAGAAGTAAGCATTTTGATATTATTTTTTCAATAATCACATGATCAAGGTAAAACCTGCAAAAACACAGTTTTTCAGTAAATGCTGTCTTGAATGCTTGAAAAATACACAACAACAGCAGTGCTGGAAACGAATGGTTCGTCATCACGCATATGACAAGCAATGCCAACTGCGTGCTGTACATAGCGACAAAACTAGAGCATCAATACAGAGGCCACGGACTGAGGTGAACAGAGGCGGAGCGGAAGACTGACACAGAGTGGCAGAGAGTGAATGGTGACGGGTGAACGTGGGCGAGGGCCACACGGGCAGCAGGGGAGACGGACATTTTCAGGCACTTTAATAAGAATATTAAGATTGACAGCTCTGCTTGCTGTTCGCCAGCCTGATTACCATAAAGCTATTTATTAGGCTGATTTCCCAGGCTGAGAGCAGTGGCGGCCAGGGAAAGGAGCTGAAGAGGGGAACGCTGCGGGGGGAGGGGGGACTGGCAGGAGGTCGGGGCAAGTCACCACGGAAACCGACTGGGAATGACAGCGGGGAGCAGTTGAGCAGAGCGGACATCCATTTGCAGGTGGAGGGTCGGTGACGAGCGTCAGCTGCTGTGGGAGTCTCTTTAACACCGGCCAGTTCACGGTGGCGTCAAAGTTGAATGCCCTGTGACTCTCACAGGCGACACGCAGGAGCGCCCCGCAGCTCACTGAATGTGCTCACATTTTATATGCAATTAGTCTCATTACGGGAGCTTAACGTGCCCACAGCTCCAATCTATGTACACCCCCCCCCACACACACACACACACGTGTAAACTCCTCCTGCAGTGTTCATTAGTGCTAATCAGGGTCTTGCTGCCCCCCTCAGTGGGGGCCAGTGACACCCCCGTCACTGCTGCCTTCTACCGATGCTGAAGCAACAGTGTGTGTGTGTGCGTGCGTGCTAAATTCCCCTGTGCAGCCACTTAAACTGCGTCTCAGTTTGCTTTTAGCGCTGCAGGAGTTTGTCACTATACAATAACTGCTGTGTGAAGCAATAATGTTAGAGAACCAGTTAGGCCGGACAGTTACACCAGTCGCGTAAAACAGCCTCGTTCTTTATTGTTTGAATAAATTCACAGATTTATAATCCTCACTAACACAACACTGTTGTAGCTTAATAATGTGCATAATCATGCTTAAATGTCAGCCATTACTCAGATGTAGACTTGACTCATGGTTGGAAATCGAGGACACAGCCAACACTGCAGGATTCTGTGACTATCACTACAGCTTCATATAAAGCAAAAAGACATTGGGGACATTAGTCAAACTGAAGGAAGAAGGGCTGCTTAATAGAGCAAATTATTACAATTATCAATGCACCCACTTCCTTTAAAGTCAGTGTAAGTGTTTTGATTAAATGTATTAATGGATGGTATATCGTTGGTGAAATTCAGAAATGACCACACTGTGAATCACTGTGACAAAAGAAGCTTTGGTTTTTGACTGTAACCCATGACTAAAGATGTGCAAATATGTTCTGAAAATTCAGCCTTTGTAAGAGTGGTGAGTTCTGTTCTACTTGTGCAGCTGTACGCTGCAAGGATGCACGATCCAATACTGACATCTTTGTTATCATATACACTATACTGACATCTGAGGTTGTACTACGATTTATTGCTGTCCATCAAAATGATGGAGAGGGTTGTAAAAATTCCATCATGACCCATTATAATCCATAATATTTATATATGTATATATATTAGTGGTGTTGCTTTAATTGCAAGTAAACAGGATTAATAGTGATTAATTGTATCAAGGTGCGTTGATCACATGATGTCATATCAGTTTCATACATATAACAAGACTTACACACCTTGACGTGATTAATCCTGACCAACTGATATTAATTGTGAGTAAAGTGCTGTCGCAGCAGTATTCTATCTACAATCACAATTAATCCCGATTAAAGGGTCACCACTGTAAACGGTGACCCTTCCTTAAAGTGTTTGCCCCCTTCCTGATTTCTCATTTTTTTTGTATGTTTGTCACACTTAAATGTTTCAGATCATCAAACAAATTTAAATATTAGACAAAGGTAACACAACTAAACACAAAATGCAGTTTTTAAATGAAGGTGTTTATCATTAAGGGAAAAAAAATCCAAACTTACATGGCCCTGTGTGAAAAAGTGATTGCCCCCTAAACCTAATAACTGGTTGGGCCACCCTTAGCAGCAACAACTGCAATCAAGCGTTTGCCATAATTGACAATGAGTCTTTTACAGCACTGTGGAGGAATTCTGGCCCACTCATTTTTGCAGAATTGTTGTAATTCAGCCACATTGGAGGGTTTTTGAGCATGAATTGCCTTTTTAAGGTCATGCCACAGCATCTTAATTGGATTCAGATCAGGACTTTTTTCAGGTCAGGACTGTTTTTCTTAAGCCATTCAGAGGTGGACTTGCTGGTGTGTTTTGTCCTGCTGCAGAACCCAAATGTGCTTCAGCTTGAGGTCACGAACAGATGATTGGACATTCTCCTTCAGGATTTTTTGGTAGACAGCAGAATTCATGGTTCCATTTACCACAGCAAGTCGTCCAGGTCCCGAAGCATCAAAACAGGCCCAGCCCATCACACTATCACCACCATATTTTACTGTTGGTATGATGTTCCTTTTCTGAAATGCTGTGTTACTTTTACACTGGATGTAATGGGACACACACCTTCCATAAAGTTCAACTTTTGTCTTGTCAGTCCACAGAGTATTTTCCCAAAAGTCTTGGGGATCATCAAGATGTTTTCTGGCAAAACTGAGACAAGCCATTATGTTCTTTTTGCTCAGCTGCAGTTTTCATTGCACCATGCAGGCCATTTTTTCCCCAGTCTCTTTCTTATTGTGGAGTCATGAACACTGACCTTAACTGAGGCAAGTGAGGCCTGCAGTTCTTTGGCTGTTGTTGTGGAGTCCTTTGTGACTTCTTGGATCAGTCGTCGCTCTGCTCTTGGGGTAATTTTGGTTGGCTGGCCACTCCTGGGAAGGTTCACCGCTGTTTCATGTTTTCGCCATTTGTGGATAATGGCTCTCACTGTGGTTTGCTGGAGTCCAAAAGCTTTAGAAATGGCTTTATAACCTTTTCCAGACTGATAGATCTCATTTCTCATTTGCTCCTGAATTTCTTTGGATTGCAGCATGATGTCTAGCTTTTGATGATCTTTTGGTCTATTTCACTTTGTCAGGCAGGTCCTATTTAATTGATTTCTTGATTGAGAACAGGTGTGGCAGGAATCAGGCCTGTGTGTGGTTAGAGAATCTGAACTCAACTTTCCAAAGATGTGATAAACCACAGTTAATTTATGTTTTAACGGGGGGGGGGGGGGGAATCACTTTTTCACACAGGGCCATGTAGATTTGGATATTTTTTTTTACCCTTAATGATAAGCACCTTCATTTAAAAACTGCATTTTGTGTTTACTTGTGTTATCTTTGTCTAATATTTAAATTTGTTTGATGATCTAAAACATTTAAGTGTGACAAACACGGTGGTGGAGTGGTTAGCACTGCGGCAGCACAGCAACTCACCCTTGGCCAGGGGATCCTGGGTTCGATCCCGGCCCCCGACCAACAGTGATCTGTGTGGAGTTTGCATGTTCTCCCCGTGTCTGCGTGGGTTTACTCCAGGATTTCTCCGGTTTCCTCCCACATGCCAAAAACATGCAGGTTAGGTTAATTGGCATCAAACTGGGGATTCTAAATTGTCCTTAGGTCTGACTGTGAGAGTGAATGGTTGTCTGTCTCTCTGTGTTGGCCCTGCGATGGACTGGCGATCTGTCCAGGGTGGACCCTGCTTCTCACCCAAAAGATGCTGGGATAGGCTCCAGCCCCCCTGCGACATGAAAAGGATTAAGCGGAAGAAGATGGATGGATGGATGGAAACATACAAAAACATGAGAAGTCAGGAAGGGGACAAACACTTTTTCGCACCACTGTATAAGGAAAGATATCAAATAGTTTTTTGTTGCACTGCTCAATTTTGCAGTGCAATGATATGGACTTGATATTAACTGATTCGGCAAGTTTTAATTAATTTTTAAATTACCATAAAATATAGATCAATAAAATGTTCAACAATTGGCCTGTACATGTTAAGTTAAATAACAAGCATTCACGGCATGACGGCAGCATGCGCATTCTAATGTCCTGGTAAAATGCTCAGCTACCACCACATTAACACAGTGGTGTGGTTCTTTGTGGCTCTGGCTAGATTCTACGTCTGCTGTAAGGTAAATTAAGGTTATGTACAACATCTCTGAACAAAATGTGACCAACTTTATCGTGGTGGAGACCTTGATATATCTCAGAGCTTTTATTTGTTTACAGCGTTAGCATCTTAGCAGCGGAGCTAACTGATGGAACTGCCAGGTCATTTTTTAAGATCGTCTTCCCATCTCCCTCAATAGTGGAAGTGGTATGATTATATTACTGTTTCTGAGGTGTAACTCATGTTCCCACATTTCTGATGCCAAAGTCATTGTTTTTTAACAAGGAAAAGCGTCCCATTTCAATGACAAATCCACGTCCTAAAATGGTACCGGAAGTTGCGGACATAATTCACGCAAGGCACCATAGGGGCTAGGAATAAGGTGGATACAGCGGGGAAAATAAGTGTTGAAAACGTCTACATTTTTCTCTTAAACATATTTGTGATGCAGCCATTGACACACAGATCACCAGAGGACTGACCACCAAAAGGAAAAAGTTGCACATATATAAAAAAGTTGAAGATTTAAAACAAAAATGTTGCAGATTCAAAAGAAAAAAGTTCAAATTTACCAGAAAGAAGATGCAAATTTGCAAGGAACAAAAGTTGAGAATTTATGAAAAAAGTTGCAGATTTAAAAGAAAAAAGTTGCAGATTTTTGAGAAAAGTTGCAAATTTATAATAAAAAGCTGCAAATTTATGGGAGAAAAGTGTTATATGTGGGGGAAAAAGTTCCACATTTACATATGGGAAAAAAGGTGCAGATACAAAATCGGTGCTTCAGATGCATTTTATTCTGTAACATGATATAAAAAAGGTTGATGATGAATTGTGGGAAAATTCAGTTTTTTCCAAGTCTCCCCCCTCATGCCGTCATCTCATTTATGCCTATATAATTAGGAGTAAAATAATTGTCTGCGTGTGTGCGTGTGTGTGTGTGTGTGTGTACATGCCTGCGTGCTTCCCTCTAGTGGCTTCTCATAAATTTGAGCTGAAGGGGTCAAGTCCTGTAAGAATTGCTCAGAGAAATTAGTTTAACCAGCCTAGTTGCTGTAATACCACAACTGACCACCAGAGGTCAGCAATACAACACAGATGAAGCTAAAGCGTTAGAGACCAAGTGACCTTTGTCTCTCCATTCATTCGCAGCCGAATCTCAGTCTCCTCCCTAAACCCTTGAGCCCTGAGCCCTTGAAGACTTAGGCTGCTGCCATCAGTAGTGCTCGAGTGTATGGGTGGATGGAACATGGGTGGGCAATATAAGCTGCGGCTTCAGCCATCACCCATTTCGGATAACTTATGTTGAACTGTATAATCAGAGGAGTTATTGTTTAATTTGACCTTGTTGGATTTTCTTTCCCCCTTTGTTATATTATTCAGTTTCTTTTAACCTGTACTATCCGAAATAAATAAATAAAGATTCATTCAAAGATTCAAAGATTCATTCAGTGTGTGAGGGGATGAAGTGGCTCAAAGTGGTAGAAATAGACACACTTTGTTACCTTGGCAACACTAAAAGTTTTTTTTATTTAATTTACTTTATTAAAAGGATTAGGAAACAAAAATAGTGTTTATAAGATCACAAAATAAAACCACAGGACAAATTAAAAATAGATCCAGACCAAACTAAAATCAGAAACAAACAGGGTTTATTGACAAAGGAGAAAAAAAATTATGCTGAAAGTTCAGTTCTGTGGGTTTCAGGGTCTTTAGAGGTTTTTGTGTAACTTCTTCAAATAAAATCCTGGTTCTTTTTTAAATTATTCCATTCTCCTTCAGTTTTGCCCATCTACATTTATAACTGTAATGTTTTCTTATTGAAATAAAGGGGATCAAATTATGTCTTATTTCATTTTCAGTGTTACATTTTAATAAGAATCTATCTTTTTAACCTCTTTATTTTAACCAGACTTTAAATTAGTGTGACATGAAAACGTGACCAGCTATTGTGGCTCTCAGACTTTCAGGCTTTCTATTTTCTTCAGGAATGAACTGAATTAAATGTGCTGCAGCCTCTTCAAACTGCATAATTAACCAAAATTTCATTCATTCATTCATTCATCTTCTTCCGCTTAATCCTTTTCGTGTCGCGGGGGGCTGGAGCCTATCCCAGCATCTTTGAGCGAGAGGTAGGGTCAACCCTGGACAGATCACCAGTCCATCGCAGGGCCAACACAGAGAGACAGACAACCATTCACTCTCACACTCAGACCTAAGGACAATTTAGAATCCCCAGTTTGATTAAATTGCTTAAAGGTGGATAATGCAGAATAAACATGAAGTAGTTTGTTTTTTGTTTTGTTTTTTTGGCGGGGGGGGGGGGGTTGAAGAGGTGGTCAGTGATGAACAGGTGACCAATCAGAAGCTTTCCCTTGAGAAACCCCGACATGGCGCTCTGAACTGTGGGTAATTTCCTTGCCTTAAGTCACTTAGAGAAAGGCTCATTTCAGGGCTCATAAAGTCAGCAGTGATCAGCCACTTCCTGGTTTCAGATTGGGGCAGCCCTAAACCCTCAGTCACTTAACATGAACGCGCCTGAAGTCATCAAGTCTGCAGGGAAGAAAATGAGATTCGGCCAGAGATAGATCGATAGCATGGCCAGATGCTTCATTTGGGAGAAGGGGGGGGGGGGGGGGGGCAATAAACCGAACATTTTCTCCAGAGTAGCAACTGAGGGGGACGTTATAGGTCAGAGGTGTCCAATCATGTGCCATGGAGGGCCAAGACCCTGCAGGCTTTACCTCCAACCAGTGTCTTCAGCAGCAGATGCCGCTGAACTTCTTCCCAGTGATTGCTGATCAATGAGAACACCTGCAGGGTCTTGGCCCTCCATGGCACATGATTGGACACCCCTGCTATAGGTATTCGTGGCCCAATGCAAGATTGTCTTTAGGGGCCCCTATTTTTGTAATAGACAAGAGTTCAAAGCCTTTAAAATAAAAACTTTATAAAACAAACCTGAGTCATTGTCTAGATGAAGAGAGGACATTTAAGGCGTTAAACAGAATAACAAGTTAACCAGCTGCAATGCTGCAAAGTTAAAAGGAACAATGTCACAAATTTACAACCAAAAAACTGCTGATTTATGATGAAAAAGTACCAAATTTACAAGAAAAAAACCCAGCAAATTGATGAGGAAAAAAGTTGAATGTTTACAACAAAAGATTTAAATTTATGAGCAAAAAGTAGCAAATTCATCAGGAGTAAGTAGCAAATTTACAAGAAAAAAAGTCACAATTTTTAATATTTGGATTAAGCTGAAGAAGATGAATGAATGAATGAGCTATTAAATGGGTTGTTACCAGTATTAACCACCAGGTGGAGACAGAGCTCTAACTACGCAGCAAAGACACCTACAGGGGTCGATTGTCGAGCCGTTAAATGTGCTGTTACCAGTATTGACCACCAGGTGGAGACAGATCTGTACTGCTGCCGCGTCCTGACATCCCACAAAAGATGGAGCTGCTGTCTGGTGCTGGAGCGTCTCTGCAAGTTACTCTGTGTGTGTGTGTGTATGTTTGGGGGGGCTTTGCATTATAACTCAAAAGAATAACCTTTCATATATTCAATATTCGTTCATAGGTGGATGGGTGGGTAGAAGAGACACCCCCCCAATCTGGAAGAAACAGAACCCCCCCCCCCCCCCCAGTATTATCATAAACCTTCAATGTCGTGTTACATAAGACTTTAAAGCACCAATGCTAAATGCAAAAATAGAAAAAAAAATTAAAAACTTGCAGATGTGGAACATTTCTTGTAAAGCTGCAGTTTTTTCTCATAAATTTGTAACTTTTTTCTTTTAAATCAGCAACTTTTCTCTCATAAATTTGCAATTTTTTCCTTGTAAATTTCTAACTTTTTTCTCATAAATTTGCAACTTTTTTTCTTTTTAAATTTCCAGTCTTTTTCTTGTAAATATGCAACTTTTTTCCTCATGAGTTTGCTATTTTTTCCTCATAAATTCACTACTTTTTTCCTCATAAATCTGCAACTGTTCTGTTGTAAATTTGTGACTTTTTTTCTTAAATTCACATCATTCATATGAATGCTGGTTAAGTTTTTATTCTGTGTAACGACTTAAATGTTCTTTCTTCATCTAGACAATGACTCAAGTTTGTTTTAATAAAGTTTTTCTTTTAAAGGGTTTGAACTCTTCTCGATTACACAAATAGGGCCGTAAACACAATCTTGCATTGGCCCGACTATCTATAATGTCCCCTTCAACTTTTACTCTTTAGAAAATGTTCTGTTTATTGCCCCCCACCCCCACCCCCAACAGTGACAGGAAGTGTCCGCCTTTGTTAGCTTCAACTCGTAACATAGCTAACATATAACAGCTGCTACTGTTAGCGGTAGCTGCTACATGTTCTTTGGCCATATAGTAAGCATAATTAGCATAGCTGACTCCATTCTATTCATCTTAATATAAAATCTCAATCATGTACCATGTTTCAGTACGCTGCCATCATGTGGCCGGATGCCGTCTGCCAAGACAATGTAACAACGACATTGTAGTATGCTAGCTCACCGCTTGGCTTTACAGGTTACAAACTGCACAGTTTGAGCTTGAAATGATGCCAGACTTCACATACTTTTTGTTGTTTTCTCTGACTTTTTCCTTTCTGCCGTCGCTCTGTTGCTCTGACATGGTGCCATGAAGCAAAGCTGCGTCTTGTTTACATAGCGTGACCAGAAGAAGGTCATATAGATCAGAAGTGTTACATTAAACAATGCTTCGAATCATAAATTTTTGAATTGAGTAATATTGGTAATATTACTACTTGAATTATTTGAGTAATCACTGCATGACCAATAGAGGCATTAAATCCTACTACTGCTAGTGGGAGGACACGGCAACAACACAGTGTTGTCCAATGCCAGTCCAATGTTTCCAGATCTCCCTATCCAGCGTGGCGATCCTAACCTCTTGAGCATCATGTAGGCCTGTGTCTCTCAGCAGTGTGATGTAATTGGCCTGTTTTCCACCCCTCCTCTTACTACCCTGTGTGCGTTCCCAAAGTAGAAGTGGCTTGGCTGCCATATCATCATGTCTTGCACAATGTCCAGCCAGCTTCAGCCTTCTTTCTCAGATTTTGGTGGACACCCTAGGTAGCTCAGCATAAAGATCCACATTCCTCGTGTGGTTTCTTCAAGGAACATTTAGAGCGAGCCTGAGCAGTCTGGTGGAGGGACCATCCAAGGTCCTTTCCTGTTGTGAGGTCAGTGTCCAGGTCTCTGCTCCTTACAACAGTACAGACTCAGCTGTTGCCAAAAACAGTCAACGCTTCAGGCTATCTTGGAGATTAAAACCTACAGAAACACCATTTTTAGTGAATGGATACTTTTTCACTCTTCCTCACATAATTCTTGGTGACCACTCTTACTTGTACTTGAGTATTTAAAATCATGAGGTTGTGGAGATGTGAAAATGACGAGGCAGAGTTTATCTCACGAGTCAGGTTTATTCACATCTTCCAACATCAGCAAAACAGAAAGAGGAAAAACACAGACATTCATCCTTTATATATCCAGGACCTTCAAAGCTCACAGTCACATTGCATTTAATCCAAGTAACAATGCATCTTTCCTTAAAGATGCATTTCCTTAACATCCTCCTCATAGTCTCTGGCAGACTAGGAAATCCCCCAAGGTCGTCTCTTGCATACCAAAGACTAAATTTTCACATCCTCCTGTTATCTCACAGGAGGCCCAGTCCTTTGTTCTACTCTGAGATGTGAAGCTTAAAGTGATACATATGTGTCCCACAAGGTGACCCTACTTATACTACAGTTTCTGGCTCTTCTACTCTCCTCTGGGTGGGGAGTATGCCCCCTACCCACTATGCTACTGGGTGTCCCTCTGTCTTGGCTCAAACATATTTAGCCAGTCCATGCAAAGTTTTCTGCTTTTCATCTCAGCAAGAGCACGACAAGAAAAATGGTCCCTAGATGCTGTAGGTCACAAAAGAGGTCTCCCAAAACGCTTCCAGTACTTTCTGGTGGGAAAACCTTTTAAGTTGACCAACGGTCACAGGTGGGAGGGGGCGTCTCTGATCTCCAGACACACTTTCATCCATCACTCTCTCTGGCACCCCGACACCCCCCCCCCCCCCCGTCCCTGATGGCTATGTGTGTTTATATGGAGATCACCCATGTATATGCATGCACCCGCAGCACCATAACCACTGATGCTTCATGCAACGTCTAAATTAAGTGAAGGATGAGGCATAATGGCTGCTGTTGAACAGAGAACAGCCTTGACTTGTGATTTTCAATACGCTTCAGTCACCCCAGCCTACTTATGGAGCTGTTTATTCATTTAGGGAGCATGGGTGCAATTCAAAATAGAGTTTTAAAAGGATGTTTTAAAACTCCCCAATAGGAGACTTTGACTTTTGGAGTTAAAGTTATACTTCATTAAACTTCAACAGCAGATGAAATTATTTTTTTAAATGCTCTGTCTGAGAGCAGCCCAGACTCACCAAAATGCATCCAAACCCAAACTACACTCAAAAAAATGCAACCTTGACTTTAATTATTAATTTTTTCTTGTCAACTGCTCCCATCTAAATGAATTATGCTAAGAGAACATAAAAATATTAATTAAATCTAACATAATAATGTTTTATTAAACCAACACAACATTTTTTAATTCTTGTAATTAATTAAAATCACTTTAGTCTCAGTCTGCAGCTGGTTTCTCTTCTACTTCATTGTTGTTTCATGGCAGCTTGAGTTTCATTACTGCCACTGTCTGGATGTGAGTGGTATCTTTAGTCTTGTTGACTTTACTTAAAAGGTTTGTGATGGAACAATACACTACCATTATGTACTGTTAACATCAGACATAATTACATTAACTTTATTAGAAAAATACATTTTAAGTCAGAAAACATGTATATTTTTGATCAACTTAAATGGAATCATGAATGGAAAGTGAACAGTAACCCTAGTTCATTTTTTCGAGTGAATGTATCACACCAAAACATGTAATGAGAGATGCAGGACAGGGATGTCCAGCTGTCTGCCGTGGAGAGCTGGGACTCTTCAATTCAATTCAACTTTATTTATATAGCACCATTTCACAACAACAGTCATCTCATAGCACTTTCAACTGTAGGGGGGACCCCCACAGTTGCAGAAAGACCCCAGCAATCAGGCGATCCCCTGTGAGCAAGCGCTTGGCGACGGTGGAGAGGAAAAACTCCCTTTTAACAGGAAGAAATCTCCAGCAGAACCAGGCTCAGGGAGGGGCAGTCATCTGCTGCAACTGGCTGGGGGGTGAGGGGATAGAGAAGATGAAAAGAACAGACATGTAGAGAGCAAACAGCACGATGGGGACTCAATCTATGGGAGAGAACAAACAGATGTTAATGATCAGCAAAATAAAAAATAAAAAAAAATATTTCATTGAGAGTGAAGAAAGGAGTGAAGCCCAGTGCACTGTTGGAGGTCCCCCAGCTGACTAAACCTATTAGCAGCATAACTAAGGGAGGGTTCAGAAACACATGATCCCTCCCTAATTGTAGGCTATATCAAAAAGGAAGGTTTTAACCCTATTCTTAAAAACAGAGATCGAGTCTGACTCCCGAATCCAGATTGGCAGCTGGTTCCACAGCAGAGGAGCTTGAGAACTGAAGGCTCTGCCTCCCATTGTACTTTTGGAGATTCTAGGTATTACAAGTAATCCTGCATTTTGGGAGCGTAGTGCTCTGTTAGGATAATACGGTAGTATCAGATCTTTTGAATAAAAAGGGACCTGATTGTTTAGAGCTTTGTAAGTAAGAAGAAGGATTTTAAACTTAATTCTAAACTCTATGGGAAGCCAATGAAGGGAGGCCAGAACCGGAGAGATATGATCTCTCTTTCTAGTACCTGTTAAAACTCTTGCTGCAGCATTTTGGATCAACTGAAGATTTTTTAAAGATGTTTTAGGACAACCTGATAATAAAGAGTTACAATAATGTAATCTAGAGCTAACAAAAGCGTGGATCAGTTTCTCAGCATCACTCTGAGACAAGATGCTCCTAATCTTGGCAATATTACGCAAATGCTAGAAGGCAGTCTTAGAAACAAATTTAATATGTGAATTGAAAGACAGATCTTGATCACAAATAATTCCAAGGTTCCTCACAGAGCTATTGAGAGAAAGAGTAACTGCATCCAAACTGAAAGTTTGATTTGGAAAGGTATTTCTAAGGTTTTTTTGGACCAACAAGAATGACTTCAGTCTTATCTGAATTTAATAGCAGGAAATTACAAGTCATCCAAGCTTTGATTTCCTTAAGACAGGCTTCCAACTTTAGATTTTTTTTTTTAGATTTAGTATACTTTATTGATCCCCAGAGGGGAAATTGAGGGTCATCCACCACCTGGATGGATGAAGCAGCCACGATACGGCGCTATCCCTTAACCATTCACACACACATTCACACCTAGGGCCACTTTAGAGTCTCCAATTAACCTAACCTGCATGTTTTTGGCATGTGGGAGGAAACCAGAGAAATCCCGGGGTAAACCCATGCATACACGGGGAGAACATGCAAACTCCACACAGATCACTGTTGGTCGGGGGCTGGGATCAAACCCACGATCCCACGATCCCCACGATCCCCCGGCCAAGGGTAAACTGTGCTGCCGCAGTGCTAACCACTGTGCCACCGTGCAGCCCAACTTGGCTAATTGATTACTATCATCTGGCTTCATTGACAGGTATAATTGTGTATCATCTGCATAACAATGAAAATGTATACAGTGCTTTCTAGTAATGTTGCCTAACGGAAGCATATATAAACTAAAAAGAGTAGGGCCTAGCACAGATCCCTGTGGAACTCCGTGACTGAGCTTTGAGTTGAAAGAAAACTCATTATTGACATGAACAAACTGGAACTTATCAGATAAGATCTAAACCACCGCAACGAGGTTCCATTAAGTCCAACATAGTGTTCTAATCTATCAAGTAGAATATTATGATCAATAGTATCAAAAGCTGCACTAAGGTCTAAAAGGACAAGTACAGAAACAAGTCCATTATCAGATGCGATGAGGAGGTCGTTAGTGACCTTCGCTAAGGCTGTTTCAGTACTATGATGGATTCTAAACCCAGATTGAAACTCTTCAAATAAACCATTTCCCTGCAGGTGGTCAAATAATTGCGTAGCAACAACTCTTTCTAAGATTTTTGAAATGAAAGGGAGATTAGAGATTGGTCTATAGTTAGCTAAAGCCCCTGGATCCAGTGTTGGCTTTTTGAGTAAGGGTTTAATTACAGCCGTTTTAAAAGCCTGTGGTACATAAGATAAGATAAGATAAAATAAGATAAGCCTTTATTAGTCCCACAACGGGGAAATTCCAGGATTGCAACAGCACAGGGATAGCAACACTCAGAGCAACAATCAGAAGGCAAGAAAAAAAACAAGCAAGCAAGAGCAGCTAATATACATATGTACATATTACTATAAAATATATATATACACACAGACACACAGTGCAGAGCATTGTAGCTGGATGGAATAAATATATGAATATATGAACACACAGTGCAGAGCATTGTAGCTAGATGGAATAAATATGTAAATATATAAACACCCACAGTACGGAGCATTGCAGCTAGGTGGAATAAATATGCAAGTATATAAACACACACAGTGCGGAGCAATGTAGCTAGATGGAATAATATGTAGATATATAAAAACACAGTGCGGAGCATTGTAGCTAGATGGAATAAATATATAGATATATAAATATAAACACACCCAGTGCTGAGCATTGTAGCTAGATGGAATAAATATATAGATATATAAATATAAACACACCCAGTGCAGAGCATTGTAGCTAGATGGAATAAATATGTAAATATATAAACACACACAGTGCAGAGCATTGTTGCTAGGTGGGATGAAACAGCATAACCGTCTATTTAGTTATCCTACATGGTATGATTATGTGCCCATACATATTCTCACCCTCCATAGCGACCGGTATGTTCCTAGTTGTATGCCGGAGAGGACCATTGTGTAAGTCTATTGCATCTTTTGCATTCAAAAAACTATTAGTTTGTTACGTCTTTTTGCTATCTCTGCAAGCAGCCCTGCTTAGGTTGTACAGTCTGACAGCCGTTGGTAGGAAGGACCTACGAAACCTCTCGGTTGTGCACCTGGGATGATGTAGTCTGCTGCTAAATGAGCTCCTCAGTGCATCCAGTATGTCCTGCATAGGGTGGAACTCGGACTCCAGCAGAGATGACAGTTTAGCCACCGTCCTTCTCTCTCCTATCTCCTCCATCGGATCAAGGCGTTGCCCCAGGACAGAGCTAGCTTTCTTAATCAGTTTGTTCAGTCTCTTCCTATCGGCTGCAGTAATGCCACTGCCCCAGCAGACCACTCCAAAAGTGATGGCTGATGCCACCACCGTGTCATAGAATGACTTCAGCAGCGCCCCTTGTACACCAAAAGACCTGAGTCTCCTCAGCAGGAACAGCCTGCGCTGTCCCTTCTTGTAGAGTGCGTCAGTATTGTGTGACCAGCTACATGATTAGGTACATGGCCTAATGTTAATGAAGAATTGATTATATGAAGAATAAAGCTACCAATAAATGGGAAGATTTCTTTAAATAACCTGGTAGGAATAGGGTCTAAAAGACAAATTGAAGGCTTGGATGAGGAAACTATTTTGTCTAACTCTAAAAGGTCAATTGGAGTAAACTCATCAAGACAGTTATCAATTGAAGGAGTTGTAGTAGTTACTCTATTTAAATTAACGGTGGGAAGAATTTGACTGATTTTACACTACCGTTCAAAAGTTTGGGGTCACCCAGACAATTATTTTGTGTTTTCCATGAAAAGTCACACTTATTTACCACCATGAGTTGTAAAATGAATAGAAAATATAGTCAAGACATTGACAAGGTTAGAAATAATGATTTGTATTTGAAATAATAATTTTTTCCTTCAAACTTTGCTTTCGTCAAAGAATCCTCCATTTGCAGCAATTACAGCATTGCAGACCTAAAATGATTGCACAAGGGTTTTCTCATCATCCATTAGCCTTCTGACGCAATGAGCAAACACATTGTACCATTAGAACACTGGAGTGATAGTTGCTGGAAATGGGCCTCTATACACCTATCTAGATATTGCACCAAAAACCAGACATTTGCAGCTAGAATAGTCAGTTACCACATTAGCAATGTATAGAGTGTATTTCTGATTAGTTTAAAGTTATCTTCATTGAAAAAAAAGTGCTTTTCTTTCAAAAATAAGGAAATTTCTAAGTGACCCCAAACTTTTGAACGGTAGTGTATATCTGTTGGATGAAATTTTATTATTGAAAAAGTTCATAAAATCCTGACTAGTAAGCTCTAAGGCAGGGGTGTCAAACTCATTCCATGGAGGGCCAAGACCCTGCAGGTTTTACTTCCACCCAGTCTCTTCAGCAGGTGTTTTCACTGATCAGCAATCAGTGGGAGGAAATTCAGAGAAAACACCTGTTGAAGCCACTGGGTGGAGGTAAAACCTGCAGGGTCTTGGCCCTCCATGGAATGAGTTTGACACCTGTGCTCTAAGGGAATGCTAGGGTTGGCAGAGTCCTGACTCTTTGTCAGCCTGGCTACAGTGCTGAAAAGAAACCTGGGATTATTCTTGTTCGCTTCTATTAATGCAGAATAATAAGTCGTTCTAGCTTTTCCAAGAGATTTTTCATAAATTAAAAGATGATTTCTGCGGCGGATGATAAAATAAGGCAGTGATGCTGAGGTTTTAAGCAGGTTTTATTAATCATACCGCCGTCACGGGAACTCGGCTCCAGCCCATAGCGTGAGCAGGCTGAAGCCGAATTCCTCAGGCTCTCAGTGAAGAGGGGACACAAAGTCTGTGTCCAGCAGCAGCTGTTGTAGAAGTGAGAATTGAGAGAGTGAACATGAAATTCAGACAGCTTATATACTCAGCTACAACAATACATCAAAGCATTCACAGCAGTTGGTATGATCAAAGAGATAACAGAACAGGCATGAGACATTTGCATTTGAGAGACATATTGATCTCAGTCCCTAGGTCACAGTAAGGACAGGATGCATGAACACAATGCATGAAAGGCAACATTAACATCACAGAAGTGAGCCAGACGAAGCGGGGCTGCCTGTAGACATTAATACACATTTCACTGTTCTGTTATTTGCTCTAGCCGAGCGCTGTGTTTGACCAGTCTGTTTGTGGGGGTTTACACCAAACCGCCACAGCTCCCCCCCAGAGGGCTCGGCAGGTGGCCGAGACCTCGATAGTGCAGTTTGGGCAACGAGCAGGGAAAAGCTCTGTGCAGGAGGAGGTGGAGGGGGGTGGGGGGTAGTAAAAGCCGGCCGGAGATGATGAAAACGTCCGGGCCGCGCAAAAATTGCTTGTGGGTCCGCGATGTCGAAGGGGTGTCCCGTTGAACGTGCAGAGGTCCACAAGAAGAAAAATTAGTCACTGGCTCCTCCCGCGATTAAGTCCTGCAAGGATTAATAGCGGCCATGAAGAAAAGACGAGGCTGCGTGACGGCTGTGATGAGAGCAGAGGGACTGGCGTGTTGGCTTTAGGTGCGGGCACAACCTTAAAGCTCTCGGGAACCGCAAACCGCTGAATTTCCCTTGTGTGCCGTGGCTAAGACCATAAAATCCAGTGAGCAAGCTGCGTGCCTCAGGTGAACGAGCAAGCCTGAAGGGCTAGTGTGCAGCAGAAGGAAGGCGGTCAGAAAAGCCGTATTTGTCCCGTGCGTGGTGCGCTGTCCCCGTAACTCCCCGGTGCATGCGCCGGGGTTCCGTGATGGGTGGGCCAGCTGGAGAGGAGAACCAGGGTCAGGGAGCTTAATCATCCCTGTTCAGTGTGTTGGAGTGGTGAAGGGAAGTAGACGCTCTGTCACTCGCTCGGTCATGGTGCGTTCAGGTCCACGTGTGCTCCGTCGGCCATGGGGATCGCCGTCGTGGAGAGGGGATGAGGTGCATGCGCTCTCGTGTGGAGGAGCTGTGAGCGCGGCCGGTCCAGCGTGGATGTGCCGATCTAGGCGTGCAGATCTCACCATGAAACGTTGCTCAGCTTTCCCGGTCGTGGGTGTTCTCCGGGGAGTTTCGCCTGGAAACTCCGCGTTGAGGTCTCCCTGAAGCAGAAGGGAGGGCAGATCAGTCAGGCTGCCGCGTTCGTTTGTCGTCGGAGAATCACCGCCGGGTGTTGCGTTCGTTGGCAGCATGTTCGTTGGCAGCGTGTTCGTTTCAGCGTCGGGTCACCAGTGCGGCGGATGATAAAATAAGGCAGCGATGCTGAGGTTTTAAGCAGGTTTTATTAATCATACCGCCGTCACGGGAACTCGGCTCCAGCCCATAGCGTGAGCAGGCTGAAGCCGAATTCCTCAGGCTCTCAGTGAAGAGGGGACACAAAGTCTGTGTCCAGCAGCAGCCGTTGTAGAAGTGAGAATTGAGAGAGTGAACATGAAATTCAGACAGCTTATATACTCAGCTACAACAATACATCAAAGCATTCACAGCAGTTGGTATGATCAAAGAGATAACAGAACAGGCATGAGACATTTGCATTTGAGAGACATATTGATTTCAGTCCCTAGGTCACAGTAAGGACAGGATGCATAAACACAATGCATGAAAGGCAACATTAACATCACAGAAGTGAGCCAGACGAAGCGGGGCTGCCTGTAGACATTAATACACATTTCACTGTTCTGTTATTTGCTCTAGCCGAGCGCTGTGTTTGACCAGTCTGTTTGTGGGGGTTTACACCAAACCGCCACAATTTCTCCAAGCTAAAGAGATTTCATCTAAATTAGTGGAGTGCCATTTTCTTTCTAATTGACGAGTCTTCTGTTTTAAGCTACGAGTTTCTGTGTTGAACCAAGGAGTTAGAAATCTCTGATTAGACTTTTTCTTTTTTAAGGGGGCCACCATGTCTAGAGTCTGATGCAGAGAAGCTATAACACTACCTACCATGCTATCAATTACAGAAGGAGCAAGCTGTCTATAGCTTATTTCCATTGTGTTGACACATGGCATAGAGGAAACAATCTGCATAAATTTGGTAACAACATGATCTGAGAGGCATCTACTGTAGTAATATTTTTCTTTGGGAGCCATATAGTCGGAAATAGTAAAATCAAAGGTTAACAGACAATGGTCTGACAGTACAGGGTTATGAGGAGACACTACCAGATTTTCTATTTCTATGCCATATGTCAGAACAAGGTCCAACGTATGGTGGAGATAATGAGTAGAATTTCCTACTTTCTGAGAAAACCCCATCAAGTCTAATATTGAATTAAATGCCACATTAAGGCAGTCACTATCTACATCCACATGTATATTAAAGATTAAAGAAGATCTGATTTCAGCACTAAATCAGCTAAGAATTCAGCAAATTCGGATAAAAAGTCTGAGTAGGTTGATGGAGGACGATAAACTATGGCAAATAATATTGGGTTTAGCCTAAAATTGCTAAAGTGCCCAATACTGAGGACCAGGCCCTCAAAGGAATTATAACATGTTTTTTGCTTTACATTAACTAGTAATTTGGAATGGTAAATTGTTGCTATTCCTCCTCCACAACCAGAACTTCTGGGATTTTGACAGTTTAAATAACCAGAGGGAGTTGATTCATTTAAACCAACATAATCCTCTTGCCCTAACCAAGTCTCTGTAAGGGATATTAAATCAATCTGATGATCAATTAACAGATCATGGACTAACAGAGACTTGGGAGTTAGAGACCTAATATTTAATAAACCACATTTAATTTTTAAATTATGAGGAGGAACAGAGGCCAAATCATTCAATTGAGAGGCTTCATGTTAAATTTGAGTTTTACCAACTTTTTGTTTAATCACTTTGGGATGCTTATACATTATATTTTTATTAACTTTGGAGGGAGCAGACAATGATTCTCTGATGGGGAAGACAGGGGCTAAGTTGAGGTGTCACTCTTCAGGTTTTCTGAATTCCTTCCCGTTGACAGCTGAGCAGTGAAAACAGCTGCTTTAGTGACGCACAGGAGAGTGACTGGACAACATTTTAGTGAGGACTTAGAAGGGCATCAGCAGTTAGGTTTTACAACCTGGTTTTTTGTTTGGGTTTTTCTTCTTTGTCATCATCATTCGTAAATTACGTCCCAACATTTGACAATTCTCCAAGACACGATAACGATAACAAATAACAATGCATTCATTAGCATTTTTTTAATTTGCAGTTTTTTCCGAATTCAACTGTGTTTTTTTGGCCGGTGAATGTGTAAATTTTATTCATTAATTTACAATTAGTTTTCATTTTTTAAATTTGCAACTTTTTTCTTGTATAATTCTTGTGATAGAATTCTCCTTCCAGTTTTCTTGCACATATGCAACTTTTTCCTTACAAATTTTTCTCATTTCTCAGAAATTTACTAGCTTTTAAATTTGATTTTTTTTTTTTAATTTGGCTAATTTTTCTTGTAGATTTGTAGGTTTATTCTACAAATCTGCTATGCTTCCCCTCTGGGGATCAATAAAGTATACAAAATAAATAAATTTTTAAAAATTATTCCCTTGTACAATATTGTTCAACTCTGTTTTTAAAAATTGCAACTTTTTTCACAAACTATACTTATTTCACATTTTTATTTCTTTTGCAAATTTGCTTGTTTTGTCATAAGGGGCTAATTTTTTTTCTTTTTCTCTTTTTCAGAAATACTCTATTTTGGAAATATGCAACATTTTTTCCTTGCCTGTTTCCAAGTTTTTTTCTTCCCATTTTGGATTTAGATTATGTTTTATTTATAATCTGTAATATATTTTTGGTACATGTTTAGGTTCTTATTTTTGATTGGCTGGTTCTGGGTAAATGACAAACTGACTTAATTCTCAAAATGTAAATATTTTTATAGAATTAAGACCTGATACTAATAATCCTAAAAAAGCCTCAGACTTCAGAGAGTTTTAATAAATTATGCTCATGGAACTGTTGTATAAAAGCAATATTCCATTCAGAGTTGTGCGGTATCATCACTGTGGTGATGTCTTTGGCCCTCTGCTTCTCATCGGGCCTACAACCACATCGCTCCTGTAACACTGCTTAATTATTTATTTGCAATGTCCGACACAAAGTCTGTAAAGTTGAAGTGTTCCCTGTGTTGTTCTCCATTGGGCCATTGCTGAGACTGCCGTTTCCTGATGACATAAAGGCATGTGCGTCGTTCATGTCTCAGTAAAATGGTAAATGGTAAATGGCATTCACTTATATAGCGCTTTTATTCTCATCTCTTGATGACCAAAGCGCTTTACAGATCCTGCTATCCACTCATTCACACACACATTCACACACTGATGGCGGCATGCTACCTAACGTGGCACTTCCAGACCCACCAGGAGCAATTGGGGTGAAGTGTCTTGCTCAGGGACACAACAGCAGTAGCTGCACTTTAGCCCAGCTGGGCCAAAAACAACACTCTCTAGTAGGGGTAGGACAAAAGATTGATTCAGTGATGGATCGCGATAGTTGTCACTAACGACGATCCACCAATCTCTAAACACATGGATTGGTCTTTTATTAATTATGGTATGTATATGCCTGTCAACATTGCATACGCTCTTGGGTATTCAACCAATTGCATTTTCAGTCCACTAGATGGTGCAAAGCAAACACCCAGTCAAGTGAAGTCATAGGTTGTCTCACAAGATTTGCAGCCAGCTTTGAACGTTAGAAAGCAGTTAGCTCGAAGTTAGCTCAGATGTCGGGCCTTTTTTGGATTTTATAATAAAGATGGATGACTTTGACATGACACTACCCACAAGAAGCACTACACGAAAAAAACAAACAAACAAACATGCGGGCCAGCACACATCTCAGAGCAGCGTTAGCAACAGCTAAGCATGGAGCTTGTGAGCAGCACTCGGAGAAAAAGTAAGTAATGTTTATTTATGAAGTGCTTTCCAGAGACATATAGTCACAAAACGCTGTACAATAAAATAGAATAAAAGGAATTTGATAGAAAATGAAGCACCAAGAATTGCTTATCATCAGATTACCTTGTCAACAGTTTTACTTTGGGGCAAGAGTTCAGATAAGATAAGATAAGATAAGATAAGCCTTTATTAGTCCCACAATGGGGAAATTCCAGGATTGCAACAGCACAAGGATAGCAACACTCAGAGCAACAATTGAGGTTGAATAAAGTGAAAAACGTTTGAAAGCTATGGTATCGAGATACTCGAGATACTCGAGACTGCGATATCATGATTATCGTTGAATCATGATAAGATCACATCATGACCCAAGTATTGCGATCCGAATTAAATCGCAAGGTCTCTTGCAGTTCCCACTCCTTCTCTCTTGCCCCAGTGAATCTACCCTCTATAATCTGGTCCTGATAGTTACTACTTCATTTCAGTGAAACTGAGCTGTTTTTTGCAAAAGAGTGACTTCTAGTGATTGTGAGAATAACAACATGAAATGACATGATAGAGAGTGTAAGTTATACAGCAGTTTAGCCCCTAACCAACCCTACCCTTAACTGCTGATCTGACCTGAAACATGTAGTTTTCGTACCAAATCCTTACCAGCACCAGATGGTTAAACACAAAGGCAATGGTACAAACACAAAGGTGAATGTGAACACAGATGGGAGTGGATGTGAAGGCTGGTTTGTTCAGTGGACAACCCAGTATCATGGCCATGCATGTAAAGCTATGGTCACAAAGATTCTTAGGAACAATGGGTTCATTAGAATCTCCCAGTTCTTACGAATTCTGGAGTTTGCAGACATTTGTGGAGGGGGACATAGCTTCTTATGGCTACCGTTCAATTCACAAGAGCAACTTGAGGCATTCTTGAGAAATGAGGTGCTTTTCTGTCATACAATGGCCCTAGAGTTCTTATTTTCTTCGTAAGGGTGCCTTGGGATCTTCCTACAGCATACTTACTGCCATCTTATGAAAATTTTTGTGCCACACACGGTACTCTCAAGTCATTGGTAGAAAGATCTTATGGCTTTTGGCACATTTCATTAACAAATCTACCTACGGGTACAAATAAAGTAACCTGAACCTGAATTTCGTTAGCAATGTCACACAAATGACGTAGTTCCACCTTATAAGCTCGTCACTACTGCCTTATACACGCTGTATGAATCTCCGTACAAATGGGGATTTACACAGTGTTTCCTATGACCTCTGTAAGGGGCCCTCCAGAACAGCTTAAAGTTGAGGCATACTTATGACCAAGATCTTGTGTTGTTCTTACGTTGTTCCTATGCCATTCATACAGCTGCCCTGCGATAAGGGGTTTTAGTGGGGCGTTCTTAGAAATCTTGGACAAGACCATCGACCTAGCCTGAACTTACGAATAGTCTATGAATGGTGGATTCTCCTACAGCTGCCTTAAATAGGCCGTACAAAATGGTCCAATAACTGTTACAGTTTGTTGCACTAATGCATAGAATTACATGCAGTGTGTTCTGCCTTGTGAGACAGGTAATGCGCTGCATCAAATACACTAATTGACGAGTACAGATGTGGATGGGGGAAGGTGTTCAGGAGTATCTTGAAATGGTGTGTTTGTAGGTTTTAACTTTCTGAAATGTCTATTGGCCATATGATGATCAAAAAAATATTGAAACACTCACTTCTCTTAAAAACACAGCCTTTACCCTGTTTTTCTCCAGTTTTTCTTTCCAAGAAGTGTTTTTGACTCTTCCAGGGTTACTCCTGTATGTCAAGAATTACATCACTAATCTTGATACCTGCTCGTTGCTCTATTATTGGCCAGCCTAACTGTCTGTCATGTAGATGGGCGGGGAGCCAAAGGCATTAGTTTCCGAGTTAACAGTGGTACTAGCTTTAGCCTAGAGAGCGCGTACCAAATGCGGTTTATATTTTGATTTTCTTCAGACTACAGTCACCCTAATAAACATCCCTGTTTTCACCTGGTTCACTAATCCACAGCCGATAATATATACAGTATATTTTGGGTCTTTCTGCCTTGTTATATTTTCACTTTGATACCATATTGAACAGTTAGCATTAGCATGCTAGACTGTCAAAGGCACCGTCACAGATATGACCCTTTGGGATCCCAGGGCCGACATGACTTGTATTTAACTCAAGAGCTAGTGCCCCACTGATATGAGCTGAAGGCTAGGAGCTGGCCAGCTAATGGCTAAGTGATGTAGGAGTTGAATGGGCGGGGTTGAAGTGGGGGGGTGGAGTTATATGGGTTAGGACTTTTTCTTAAAGTGGCAGTAATAAAACGAAGCATTTTTCTGAAAGGTTGGATAAATAAAAAAGAAATTTGCTGCAATAATTAAATGATTATAGAAAACGTGAACAAAATATGTCAGGAACATTTCATTAAGACGTGTGAGCTGTTAAAATGTAGAAAAAGTGCAGTCAGTGACCCCTTTAATGGTTGGGGTGAGTGGCTCATTTTCAACCATTTTTAAATCTAAACTAGTTGAAAGTGTACCACCTGAGCGTGCTGTTAGCACTACTTTCTGTTTCTGCTCCAGGGGATTCACTTTACCCACCCTTACAAGACATGTAATATATACACAAAAAGCTGCTTTTCCTTGTATATTGCACATTTTTTAAGGGTAGGTTAATTAGTGGTTAATGGGAGTGGAGTGCATATCCTCTGCCTATACTCTATATATATGTACAGTATTTAAAACGTGCTGTTTGTATGTATTTTGGTGAGATGACTTTGCTGAGAAAGTTATCAAAAATGTAAAGCTAATCGATCCTTGTTATGAAACCCAAAGCTGTTATTAAGTGTTTGTGAGAAGTT
This sequence comes from Pholidichthys leucotaenia, assembly GCA_020510985.1. Lineage (NCBI taxonomy): Eukaryota > Metazoa > Chordata > Actinopteri > Cichliformes > Pholidichthyidae > Pholidichthys > Pholidichthys leucotaenia. The sequence goes on from CM035839.1 coordinate 257,351,943, forward strand.
GCTGCTTCTTCCTTAAGCTCACTCAGAGCTTTTAAAGATGGAGGATATGAAGACACCATATGTTCACATGTCAGCAGAAGCCACTATAACTCACTTTAATTGAGAAAAAAATGCACATCTGGCAACGTCACAGAAAGCGAGGGAAAGTGAATTAATTGAACAGTAACACCTCCACTTGTAAAAAGATGCTCAAAAGAATCCTATGCAGGCATCACAGCAAAACATGTAAAATAGCAAAAACAATCTAAGAGAATAACGCCTAAAATGTACAATGAAGAGATTAAATATTTGCAAGAAAATAGTTGTGCATTTTTGAAAAATTTTGAAATGACAGAAAAACTTTATTGTCATGAACTGAGCCGGTCTGTCCTTCGGGCTCAGTTCCATGTCCTTCCTCTAGGTGTGTATTTATCTGTGTTTTGCGTGTTGGCGCTCTGGCTGACAGGCTGTCAGGTGGCACGTTCAGTCTGCACTTGGTGTGGGTGTTGCCTGCCAGTTTACCAGCCAGAGCCCCCCACCCCCGACACGCAGCTGTTCTGTGATTATTCCCTTTGTGTCCTCGCTCAGGTGTGTCCAATCATTAGCTCATCAGTATGTATATTTAGTTTGCTCTTTGTCATTTCTGCACTGCTGGATTATTGTGCTGTCACTGCCGTGTTACGCCATGGCTTTCCCGTAGTTCTGTCATGTTACGCCGTGGTTAGCCTTGTCCTCGTTACGTCTTGGAATCCCAGTAAATTTGCTCATCTTTGTATTTTTGTATGTCTGCACTATTTTTAGGACTTTGCTTCAATAAATGTGTTTGTGGTGTAACACTGTGTGTCTCTCTCCTCTGTGCGCTGCGTAGAAGCGCACGGGGAGTCATGACATTTATAAGAAAAGTATTAATAAGACTCAGAGTTTAAATAATTTCTAAGAATTCCCTGGTGTGGGGAGACCCGTAACAGCAGAGTTTGTGTCAAATACACACACCACACTTGTGAATGGATGACTGAGGACGAGTCAATTCTGCGCCCAGTAAAAGCAGGTGTGTGTTTAAAAGTAGAACTAATTAGGTCTATCTAAACTAAATAGTCTGAGGGGTTAATTCTGCAATTAAAAAAAACATAGATTTTTCCCTTTTATGAAACTCCTGCCCACACCGCTGAGTTATAACTTCACACGGTCTGGTTTTAGTGTTTAGATTATTCGAGGTGACGAAGGCAGGTGAGAGTCTTGGGCCACACGGGTACCTTTAAAACTGGTCAGAATGCGTTCTACTGTGCCCTCCCTCTCATGCTGCCGTTGCTTGGAGAACTTTAGCAAAGATTAGTTCGGGTGAATCATTTCTTGAGTTACAGGAAAATACCCGGAAGAATAAAAAATGGTTTCATGGGGAGAAAAATGAGATAAAGACTGTGTTGTGGCGGTTTGGGAAACCCCCCACAAACAGACTAAGGACAGACAGCTCGCTACTTCTGTTTTTTTCCGCTGCATGCGGTGATCTAATCAGCCATTTATGCATTTCACTGCTGTGAGGTTAATGTGCCACCCATGCATTGTGTTCATGCATCCTGTCTGTGTCTCACAAATGCAAATATCTCATGCCTGTTCTGCAGTCCCTTTGATCAGACCAACTGCTGTGACACTGCCTTGATGTATTGTTTGAGTTGGGTATAAATACTGCACAGGTTCTGTAACACCTCCTCTCACTCACACTTCAACCTCTGCTGCAGACACGCACTCTGTGTCTTCTTCTCTGAGAGCCAGAGGATCCCCATCCAGCCTGCACACACTTGGGCTGGAGAGGGGATCCTGTGACGGCGGTATGATTAATAAAACTCTACTTAAAACCTCCAACAACGCTGCTTTATTTTATCTGCCGCCGCAGTGTGTATTTTTATTTAAAGAGAAGTGAGTGTTTTGAAAATTTTGTGATAATCACATTCCCAACAGACTCATTTCAGAAGGTTAAAACCTACAAAAACACAGTTTCTCAGTCAATGACCTTTTACATCGTTTTTCTGTCCAGTAAGCTGATTGAACTCTTCCAGGTGTGTTGCTGTACTTCAGTCACAGGTAGATGTCACTAGCCTTGAGACCTGCCCGCTACGCTACAGCTGCCTGACACGTAGGCAGCCAGAGGCGTTAACTTAAGAGCTAACAGATACGAGGAAGTTTGCTTCCCAAGCTGGGTTATATTGTTTTTTCTTTAGATTCCAGTCACCCTAACACACATCCCTGCTTCCACATGGTTCACAAATCAATTATATATCACACCTCATTCTGACTGATTTTGTTATATTTTCACGGGATGCTACATTGGACTGTGAGCATTAGCTTGGTAGGCGGTCGATTCAGCTAGTTTTGATCTCTATTTTTTTATCAATTGTATTCACCCCACTTGGAATCCTTGTTCACCAACACTTGCACATTGCTCTTAGGCATTATTTTAGCTCATTTTCTTGTAGCATTATCTCTAACCTGACCAAAAGATGGCTAGCTAAAGCTAGCAGTTTACTCACTCCTTCACAGATATTTCTGTATTTATTGTACTCCAGGAACCGTTCATGTCCCATGAATCAGTGAAACTACACATCCCTCTCCACCACTGATGCATTATTTCATTTATTCTTTAAGACAAGTGTAGCCAATGACCACTTTAAATGCAGAAAATTTCCAATGTATAAATTGCTAATTCCTAAGAAAAAGTTGCAAATTAGAAGAATTAAGATGCGTTTGAAGCCTTGAATATATCTAGGAGGAAATAAAGCCTAAAATTTATGTAAAACAGCTACAATTTATGTGTAGAGATGAGTTAAAATATTTTTGTATTAATGAGAGGAAAAATAGGCCTTTTTATTTTATGTTTTTGGCTCTACGGTAATTTTTTTAAAGGAAAAATGTTGAAAATACCACCTCAGGTATGAGCTAAACAGGTGGTGGTGACCTGTAGGTGATGTGGCGTCAGTCAGCACCTCCTCTTCATCCCCAGCCTAATGAATTAACTCCCTGGAATGACTCCTCTTTGCCTCTTTCTTTCCTTCTTTCTCCTTCAGGCTGGCTCCTCCACAGCTCTCCCAGGTCTTTTTACCTTTCTAAATATATCTTTACCCGGAGCGTTTTTGCCTCCTGCACCCCCATCATGCATTGATTCTGCTCCAGCATTGATCTCAGATCCTCTGTGTGGGTTTATATACGGTAGATGTATGTACTGCGTGTGCTTCTCTCTGCTTGTGTACACATTTGTGTTTCTGAATTAACCAAACAGGTTTTCACTTTAAATAGCTTTGGGGCTGGCCAAGTTCCAAAAGATAAAACCCTGAGGAGAAAGTCTTTGGATTGTAACATAGCCTACTATGTGCTCTCATTTTTTCTTCTCTTTTCACAGCTCCAATCAATGTGGCCATTTTACATGTGACGCCCCCACCTTAAATCTGTCTCCTTTTACTTAGCACATGAAAAGAGCCACTGGAGCCAAACTGCCTTTTATCTCCCAGTCCAATCCCAACGTATCGTCTCCTACTCTAAGTAGAATACTCCTCACTTCTGCCTACAGCCAGTCCAGCAGGATATTAAATAAGTCCACTGTGGTCATACAGAAATGACGGTATCTTTCACATCTCCACACTCAAAAAAATGAACTAGGGTTACTGTTTGCTTTACATTCATGATTCTATTTAATTTGACCTAAAATATACATGTAATTATGTCTCATGTTAACAGTACATAATGGTAGTGTATTGTTCCATCACAAACCTTTTAAGTAAAGTCAACAAGACTAAAGATACTGCTCACATCCAGATGGTGGCAGTAATGAATCTCAAGCCACCATGAAACAACAATGAAGTAGAAGAGAAACCAGCTGATGACTGAGACTAAAGTGAATTTATTTAGTTACAAGAATTAAAAATGTTGTGCTGGTGTAATACAACATTATTATGTTAGATTAACTACTTGAGCTTTTTCGTCGCAGATCCACACCATCTGCATTCACCATCTGGTGGTGAAGATTTTTTTCAAGAAAATATTCAGTTTATATGTCACAAATTCCAAAGGTTGTAACTTGAACGTGGTAAGAGATAATGGCTTAATGTAAATGGGAAAGATGTAGAATATGATCCAAAGTTTATGATAGGAGTAAATTTACATATCTAATTTGCATAATATGACGGCAGCCACATCAGATTGCATAACTTTCAGTCAAAGTGGACTTTGGATATATTTACACAAAGGATGGTTTTGGTTTTTTTGTCTTTGTTTTTGTTTTTTTGTCGTATCTTTAAAATATATGAACCAGAAAATCAGTAGAATGTAAATAAACTGATAAAAAACATCAGAACCTACCACTTGTCATGTGTCGCCATGCGTCCGTGTGCTCACCCCAGTCATTTTGTCTTCTGTCAGTCATTTTTGCTTTCTCTCCCACATCCAGAAACAATCACATTTATCTTCTGATTTATTCCACCTCAATTTCAGTTAGTTTACCCCGTGGAACTGGCAGTATTGTCTTCTCTGTCACGTGCAGCTTCGTCAATGGCGGACGAAAAGTGTTCCACTCCAGTCCATCTTGTGCTGTCCAGAAGGTAAATATTTCCCTTCAGAAGCTATATAATCCCTTTTAGAATCATAGTTGGCAAAATTTGGAGCAAACCCTTCCTCCCTGTGGAAATATATTTTGCGCAATTGTTTATACGTCTTTTCTTCTGTGCCCCAGAAGTGATATTAGATTTGACGCAGTTCTGGTTTTGCTGATCTCAGTCCTCCAGTGAAGAGCTGTAAGCTATACTGTATGTGTCTGCCATCTAGTGATGTGAAATGCTTGGTACAGCTGGGGTTTTTTTTGGGGGGGGGGGTTATCCTTTTTGACCAATCACGTGACAGGTGCAGCTCTGTGACCCCAGCCACAGGAGAGGCAGATCATGTAATCAAATGTAATTCTTAAGGAGTTAAATTAATATATTTATGTTCTCTTATTAGCAAAATTGACAAGAAAAAATGAATTAGTTGAGTGCAGGTCCCATTTACTAAACAGTTTTTGTGGGGTTTAACCTTGTAAAATGCGTCATCTGGCCATATGATGATTACTGTAAAAATATTTAAGTCTCTCACAATGTGGAACTACTGTATTTATATTTATACACTTTTGCAGAACACTCTGGAGTGGTGGCCTAGTTGATAGAGCATCCGCCCCACAACCAGGAGGTTGGGTGTTCAAGTCCCAGCCGTGTCATACCAAAGACCATATAAAAGTGGTACTTCCTGCCTTCTAGTTTGGTGCTCAGCATAATAGAATGGGGGAAGGGAAGTTGTTTGTGGCAGCACCTTGCATGGCAGTGACCCCTCTGATTCTAGATGTGATTAACATTGTAGATAGGAGAAAAGTAATATTGTTCTACTGTACATGATTGGCTTTGTGGGCTGAATGACAACAGAGATGGCTTCTTCTTGTTCTAATATGAAAAATCCACATCCACACTGCTAAAACTCTATGAAACATCCGTGGAAAATGGCAGTTGACTGTATGGGCTGAATGACAATAAAGTTGGCTTCTTCTCTGGATTACATTTCCCCATGTCACTAAAACAAAGCCCCGTCTTCAGTTATACTCCATCACCCTGGCTGTGATGGTTTCTCTGAGCTCAGGATCTGTTAGCGTTAAGGCAAACGATAACAAGAGCCGGGTTGGACCATTTAAATAAAGACACCAACATTTTACTGGTCCAGCCTCTGTTGTTGTTGCTCACTCTGGTGCTGATGGGTCCTAGGCATAAGTGTAAATCAAGGCGGACCCAATTCATCATAAACCCTTTTTATATCATGTTCTGTAACAGAATAAAAATGCATTTGAAGCACCAGTTTTAAATCTGCAATTTTTTCTCATAAATTTGCCATTATTTTCCTTTAATTTCATACCTTTTTTCTTGTAAATTTGTAGCTTTTTCTTTTAAATTTGTAACCATTTTCTCATACATTTGAATGTTTTTCTTATAAGTTTGCAGGTTTTTCCCCTCAATTCTGCAACTTTTTTCCTGTAAATGTGATACTTTTTAAAACTTTGAATCTACAGCTATTTTCTTGTAAATTTACTTCTTTTTTCTTGTAAATTTGCAGTTTTTATCCCCCACTGGCTGAAGCCCAAAGGAGCAAAGACCAGCGGGGGATAATGTTATGGGTCAGTCTGTCCGTCCAGCCGCCCCTCTGTCCCACTTTTGTGAACTCAACTCCTACAGTTTTGTTCCGATTGTTTTGAAACTCGGTACCATGGTTTGATATACACTGATGATGTGCCTATTACTATTTCACTCTCATCAGATAACCTTGAGGTCAAAGGTCAGAGGTCAGATTTTCCTTTAATCTTCTAAACACAATAGAATGAGCATTGACATCATGCCGCGCTGCATTCTGAGCCGTCATAGCCATTGTCGTGGTCTGGCTTCTTTGTTTACTTGTAGTCTAGGCAACTGCTAACGTGAACAGACATACATGCGATGGAACGCAGCAAACAGAAAATTAAAATTCCTTATTCAGAGAAGCTGAATCAGGAAGCATAGGAGTGCTACCTCTGAAAAATTAAAGAACTAAACGTGATTGATCCGTCTGAGCACAAGAAATGGAGCACGGATCTCAACCAGCTGCTTTGAGTCACACTGTCAGATGTCTTTGCCTACCTGGTTTGTGGCGTGAGTACATGCACCCATGAGCAATTTAAGAACTATAAATCATTACAGGCTCATGTTCAGTTAATCAGTGGATGGTCCAGCTGCCTCAAATCTTCCGGGTGAAGGACCAGAAAACCGTTATTTAACACAAAGGTAAGCATTCATTGTTTCCATGGTTTTCTGCACTAGCTTGTGTCGCTGCAACTCCAGACGTTTCCAGCAGTGAAATGTTGGATTTATGTTCATATTTGTCATATGATGCTTGATAAGTATATACACGTTATTACACAAATGGACATGAAATACTAATCAAGTAATGTGATTTAATAAGCCTGACACTCCCGCTGGTGCACCAGAAAAATTACCAGTATAATTAGCTGCTATAAAACATACTAAATCAGGACAATTATGTTTTTATAGTCACCTGAAAGAGGAGAAGCTGCTGAATGTAATGATACGAAACATTCTATGGACTTCAGTCCACAGCTGATTTTAAATCCATGCGTAATGAAGGCAACAACGTGCGCTCTGGGAATTCCCAGCCGGCTTGTTGAAAGTTAGCAACAAATCCACGCTCAAACAAGTAATCTTTATATGTGTTTAAATCACAGCTTACCTTGGTGAAAATGCCGTGAACCCACCACCACATGTGCAGGAATATTGTCAAAGCTGATGCCTTTCCTTCTGACAGCTGTAATCCATTCCATCCGACGCCTCTTTGTTAGCTCCGAGACCCGATTCTCTCCACTTTTCTTCCAAGTTGGGAAGTTAAAAAAAGCGTACACCGTTATCAATCTTTTTCCACGCCAAGAGCTGTTGCATTTGATAATGCAGTAAAACCTCCCCATTCTAACGTTGCGTGGTATTTGGATGAATAATAGTAACACACTGAAGCAACTCTCTCAAAAACTTCAGCTTAACAGCTTTCGTTGCTCGCTACTAAACAAAGACAGGCAGAACACTTTTCCCACAGTTCCTTGCGTTTTTTTCCATCACGTGCCCATTCTCTATAACTACTGAAATAAATGATGTGAGCTTTTCAAATCCATATAGTAGTGGTATCTAAGATGCATCTTGGACGACTTACACTTTGACCTGAGTATGGGTTTGGAGTCAAGGGGTCAAAGTTCAAAGTTAACATCGCAGTTGCACTATAGTAAATGCTACATTTACTATTACAATAAAACAAGTAAAGCTAGGGTCACCCAACCTGGTACACAGGTTCACCTTGGGATTCTGACCTCTGACTATGGGTCTGAGGTCAAAAGGTCAAAGGTCAAGGCTGGCACTCCCGATGCTTTCTTACTACTCACTTGTATATTCATTGCTGATAGTTTATCATAACTCAGCTCTGCCACAGTAATTATATTGAAAAGTTGAAAACTGCTCTGTCAGTAAGTGTTGGGATCTTCAGAGAAAACGCAGGTGGAGGATGTTGCACTTGCCTCAGAGTGCTCTTGTTTTCTCATATATTTGCAACTTTTTTATTGTAAATTTGTAAGTCTTTTCTCATAAATTCTTCACCTTTTTTCTAGTACATTTGCAACATTTTTGAAATTTTACATCTACTGCTACTTTTTTTCTTGTTTCCTGCTATTTTTTCTCATAAATTAGCATTTTCCCCCTATAATTCCACAACTTTTTTTCTAGTAAATTTGCAACTTTTTTCTCATAAATTTAAAATGTTTTTCATAAAAATGCAGTGTTTTATTGTCAATTTGCAACCTTTTTCTCATAAATTTAAAACTTTTCTCTCATAAATGTACAATTTTTTCTGGCAAATTTGCAGCTTTTTTCTTTTAAATTTGCAACTTTTTTCCTCACACATTTAAAACTTTTTTCCCATAAATTTGCAGTTTTTTTCCTTTAATTCTGCAACTTTTTTCTTGTAAATTTGCTTGTTTTCTTGTAAATCAGTGATTTTTTCTCATAAATTTCAAACTTTTTTCTGGTATGCAACTTTTTCTTTTAAATCTACAACTTTTTCTTATAAATTTGTTGTCTTTTATGGATGCTGGTTTAAATTAAATTTTATTCTCTCTAACTGATTAAATTTTCTTTGTTCATTTAGATAATGGATCAAGTTTTTATAATGTTTTTGTTTTTAAGGGTTTGAGTTCTTCTCTATTACAAATATAGGGGGCCCTTAAACACAATTTAGCATAATAACACCTATAGTGTCCCCCTCAATCTTTACTCTGGAGAAAATGTTCTGTTTACCCCTCCCTCCTCCAACAGTGACGTGAAATATCCACCCATGGTCCCAGGCTCAGAGAAACTATCACAGGTGATACATTGGGTGATCCTGGGACCCATTAGCTTCACAGCTAACAATAACAGTAACAAGGGTTGGGCCACTTTATTGGGGACAAGGTTCTATATCTGACCAGCTATGGAAAAACCAGGACCAAGTCTCCCAAAGGGTGTTTTGAGTTATTTACAGATTCTAAAAGTGTGGAATCTAAGCTTTCCAATGATGTCTTACACATAGAAATCCAAAAAGATTTGAAGATGTGAAAAAAGCAAAGAGGACCCAAAAGCTGTGATACTAGTTTGTGGAATTAATAATAGGAAAATAAGACTCTGCTCAGGGGCGGGAAACACAAAAGGTAAGCCGCTGACGGCAGGTAACCAAGGCGGAAGTAATCCAAGGGGTGAAGCAAATAATGAATCCAACAAGGAGGTGTAGAAAGCGTGGTGATGACATAAGGAGGCCGTGGGGATTAATGTCAACATATATAGGGAAACAGTGATTAGCAAAACAAGGGGCAGCTGTGAATGATTAACATCATAAGAGGATGAGGCTAAACGGAAGATGCATTATACTAACAGGAAGTAAACAAAGAGTACCATCAAAATAAGAGTCCATACAGAAAAGATAATGAATGACAATAATGATACTAGTAATAATAATAAAGAGTCCAAAAAATGAACATAAGGCGTGGATAGGGTCTAACCCTGTCGAGATCATGATTGTACCTCCTCTTTAAGGGTCGGACTCTAGACGACCCTAGAAGAGAGAGAAAAAAAATAAACAAAAAAAAATAGGAGGGAAGGTCATGCAAGGGGAATAGAACGTAGCTGACCTCCACATGAACCTTCCAACTAAGGTGGGAGGGGGGAGGACATGGCTAGGGCATAGCCATCATCAACATTCACCTCCCAACCAGAGAAGGAAGGGGATAAAGGAGGGAGGAGAGGGGACACGGAGGTGGGCTGGAATGCAGCCCATCTTTAACATGAACCTCTCAGCCCCCAAAGGGATAAAGAAGGGGGGAGAGAGGACACAGAGGCGGGTTTGGATGCAGCCCATCGCAATGTGAACATGCCAACCCCAAATAAGAGAGAGGGAGGGGAGGGGGAAGAGAAGACAAGAAGGTGTGTTGGAATGCAACCCATCTCAACGTGAACCTGACCACGGAAGGAAAGGGCGAGGACACGGAGGCAGGCTGGAGTGCAGCCCATCTCAAGGTGAACCTCACAATTCCAAGTGGGAAGAGGGGTCAGGAAGGGGTGCAACAAAAATAACCAAGCACACAAAAAACAATAACCCCAAAATAGGAACAACTAAAATTAAACACAACAAAATACCACAAAACAATTCTGCAGCTCTTTTCTTTTTTTCATGTTTGTTTTTCACAAATAGTACGCAGTCCACGGCTGAATAATGGGGAACAGATTTGGTCAGGTGCCTGGCCCCAATTCGTGGACCAGTCGATGAAGGGGAACAGTGTCAGGTGGTCTTCCCAAGTCCATGGGCCACCTGGTGAAGGAAGACGATCTGTTGGATGGTCTGGCAAAGTCCATGGGCCACCTGGTGAAGGGTGACGGTCTGTCGGTGGTCTGTCCAAGTCCATGGGCCACCTGGTAAAGGGAAATAGTCTCAAAAATTGTTCACATGGTGTTTGCAGCCATTTGTAAGGGTGTTTGTGACTGTAGCTTGAATGGTCTTTACTGTGCCCAGCCAGATAAAGGACTCATGAATGTTATTGACTGGTCAGAAAATAGTGGTTGAAAATGAGGCACTCAGGATGCATTTTTAATGAGCTGTACAACAGCACAGGAGGGTTTGAAAACTACGTCGCCTATGTGTCACCGTGGATGTGAAATCAGTCAGTGCAAATGACAGAAAATAAGACCTTTAACAATGAGCTCCAGTACTACACTTTATTGCTTTATTGTCTTGTGGTGAGAAACAAATCCCGTTGTCTAGTGAGCCAAGATTCCAAGATGGCAGACCATATTGCCCTTGTACGCTCCTAATCGGGTAGTGACAGCGTACCCAAAACCTTTCATACGTGCCTTTCATACATTCCGTGGGATGGAGAAGATGTCCTAATTGATAAAGGACTTAAAAACAAATGGCGCTGGGCGTGGATCAAAGAAATGGGCAGAGACGGTGAGCCTTTTGGTAGCTGGTGTAAAAAAAAAAAAAAGAGAGAACCAGGGGCCTTATGTACAAACAGGGTGCACGCACAAAAACATGGCGTATACTGATTTTCACACACACAGTGGTATGTTTAAAAATGAAGGTGACGTGAGAATTTGTGGTCCAAGCCCCAAAGTTTCCACCTACCGTGAGAAGGTGCGGGCTCTCCGCAAAATTCTGTTTGGCTCCATCAGGTGGGTCTGTTAAACTACAAAGCAGCTGAAACTCACAGAATATCTTAATCTGTGAAAAACATCATAATTATTATGTGATTTATCTCCATAACTCGGCTCATTGAGCACAGTGACGCCCCGATGAATAAACTAATTAACCTGCCTCTCTCATGGACCAATCCACAGAACATCAGTGACTGACCGTGTGCACATTCATTGCAGAACATAATTTGACATTCACCATTTCTCAACTGCTAGTAAGTCTGTGTAAAAAAATACCTTAAGAAAACTGTCCATTTCAAATCAGCATGCCAGTTATGTAAACACTATGGCACAGCAGCAGAATTTAAAAAACATCTGTCAGAGACGCTCAAAAACTGCATGTTTTCACTGAACACTGGAGAAGCTTCTAGCCAGTGCATGGACAGCATTTAAATGTCCTTGTTCACTTTTATGATGATGACACGACCAGAGAAACAACCCAACATTTGGCAAGCAGGAAGGTTAATATTGCCAGTGCTGAGGCACTTATGGTGGAATTAAAAAATGTCCTGCGGTCTTATGGTGTTGAATGCAAGTCACCAGGATTATAGATAGATAGATAGATAGATAGATAGATAGATAGATAGATAGATAGATAGATAGATGTACTTTATTGATCCCAAACTTGGAAATTACAGTGTAACAGCAGCATGACAGTAGACAATCAAACAACAGAAACACACACATGACAGACAAAGGGATTACCCATGGAAAGTAAAACTAACACGACTATAAGACCTATATACATCATAGCTTAATATATGATGACCCGTATAAACACGTGAATCATCCCATTGAACAAAGAAGGACTATTAGGAGCAGAGTGAAATGTGATGTACCAGTTAGTCTGTAAGGTGCAGTGTGGCAGCATAGCTATGACCAGAATACAACATCATAGTGAGTTATTGTACAGTGAAATTGCATGTGGCAGGAAAGATTTCCTGTACCTGGCCGTTCAACAGCGAAGCTGTAGTAGTCTACTGGAGAAAGTGCTTCGCTGTCTATCTAGTGTGTGGTGGAGGGGGTGATCAGGATTGTCCATGATGGATCACAGTTTATTTAGTGTTCTCCTCTCCACCACTGTCTCAAAGGTCTCCGGTCTGAGACCAATTACAGAGCCAGCCCTCTTGATAATCTTGTCAAGTCTGTTGGTGTCTCTGGCCCTGATACTGCTACCCCAACAGACCGCAGCAAAGAAGATGGCGCTGGCGACAACAGTCTGGTAGAAAAGCTCCAGCATCCTGCTGCACATGTTGAAGGATCTCAGCTTCCTCAGGAAGTAGAGTCTGCTCATCCCCTTCTTGTGCGCAGCATTGGTGTTGGATCTCCAGTCCAACCTGCTGCTGATCCTGACACCCAGATATTTATAGTCCTCAACCACTCCCACATCCTCTCCCCTAATCTGCAGTGGCTGAGAAGGCGCCTTCCTCTCCCTGAAGTCAATCACCATCTCTCTGGTCTTGCTGATATTCAACCTCAGGTGATTCTGCTCTGTCAACTCCACAAATCTGTCTACCAGTGCCCTGTACTCCCCCTCCTCTCCTCCTCTTATACACCCCACAACAGCTGAGTCATCAGAGAATTTCTGCAGGTGGCATGACTCAGTGTTGTACTGAAAGTCATTGGTGTATAAGGTAAAAAGAAATGGAGAGAGCACAGTCCCCTGAGGAGCTCCCGTATCACTAGCCACCACTCCAGACAAGACATTGCCCAGCCAGACAAACTGTGGTCTGCCTGTCAGGTAGGTAGTCAGTAATCCAGGAGATCACAGAGCTGTCGACCCCCATCACCCGCAGCTTCTCACCCAAAAAAAGTGATTCCCACAGTATCTCCTCCACCGTCCAGGTGCAGATGGGCTCGTTGCAGCAGGTAGATGACAGCATCTTCAACTCTTAAATGAGGCTGATATGCAAACTGCAGAGGGTCCAGCCACGTCTTCACCTGCGGCCTCAGGTGAGCTAAGACCAGTCTCTCCAGGACCTTCATCACATGACATGTGAGGGCAACTGGTCGGTAGTCATTCAAATCCGATGGAGATGACTTCTTGGGGACAGGAACCAGGCAGGATGTCTTCCACAGCATCGGTACTCTCTCCAGACTCAGGCTCAGGTTGTACAGGTGTTTCAGTACTGGAGCTAGTTGGTTGGCACAGGTTCTCAGGGTTCTGGCGGAGATGCCATCAGGGGCCGCCGCCTTCCTTTCTACCAGTGAATTATAGTAAACTAGTTTTCTGTAGTAATCTGGCTTTGTGTATTTCCTTTTTTATGTTTTATAATATTTACTTTCCTATTGTTGCTTTTGAACAAAACTATTCATATTATGTAAATAATGCAATTTAGAGTATTATTTGAGGTTTACTGTTGCTGTATATACTCTGTGTGTGTGTGTGTGTGTGTGTGTGTGTGTGTGTGTGTGTGTGTGTGTGTGTGTGTGTGCGTGAGTGACTCGTGGCAAAATTGGATCAGGATCAAAAGATAATTTATCTCTTGCCATCCATTTTTATGGAGATTTTTTTTTCTGATTTAAGCTCCCATGTGGAAGTAGAGGGGGCGGGGCTTAGACTCTCTATAACTTTCACAGTCCTGTAGAGCTCAGAACTCCTTATAAATACATATAGAGTGATGATAATTAAGTCAGTGGTGGTAATGCACCTGTAAGCTGGTTGCCAACCACCAATCAAATCTAAAAGAAGAAGAAGAAGCTCAGTTACAGAGACACAGACAGGCCGGCTGGCTGGCTGGCACAGCTATTGACGCTGCCGAGGCCAAAGTCCAAGGACGGATAATTTTTTTCACACATAAGGAGTTGTTCAGAACTCCTTATACAAAGATACAGAGTGATGAATCAAGTCAGTGGTGGTAATGCACCTGTAAGCTGGTTGCCAACCGCCAATCAAATCTAAAAGAAGAAGAAGAAGTTGCTCAGTTACAGAGAGGTATGGTGTGGAGACTTTAATGCCCATAATAGCTTGTGGGGAAGCACACATACAGATAACAATGGAAATGTTGTGGAAGAGATGTTAGATGAAAGATCGTTAATTTGTCTGAACAGTGGTGAAGGCACCAGGGTGGATGTGCATAGGGGCACATTATCATGTATTGACCTGACTCTGGTATCTGATTTTTTAGTGAGCACCTGTGAATGGACAGTTATGAACAGGACAACTATGGGAAGTGATCACTTCCCAATACTTACAGTCATTAAAACTGAAGTATGTATACAAGAGTGAAGATGTTTTACAAGATGGTGTTTTGACAAGGCAGATTGGGGAAAATTTAGGCAATACTGTGTTCAGTCGTGTCATTTGGTAACATTAGAAGGTGGCATAGAAGAGTGTTTAAGTCAAGTAACCAATCATATTCTGAATGCTGCAATATCAAGTATACCTAAGAAAACAACACAGGGTAGGAAGAAGGTTGTACCCTGGTGGAATGACGAATGTAGTATTGCAATAAAAGAGCGAAACAAGGCATTCAGAGATCTGAGGAAGAATATGACTAGTGAAGACTTAATAGAGTACAAAAAGAAAAGGGCAGTAGCTCGAAAGATTATTAAAAACAGGAAAAGGTCAACATGGAGAGAATTTTGTTCCACCCTTGGTAGGAAAACAAAACTAGGTGATGTCTGGGGTATGTTTAAAAAAATGAGTGGGAAAAGGGTATCAGTTAAAATTCCAGCTTTAGTGGATGGGGACAAGATGGCTGTATCAGACAAAGAAAAGGCAGAAGTCCTAGGTAGAGCATTTGCAGCAGTGCATAGAGGAGACCGTCTTGGTGAGAGTCATAAACAGCAAAGGCGGCATAAACTCAGAGAAAATGCAAACTTAAAAAATGAAGTGAAAGAGGACATGACTGTGTTAGACCTCGAGCTCACAATGTCAGAGCTTAAGAGAGCTTTGCAAGATAGTGGATACACAGCTCCAGGATTTGATCAGTTAAGCTATGCTATGTTCCGGCAGTTGCCTATGCAATCAATGCAACTGGTGCTGAAATTGTTTAACATGATGTGGAAGGAGGGGGTTTATCCCAAGTGGGTGGAAAAAGGCTGTAATTTTACCATTTATTAAGCCAGGGATAGATCCAGCGCATCCAGGCAACTACAGGCCAATAGCATTAACATCACATTTAAGGAAATGGATGGAGAAGGTGTTAGTTTACAGACTCTCATATGTATTAGAGCAAAAACGATTAATAAACGACTATCAGAATGGTTTTAAAAGAGGGAAATCCTCAGTGGATGCTCTAGTTAGGGTAGGTAATGATATTGAAAAGACTCTCAGAATGAAAGAAGTAATGGTTATAGTTCATCTGGATATTGAAAAGGCTTATGACTCACTGTGGAGGGATGGACTTCTTATGAAATTGAATAAAATGGGCATTGGTGGTAGGATGCATAATTGGATAATGGATTTTTTAACACATAGGACAATTAGGATTAAAGTAGAATCAGGAGTTTCTAATGACTTCGAAATAGAAAATGGTGTTCCTCAGGGGAGTGTGATAAGCCTTGTTTTATTCAGTATAATGATTAATGACATGTTTGAGGATCAAGAGGGATCCATCAAAACGGCACTATATGCAGATGATGGAGCCATATGGACGAGGGGAAGAAGTGAGAAATTTGTGTTCAAAAACATCAGCAATGCAATGGAGAAAGTGGAAAAGTGGTCACATGAGTGGGGATTTAAATTTTCAAACTGTAAAACCTGCTATATGACTTTCACAAAAAAACGCAGAACTGGTACAGAACCATTAACATTATATAATCAACCAATAGAGAAAGTCAGTGAGTTCAAATATCTAGGATTGTGGTTTGATAGTACATACACATGGAGAGTTCGTGTTGAAAATCTGGAGACTAAATGCAAAAAGGTCATTAATCTCATAAAAGCTGTAGCTGGACATGAATGGGGTGCAGATAAACAGGCATTAATTGACATTTACAGAGCACTAATGTGATTGACAATAGACTACGGATGCATGATTTATGGAGCAGCAGCAAAGACGACTCTGGAAAAAATAGACAGATTGCAGCATAGAGCGCTTCGTCTGTGCATTGGAGCCATCAAAACAACACCAAACAATGCAGTTTTAATAGAAGCAGGAGAAATGCCAATGGATTTGAGAAGAGATAAACTCGCATTATCATACTGGGTCAAGCTGAAAGGAAGTGACGAAGCAAATATATCAAAAACAACACCACATGACTGCTGGGAATATTCTAACTTCCAGGGCATGGGTTTGGGTGGACAACTGAAAGAAGGACCAGAATGTATGGGCTGCACACTATTGATATAGCTAACACCAGTCCAGTGAATAATGTTCCCCCTTGGCTGTTTCCGGGAATAGAAGTAGACGCTAGTTTGCTAATGAGGAAAAAGGATTGCCATATGAGTGAAGTTGGTGTTAAAACAAGCATTTACCTCAGAAACAATTACTATAACTACTTACAGCTCTATACTGACGGTTCAAAGAACAAAGAGGGCTCTGTTGGAGTTGGAGTATACTGTACATTCCAGAGTTTAAAGTGACCATCGCAAAAAGACTCTCCAACAATACATCTGTGTTTACAGCAGAGATGGTGGCAATAATTATTGCTTTGCAGTGGGTGGAGGAAGTCAGACCGGACTGGGTGGTGGTGTGCATGGACTCACTTGCAGCGCTAGAAACCATACAGACACTAAAATCTACAAGGGAAGACTTGGTGATTGAGCTATATTACAGTTTATTTAGGGTACACAGGGGTGGTGGAGAAGTTCAGTTTTGTTGGGTTCCTGCACATGAAGGGTTGAAAGGGAATGACTGTGCGGACAAATTAGCAAAAAGCGCTCTTGGAAAAGAAATAACTATACCGTTGTCTCTTGGAAAAGGTGAAGGGAAAGCAGTAATCAAGAATAAAGGAACTGAGCTATGGCAAAAAAGATGGGATGAAGATCATAAGAGAGCATCTGCCCCACACCCGGGAGGCAGGGGTTCAAATCCCGGCCGGGTCATGCCGAAGACCATATAAAAGTGGAACTTCCTGCCATCCAGCTTGGTGCTCAGCAATAAATGGAATGGAGGAGGGAACTCGGTGGCGGCGCCTTGCATGGCAGCGGCCCTCTGATTCTGCACTTGGGGTGTGTGTGATTAACACAGTAGATAGGAGAAACACAATCTTGTTCTGCTGTACATGATTGGTTGTACGGTTGAATGACAATAAGGGTGATTTAATTAATTAATTAATTAATTTAATAAAGGTAGGTCGTATTACAAAGTACAAAAATCTATTGCAATCAAGAATTTCATAACAACCAAAAGGAGGGAAGACATCATTATGGCAAGTGTCAGACTGGATCACACAGGTTTAAATGGCACTTTATTCACCATGGGGGAAAGTGAAAGTGACAAATGTAGAGAATGTGAAGTAAAAGAAAATGTTGAGCACATCTTATTACACTGTCACAAATGCGGAAATGAAAGACAGACAATGGAAAATGAAGTTCGAGAGGCCAGTAGGAAATGGGATTTAATTGGGATTCTGGGAACAGATGAAGATGGAGGGGCAATAAGAATCACGAGAAGGGCTCTTTTCTCTTTTGTAAATAACACAGGATTAAGTCATAGAATTTAGGGGTCGGGCTCAGATGGCATAATGTTACACACTTTTGTACAGTAGGTGGCGGTATGCACCTTTCAGTTGTTTCCTATCCGCCAGTAACCAAGAGAAGAAGAAGAAGAAGAAGAAGAAGAAGAAGAAGCAGCAGCTCAGTTACAGTAGAAGAAGGAACCGGCAGACGCCACCAAGGACACAGTCCAAGGACGGATAATTTTTTTCACACGAGGAGTAAACAAACAATCAAGTCAGTGGCAGTAATGCACCTGT
This sequence comes from Pholidichthys leucotaenia, assembly GCA_020510985.1. NCBI lineage: Eukaryota > Metazoa > Chordata > Actinopteri > Cichliformes > Pholidichthyidae > Pholidichthys > Pholidichthys leucotaenia. Next base: position 257,370,092 of record CM035839.1, read on the forward strand.
AAGCTGGTTGCCAACCGCCAATCAAATCTAAAAGAAGAAGAAGAATTGCTGACGTGCTAGACATAAATAAAGTGTGTGGCGGGAACCACAAGGGGTGGCCGACATCTTGGCTGTGGATGTGTAGAGTGATGATATAGAGTGAAGTGATGATATAAAGTACAAGGAGACGAAGAAGAGTGATGTCTGAAGATAGAGTTGAGGTTTGATTGGACACAGCAATGATGATAGAAGGACTACAGCTTCTGGTCGGATAGAGTGATGATATAGAGTGAAGTATGTGGCGATAATGTACCTGTAAGGTGGTTGCCAACTGCAAATCAAATCTAAAAGAAGAAGAAGAAAAAGCTCAGTTACAGTACTACTAAAGTCAAGCTGATGTGCTGTAAAATAAGAAAACCCACTTGAATTGAAGCTGAGGAGCAACATGACATCTGAATTGCTGTATTTATTATGCTGACTTTGAAATTGTTCCATCACCTGGGTAATCATCAGATTTTCATGGTGTTTCCTCTTGTTCGTCTCTGAGGACCACAGTGGTGAACCTGAAGGTCATCAGTCACAGCAGCTGCGAAGATACCGGCATGGAAGAAAAATAAGAATATTGCATGTTTACTGGTTACAGAATAAATTGCTTCTGCATTTCGATAAATTAATTTTTTAAGAAGAAGTGACTTTTTTGCAAGATAATTCAAGAAACTCTATATATTCATTACACATACTGTAAGAGTGAAGCGTTTCAAACCTTTCTGGTTTAATATTGATAATTATGAGATGAGAGATGAGATGAGATGGTTATAATATTTGAAATTTTGGTATTTTTACCTGCTATTACATGCCGTGGTGTAAATATATATGCATTAAATTCATAAAATCTGTTATGCCAGCATTTTCTTTGTGCTCCTAATTTTATTCTTGTGCTTTTATATTTTTTCTTTTACGAGGTCCCTGACAAAAACGTCAGCATACAGCCCTGGGATGATGTACAGCTCTTGTGTGTTTTAACAGTGATGTCACTGATTAGGGTTAGTTGGTCAAAAGTATGAAAAGAGGGAGAATTTCTGTCAGAGTGAGCGGAGAGAAACGCTCCAATATAAAGTGAATAAAAGCTCCATTTGTCAGCGATGGCTCTCACGAGCCATCAGTGAGACGCCAAAAGCCAGCCGATGAGTTTGCATAATTTATTAACGACGGACAAATAACAAAATAAACAGCCAGAAGGAGCAGAACACTACTAAGGTTGTGACTCAGACACAGGAATACAGAGTCGCAGGAAATACACTTACAGTGAGGGAGACGAATGATTGACGAATGATCGACGAGTGATCGACGAAGGGATGATTGACGACGAGGTCGCAGCCCGGAGTAAACCGAGCTGCTCCTTTAAATAGGGCTGACAGATTAATCAGCTGATGAGAACGTCATCAGCTGATTGGATTCCAGCCGTCCCTGCGGAGCTCGGCTCTGACAGCCGGAAGCCCCGCCGAGACACTGTCACAATAAAAGCCCGGAGGTCATATGGTGCACCTGAGGAGAGAACGGGGAACTACCAGACAACCCGAGCGCGGACAGAGTCAGCGCTCGGACCATGACACCATTAAGATAAGATAAGCCTTTATTAGTCCCACAATGGGGAAATTCCAGGGCTGAGATAGAGCGGTGGTGGAGTGGTTAGCACTGCGGCAGCACAGCAACTCACCCTTGGCCGGGGGATCCTGGGATCGATCCTAGCCCCCGACTAACAGTGATCTGTGTGGAGTTTGCATGTTCTCCCCGTGTCTGCGTGGGTTTACTCCGGGATTTCTCCGGTTTCCTCCCACAGGCCAAAAACATGCAAGTTAGGTTAACTGGCATCAAACTGGGGATTCTAAATTGTCCTTAGGTCTGACTGTGAGAGTGAATGGTTGTCTGTCTCTCTGTGTTGGTCCTGTGATGGACTAGCGATCTGTCCAGGGTGGACCCTGCCTCTCGCCCAAAGATGCTGGGATAGGCTCCAGCCCCCCCCCCCCCAACCCGAAAAGGATTAAGCGGAAGAAGATGGATGGATTATTAGAGAAGTTACCTTAAGTAGAAGCCGAGACTTCCTCTTTGACTGTTTCAAAATAAAACAGGAAATGTGACAATATTTATAAAATGGTAGTTTTTCTGCTGGTGCTTTGAAGTGGGGTTTTTTTGTTTGTTTGTTTTTTTTTTTTACTTTCATTACTTTCTTTTAACCTTTAAAGTGGGACCATTGGGATTTTGTCCCACGCTGATCTGAGACTTGGAGTAGATCAGTAATGGCTGACCCTGCGTCAGGTGTTAGATCAGAAGGGATGAAATGTCTGTGAATGAACTGTGCTCTTAAAAAGGCTGCATTTAACACTTTTACTAATGGGATGGAGGCCAGGCCATCCAACGCAAGAACCATCAAAGCTGCCTCTTTATCTCACTTGCAACTTATTTGAAACAGATTATCACTCTATAAATTCAAGAAATCTGTGTGTGTGTGTGTCTGTGTGTCTGTCACGATTCAATTCAATTCAACTTTATTTATATAGCGCTATTTCACAACAACAGTCATCTCATAGAACTTTCAACTGTAGGGGAACCCCCACAATTGCAGAAAGACCCCAACAATCAGGCGATCCCCTATGAGCAAGCGCTTGGCGACGGTGGAGAGGAAAAACTCCCTTTTAACAGGAAGAAACCTCCAGCAGGACCAGGCTCAGGGAGGGGCAGTCATCTGCTGAGACTGGCTGGGGGGTGAGGGGACAGAGAAGATGAAAAGAACAGACATGTAGAGAGCAAACAGCACGATGGGGACTCAATCTATGGGAGAGAACAAACAGATGTTAATGACAAGCAAAAAATAATATATACATATATTTAATTGAGAGTGAAGAAAGGAATGAGGCCCAGTGCAATTATTGGAGGTCCCTCGGCTGACTAAACCTATTAGCAGCATAACTAAGGGAAGGTTCAGAAACACATGATCCCTCCCTAATTATAGGCTATATCAAAAAGGAAGGTTTTAACCCTATTCTTAAAAACAGAGATCGAGTCTGACTCCCGAATCCAGATTGGCAGCTGGTTCCACAAGAGAGGAGCTTGATAACTGAAGGTTCTGCCTCCCATTGTACTTTTGGAGATTCTAGGTGTTACAAGTAATCCAGCATTTTGGGAGTGTAGTGCTCTGTTAGGATAATAGGGTAATATCAGATCTTTTAAATAAAAAGGGGCCTGATTGTTTAGAGCTTTAAAAGTGAGAAGAAGGATTTTAAACTTAATTCTAAACTCTATGGGAAGCCAATGAAGGGAGGCCAGAACCGGAGAGATATGATCTCTCTTTCTAGTACCTGTTAAAACTCTTGCTGCAGCATTTTGGATCAACTGAAGACTTTTTAGAGATGTTTTAGGACAGCCTGGTAATAACGAGTTGCAATAATCTAATCTAGAGCGAACAAAAGCGTGGATCAGTTTTTCAGCATCACTCTGAGACAAGATGCTCCTAATCTTGGCAATATTACGCAAATGATAGAAGGCAGTCTTAGAAACAAATTTAATATGTGAATTGAAAACAGATCTTGATCAAAAATAACTCCAAGGTTCCTCACAGAGCTATTAAGAGAAAGAGTAACTGCATCCAAACCAAAAGTTTGATTTGGAAAGGTATTTCTAAGGTTTTCTGGACCAACAAGAATGACTTCAGTCTTATCTGAATTTAATAGCAGGAAATTACAAGTCATCCAAGCTTTGATTTCCTTAAGACAGGCTTCTAACTTGGCTGATTGATTACTATCATCTGGCTTCATTGACAGGTATAATTGTGTGTCATCTGCATAACAATGAAAATGTATACAGTGCTTTCTAATAATGTTGCCTAACGGAAGCATATAAACTAAAAAGAGTAGGGCCTAGCACAGATCCCTGTGGAACTCCATGACTAAGCTTTGAGTTGAAAGAAAACTCATTATTGACATGAACAAACTGGAACCTATCAGATAAATAAGATCTAAACCACTGCAACAAAGTTCCATTAAGTCCAACATAGTGTTCTAATCTATCAAGTAGAATATTATGATCAATAGTATCAAAAGCTACACTAAGGTCTAAAAGGACAAGTACAGAAACAAGTCCATTATCTGATGCAATCAGGAGGTCATTAGTGACCTTCACTAAGGCTGTTTCAGTACTATGATGGATTCTAAACCCAGATTGAAACTCTTCAAATAAACCATTTCCCTGCAAGTGGTCAAATAATTGTGTAGCAAAAACTCTTTCTAAGATTTTTGAAATGAAAGGGAGATTAAGATAAGATAAGATAAGATAAGATAAGATAAGATAAGCCTTTATTAGTCCCACAACGGGGAAATTCCAGGATTGCAACAGCACAGGGATAGCAACACTCAGAGCAACACTCAGAAGGCAAGAAAAAAAAAAAAAACAAGCAAGCAAGAGCAGCTAATATACATATGTACATATTACTATAAAATATATATATACACACACACACACACACACAGACACACAGTGCAGAGCATTGTAGCTGGATGGAATAAATATATGAATATATGAACACACAGTGCAGAGCATTGTAGCTAGATGGAATAAATATGTAAATATATAAACACCCACAGTATGGAGCATTGCAGCTAGGTGGAATAAATATGCAAGTATATAAACACACACAGTGCGGAGCATTGTAGCTAGATGGAATAAATATATAGATATATAAATATAAACACACCCAGTGCTGAGCATTGTAGCTAGATGGAATAAATATATAGATATATAAATATAAACACACCCAGTGCTGAGCATTGTAGCTAGATGGAATAAATATATAGATATATAAATATAAACACACCCAGTGCAGAGCATTGTAGCTAGATGGAATAAATATGTAAATATATAAACACACACAGTGCAGAGCATTGTTGCTAGGTGGGATGAAACAGCATAACCGTCTATTTAGTTATCCTACATGGTATGATTATGTGCCCATACATATTCTCACCCTCCATAGCGACCGGTATGTTCCTAGTTGTATGCCGGAGAGGACCATTGTGTAAGTCTATTGCATCTTTTGCATTCAAAAAAAAACAAAAAAAACAAAAAAAAACTATTAGTTTGTTACGTCTTTTTGCTATCTCTGCGAGCAGCCCTGCTTAGGTTGTACAGTCTGACAGCCGTTGGTAGGAAGGACCTACGAAACCTCTCGGTTGTGCACCTGGGATGATGTAGTCTGCTGCTAAATGAGCTCCTCAGTGCATCCAGTATGTCCTGCATAGGGTGGAACTCGGACTCCAGCAGAGATGACAGTTTAGCCACCGTCCTTCTCTCTCCTATCTCCTCCATCGGATCAAGGCGTTGCCCCAGGACAGAGCTAGCTTTCTTAATCAGTTTGTTCAGTCTCTTCCTATCGGCTGCAGTAATGCCACTGCCCCAGCAGACCACTCCAAAAGTGATGGCTGATGCCACCACCGTGTCATAGAATGACTTCAGCAGTGCCCCTTGTACACCAAAAGACCTGAGTCTCCTCAGCAGGAACAGCCTGCGCTGTCCCTTCTTGTAGAGTGCGTCAGTATTGTGTGACCAGTCTAGTTTATTGTTCAGATGAATACCCAGGTACTTGTAGGATGTCACCATCTCGATGTCTGTTCCCTGTATATTTACTGGTGCTGTGAGGGGCTGCCCATGCCTGCGGCAGTCCACCACCAGCTCCTTAGTTTTCCTCGCGTTGATCTGGAGGCAGTTCCGATGGCACCAGTCCACAAAGTCCTGGATAAGCCCTCTGTACTCAGCTTCATCTCCGCTGGAGATGAGACCAACGATCGCAGAGTCATCAGAGAACTTCTGTAGATGGCAATGTGTTGTGTTAGAGATTGGTATTAGAGATTGGTCTATAGTTAGCTAAAGCTCCTGGATCCAGCGTTGGCTTTTTGAGTAAGGGTTTAATTACAGCTGTTTTAAAGGCCTGTGGTACATGGCCTAATATTAATGAAGAATTGATTATATGAAGAATAAAGCTACCAATAAATGGGAAGACTTCTTTAAATAACCTGGTAGGAATAGGGTCTAAAAGACAAGTTGAAGGCTTGGATGAGGAAACTATTTTGTCTAACTTTAAAAGGTCAATTGGAGTAAACTGATCCAAACAGATGTCAAGTGAAGGAGTTGTAGTAGTTAGTGTGTTTAAGTTAACGGTGGGAAGAATCTGACTTATTTTATCTCTGATAGATGAAATTTTATTATTGAAAAAGTTCATAAAGTCCTGACTAGTAAGCTCTAAGGGAATGCTAGGATTGACAGAGTCCTGACTCTTTGTCAACCTTGCTACAGTGCTGAAAAGAAACCTGGGATTATTCTTATTCTCTTTTATTAATGCAGAATAATAACTTGTTCTAGCTTTTCTAAGAGATTTTTTATAAATTAAAAGATGTTTTCTCCAAGCTAAATAGATTTAATCTAAATTAGTGGAGCGCCATTTTCTTTCTAATTGACGAGTGTTCTGTTTTAAGCTACGAGTTTCTGTGTTGAACCAAGGAGTAAGAAATCTCTGATTCGACTTTTTCTTTTTTAAAGGGGCCACCATGTCTAGAGTCTGATGCAGAGAAGCTGTAACACTATCTACCATGTTATCAATTACAGAAGGAGCAAGCTGTCTATAGCTTATTTCCGTTGTGTTGACACATGGCATAGAGGAAACAATTTGCATAAATTTGGTTACAACATCATCTGAGAGGCATCTACTGTGAGTAATATTTTTCCTTAGGAGCCAACTAGTCAGAAATAGTAAAATCAAAGGTTAACAGACAATGGTCTTGACAGTACAGGGTTATGAGGAGACACTACCAGACTTTCTATTTCTATGCCATATGTCAGAACAAAGTCCAACGTGTGGTGGAGATAATGGGTAGAGTTTCTTCCTTTCTGAGAAAACCCTATCGAGTCTAATATTGAATTAAATGCCACATTAAGGCAATCACTATCTACATCTAAATGTATATTAAAGTCCCCTACTATAATTATTCTATCTGATTTCAGCACTAAATCAGCTAAGAATTCAGCAAATTTGGATAAAAACTCTGAGTCGGCTGATGGAGGACAATAAACTATGGAAAATAAAATTGGGTTTAACCTGAAATTGCTAAAATGCCCAATACTGAGGACCAGGCCCTCAAAGGAATTATAACGTGTTTTTTGCTTTACATTAACTAGTAATTTGGAATGGTAAATTGTTGCTACTTCTCCTCCACGACCAGAACTTCTGGGATTTTGACAGTTTAAATAACCAGAGGGAGTTGATTCATTTAAACCAACATAATCCTCTTGCCCTAACAAAGTCTCTGTAAGGGATATTAAATCAATCTGATGATCAATTAACAGATCATGGACTAACAGAGACTTGGGAGTTAGAGACCTAATATTTAACAAACCACATTTAATTTTTAAATTATAAGGAGGAACAGAGGCCAAATCATTCAATTTAGAGGCTTCATGTTTGAGTTTTACCAGCTTTTTGTTTAATCACTTTGGGATGCTTATACATTATATTTTTATTTACTTTGGAGGGAGCAGACAATGATTCTCTGATGGGGAAGACAGGGGCTAAGTCAAGGTGTGGTGGATGAAGAGGAGCTGCAGAGAGGCGTGTAAGACTGCGACTCTGCTTCCTGGTCCCAACTCTGAGTTGTCAATGTTTTGGAAATTTGGATAAAAATGATGCCAGATTGTTAGATAAATGAGACACACCATCCAAAGTGTGATGGACACCGTCTCGTCTAATAAGACCAGGTTTTCCCCAAAATGAGCTCCAATTGTCAATGTAGCCCACGTTGTTTGCAGGACACCACACAGACAGCCAGCGGTTGAAGGATGACGAGCGGCTAAACATGTCATCACTGGACAGATTGGGGAGGGGCCCAGAGAATACTACAGAGGCAGACATTGTTTTGGCAAAGTCACACACTGATTCCATGTTAAGTTTTGTGACTTCCGACTGCCGGAGTCAGACGTCATTAATGCCGACATGGATAACAATTGTGGAGTATTTACAGTTACTTTTAGCCAGCATTTTCAAATTTGACTCGATGTCGCCTGCTCTGGCCCCAGGAATGCATTTGACTATGGCCGCTGGAGTCTCTCGGTTCACATTTCTGACTACAGAGTCGCTAATGATCAGTTTTTTCCTCAGCGGGTGTGTCGCTGAGCAGGGAAAAACAATTAGAAACATGAACAGGTTGGTAGTTAACCGGGGCCTTGCAGCTAGGCTTCCTTCTCACCGTCACCCACCCAGTCTCCTCGCTGCTGAGGAGGACCGGAGGACCGCTAACAGGGCCTATGCTAGGGAGCTCCGCTGCAGCTAGGGGACGTCCATCAAGACCGGCGCAGACGGTGTTTCAATGCAGCGGAGCCGGGATTCCAAATCAGACATCCTCGCCTCAAGCACCTCAAAAAGACAACATTTATTACATTTACCGTTATCACTAAAAGAGGCAGAGGTGTAGCTAAACATGTGACAGAGAGAGCACACCAGAGGAGGAGAGGAAGGAGAGCTAGTAGCCATAGCTAGTGGCTAACCCGAAGCTAACAAAAACACCGATGAAAGGTGAACAGAAGGCTAAAGAGGGTGATTAGATGACATTGAGTGCACACGCAGGTGCAAGAGGCTTGATAAACAGAAGTGAGAGTTAACAGTACCACAGGAAGGTCCCATCAGGAAATGGGTGAGACGATCATAGGACATCATAGGACGGCCTAATCTCTGTGTGTCTGTCTGTCACAATCATAGGACATCATAGGACGGCATACAATGTCTGCCTGATGTCCTATGATGTTCCTATGATGTCAGTGTTCATAAGACCGCACATATACCAAACTCTATATGACGTCAGATAAACCGTAAGCCTGCTGTTCCTATGATCTCAGAATGATGTCTATATGATGTCATACAGAGCGCAGGACTCGCTAAAAGACATAGACATAGACACAGGTAAGCAACATAACACAGTACAGTAACAAGCAGGAGAAGAAGTAACAAGCAGGGGCAAACAGAGACAGCAGGGCATGGTTACAGAAAACGGCATGGCCGGGGCTGCACAGATAATCACACACAGGGAACCAGAGGGCAGACAAGACTAAGGCAGTAATGACGATGATGATGATAATAATATGGGCTGGGACCCATGCCCTGGAGACAAGGAATATCATCACTCTATATTATATAATTCAAGAAATCTCCATCTGTCACGATGTTATGGGGAGACAAGACCAAGGCAATCACTCTATAAATTCAAGAAATCTCTGTGTCTGTCTGTGTGTCTGTCACGTTTATAGGACATCATAGGACTGTCTGCCTCGGGCATCATAGGATGTCCTATGATGATCCTATGATCTCAGGGCATCATAGGACTCGCGATGCCATCATAAAGTTATGATGTCTATATGACAGCACATAGGCAGAGAGCACATCATAGGACGGCCTATGATGTCTGCAGGCCATCCTATGATGCATCATAGGCCGTCCTATGATCTCAGGCATCATAGGACTCGCGATGCCATCATAAAGATATTTGCGATGCCATCATAAAGATATGGCGTCTATATGACAGCACATAGTCAGATAGGCATCATAGGACTGTCTATATGATGGCACATAGAGAGATTGGCATCATAGGACTCGCGATGCTGTCATATGATGTCTATTTGACGGCACATAGACAGAGCACATCATAGGATGGCCTATGATGTCTGCATGATGTCCTATGATGCATGATGTCCTACGATGACCCTAAAAGATATGCTGTCTATTTGACGTCATATAGACATAGCACATCATGCAACGCCCTATGACGTCTGCATGATTTCCTATGATGATTCGATGATATCAGGCAACATAGGACTCGCAATGCCGTCATATAGACAAATGTGTCTCTATGATGTCATATGGCTCAAAATTGGCAAGGTGAATAAGTCACAGGGCCAGTCTTTACAGCGCGTCAGTTTTCTGCACAACAGATTTCTGCAGCCATGGCCAATTCTACGTTGCTGTAAGCAGAGTTTCCAGATCAAGCAGTCTTCGTACTGTTGCTCAAGATGAAGAAACTAAGCAAAAGCGTCACTTTCTCACCAACGTCGTTTTTAAAGAGGTGCTGACACAGTAAAAATGTGTAACCTTGAAGAATGCCAGTCTACACTACAAATGTGAAAAATGCCAAGCAAAGCGCTGATTTTCTCCAGGTGCTCCGGTTACTTGGTTTCTATGGGCATGCAAGGGCCTTCCTGAACAGGGTCGAAAGCCACTTTTTGCTCAGATCTATTTTCATGATCCTGCCCATGAACTGGAAATACGATGCTCCTATCCCTCAACCAGTGGTCTGAACAAAGAAAAAGACCCACCAGATGGAGAGCAATAGAATGAGAACTGCTGCACGTCAGAAAAGATGCCGAGAACATGAAACACCTCAGGTTCCAGCAGTACGCCGCAGGCATGAATGTGAACAACACAGCCGTCTGAGACAGGAGGAGACCCTTCAGCAAGGGCATGCAGAAATACTTGCTTATACTTGGTTTCTACGGGCATGGACGGGTATGCACCGGTATGTACTAGTAATGAGAATGATGAGAACGAGAATGAGAATGACGATAACAATAATAATATTGTTGATGCACTTAAACGAAGAGGAAGACCAATGAAGAAATAAGTACGCAAGACAGAATCATTCTATGAATTCAAAAAATCTCTGGGTGTGTCTCTCTGTGTGTCACGGTCATAGGACATCATAGGACGGCCTATGATGTCTGAGACTGGCTCCCATGATGATCCTTCACTTTATAAATTCAAGAAATCTCTTGTCAGTTTGTGTATAAACCTGGAAACCTTACTCATCACCCAGTTAACAATAGGACACACCCATTTGAAGCAGTACATCATGTCTGTGTCACGATCATAGCACATCATAGGACGGCCTATGATGACTGCATGATGTCCTATGATGATCCTAAGATATCAGGCAACATAGGACTCGCGATGCATATCATATAGACAATAGTATTGGCTACCTATGATGTAGGCATGATGTCCTATGATGCCTGCCTTCATGTCTTTATGATGTCATATAGACCATCACGCCCCCAAGAAGAGATACTCATCACCCAATTACTTCTTCTTCTTCTTCTTCTAGATTTTATTGGCGGTTGGCAACCAGCTTACAGGTGCATTACCGCCACATACTTCACTCTATATCATCACTGTATATCTTTGTATCAGGAGTTCTTATAAGCCTTATAAGAAGTGTTCCTCCATGGAATGAGTTTGAGGTGTCAAACTCATTCCATGGAGTGCCAAGACCCAGCATGTTTTGCTTCTACTCAGTGTCTTCAGCAGGTGTTTTCACTGATCAGCAATCAGTGGGAAGAAATTCAGTGAACTCACCTGCTGAAGACACTGGGTGGAGGTAAAACTTTACCTCCTTATAATATAAGGAGTTCTGAACAACTCTTTATGTGTGAAAAAATTATCCATCCTTGGACTGGACGTGTCCTGCCACCAAGTACCAATAGGACACAGCACTTTAAACCGAATGGGAGTTGCCAGAAACAGGAAAGAATAGATACTCACCACCCGATTAAGAATAGGACACACTAATTTAAACCAGGATCAAATGCAGGCATCATAGGACTCGCTATGCCATCATCAAAGATCATAGGACAGAGGACATCTTCAAAGATCAAACACAGGCATGACTCACGATAATAGGACTCCCTATGACATCATCAGAGATCAAAGGCATGCATCACTGAATGAGTGCTGACATGCTTGCTTACACCCTTGCTTACATTTTCTTTCTACGGGCATGCAGAAATACTTGTTTATACTTGGTTTCTATGTGCATGCACGGGTATGTACTGGCATGCATGGGTATGTACTAGTTGGCAGAAATTCATAATCAGAAATCCATTTAACTGAAATCCTCTGGATCACAACTTGATTACTTCCAGTTTGACTCCAAAATCAATACAAGATGCAGTTAAACAATCTATTCAAAGCTCATTTACAAACACTGGACTATGGAGAATGCAATTACCATGCATGACCATCACCAGGAATTGTGTGGAGATGAGGGGAGCCATCAGTGGCTCTATAATTGCACAACTGAATTGTCCTAATTGCAAATCTGTTTATCACTGTCTCTTCTGTCAGGTTGTCCTCATAGCCCCATTTTCTCTCTAATTCAATCAGTGCTTTATGCATTAATTGTTAACAAATTAGAGTTTTCTTTTGGGCAATAAGATTATTCCAGGTTGTCAGTTCCTAAATCTGCCTCACAATGGATTAAACACTTGAGACTGCAGTCATTTCTCAGGACCACAGAGGGATTCCGGGTCTACTCATTTCTTCTGTCAGGTTTGTTTTGTTAGGAAGGAACATCTTGTTCATCTTTGTAGATGGTGTAGATTTCACTAATCAGCCAAGCTGAGCAAAATGTCAGCTGCTACGCAAATCCAGCTTCACATTTCTAGGGGCCTATTTTGACGGTTCTCAGCAGACTTTTCCCCCAGACTTCCCGCCTTACGCCAGCATTTTTAGTTTTTCTCAGCACATTGTCTGTTTTTTACGCTTTGCATTACACTAATTACCAGTAGACAGTACGCTCACTCTGCGCTGGGAGGAGAAGAGTCATTTAAAAGAAGTGTGGCAGCGTGCAATCTCATGTGCATCAGTATTATGGTGCATGTGATGACAATGCACTTTTGATCAGGAATGACGGAGAATTCTTGGTTAACGCAACCCCAGACTGGCACATACAAATGGGGAAAATGAGGGAAATAATATATTTAAAGGCTTCATTGATGGAAATTTTGGTTGTTGTAGGTTTTAACCTCCTGAAATGCATTGATTGGTTATATGATTATCAAAAAAGCATTAAAAAATCCACAACCTTTATATTGATTGTGTCTCTGAGGAGCCATTTTAACTCTCCTGGGTTTGTTCCTCTACAACAAAAGATAAGCCCAGCCTTGATATGTGTCACTGCTCTGTTATTAGCCAGCCTAGCTGTCTGTCTGCAAACATGCAGACATTAGCTTCAAAGCTAACAGTACTACTAGGGAGTTAGCTTACCAAGTGTGGGTTGTATTATTATTTTCTTTAGTTTTCAATCACCCTAGTAGAATCCCTGTTTCCATCTGGTTCACTAATCCAGTCAATAATATGTCTCCCATCAGTCAGTCTTATTATGTTATGTTTTTGCACTGATGCTACATCAAACTGCTAGTATTGGCTTGGCTAGGCGGTCAGAGTTAGTCAGTCTAGCTGCATTTGAGCTCAGTGGGGAGAGGCTGACAGACAGCGTGGCATTAGCTTCACTGTTGATCCAGCCAGTGTTACTATTTTCTATAAATTCTATTCACCCCCCACTGGAATCCTTGTTCATCTACCAACACTTGATCATATACGTTGTTGTTCAATATTATTCTAACCTAGTTATAGTTTATTTTCTGAAACTGAGACCCAAGGTGGCTTGGTGAAGCTAGCAGTGTAGCCACTCATGAATGTTTCTGTGCTTATTGTAGTCCAGGGACCGGTCATATCATATCCTAGGTATACGAGCTCAGAGCTAACCAGCTAAGGTTAAAGCGTACCTGTGGTGGTCGTCTAAACGCATTCAACTTGAAAACAGTAGGCAAAGTATTCGTTATTTGGTTAAATAATTATTGCCAGCCATATACCACCAGAGAAATATGCAAATACGACCGCAGGCATGGCCAGCCAATGAAAACTCTGCGCGCAGTCATGACACGTGCGGCTGTGACGTCACTACGTTGCCACTGAAAAGTCAATACTCCGCCTGTATGAGCGACTAGGGTGCTTTTGTCAGTGTTTTTATACTATTATGGCTGAATTGTCGGACTCTGAGGAAGAATTCGTCCAACATGGCTACAGGTTTGAGCCAGAAAGGTCTTCTGAGGGTGAAAGTGACGAAGTGGTCCTCACACACAACACAATTTCGTCTGAAAGGAAACGTCTGCCCTGTTCCGAGATTGCGCAATCACTTTTCCACTACGATCTTCTGACAAGGTGAGCTGGGTTTGGGTACACAAAAGAAGTGTTTATCTTTGTTTTTTCACTTATTATTGAGACATCCAAAGGCTTTACATTCCACCATGTTGCGATATCCATATCGCATTGTATGTTTTTGTTGTTTCAAGAGCGCCGAGTGTCTGCTGCTCTGTATATAGTTTTAGCGGCGAGGGAAGAGCCCAGCGCCGAATCATCGGCCGTCTGGCGGCCGTTACGAGCTCAGATCAGACGAGACGACCCGCTGAATTTAAGCATTTATTTATTTATTTTCTACTCGTTTTAGTTCTGCATTTAATATGAACCCTGAGTTTGAAATAAACGCTTGAATTTGAATTTGAATATCCTGAAAGCCACTGCTCATCCGGGCACTCCAGGCTCAGCCAATATTGATCCAGATCGCGGTAGCCACGACACTACGTCACAGGAAGCGTCCTGGCAGGCCATGTAGCTGCCAGTATGGCTGCTCGCATGTTTTGCTGACATAGCTGAAGCAGCACATCAGCAATGGATTTATATCACATTGCTTTGAACTTGAACTTAAACTTGAACTAGAACGTGAGACAGGGGCTCAATATAATATCTTTTTTTTCACGACCACCACAGGTACGCTTTAACAGTAGTGATGCAAGAGGCAGGTTGATGTTTAGACATTTAAAGAGAAATACACCGAAATGAGCTCTTCTGAAGAAGGCTGCAAAGATGAATCGCAGTTTTGCTGCAATAATTAAATAATTACAGAAAATTTAGCTAAAACATGTCACAAACATTTCATTAAGACCTGTCAACATGTTGGAAAAGTGCAGTGAATTACCCCTTTAACAGAAGAATGTTTTCTTATCACTCATGTAGACAGGGCTGTTTAAACTTATAACGCAGCACTTCCATCATAGTTTTAAAATCTGATTACAGTTGTGTGGCTCCACACAGATTGTGAGGACCAGTAGTTGCTCAAAGCAGCTCCAGACCCCTGGTCTAGAATGTTTGGGGGTTCGCATGTGTGGTGCTGACTCTGATTAGATGGCCAGGTGTTACGAGGCTGCAGGATACAGGAAGGATAGCAGCTGTATGTCCTGGGTTCACACTTCCTTGTCCACATTTGTGTGCTGTCCTACATCCTGATATGCATCCTCAGACGCTGCTCCTTCCTGTCCTACCCAAAGCAGGAAGTGGATGTTGCTTGTTCTTTTTCTTTCTTTCTTTCTTTCTTGTAACAATTCTAGTCTTGCTGGATCAAGTAAATAAATGAATCATAACCTAATGTTGCTTATTACTATTAACTTATAAGTTATGCTTGTGAAATGATTGTAATAAAAAAGTCACACTGTATCATTAATATAGCACTGATGTGATGTTTTTATTTTATTTTTTTTTGTGTGTACTTTATTGATCCCCAGAGGGAAATTCAGGGCATCCACAGTGTGGCGCTATCCCTTTACCATTCACACACACATTCACACCTAGGGCCACTTTAGAGTCTAGCCTGCACATTTTTGGCCTGTGGGAGGAAACCGGAGTACCCAGGGTAAATCCACGCAGACACGTGGAGAACATGCAAACTCCACACACAAGGGTCACAGTGGTGCCACTGCACCACCAAGCTGACCCTTGACTGCACACTGGGTTTATGGCTGAATAATGGCAGTGCTATATTCATGATACCACACTCCCTTTCATTTAAAGGTCCCATTTACTGCAGTTTTTCCACATATTGACAGTTCCAACATGTCTTAAGGAAATGTTTGTGGCATACTTTGTTAACTCTAATGATGACAGGACTCGCTGCTAACCTCAAGGACATCAGCGACACCAGGAAGACTGCCATCATCAATAATGAGTTGAAGAGACTGGAAGTGGATATCGCCACTCTCCAGGAAACACGGTTGGCTGACGCAGGCACACTGAGAGAGAAGGACTACACGTTCTACTGGCAGGGAAAGGGCAGCGACGAACACAGGGAACACGGAGTGGGCTTCGCAGTGAAGAACACCTTGCTGAAGATGGTGGAACCAGGCAGCAATGGCTCTGCACGACTCCTCACCCTCCGCCTTAACACCACTCAAGGCCCAGTCACCCTCGTCAGTGTGTATGCCCCAACACTGACAGCCACACCAGAGGCAAAAGACGAGTTCTACGAGAATCTCGCAACAACTGTCAGGATCATCTCCAACTCTGAACAACTCATTCTCCTTGGAGACTTCAATGCCAGAGTGGGTGCTGACCACGACTCCTGGCCCTCCTGTCTTGGACCATTTGGTGTGGGCAGAATGAATGACAACGGACAGCGGCTGCTCGAGTTCTGCACATATCACGATCTGTGCATCACAAACTCGTTCTTCAAGACCAAGCCCCAATACAAGGTTTCCTGGCGACATCCGCGCTCAAAGCACTGGCACCAGCTGGACTTGATCCTGACCAGGCGCACCTCACTGAAGAACGTGCTAATCACCCATTCGTTCCAGAGTGCAGATTGCGACACAGACCATTCATTGGTGTGTTGCAAGGTCAAGCTGCAGCTGAAGAAATTCCATCATGCTAGACAGCCTGGAAAGGCACGGATTGACACCAGCAAGATGGCCCAACCAGAACTTGTTGAGCAGTTTGCCTCCACCTTTGAGAAGGAACTTGGTGTACCACAAGAAGGAGAATCTGCAAAGCAGAAGTGGGAAGAGCTGCGAAACACCATCCACCGCACAGCCTTGGCTACCTTTGGGAGGAACACCTCGAAGTCACAGGACTGGTTTGATGCCAAGTTGACCGAGATGACCCCCGTCATTGAAAACAAGCACTCAGCACTTGCTGAGTACAACAAGTACCCAAACGAGAAGAATCTCCAGATTTTCAGGGCTGCGAGAAGCAAAGTTCAGCAGACTGCTCGGCGCTGTGCCAACGAATACTGGACTCAGCTCAGCCAAGACATTCAAACCACTGCCATAACAGGGAACATCCGTGGTATGTACGGTGGCATCAAGAAAGCACTTGGTCCGGCTCAGAGCAAGACGGCCCCCCTCAAATCCTCCACTGGGGAGATGATCACAGAAAAGAACAAGCAGATGGAGAGATGGGTGGAACACTACTCCGACCTCTACTCCAGACAGAACACCGTGACACCGTCAGCCCTTGATGCCATCGACTGCCTGCCATTCATGGACGAACTTGACGCCGAGCCAACCATCGACGAACTCAGCAAAGCCATTGATAGCTTGGCTGCTGGCAAGGCACCCGGCAACGACGGCATACCCCCCGACCTGATCAAGCACTGCAAGACCGCCCTACTGCTGCCATTGCATGACGTCCTCTGCCAGTGCTGGAAGGAAGGTGCCATACCACAGGACATGAGGGACGCCAAGATCATCACCCTCTACAAAAACAAAGGGGAGAGAAGCGACTGCAACAACTACAGGGGCATCTCCCTCCTCAGCGTTGTTGGCAAAGTCTACGCACGAGTTGTTCTCATTCGTCTACAGAAGCTTGCCGAACGTGTCTACCCTGAGTCTCAGTGTGGCTTCCGCACTGAGCGATCAACGGTCGACATGATATTCTCCATCCGCCAACTCCAGGAGAAATGCAGAGAACAGAACATGCCCCTGTACATTGCCTTCATCGACCTCACCAAAGCGTTCGATCTGGTCAGCAGAGAGGGCCTTTTCAAGATCCTGCCAAAGATAGGATGCCCACCAAAGTTGCAAAGCCTCATTGAATCGTTTCACACCAACATGCAGGGGATAGTGCAGCATGACGGCAACGTCTCAGAGCCATTCAACATATGCAGCGGAGTGAAACAGGGCTGTGTACTTGCGCCAACCCTCTTTGGGATTTTCTTTGCTATGCTCCTGAGGCATGCCTTCAGCACAGCAACAAAGGGAATCTACCTGCACACAAGATCTGACGGCAGGCTTTTCAACCTCGCCCGCCTGAAAGCCAGAACCAAAGTACGCGAGGCTCTAATCAGAGACATGCTGTTTGCAGACGACGCTGCAGTTGCAACCCACACACAGCAGGAGCTTCAGATCCTGATGGACCGCTTCTCCCAGGCATGCAAGGACTTCGGGCTTACCATCAGCCTGAAGAAGACTAACGTCTTGGCGCAAGGCATGGAAGCACCACCAACCATCACCATTGACGACTACGAGCTGGAGGTCGTGAATCAGTTCACGTACCTGGGGTCCACGATCAGCAGCAACCTCTCCCTTGATACAGAGATCGACAAGAGGATTGGAAAATCAGCCTTCACACTCGCTCGCCTCACCACACGAGTGTGGGAGAATCCCAAACTCTCTGTCAAGACGAAGATGGCAGTGTACAACGCCTGCATCATCAGCACACTGCTCTATGGGAGTGAGACGTGGACAACATACGCCCGGCAGGAAAAGAACACTGAACTCCTTCCACTTGCGCTGCATTCGCCACATCCTGGACATATCCTGGCAGGACAAAGTGCCCAACACAGAAGTTCTGTCCCGCGCCGGCCTTCCCTCCATGTTCACTCTACTCAGGCAACGCAGGCTCCGCTGGCTAGGCCACGTTCACCGTATGGAGGATGGCAGAATCCCCAAAGACGTCCTCCACGGAGAACTGGCGACTGGCATTAGAGACGTTGGCCGCCCACAGCTGCGCTTTAGAGACGTCTGCAAGAGAGACATGAAGGCCCTGGAGATCAATACAGAGCGCTGGGAGGACCTTGCAACGGACCGCTCCAAAGGGAGAGACACCCTGACCAGACAGCTCAAGGCGGGTGAAGAGAGACTGACTGCTGCAGTAGATGAAAAAAGGACCCGCAGGAAGAACCGCCACAGACCCAGCAGCATGGAGACCACCCACAAGTGCGACCTGTGTGACAGGGACTGCCATTCGCGCATCGGCCTGTTCAGCCACAGGCGGTGCTGTTCCAGCAGAGTAGACGTTAAGGATTCTCTTCCGTGGTCATCATAGACCGACGGAGGCCGACAACTTTGTTAAAATTGCCATCAATTATTGAACAAGAAAAGCACTCATAGAGCCCATACCTCCGCCAAGGCTCCTTCCGTTTCTCATGGATCACCTCCAAAATGTAATGGGTTTGTGTGTAGGCCTATAGCCCACCTGTGGTGAAAATTGCATCAAAGTGTGTCCATCAGTTTTGGAGTATTGTTGCTAACACACTGTGAGAAGATAAGAGCCTTGGCTGAGGTTTGCACTCTCAGATCATCACCAAAATATAATGGGTTCCTCTGTAGCCCCAGAACCACCTCTGGTGAAAATTTCATCCAAATCCATCCAGTAGTTTTTGTGTAATCCTGCTGCACAAATACAAACAAAGCCCTTGGTGGAGGTATTCACTCTCAGATCATCACCAAAATCTAATCATCTATTCCCCGTGCCATTACACATCTTTCCTGAAAATTTCATCAAAATCCGTTCATACCTTTTTGAGTTATGTTGATAGACAAACAGACAAACGCTGGTAAAAACAGAACCTCCTTGGCGGAGGTAATAAGCCAGAGTGACATGAGCTATATTATCAGCTGTGGATTAGTCAACCAGCTGGAAACAAGGATATCTGTCAGGATGAAATTAACATAAACCACATTTGGTAAGCTAACTCCTTAGTAGTAGCTCTGTAAGCTTGACTGCACTGTGTTCCTGCAGCATCAGGCTGGCCAGTTATAGAGCAGTGGGTAGGTGTCAAGGCTAGAGTTACGTCGGCACTTCAGACAACACTGACGTAAAGAGAAGGGAGTCTGCTGGTAGTCACATGACCAACTAGAAAAGCACTCGGAGAGCGCAGACCTCCGCCAAGCGCCACAGTTCCCCCCATACAGTGTTTGTGTGTACGTTTTCAGATTCCTTGACCATGAAAACATATGACTAGCAATTGGATTCACAATGATAGGATTAGTGGTTCAGTAATTATTGACGAAAATGGCATTTTCCGTAATGGCGGTTTTCTTGTGGACGGTGATCCGGATCACCACCAAAATGTAATCATCTGTAGGATACCCATTTCTGACAATCTGTGAAAATTTCTTGAAAATCCGTCCATAACTTTTTGAGTTATCTTGCTAACAAACAAACAAACAAACAGACAGACAAGCCAACGCCGATGATCACATAACCTCCTTGGCTGAGGTAACAAATGCATTTCAAAATGTCAGAACCTACAAAAGCACATTTTTTTAGTCCATGATATTGCTTAATTGCTAGGCAACAAGGAAAGCATCTAAGAATATCCTATTTTGGGAGCTGGACCATGCAGAGGTGACTTGAACGCCTGTAACACACCACTTTTTCAGAAATTCCAATCACTTCCATTCAACTAGAGCAACACACTGCATCCTTCCTATCATTTTACAGGAAAAAGGGAGAAAAGGGCAGAAAATGAGCTCTATGAAAGGTATTAAATTCCATAATAGATCCTCTTCCCACCACAGTGGTGGTATGTGCTGGGGGAAGCACATATAAATCAATACAACAAAGTGGGTTGTATGAGGAAGAGAGGCAGCAGGCTGAAATATTAACCAAGTGCCACAGGTACACAGGCCAAAGCCTATGAAATACAGAATCCATTATGGGCAGGGCTGGGGTTGTCTGTGGAATTGGATTCAGTAACAGGAGGGGGTGGCTGGGCTGCTGGTGCCAATTCAGCCGTTTTATTGAGAACTCACTGCATGGTAAAATTGAGAAGCCATTGCTATTGATCAGCGAGCAGACTGAGAGGAGAGCCCAGGCTTCCAAAAACAGATGGTGATTGCTGCTGCTGTTTTTCCCAGCTGCCCCCAGCCGTCGTCACACACCTTTATTGTTTATGTCGCTCCTTTATAGCACCTCCTTCCTGTCTTTGACTGCATCTGTTGCTCTTCACATTTTTGGACTTCCTAATTTACATCTTTCTCTCCCCCCTCAGAGTCCTTTTTGTGCATGTCTGCATATTGCATATAGTGGTTTCCTCCCACATGCCAAAAACATGCAAGTTAGGTTAACTGGCATCAAACTGGGGATTCTAAATTGTCCTCAGGTCTGACTGTGAGAGTGAATGGTTGTCTGTCTCTGTGTTGGCCCTGTGATGGACTGGCGATCTGTCCAGGGTGGACCCTGCCTCTCGCCCAAAGATGCTGGGATAGGCTCCAGCCCCCACCCCCCCACCCCACCCCGCCGACCCGAAAAGGATGAAGCGGAAGAAGATGAATGAATGAATGCATATAGCGTCACGCTGGATGAAAAACAGATTTCTCAGAAGTTACTAGAATGAAATCTGAGCTCTCACTCTGACAATATTGGGAGTTGTCAACTTTTATTTCCTGTTAAATGTACAGTTTTCTCACATATTTGTAACTTTTTTGTAAACTTGAGATTTTGTGTTATACAGTGGTGGGGGGGGGGCAGCTGAAAAGTTGATAGTGGTCAAATTTCACCAAATGTGGTTTATTTTTCAACATAGTCTCCCTTCGGTCCACATTTCTTCCATCAGTGTTGCAGCGCTTGGATCCCTGCAGGTGAAAAATAAACCACAACTGGTCAAATCTGACCACTATGAGCTTTTCAACGCCCTTCAAATATTCAGCCATTGTAAATTATTAAGTTTATGACACAGTTTCTGAAGTACTTTGAAGTTACTGTTTGATCCCAGGACCAGCAGGATCAGATCTGGGTGGGACAGATAACATAACAGTGTTTGCCCCACCCTCCTTAACCCCACTGTGGTGCCCTTGAGCAAGGCCCTTAACCCCAACTGCTCCAGTGGAGCTGCTCAGTGGTTGTACTGGGCAGCTTACAGGTGTGAATGTGTAACTGTGTGAGCGTGAACAGGGTGTCCTTTGAAAAGAGAGGTTCCCTCTCAATTGACCTTCCCTGTATAAATTAAGGTTAAATAAAAATTAAATTAATAAACTGTACATACCAATAAGTACTGGTGTAAATGATGTAACATATATAAGATGTACGTAACTCGTAACAATCCCTCGGCCTCATGCAAGAACATGTTAGTATTACTATGTGTAAATGCCACGTACTTTGTTATTAAAGCTGCAATCACAAAGATTCTTATTTTAATTTATTTTTATTTAGAATATAATAGAATACAATAGAATAGAATAGGTTTTATTGTTATTGTACAGTTGTACAGCACAACAAAATTGTGGGTGCCCCACCAGGCTACTGCACAATAAAGAGAGAAGGATTTGATAAAACACAGCTATAGAATACACGATTAAACAGACGTCAGAACTAGAAATAAAAATAGCCCAACAGGTATATACACGGTTATGGTAGTGGCTTCACAGACGGAACTATATACATAAGAGTGCAGAGTGCAGAACACACAATTGAATAAAATGGCCCAAGAATTATGGAAAATATACACAAGAAGAAAACCCTACAAACCGAGTAGAGTCGAGGCAAGTAGGGCTGAGTAGGTGCTAGTGGAAAAGGGCCATTAGTTACCATATAGAATACCTATAGTTGAGAAGCCAGTTTTTCAGCTTCAGTGTTGAATAATATCGGGGGACATCTCATGGCTCAATACATACAGCGGGGAAAGTAAGTATTGAACACGTCAACATTTTTCTCATTAAACATATTTCTGATGGAGCTATTGACCTGAGATTTTCACCAGATATCAGTAACAACCCAAGTAATCCATACATACAAATAAGCCATCATTCAGAAGTGGAAAAAACATCATTTTACCATAAACTGGCCACGACCAGGAGCTCCTCACAAGATTTCTGACAGAGGAGTCAGAAGAATTATCAGAAGCATTATCCAAGAGCCAAGACCACTGGTGGAGAGCGCCAGAAAGACCTGGAGTTAGCAGGTACTGCTGTTTCATAGAAAACAATAAGTAATGCACTCAACTGACATGGGCTCTATGCCCGCTCACCTCACAAGACTCCATTGCTGAAGAAAAAGCATGCTGAAGCTCGTTTAAAGTTTGCTGCACAACATTTGGGCAAGCCAGTAAAATACTGGGAGAAAATAGTCTGGTCAAATGAGACCAAAATTGAAGTTTCTGGATGCCACAACACACAGCATGTTTGGAGAAGAAATGGCACTGCACATCAGCCCAAAAACACCATACTAACAGTGAAGTTTGGAGGTGGGAGCATCATGGTGGGGGGGGTGTTTTCAGTGCATGGTACAGGCAGACTTCATATAATTGAAGGAAAGATGAATGGACAAATGTACAGAGACATCCTTGATAAGAACCTGTTGCCATCTGTCAAGATGCTGAAGATGAAACGAGGGTGGACATTTCAGCAAGATAATGATCCCAAACTCACAACCAAGGAAACTCAACTGGCTCCAGAGAAGAAAAGTAAAGCTGCTAGAATGGCCCAGACAGTCACCTGACCTGAATCCAACTGAAAATCTATGGAATGAACTGAAGCTCAGAGTTCATAGAAGACACTCATGGAACCCTCAAGATTTGAAGACTGTTTGTGTGGAAGAATGGGCTAAAATCCCTCCTGAGCAATGCCTGTGCCTAGTTTCTCCATACAGGAGGTGTCTGGAAGCTGTTATTACCAACAAAGGCTTTTCTTCTAAATATTTAATGAATTTCACCAAGCATGTTCAATACTTTTTCGCTGTTTCATTCCACTTTATTAAATGGAACAGGTTTTGTGAACACAGTTGCCTTGATTTCTTTTTATGTATAGTTTACTTGGGTTGTTACTGATATCTGGTGAAAATCTCAGGTCAATGGCTCCATCAGAAATATGTTTAATGAGAAAAATGTTGATGTGTTCAATACTTATTTTCCCTGCTGTATATGGTTTAATACATAAATTATCTTACTGACACAGATAGCAAAGCATAGGACATCCTTTAATTGACACCCACAGATGTGAAGACAGACTCCAGTTCGTATTCCTCTCTATTACTTTCATGTACTATCACGGCTCTCCTCCCTTGCATTCTATCTCTCTTCAGCAAAAGGAGCTGCCCCAGTAGTGAGAAATCTCCATCACAGCTCTTCTGAGAGCAGCTGAATGTAGGAGTTAGTCTCCGAAAGTCACAAAGGAGAAAAAAGAGCGGGTTAGGAATGAAATGAAACGAGATGGGATTGCAGTGGTCTTGTTCTCAGGAGGGTGATTGTAGGGTGATGGTGTTGTTGCTGAGGTCAGGCAGAAACACTCATCCCCGGGATTTACAGCCACACTACAGTATACAGCAGGATTTGTGGCTACGCTCCCCAAATCCATTTTCTCCTCTGTGTCTGTGAGCCTGCTTTAACTCACTGTAATAAATACAGGGCAGGGATGTGGGGAGATAGGGGGCTGCACCCTGGAGCTGAATGTGCCACTCTTTTGACTGTATCCACGCTACTACTACCACTACTACTACTACTACTACCACTACTACTACCACTACTACTACTACCACTACTACTGCCACTACTACTACCACTACTACTACTACTACCACTACTACTACTACTACTACTACTACTACCACTACTACTACCACTACTACTACTATCACTACTACCACTACTACTACTACTACCACTACTACTACTACTACTACTATTACCACTACTACTACCACTACTACTACTACTACTATTACCACTACTACTACCACTACTACTACTACTACTACTACTACTACCACTACTACTACTACTACTACACCCAACAATAATAATAATAATAATGACAAAAATGAGCATTGTTGTTATTGTCCATTGTCATTTTATAATGCAAGAAAAAAGTTGCTGCTTTACAACAGCTATTCTGAAATGTATGAACAAAAAGTCAAAAATTAGATGAAAAAATCTCACAAATACAAGAGAAAATCTTTGCAAATTTTGGACAAAAAATGTAACCTGTGAAGTGATTTCCAGTTGGTTGCAGTCTGGAACTTCACTGCTGTCGGCAGTTTTTCCAGCCTGTTCCTTCAGGTCTATAAGCTGACATGTTTGTTAAGAAGCAGAGCAGTTTTCTTTTCTCACTCATAACACAAAGTGAGGACGGCCTAATTGCACTCCTACAGCTGGACACAGTGATGGGTACGCCTGTATGGTGTGTGTACACGTGGGTGTCTTTTACATTTGCCCAGTATTCCAGGCATGGTGAGCAAGCCTCTAGAAAGTAACAGCTGTCAGATCTCCTACAGCAGTGGAAATTCCAGCATCAAAACCAAGTCCACGGTGTATGTACGCCTTGGTCTCAGAATGGCCCTGACCCTTTTGTAATCTCGTGTGGTCTTGACTACAACACTAATATCTACATAGTGTCTCCTAAACATTGCACGTAAGCCACTTCAGAAGCAAACTTTTGCAATACAACTGCAAATGTGATGCCTTCTGCCAGCCGACGAATGGACATTTTAAGTCACAGTAGCATTCATTCACAGGCTAATGAGGACTTGCAGGACATTCTGAACACTGGCCCAGCAATATGTATGATTTCCCTTGTTCACATGTGTGGCTCTGGCTTTGACTCAGACCTCTGTGGAGCAGTGGTTCCTAGTTCACATCAACTGCTGAGTGCTTTGTCAGCTTTTATATTTGCTACAGTGAGCCGTGTTCAGCAGGACAGCACAGGTCCAGGTGTGTGTGTGTGTGTGTGTGTGTGTGTGTGTGTGCGTGCGTGTGTGTGTACAGCCAATGGGCAATTTAATTCAGATTCAGTGGAAATGATAGTCAGGCAAATTGTTGTTTTTTTTTCCCCTCATGTTTTCACAAAGCTTCAGTTCTGTATTCAACAAGGTTGAGGCATTAAATTATATGTGCCAACAATAGCCATGCCCCCCTCCCCCATTCACCTACACAATTCAGCATTTTGCTGGTGCAGGGCTTCAGTGGACGCGGGGTGAAGACATGCTCAGAATACAACCCTGTGGAAGGCTACAAGCACAAAGAAAAGCATAGCAATACACAACAATACATGTGGAGAACATGTTATCAAATTTCCTTGTCTGTAAAGAAAAGGATGCTGCTAAGATATTTTCTAGTCTTGGTTAAGATATGCATGGGATGACAGCATGAAAACAATATAATGTCAAAGTGATAACTTGTAATGACTAATATCCAGAGGAATACCATTGGAATCTGCAGCTCACTTCAGCTTTTTCAGGTTCAGGTTCAGGTTCAGGTTACTTTATTTGTACCTGTAGGTAGATTTGTTTTGCAGTCTGGTGACATCCATATATACAAGCCACAAATTACATTCAACATAGACACAAACACAGGCACATATGAAGCTGACTATAAACATGATAAAAATACTCAAGGCTCCATCAATCAGGGTATAAAAAAACAAAGAGATGGGAGAAAAACCAGAGGTAAGAGAGAAGGGTCATATTAAAAAGATAAAGACTAATCAAAGAGGTTAAAAACTCAAAGGTCTAAAACCCAATAAAATATTTAGAACCCAAGTGACATCCTACAAAAATAAGTAAATATAAAATGGAGTTAATAAATATATAACTAAATTATGTGCAATATATTGTTACAGCTTGTTCAACTCTTTGACAGCAGCAGGAACAAAGCTGTTTTTGTAGCGCTGGGTTTTGCTTCTTGGGACAGCAAACCTCCATCTTGAGGGAAGAATTTTTTGAAATTTTTGAAGATTTGTTGTAAGCTGTGGGTGATGGGGCGTCCGTGGCTCAGGTGTGGATCATCTGCAGGGATTGTGAACCCATCCACAGCCCATTCACATGCCAACACGTCCTTGAGCATGACAGTAAACCTGCATTTGCGTTCGAGGACAGACAGCCAGTGCTTGTTACATTTGGTTTCCATGACATGGCCCATGGAGATATAACATGTCCACCCTCATCATTATGAAAACATAGTGATAATACAACCCCAGTTCCAAAAAGGTTGAGACACTGTTGAAAATCTAAATAAAAAGAGTGCAATGATTTCCAAATCTCATAAACCACTATTTTAATTACAATAGAATATTGAAAAGAACAAAGATTATAAGTGAGACATTTTATTGTTTCATTAAAAAAAATCATCTCATCTTGAAACATAACAGAAGAGGTAGGACGTCTGAAACAAAAGACTGGAAAAGTAAGTGGTACTAAAAAAACGCTTGAGAAACCTGTTGCAACTAATTTACTTAATGGGCAATGGAGCAGTGATATGACTAGGTACCACCAGAGCATCTGAGAGAAACAGTCTCTCAGAAGAAAAGATGGGCCAGCAAACAAATGTGCAGCCATTTCAGAATCATGTTCCTTAACATAAATTTGTGAAGATTTTAAATGGCCCATCACTTACAGCTGTGGTCCCCGTGTGTGTGTGTGTGTGTGTGTGGGGGGGGGGTTAAAATGAATGGAACATGTCAGCATAAAAACAAAGTATGTGATTTAAAAAACTCACCACCATTGGGAGCACTGAGGTTGTTTCTCTGCAAGGAGATGGTCCCATCTAGGGAGGGTTGCCTTCTGTGGCACGTTCATAAAAGGGTTGCAGACAGAGGCAATTCCAGAGTCTCTTGGAGCCCTAGGCAAAAATTCACGGGGAAGGTGTGTGTGTGGGGGGAGGGGGGGTTTCCAACCAGTGTTCTTCACCCTTATACAATATTATACAACAGGTAGTTCCGACCGAGCAATTTGACTGGACAACAGGAATTCCAGGAGTTACTATATTCTATGATAATTTTCACTCCAATGTTTCACTGGATATGTATCACTCCGCTTCAAAGGTGTTCTAGTAACCTTTAATTACTAACAGTAATTTACTGTCAAGCCTATAGACTTGGGAATTGCAATACTGTTAGATACATTAATTTCCACAGTGAGACGCTGTTTGAAAAGCAGCTACAGTCTCAGTGGTCTCTGATCCAGAAGTCCTGTGCTTTCAAACATCCAGCAACATATTTTATGTCTGTTTGAACAAAACAGACAGGCTAGAGTTGAATTTATTGACTTGATTAGAAATCCACAATATCTTTGTGGAGTGGTGGTGGCCTAGAGGTAGAGCATCCACCCCACAAATGGGAGGTCGGGGTTCAAGTCCTGGCCAGGTCATGCCAAAGACCATATAAAAGTGGAACTTCCTGCCATCCGTCTTGTTGCTCAGCAATAATGGAATGGGGGAGGGAAATGTGGGCAGCAGTGTCTCAGGAGGTAAAGTGGGGTCATCTAATAACCAGAGGGTTGTTGGTTCAAATCCTGCTCTCCCCAGCCATCCTGCTGTTGTGTCCCTGGGCAAGACACTTTGCCCACCTTACCTCCAGGGTCCATGACACTGGGTATGAATGTGTATAAATGTTTGGTAGTGGTCGGAGAGGCCATTGGCGTGGATTGGCAGCCACGCTTCAGTCAGTCTACCCCAGGGCAGCTGTGGACCCGAAAGATGGTGAACTATGCTTGGGCAGGGTGAAGCCAGAGGAAACTCTGGTGGAGGCCCGTAGCAGTCCTGATCTGCAAATCGGTCGTCAGACCTGGGTATAGGGGCGAAAGACTAATCGAGCCATCTGGTAACTTTTTTTGTATTCTACAGCAGTAGCTTACCACCACCACTGTCTGTCTGTGGAGTGAATGAATAATGGACTCACTGTAAAGGGCTTTGGGTATCTTGAAAGCTGCTATATAAAGGCAATCCATTATTTGTGGTGATGGACTCTGTTTTATCTGAAAATGCCAAGAAAAAGTGAGCGAAATGTACCAAAGCCAAATCACTAGGATGCTAACGATAAGAGGCTTTATTGTTATTGTGCCAAGTACAGCAAAACATATGTGGTAGCTCCTGCAATCAGCACAGCACGGCAATAAAAAAGAAAATAAAACAACTTTGCTATATACGTACATACACATTTTGTAGTGCAAAATTATGGCACATGTAAACAGGCATAAACTGTGCAAGTAGTGGAATGCAAAGATAGTAGCAGGTGGTGCCTTGAATATGTTCAGTATAAAAGTACAATTATTATTATGATGGTTATCATTGCACAGATGAGGGAGGGGCCTGAGACAGTTACTGTCTTATTGAGCTAGTTCTGTGGGGTGGGGGCAGGTGTGATGGAGGAAACAGCTCTGGGGAAGAAGCTGTTTCACAGTCTGCTGGTTTGCATGTTTAAAGTCCTGAGCCCTGAGGGGGGCAAACAGTCTGTGTCTTGGATGGGTGGGGTCTCTGACGATGCTTCAAGCATCAACAGCATTGATCTGGGCCCTTCTGCAGTACAGACTCAACAGGTGACCGGTATGTATTTAGGTGGTCAGCAGCAGCTACTGCCTATATTTAGAAGGGACAATTTTTTTCCTCAGCAGCGCAAAATAACTGGTTAAATAAACAAATCATAATATTTTGTCCAGTATAAGATAAGATAAGATAAGCCTTTGTTAGTCCCACACTGAGGAAATTCTAGGATTGCAGCAGCAAAGGGATAGCAGCACTCAGAGCAATATTTAATAAGATAATAGGATAAGAACTGGTTTGCCAAAGCAGTAAATGAATATATGTTTGTACACAGATATATACACAGAGCAGGAGCATTGCAGCTAGATGGAATAAACAGCATTACGGTTTGTTAAATTACCCTGCGGAATATGAATATGCACCCAGACAGTATATTTCACATTTGAATCAACAGTGTTGTTGCCACCCTCAATAATAATTGTCACGAGCTGAGCCGGCGTGGCTTTCCCCGGCTCGGTCTCGATCTCTCTGGGGGTCTTGGCTTTACTGGTTATGTGCATTTCTGTGTATTGTTGTACTGTACTCCATTTCCTCAGCCACTGTCTGACCGGCAGCTGTTAATCAGCATTGTGACCTACAGACTTTCTCTCAAGCTGCTGACAGCCTGTCGGTCCAGCCACGCCCCCTCGCTCTCCCTCTGACTCCATCAGCTGTTTCCAACCCTGGTAATCATTCTTCCCGCGCCTCACCCAGGTGTTCCCAATCTGTCACACCAGCGGCATTTGTTCATAAGCAGCTCTTTGATGGACAAATGCTGCTGGATCATTGTACGAGTCACACCGTCATTCTTCATCGTGTGACCATCAGTCACTGAAGGATCTAGCTTGATGTTAAATTGGAGGACCAGGACTGCTAGGCTGTGAGTACTGTAGCGTTTCTCTGTGCAGTTGTGTCGCTACGCTGTAGCGTTTCCTTGTGCGGCACAACTGCTACGCTTTTCCCCTGTGCAGCCTAGCATCACTAGTGAACTCTTTGTTAGCCTGAGCTGCCTAGCCATTTGTATGGTTTGCCCTGAACTGATGTCTAATAAATGTGTGTGGTCACCCTAGCACTTAAATCCTCATTCTTCCTTCTCTCCACCGTGTGCAATGGAAAGGCGCACGGGGGTTTATGACAAATAATTGTATTGTTGTCAAATATTGTATTGCTATCATTTAAATTGTGCTTGCGGAACTGTTGTATAAAAGCAATATTACACTTGAGGTCATACGATATCAATGAATATAGTAACTATGGGTGTGATACAGGGAGGGCACTAGACGTATCACACCCGCAGTTATTATTTTGTTTTTTAATTTTGTGCACTTTATTGATCCCCAGAGGGAAATTCAGGGCATCAGCGTGGATGAATGAGGCAGCCACGGTACAGCGCCAATCCCTACACCATTTACATGGGATCAAACCCACAACCTTCTTACTATGCTGCCACAGTGCTAACCACTGTGCCTCCGAGCTGCCCAGTTACTATAGTAATTGATACCGTACTCCCTCTCGTGTAATATTGCTTAATTCTGACACTAACAAAAAATGTGAAATGTAAACACTTTTTTAATTAAAAAGTGCACACAAGTATATTTTCAAAATACAAATGAACGCATTAAATTCCAAAATAGAATTCTGAAGAGCAATAAATGAAATTAAGAGAAACTCTTTGAAGTCACAGATATCAGCATGAGCTCTTGGAGAGGGTGTTCTTCCCTCCTGGTCCAGGGAGGCAGGAGATGTGGAGACAGCCTCCAGGTGCTGTCATTCCACTCCAGGTGGAGGCTGACTCATCTGATGTGGCAAATAAGGAAACCCAGCCTATCATGTCACAGGGAATCTTTCAAGTATAAAACATACAGTATGATCAATTAAAAGTGTGAGTTTTGAACTTACAGTCCCATTATAGGGATGAGGAGAGGGTCCACTACTATCTTTCAATGCAAGAGATGTTAATAATGATCCTGAGGAAGGATAAAGTGATATTGTAAGTGATACTTATTGCAATTACATGTTAACCCTTTGAGCATGTAGAATTTTTGTCAGGAAAACGCAGAGTTTGAACTCAAATTTTCAAATGACAACAGCTTCAGAACGGTAATATTTAGAGGCAAAGTTCCAATTACAGAAATGTTGCAGAGGAACCCGATTGTCTGCCAGGTGAACTTGCATCCATGCATAGTGCATAATTGGACCTAATTACTGCTCCGGAAAAGTGGTAGAAGATGGATGGATGGACAATTTTTGTTCCACACACTGTCACCACATGGTCCTTTTGTCCCATCATTGACAAAATTACTAAAAATCATTAAAAAATACAAATCTCATGGCACATTTGTTTCACACTAAACTAAAATGAAGCAAATGAAACACAGTTTATGCAACAAATATGTTCCTGTTTGTTTCGTCGGTCACAAGCGTCCAGAATTCCCGAGTCCAAAACAGCGACACAAAATCAATGGCGGGTGCAGACGACAGGTCCTTCTCTCCACGATTTCCAACTGGCTGTTCAAATGCTTTCAGCCACGGCTGATAAACTTCAAGAAGTTCTCAGCCGTCAATGTCCAAACCTCCCGCCGCATCGCCACTACCTATTGTCCTGCCAGCGCGCACACGTGGCACACGTCGATGCGCAGCGGCAGTGCGCTCTTGCCCAGCCAAACGGTGCCCACGGGCTGCTCTGGACCTTTTCGCTCCACAACCACGGTTTGGCAAAGCGGAGCAATCTGCAGACGAGGCTCCTGTGCCATTTTGGGCACAGCTGGACACAGAAAACGCAGCTGCGGCGTCGTGTGCAAGATGTCCGTCTCCACTTTCACAAGAACTGCTTGCACCAGTGTCCTAAGGCACATAGTCAGAGCTGGACTCTAACGCAGATGACAAACTAGGGCTAAGCTCTTCCTCTCAACTCAGGAGCGGTGAATACCAACACTAAAACCTCTTCAGCTGAGAGCGTTTTCCTCGCCATCCTGTTTCCTCCTGTCAAACAGCAGCATGAAAGGGGGCGGGCTTCAAATGCTGATTTGGCCTACTTATTGAATTGGACCATTTCCAGTTCTCACGGTAAGTGAAAAGCCACACCTCTCAGCCACCAAGTGGTGTTAAAAGGTTTATACATTTCACACTCTATTCAGCTGTACAGGCTTTGTTTGGACTGATAGCTGACAGGTGCAGAAGTGCGCCATACACACTCAAAGGGTTAATCATGTCATTTTAAAAGGCTTTGTTATGGCATTAAAATTCCTCAAATGCAACTTTTTCACTATTCATTATTCACAATTTTAATTTAATTATACAGGGGCAATATGATTTAACATAGTTCCAATACACAAGATTAAAATATACAGTTTCTCACAAAAGTGAGTACACCCCTCACATTTTTGTAAATATTTTATTATATCTTTTCATGGGACAACACTGAAGATATGACACTTTGATACAATGTAGTCAGTGTGTAGCTTGTATAACAGTGTAAATTTGCTGTCCCCTCAAAATATCTCAACACACAGCCATTAATGTCTAAACCGCTGGCAACAAAAGTGAGTACACCACTAAGTGAAAATGTCCAAATTGTGCCCAATTAACCATTTTCCCTCCCCGGTGTCATGTGACTCGTTAGTGTTACAAGGTCTCAGGTGTGAATGGGGAGCAGGTGCATTAAATTTGGTGTTATTGCTCTCACACTCCCTCATACTGGTCACTGGAAGTTCAACATGGCACCTCATGGCAAAGAACTCTCTGAGGATGTGAAAAAAGAATTGTTGCTCTACATAAAGATGGCCTACGCTATAAGAAGATTGCCAACACCCTGAAACTGAGCTGCAGCACGGTGGCCAAGACCATACAGCAGTTTAACAAAACAGGTTCCACTCAGAACAGGCCTCGCCATGGTCGACCAAAGAAGTTGAGTGCACGTGCTCATCTTCGTATAAGGAGGTTGTCTTTTGAATGAGTGCTGAGTGAGTGCTGCCAGCATTGCTGCAGAGGTTGAAGGGGTGGGGGGTCAGCTTGTCAGTGCTCAGACCGTACGCGGCACACTGCATCAAATTGGTCTGCATGGCTGTCGTCCCAGAAGGAAGCCCCTTTTAAAGACGATGCACAAGAAAGCCCGCGAACAGTTTGCTGAAGACAGGCAGACTAAGGACATCGATTACTGGAACCATGTCCTGTGGTCTGATGAGACCAACATAAACTTATTTGGTTCAGATGGTGTTAAGCGTGTGTGGCGGCAACCAGGTGAGGAGTACAAAGACAAGTGTGTCTTGCCTACAGTCAAGCATGGTGGTGGGAGTGTCATGGTTTGGGGCTGCATGAGTGCTGCCGGCACTGGGGAGCTACAGTTCATTGAGGGAACCATGAATGCCAACATGTACTGTGACATACTGAAGCAGAGCATGATTGGAAACTGGGCTGCAGGGCCGCAGGGCAGTATTCCAACATGATAACTACCCCAAACACACCTCCAAGACGACCACTGCCTTGTTAAAGAAACTG
The DNA here is from genome assembly GCA_020510985.1 of Pholidichthys leucotaenia. Lineage (NCBI taxonomy): Eukaryota > Metazoa > Chordata > Actinopteri > Cichliformes > Pholidichthyidae > Pholidichthys > Pholidichthys leucotaenia. The sequence continues at coordinate 257,403,766 of CM035839.1, forward strand.
AGGGTGAAGGTGATGGACTGGCCAAGCATGTCTCCAGACCTAAACCCTATTGAGCAACTGTGGGGCATCCTCAAATGGAAGGTGGAGGAACACAAGGTCTCTAACATCCACCAGCTCCATGATGTCGTCATGGAGGAGTGGAAGAGGATTCCAGTGGCAACCTGTGAAGCTCTAGTGAACTCCATGCCCAAGAGAGTTAAGACAGTGCTGGAAAATAATGGTGGCCACACAAAATATTGACACTTTGGGCACAATTTGGACATTTTCACTTAGGGGTGTACTGACTTTTGTTGCCAGCGGTTTAGACATTAATGGCTGTGTGTTGAGTTATTTTGAGGGGACAGCAAATTTACACTGTTATACAAGCTGTACACTGACTACTTTACATTGTATCAAAGTTGTCATATCTTCAGTGTTGTCCCATGAAAAGATATAATAAAATATTTACAAAAATGTGAGGGGTGTACTCACTTTTGTGAGGTACTGTATGTTGAAGCCTGCATTATTTCAGATTACATTTACAGTATGATACAAAGATCCAGTTTTCAGTATCCCAGAACCACAAAGCCTACTACGCATGTACTGGAAATACAAACAAATACACACACCACTTGCACGCAGCACACAACTTTGATCAGTGCATCTTAGTAGTACATTATCCACTTTTCTTACATATAAATTGTATGACACAGAGAGACAGACAACCATTCACTCTCACAGTCATACCTAAGGGCAATTTAGAATCGCCAGTTTGATGCCAGTTAACCTAACGATGGACTGGCGATCTGTCTAGGGTGGACCCTGCCTCTCGCCCAAAGATGCTGGGATAGGCTCCAGCCCCCCCGCGACCTGAAAAGGATTAAGTGGAAGAAGATGGATGGATGGAAATTGTATAACTTAGCATTCTTAGCTTGACAGTGAAGCTTGGCTGAACACAGCTTTCATTTGATAACTAAATAAAAAGTACAGTATTGTCCACGTTAGCTGTTTTTATTTTCAGCCTGCAAGCTGAGCAAGCAAGACGGGTCCTTACAGCGACACCTAGGCACTGAACATGGTCACATCAGGACCAGCAGAGGCAGGACAGGCTAAGCTGTTCTGAGCTAAATTAACTACTTGATTATTTGCACTACTTACCACTGTCTTTCTTTCATTTTTCTTATTTCGTTTGTCACTGCCAGATATATATATATATAGATACCTTTGCTTCATTGTGATACATCTGCTCTCACTTGATTGTTTACATAAGACTTGCACATTCCTGCCAGAGTGAGAGGTGGGGTGGGGCCCCTTTAGGGAGTTCTATGAAGGCCTACCACGATCATTACAAACTCTCCGCATTGCCACTGCTGTAGTGATTAGATGTAGCTCATCCCTAGGGGGTCCCCTACTGGCCTGAGGCCCCAAGCATCTGCCTGTCTTACCTGACTGCACGGAGCGCCTCTGGTCATTGATCCACTCCTTCGCAGTCCGTGGATCTTTTCTGATGAGGAAGTAACACTCAAACTCTCTTTTATTTATTTTCGCTAGCTAGCTTGCGTGTTTAGTTTTTGAGCATCACTGCTAATTACTGAGATAGGTGTGTGTCAAGACCGTGCGGCCAGACATGACAGGCAGGAAGTCGGGCACTAGAAGACAGAGAATATCCAGTACTTTTTCAAAATAAAACACCCAGCAGACATCAATAGTTAATGCAGAGGTATGGAATAAATCCAAGATTCTTTTCTCTGCAGCCCAGAAACCAGTGGTCCATGGACCGGCCCTGTGGTTGGGGACCACTGAGCTACAGTATATTGAAAGATTCAGACAACGTAGCGACATCTCTGTGAACACGGGGCATTGTGGGAAATCAGTATTGGAGGCCTATCATCTTTGGGCCCTCAGATGGTACTGCATTAAAGCAGGCATGAATCTGTGTTGGAAACGACTGCATGGGCTCAGGAACACTTCCAGAAATAACTGTCTGAACGCAGTTCGCCATGCCATCCACAATGCAGATTAAAGTTGTATCATACAAAGAAAAAGGCCATATGTGAACATGATCTTCTCTGGGCCAAAGCTCATTTAAAATGGACTGAAGCAAAGTGGAAAACCGTTCTGTGGTCAGACAAATCAAAATCTGAAAATCTTTTTCAAAATCATAGATGCCACATCCTCCTGAATAAAAGGGACCATTAAGTGGGCTGTCCAAAATCTTGCCAGCGTATAAACCTGCATGAGATGTATTCCCAATGTAAACTTGGTACGTTGGACTGATGTTGGAGCTATGTATGTGCGCCGTTGGAGTTGACACCCCTTTTAGGACGTATGGTATAAACTCGGGCAAACACATGTCCAAACCCCAAATCACACAGTAACAGATGAGGCGCAGTTCCACAGCACCACTCTGAAGCTCCTGAATTAATGATCTGCGCTTTATTAACAGCGGAGCGGCACACACTGCATCTGAATGACAATGCTCGGGCCATGTGTCGGTCCATCTGGCCAGGATCCGCAGCCGTGCTAAATCTGTTTGACTTCTTTAAATAAAATCATAGGCCTCATCTCACTAGGCAATATAAGCAATAACGGGGGTCACCCTCCAGCACCCCCCACCACTCTAAAACCTCTCTTCTTGTCAGACGGCTCCTTTTTCCTCACTGTCTGGGTCCCGGTTATGGCCGGGCAGGGGTCACTTCACTTCCATTTCCATTCACATTGGGGACTGAATTGTAATTCCGCCGGGCCAAACTGTGACACACATCCCTCTTAACAAGGGAATTCATGTCCGACTGAGTCTGTGTTTCTCACAAATTGTCCTGCGGGTGAGGACTGTGTCTGGTATGTGTTCAGAAAGGCAATTCATTCCACTCCTTAAATAAGGCACTGGTTTCTTGAAGCAGCCTTTGACACAAATTGAATTATTTAACTGATATTTGAATCAGTTTTTTGATTTGAAAAAATAGATTTTTTTGAAAGTTCTTGAATGATGGGTTCATAAGAATCCATCTACAGCAGGGGTCTCAAACTTAGGACTTTTGGCATATTTTGTCTGCACAAATGTCGTACGAATGACGTACTTCCACTTTATGAGCGCCTCACTACCACCTTACGCACGCTGTACGAATCTCTGTACGAACGAGGATTTGTACGTTTCCTACGACTGCTGTAAGGGGCCCTCAAGAACAATTTAAGGTGTTGTTGAGGCATACTTATGGCCAACATCGTGCGTAGTTCTTACCTTGTTCCTATGGCATTCGTACGGCAGCCCTACAATGAGGGGTTTTCATGGGGCATTCATAGAAATCTTGGACAGGACCATTGACTTGGCCACAAACTTACGAACGCCTTAAGATGGCCGTACGAAATGGTCCAAAAATCGTTTTTACAGTATCGCAGCCGTTTATAAGGGTATTTGTGACCGTAGCTTTAATTGCAGCTCGTCTGTGCTCTGTGTTGTAGGTGGTCTCACTGGTTTATGGAGGTGGTCATAAACGGCCCTCAGTTATAGTTTGTTTGTGTCAGCAAAGGGCACTTTTGTTCGGCATATCGTGAGACTAGATAAGAAGTTGATGGAGTAGATGAGTTAACTGTGTCTTGCTGTAGTTTAAACACCACTGGTGGTCAAAAGAGATACATGATTTAATTTTTTTTTATCTTGTAATTATATTACATGCTTGTAGTGGAAAAATTGCTAGCTATGTTGCTCGGGATTAATCGTGACGTGTGAGTTAATCGTGTTAATCATGATTATTTTGATTATTTTGCCATTGGCAGCATATGAGCAAGGGAGAATGTGTCACATTATCGTGGACCATGTGACTAATCATGCCATGAGATTAAAAGTGATGATGCGATTAATTGATTGATTAATGATTATGCTTTCAGATATGTCCTCGTTTATATGACTTAATTGTTTTTTTCTTGTATTATAAGACATGGTTGTAGTGGAAAAATTCTAATATTAGTGGTGTCAGTTTTAATGATGTGACATGCGAATAATCGTGCTTGTGTGAGTTAATCAACATGATTATTTTGCCAGTGGCAGCAAATGCATGAGAGAGAATGTGCTGAGTTAATTCTAAGTGATGCAGATAATTGTGCTGATGCAATTAATGCAATTAATCATGATTAAAACTAGCAATGTATGTACGTATATGATTGTGTAACTTTTAACCCAACTGCTAGGGAAGGTTGTTCTGTACACCGGTTTAAGTTGTTACAGTGAGTGGTAAGTTAATAAATTCCCAAGACAAAGTAGATCTTTCTATAATTTTATTTAAACTGTAAACCAAAACTGTTATAGTTTTGCACCACACTTTTTATGTGAACTAAAAGGTGAATGCAGTGCATCAGTCCACGCTGCTGACTAAATATGGCTGAAATCAAAATAATTGCAGAACACAGAGAGAAAGGTGCACAAACTCATGGATATACCTAACTAATGCAAAAGTTAAACCTGTATTGTGATGATTATTTGTGTAAATAAATTGTTCATTTGATCATATTTAAAATGTTTATAAGCTTTTTTACACAATTACACCATGTTATAAAACACTAACTTGACAGTAATCCACACTGCCATATAATGGTTACACTGTAACTGTGTGCCCCTGCTCTCTCTGTAACAATGTGCCCCATTTAGTTTTGACACCACCAGGAAGGAACCCTGTAGTACCTAGTGTGACAGTAGACACATGCCCATGTAGCACGATAAGTCTAGTTTTGAAGAGTGAAACAAATTGTGCACGAGATCACTAGAGAGTCCCGTCATGTAACGTTACAATGACTGAAAGACTATTGCTTATATACTGGCCGGAGACCTTTTAAGTGTATCTCTGATGAGCAAACTTGGGTGATATATTGTGCATTGTCTGTATATATCAATACTTTGACTGCAGGTGACAGTAATTTGCTCTTGGTGTTGTTCTCGGGGAATATTGCTGTCACTGTGATGTTCGTCTTTTGTGTTGAGGCTGTGTTTGTCTGGTTGCAGCTGCAGACGCAAGAAAGATTTCTGAAAGAATAACAATAAAGCTTCTTCCTGTGCTTCAGTATAAGCAGGAATCATACGCAGGGGAAAACGAGTCAGAAGGAGCAGTCAACAGGCAGAGTCCAAAAATCATCTTCTACAGAGTTTTTCAGCTTCCAGATAACTGCCAAATGCATTCATCTCACAGCATTTCTGATGAGAAAGATGAAGACATCATTCATCATCATTATTTCAAACAGGTGTTTATGTTAGGGCTGCAACAATTACTCAAATAATTCGAGTACTGTAATTCGATTACAAAAATTCCTCAATTCAAAAAATCTATCATTCGAAGTATCGTTTTAAGTAGCACTTTCAGTATATATGACCTTCTGCCGGTATGACCTTCTTCCAGTCACGCTATGTAAACAAGACACGGGTTTGTTTAATGGCGCAATGTCAGAACGACAGAGTGACGGCAAAAAGGAAAAAAGTCAGAGAAAACAACAAAAAATATTTCAAGTCTGGGATCATTTCAAGCTCAGATTGAAGGAAAACATTGTGCAGAGTGTACATCGTAAAGCTGAGTGGCGAGCTAGCAACATAACAGTCAGCTACGCAAATTATGCTTATATGACCAAAGAAGCTATGTTTCGAGTTGAAGCTAATGCTACAAAACTGAACCTTATGGTGTAACGTAATGTTTAAAGTTACATTCTATGCAATAATCATTGCAATAAATGTGTACCTTTGTTACTGAGCGTTTGGAACAATTACTACTGCTCCTTAGGAAAGAAAGTTCCACACGTTGGTCAATGCAAGTTTCTTCAAAACAAAAAAAGTGTCTGATTACTCGAGTAAACGTTCGATTATAATAAATTATATAATTATAAAAATTATGATAAATTACTCGATTGCTAAAATAGTCAATAGCTGCAGCCCTAGTTTGAGGGAATTACGCTGATTGATTGATTGGCTGATTGACCTTTTGGGTCTCCTTACTACTGCCACAGTGAAGAAGCCTTTCTGAACCAACAAGTTATTCAAATGGTTCCCCAAGTGAGCGGAGTTGCTAAAACCCCAAACTTCCTTGGAGTTTCAAGAAAGTAGATTTTTATCAGAGCATTAACTGAGAGTGAAAATTGATTTGAGGGCGATTTCTCTGAACTTTTGGATTAATGAAAAAGATCTGACTAATTTGATCAGCACAAGATTAGTTTTCTTTAACTTTTTATCATGAATGTTTTAAACCTCTGCTGCTTTTAATGATTTTGCTTCAAAAGATCATTTTTTTTAGATTTACATACCTGCTATCTGCAGAGACTTGTTGTGAGGCAAGGAAGATACAAGCTGTCAGTACAGACTGCTGATTATTATTGTGCAATTGTAATTGAGTTATCCATCTTTCAGATTTCTCTAGCTGCTGTACCACCTTTGGTGTCCATCACCATTCTTTAATGGAGGTTGTAACAAGGTAAAGCCAAGGCTAGGCTACCTCCAGAAAAGGCAAACATTTCCAGCTGTTATCCCAACACCAGTGAGCTCTGTGGAGGAGGCTGGAACTGAAGGTTTTTCTTTTAGCTCATTCTGACAAAGCCAAAAGGAGATGATGCGATGGCGTGGAGTCTGTCATTCGTCCTTCTGTCTGTCCATATTTCAAGGGAATTACTCCTCCTCCTAGGTATTTGCCCCAATACTCACCAGACTCACTCACAATGACCCTCAGGTAGGTCTGTATCCAGGTTGAGGTCAAGGTCATTGTCAAAGGTCAGGAGATCTGGACATTAATGATTTCACAAAAATGTTACTCCTCCTAAGCTATTGACCTTGACTTTAAGCACAACCTAGATGGGTCTGGATCTAGGCTGTGCCTAAGGACAAGGTCAACAGTCAGGAGATCTGAGCACTCCCAGTGTGATTTCGTCAGGCCGGAATGAGCTACTTCATCATTGATGGTCTGGTTTGTCTTTGCCGTTGTGTAGTTCTTTCGTTTGGGCTCTTGTTGTGGCTTTGCTCCTTCTCCTGTGGCTGTTTGGAGGCAGACACATTTGCCATTACATCACTCGATGTGATGACATCATTCCCTCGCACCACAGGAAAAGTGTAACTCTGCTATATTTTATTTGTTGTAAATAATAACCTTTGCCAATGCCCAGCCAGCATGCCCATGTGGGCCCTTCCAAAGGTTAAATTTTGGGACCCAGATTTATGGGTCTTATGGGTCCCATGTGGGTTTGTCCGTTAGTTCCATGTTGGCCCCATCTGTGTTTGCCCACATGGACTTTACCTGTATACCTATTTTCATCTTATTTTCTCATAAATTTGCTATTTTCTTGTAAAATTTATGACTTTTTTCTCTAATTTGATAATTTTTTCTCTAAAATTTGACACATTTTCACAAATTTGCAACTTTTTTACTATAAACTTGTAACTTTTTCTCATAAATTTGTGATTTTTTTCTTGTAAATTTTCAACTTTTTTCTCATAGATTTGTTGCTTTTTCTTTTTTTTTATTTTAAAAATTGTGACATTTTTCTTGCATATGTGACCCAGCCATGGAAAAACCAGGAACAAGTCTCCAGAAGGGTATTTTGAGTTATTTACAGATTGTAAAAGTGTGGAATCTAAGCTTTCCAATGATGTCTAACACATGGAAATCTGAAAAAATTTGAAGAAGATGTGGCCAGTTGAATGTTAGCATGTTTCAAATTACTTCTCTGAAAAAATCAGGTTCAGAGTTTCCAAGGATTGTCACCTTCCAGGGGAGCCAGGTGGGGGGGGGGGGTAACAAAAGCTGTTCCTTTGCATGACTTAGCATGAACTCAACCCCCTTACAGTGCTTATCAAAAGGAGCTCGGCTTAAGTAGCCATGTGCTTCTATACTTGAACGTGCTGCTGATTGGTCAAAATCAATAACAAAGACGTGTAAGATGAATAACAAAGATGGATATGTAAATCAGCTGTGGTATCCACGCCCCCGAAACTAGGAAGCGGTCTGGCTGATATTTCCCTCTGAAACTACTCTGTTTCAAATACAAAACTTATGGTTTTAAAATCTCCCACAGTTATTTGAAGCATGGTGTAGCTTCTTCATGATTTCAACTAGCATATTTTGCAAAAAATATGCTAGTTGTTAGTGACCTTAGCGAAGGTCACTAACGACCTCCTCATTGCATCTGATAATGGACTAGTTTCTGTACTTGTCCTTTTAGATCTTAGTGCAGCTTTTGATACTATTGATCATAATATTCTACTTGATAGATTAGAACACTATGTTGGACTTAATGGAACTTCGTTGCAGTGGTTTAGATCTTATTTATCTGATAGGTTCCAGTTTGTTCATGTAAATGATGAGTTTTCTCTCAGCTCAAAGCTTAGTCATGGAGTTCCACAGGGATCTGTGCTTGGCCCTACTCTTTTTAGTTTATATATGCTTCCGTTAGGCAACATTATTAGAAAGCACTGTATACATTTTCACTGTTATGCAGATGACACACAATTATACCTGTCAATGAAGCCAGATGATACTAATCAATTAGCCAAGTTAGAAGCCTGTCTTAAGGAAATCAAAGTTTGGATGACTTGTAATTTCCTGCTGTTAAATTCAGATAAGACTGAAGTCATTCTTGTTGGTCCAAAAAACCTTAGAAATTCCTTTCCAAATCAAACTTTCAGTTTGGATGCAGTTACTCTTTCTCTTAATAGCTCTGTGAGGAACCTTGGAGTTATTTTTGATCAGGATTTGTCCTTCAATTCACATATTAAATTTGTTTCTAAGACTGCCTTCTATCATTTGCGTAATATTGCCAAGATTAGGAGCATCTTGTCTCAGAGTGATGCTGAGAAGCTGATCCACGCTTTTGTTAGCTCGAGATTAGATTATTGTAATTCTTTATTATCAGGTTGTCCTAAAACATCTTTAAAAAGTCTTCAGCTGATCCAAAATGCTGCAGCAAGAGTTTTAACAGGTACTAGAAAGAGAGATCATATCTCTCCGGTTCTGGCCTCCCTTCATTGGCTTCCCATAGAGTTTAGAATTAAGTTTAAAATCCTTCTTCTTACTTACAAAGCTCTAAACAATCAGGCTCCTTTTTATTTAAAAGATCTGATACTACCGTATTATCCTAACAGAGCACTACGCTCCCAAAATGCAGGTTTACTTGTAATACCTAGAATCTCCAAAAGTACAATGGGAGGCAGAGCCTTCAGTTATCAAGCTCCTCTCCTGTGGAATCAGCTGCCAATCTGGATTCGGGAGTCAGACTCGATCTCTGTTTTTAAGAATAGGGCTAAAACCTTCCTTTTTGATATAGCCTACAATTAGGGAGGGATCATGTGTTTTCTGAACCCTCCCTTAGTTATGCTGCTAATAGGTTTAGTCAGCCGGGGGACCTCCAGTAATGCACTGGGCCTCACTCCTTTCCTCACTCTCTATGAAATATTTTTTTTTTTGCTGGTCATTAACATTTGTTTGTTCTCTCCCATAGATTGAGTCCCCATCGTGCTGTTTGCTCTCTACATGTCTGTTCTTTTCTTCTTCTCTATCCCCTCACCCCCCAGCCAGTCGCAGCAGATGACTGCCCCTCCCTGAGCCTGGTTCTGCTGGAGGTTTCTTCCTGTTAAAAGGGAGTTTTTCCTCTCCACCGTCGCCAAGTGCTTGCTCACAGGGGATCGCCTGATTGCTGGGGTCTTTCTGCAACTGTGGGGGTCCTCCCTACAGTTGATAGTGCTATGAGATGACTGTTGTTGTGAAATGGCGCTATATAAATAAAGTTGAATTGAATTGAATTGAATTGAAAAAAAAAAAAATGAACATCACAAATTAAAAAAAAAAAGTATTTGTGTTTTTTAGGAATCACGTCAGGCTGGTTGCTCGTGGCGGGTCACATATTTGCTAACTTTTTCTTGTAATTATAGAACTTTCTCGAATTTCCCATTTTTTTACTGTAATCTTGCAACTTTTTCTCATAAATTTGTTACTTTTTTCTTGTAAATTTTCTAATTTTTCTTGTAATTTGTAACTCTTTCAAAGTAATTTTTATTACGCCTCAGTGAAACTGAGAGGCATACAGTAATCAATTAGTGCGTCTGTGTGTGTGTGTGTGTGTGTGTGTGTGTGTGTGTGTGTGTGTGTGTGTGTGTGTGTGTCCATCCGCCTCTCTGTTTCAGCTTGCCCAGTAAAAATTAAGTGGAACTAAAGGCTTATATCATTGTATCGCCATATTTTCTCGACTTTTAATTTGCCAGAATTGTGAGAGAGAAAGAGAAGCTTTGTTTTCAAAATAAACACAAATTTAACTCACTATTTCTGTCAGTGCAGCCGTGAAAAAAGGTATTGTAATAGCTATGCTGGGCCACTAGAGGTGGCAGTGTCATGTGTGGGTTTGGCCTTTGGGGCTTGCCGTAGCCATCTGGGCGGATGACGGGGCACCTGTATGGCCATTTTTATAGTATCCAGGGGAGCCAGCAATTCTGTGCCCCACCTGGTTGGCCGCGTTTGAGGGTTGCGGCATTGGGCCTGGATAAACTTGATGGAGTGCGGAGGCGAGCGCTTCTGGTTCACCATCTTGGCATAAAAGGTTGGAAAATTTTCCACACATTGGGGGAGACGGAATATCTTATGCAGATGCTGTCGGGCGGCTTGCTGACTACTTTGCGAAACACACACGGAGCACGAAGCTGTGGGTTGAAAGGCTGTTGGCGCCAAAAGAAGCTAAGCTAGCTAGCTTGGGGGAGCTAGCAGCCCAGTTAGTAGCAATGGAGAAATTAGCCACGGAGCTAGGTGGGTTCCAAACACAGAAGCTACAAGCTACAAGCTAGATATCACAGTAGAATCTGAGCCACAAGGTTCCGCCAAGAACGACAAGCCAGCCGAAAAGCACAGCACTGAGAGTGACTGCAGCACTGGGGGTGAACACAGCACGGTGAGCGAAGATGGCACAGAGGGAGAGCAGCAACTAGACTCGGCTCAGTTTTCCTCGCAGTTAGAGTCGGAGCAGCGAGAGGGGGAGCACAAGCATGCTGAAAACCCCAAAAAACAGCAGCGACAGCCGAGCATAGAGACAGCACAGCGGAGCACTTCGGACGACAGAGAGGAGGTACCGGACTGCTCTTGTACCCGAGACGAACCGCAGTCGGAGACGGACACTGGGAGTGAGCAGTACGAAGAGCTAAAAGGCGCCATGGTGTCAAGCAGGACCAGCCTCACTCAGGTTCGATGCAGGAGGGTCTCAGTGCCGGCACACGGGATACCTTGGATGAGGGTACCGAGTGTGATGGCGAGGTGCTCGCGTCGACGAGTGACGCCGACAAGCAAGTCTCAGTTTCCTCCAGAACTTGACCACAGTGGGCTGGAGGATCTGCAGCTACGATGGCGATCGCTACAGTGGCTTTGGAAGAGGTCAGGGCCGGACCGACAGGCATGGGGAGACCGTGTTCTGAACAGCACTATTTTGGCCCGAGCGGGGGGAGAGATGTCCATGACGACAGTCAGAGGGTTACCAGGAGTGGCTGCGCATCATGGCTAAGCAGGGTGCAGCCTACTTCCAGCTGTCGGACGGCTCGTGGAGACACGCCAATAAGCTCAGGAGGAGTCCAGACGAGAGAGGGTCCAGATGAGAGAGGTGGTCGATGGCAGAGAGAAGAAGCGTTCTCATCTATGAGGCCAGCTACGATCCTGGAGGCATGCCGCTTCCAGGGGTGGGTCTACTGAGAGGCTGCCCGCGGCCCCCACAAGCCAGTTCTACCCCTTTCTGCCAGAAGGACAGTAGTGTGAGTTTGAGAAATAAGTAAAATAGAGAGTTCTAATGTTCTAATGTTCACGTGTTTGTATGTTTAAAAACAATTATTAATCTGTTATTGCTCTGAATGTTTATTAGTATAGGAGCACAACAATACCTTTTCATTATTTAATGGACTTTTGTTTAGATTCCAGGTGGAAGAATAACTGACCTTGCCATGTGGGGTGGGGCGGTAGTCCACCCGTCCCCCCTAGCTTAGGTCTGTTGTATGAATGTGATAGGCCTTTTAATGATTGAAGCTTTCATTTTATTAGTGTGTGATTCGGGTCCTAAATTGGGAGGGGGGGGGGGTCTTAATTGTGTGTGTGCGCTTTTGGACTTTTCTACGGGGGGGGGGGGTGTCATGTGTGGGTTTGGCCTTTGGGGCTTGCCGTAGCTGTCGGGGCGGATGACGTCAGGCGGGCTGAGGCCACTGTATATATTCTGTATATTCTCAATAAAGTTCAGTTGGATGTTCGGCACAAGCTGACTCGCGTCTCACTCATATTCACATAACAGGCAGTGCGAGTTTTTTTGCAGCTCATGAGGGACCACCATCACTAGGTTAGTTAGTATTAGTTAGTAGTGCTCAGAGGTCTGCAGTAGCTGCTGTGGAAAGTTTTTACAAACACCAGGTTAATGGATGATTATTAGATCAAAACTAAAAACAGATGTAAGGGCGGCCATTATTGTACCCCAACTGTAGTGGTATATTTTACCTTTAATTTATGACATCTTCGACAGCTGACTGATGTCTGTATTGAAATGATGGCGCTGCCGTTAGCTGCAATGCTAACGTGTGCAGCAATCTTTTATATTAATGAGACGGGGGGAGGGGTTGAGTCAGAGGACTGATGTTCATCAGATAAAAAGATGTCGAGTCTGATCCTGCTGTTCTCTGATTGAGGTTTCGCTGGTGAGGTCTGGTGTCCACAGATCACTGCACAGACTGTTAGCGTGGAGGTAACGTGTGCTGACGTCGCTTCAGCTCTTCAGCTGAACTCTGTAGGCTGACCAGAAAGCACATCGTCAGTGGACATTTATGCAAAATAGATCACCACTGTTTTCTATTCTTTTTAAATGTAATAATTAGTTCATTTATGTGCAACAACTCATCAGTTAATAAACAGCTTTCTTGCCGTTGATGACGACCCCTGATATCACTGCAGTCTTTAGGATTAAAAAAAGCTTATCATGATCATTTTAACAGGAACTTGGATTTTACTTCCATCCAGACAAATGAATTAATTTAAAAATACTTCAACTAAATCCAGTTTACCAAGAACACAAATCAGTTATTTTATTGATGTGTACAATTCAAAGAGTAGCACATAAAAATTACAGGAGTGAGATGATAATGGGAAGCTTAAAATATTTCAAGGTGAAAATCTATGTAAAGTTTCCACCTTATTCTGGGGGCGCCGCTGTAGAAGTGATTATGGGCAGAACTTCCGGTTTCGGCTGAAGTTGCATTAAATCGGTCAGCAAGAGTGGAGTAGCGGGACATTTAAAATAGCTTTTTTAATAGTTTTTCAAATCCATTTTAATGTATAGTCCACATACGGGTTTTGCACTCAAGTAGCAGCTAATTTCAGCTCTTGTAGTTTTTGTATTTTTGAATGTTTTGGTGTAGCTCTGGTTCTTGTTGCTGGTGTTCGTGGTCGTGCCATAGACTGTCTAAATGGAGGCTTCTCACCGGCGATGCGTAGATCATGCACTGTGATCGGTGGTGCAGACGGAAGAGCATCAGGTATGTTTTCACTTGTATGAATGTCACAGATCTGAGGTTTATGAGTCATATATGTCACCAGATGCAAGGCTGCATGAAGTAAAATAAGAAATAAAAGATAGGAACAGTTTGCTTCCTAAGGCTTAACGATTTAAGAAAGATATCAAATAGTTTTTTTGTTTGTTTTTTTTACATTTGTTGCACTGCCTTGGAACAATATGGACTAGCAGCTTCAGCATGCATTAATGTTTAAATTATCACAAAATATGATCAATATAATTTTGAACAATTGTCAGAAAAGGCCTGTACGTGTTAAATTAAATAACAAGCATTCAGGGCATGACAGCAGCAGGAGCATTTTAATTTCAGGCTAAAACGAACAGCTGCAGCTGTCTGTCTTTACCATGACAGCCCAGCACGGTGTGGTGGTTTGTGGCTCTGACTACATTCTACGTCTGCTCTGAGGTAAATCTGATCATGTCCAACATATTTTAACAAAATGCATCTGACTTTATTGCGGTGGAGACATTGATGTTATCTCAGAGCTTTTATTTACAGCGTTAGCATCTTAGCAGCGGCGCTAACTAACGGAGCTACTGTCTGCCAGGACACTTTTTAAGGTCGTCTTCCCATCCCTCCATAGTTGTGGGAAGTGCTATGATTACATTACTGTTTCTGAGGTGCAAAAGGCCGCGTTCCCGCACTTTTGATGCCAAAGTCATTGTTTTTGAAAAAGGAAAAGTGTCCCGTTTCAGTGACAACCGTACATTCTAAACTAGTAGCGGAAGTTGCGACCATAATTCATGCAAGGCATCATGGGGACTAGGAATAAGGTGGATACAACAAATTTTAAAAAATTGAAGGAGCGTGAGAGAAAATAATGAAAAGCCATTATATTTATCTTTCAGGAGAAAAAATATGTCCATTACTATTTGAATGACCACAGTTTGTTTAGCTTCAGTTATCAATTCAAAGATAATTGACTGCAGTTATTTCTAGCACAACACTCATCTAAATTTTTACTTTTTTCTCAAAAATTTACTACTTTTTTCTTAATTTTTTTTTAAATAAATTTTCAATTTTTTTCTCATAAATTTGTGACTTTTTTGCATAATTTTGCCTGTAGCACCAGTGTTACTGAAACCTGCTCACCTATATTAAACCCACATTGGACCCAGATGGGATTAAAGTGGGTAAACCGATACCTGCTTACCTGTACCACATTTAAAGTCCATGTGGGCAAACACAGATGGGACCCATAGACAGCCGAGAATTAACCTGTGGTGGGGCCCACATGGACATGCTGGCTGGGTGATGGTAAATAATTTTAAATGTTTTATCAGCCGATACAAATAATGTGCTGATATTATTGTGCACCACTAATCAATAATCATTGAGCATCAGTTCCCACATGAAACTGTGTGAAAGAACATGGAGGAAAAGCTGAATTTGCACAATCACTCACCACATTATTTATATTTTTTTTTGTGTTTTGTGTGTGTGTGAATCAAGACAGTAAAGAGGTCCCATTTTGTCATTTCTGCTATCTGCCAGCTTGATAGTCTGCTTGGAGGAAAATCGGTGGGGAATTGCTGTTGCTTGGCTATCAGAAGTCGCTTATCAGGGCTGCATTGAATTGAAACGAAGCGCGGTGCCACAGCCATAAAGGCAGGAGCGGGGCTCCCTGCATGCTTTGATTGTGGCTTGTTTGAAGGAGCCTGAAGGGTTACTGCCTTTTACACACCATGGCCAAAGAAGAGGGGGGAAAGGTCATTCCTTTTTTGATGGCAGCTCATCAGCTGGGCCCCACAATACCACACACACACACACACACACACACACACACACGCATAAAGAACACAAAGTCAGACAGAGGCAGAATGAAATGTGTTCAAACACAGTTGCTTTTTACTTATTGACTGTTGAGATTTGCTGGATCTGACAGTGTTTATCAGACACGGTGGAGCTACAGATGACCTTTCTTCTATTTTTGTCAATGTCCATATATTTCTTTGCTCGAAATCCCTCAAAAGTTTAGGTTGACCATGAACTGATGTTTTTTATGCTTTTTTTTAAATCCTCACCTGGCCACTTAAGTGACCATTGCAGCCAATCGTGTGAAGACAGGGTGGTCTTGGGCTAGGGCAATGAGGTCAGCCAGAGGTTTTATCATTGCAACCTGGGTCGTCCAGGACAGTCTGGGCTGACCTCGGGGGGGTTGCCAGCCAGAGAGGGTCTGCTTGGGCAGTGTCCCATCATCCAACCTAGCCACATGACCTAGGAGCTGCAGCCTCCCTCTTCTGATGACGGTGGAGATGGGGATGGGGCAGCCAGCCCTCCTGTAGACCTCATTGTTTGTGGTGTGGTGGAACCATCGGATGCCAAGGATGTTACGGAGGCAAGTCCAGTGGAATGTATCCAGATGGTGGGTGGTTGTGATGGAGAAGGTCCAGGTCTCAGACCCGTAAAGGAGGACGGGGACCACACAGGTGTTGAAGATTCACAACTTTGGGGACATGCAGATCTTCCCGCTCCACCAGACTCTCTGGAGGGGGCCAGAAGCACTGCGAGACAGCTGCAGGTGGCAAGTGATCTCTAGGTCTGATGAGCTGGTGATCTTAGAGGTAGACAAAGTCGCTGACAAGCTCAACCGGCTCATTGTTGATGGTGATGGCTTGTGGTGGTGCTTCTTGCACCACCACAAGAAGAAAGTGGTGCAAGAAGCACCACCACAAGAAGCAGGGCTGCTCGCAGAGATAGCAAAAAAACGTGACGACCTAATAGTACTGAATGCAATAGACTTACACAATGGTCCCCTCCAGTATCAGAATCAGAATCAGAATCAGAATCAGATTTATTGCCATTGTTCATGTGATACACAAACTAGGAATTTGTCTCGGTGCCATGCTGCAACATTAAAAACATAATGAGAAAAAGGGATAAACTAAAAAACTAAAGGACTAGAAACGTGCAATAAGTGTAGAAAAATAAGTAATAATAAGTAATAATAATAATAATACTAGTAATAATGAGTAGTACTAGTCAAGGCAGTTTTAAAAAATTAGCATGTAGCAGATAATGTGAAGTACCACATAGTGCAGTCAATAATGCAACAGAAAAACAGTGATGATTGACATGAGTCTGGTTGAGCTGCTGTACATAGTGCACGAGAGTATACAACTAGGACAGTATCGGTCGCTACGGAGGATGACAATATGTATGGGTACGT
This sequence comes from Pholidichthys leucotaenia, assembly GCA_020510985.1. NCBI lineage: Eukaryota > Metazoa > Chordata > Actinopteri > Cichliformes > Pholidichthyidae > Pholidichthys > Pholidichthys leucotaenia. Next base: position 257,420,454 of record CM035839.1, read on the forward strand.
ATTCATACTATGTAGGATAACTAAGTAGACGGTTGTGCTGTTTATTCCATCTAGCTACAATGCTCCGCACTTGTGTATATATATTTATATACTGATGTGTATGTATGTATATCCACTGCTCTTATTTATATCTTCTGTATCTTCTTAATTATTGCTCTGAGTGTTGCTATCCCTGTGCTGTTGCAATCCTGGAATTTCCCCATTGTGGGACTAATAAAGGCTTATCTTATCTTATCTTAAGAAGTCTGACAGCAACTGGATCTTTGTCTTTGCCCAGCTAATGATGAGGCCCAGGGGTGATGCTTCCTCTGCAAGCAGCTCCTGTGCCTCAGCGATTATGTTTATGTGCGTGGTGAACAGCACCATGTCGTCTGCATAGCACAGGTCTGTGAAGTGGGAGTGGAAGTCAACTCCGAGATTGGTGCAGCGTTCCATCGCGTTTTTGGTCCAGTAGTCAACCACAGCATTAAAGAGGTTTGGCACGGCGACACATCCCTGCCGGACTCCTGAGGTGGTGACAAAAGGGTCTGACATGTCACCCTCGGCACATACCCTGCACATGATGCTGGAGTAGAGGTCTTGGAGAATGATGATGTACTTGGACAGGATTCCAGTGCCACGGAGGAGTTGCCAGAGGGAATTCCTGTCTAGGGAGTCAAAGGAAGCTTTGAGGTCGACATAGGCTGCATAAAGAGGTTGGCAATACTCCCTCTGTTGCTATGTCAGGACACTCAAGGCAAGGATGCAGTCTGATGTGGACCAAAGAGGGGTGAAATCAGCCTGCCGGTGGCGGTGCTTGGTGAGGAGCAGGGGGCGGATGTGGCTCAGGATGACAGCAGTGAGTACCTTGCCGGGGATGGAAAGCAGCGTGATGGGACAATAGCTGGCTGTACTCTGACGGTCACCCTTATTCTTGTAGAAGAACAGAATGACCCCATCCCTGCACTCCCCAGGCACACGTTCTTTTGCCCAGATGAAGTGACACAGATGTTCCAGATGATGGATGACAGAGGTGAGGGTGGCTTTCATCATCTCTGCCGTAACTCCAGCACCAGGGGCTCACCCAGAGGGGAGCTTCTTGATGGTATCTGACACCTCACTGATTGAGGGCGGGGCTAGGCTGATTGAGTTGTCTTCAACACCAACATCAGCATACTGCTGCAGCTTGTGTGAGGTGGGAGGAAGGGGCTTGGAGTTTGGTCGTCAGAGCCGTGATGAAGCTTATGCCATCGGCGGCTAGCAGGGGTGACGGCAACTGCTGTTTCTTGCCGGCGTGGCACAGTTCCTTAATGGACCGGTAAACAGATCACAGATTTCCTGCTTGGAAGCTGTTGTTGGCCTTGTCGGCAATCCGGTGAAGCCAAGCGGCTTCATCGTGAGGGAGGCTCTGGCGTCTCTCTGTGTTCAGATTGTGATAATTGTCCTTCCTTTAGCGTCTGGCTTCATGACATTGATCGACCAGCTCCAGGGAAGCATCAGAGATCCATGGCTGAATCCTCTGGTGGCGATCGCCAAGGACGTTTGTGGCAGCCAGAGTGAGAGTGATGGTAATCTCTTCTCAGGCATCCTCAAGACTCTCTGGGTGGCCAAGAGCAGCAAAACGGTTTGTGATCTCGATGGAGTAGCCAGTCCCTCCAGGATTTCGCGGGATTTTTTTTTTCTATTGTTGCGGTAAGTTGCGGGGCTCTCCTTGGGGATTGCCTGAATCGCACATTGGCTCAAGTCCAGCTCAGAGAGTCCCAACTTTAAAACTCACTGACAACATGTTGTAGTGACTTTTACCTCTAAAGACGTATGAACTATTACAACACTTGCTGTAATATTAGAGTCACTTGTTTTTTGTGTGGTTTTACGGCGTGTCTGGGCACACGTGCTCCCGAGATGGAGGTGTGGGAAAACTCGCAGCTGAGTGTGTTTTCTTTAAATCACACACTGTTTTTTGCTGATGTATTCAGTATATACTCAATGTAAACACAGAAGTGAGTGCGGTGCAGCGCTGCATTTGATTGGTCAGACTGATGACGTACACATCTGCGTGCTACTGAGAGACAAATTTGATTGGCGAAATTGGTGGAAGTTGACAACAATTGGCCAAAATTGCGGCAAAGTTGCGGTGATTGGACAAAATTCAAATTATGCAGGATCTACTGAAGTTGCAGGAATTAGTAGAATCGCAACTTCATGAAATCCTGGAAAGTCTGAGTAACAGTGGACAAACTGAGGGGTGTAAAGCTTCTTGTTGTCTGGTGGGCGGCAGCGGGCAGGGCCAGGAGGAGCATTGTGGCAGAGGTGCAGGCATACAGTGGTGGCAAGGAGTCGATGGTCAGTCCGCCCTAGCTTAGCGTTGTGGTAGACATGGCAGTCAGTGACAATTCTCTTGCGCCCACTGACCAAGATGTGGTCAGTGGTCTTAGATGTAGCGCCGGTGTTACAGTACCAGGTGGTGCAGTGGATTTGATGATGCTGGAACCAGGTGCCCCAGATCTTCAGATTGTGTGTGGTGCACACCTCCAGCATGTGGTCACCATTGTCATTGGTGACGTCAGACAGGAACAGTCCGATGATGCATTCCAAGCTGCTCCTGTCAGGAACAACAGACATAGGAAACACCATATGAATCCCCTTTCGTACAGAGATTCATACAGCGCCAGTAGTGAGGCGCTCATAAGGTGGAAGTACGTCATTTGTGCGACATTTGTGCCGACAAAATGTGCCAAAAGCCATAAGATCTTCCTACGAATAACTTGAGACTGCCTTGAGTTGCACAAAAATTTTCGTAAGATGGCAGTAAGTATGCCGTAAGATGATTCCTAGGCACCCTTACAATGAGTGTAAGAACTCTAGGACCATCGTATGACAGAAAAGCGCCTCATTTCTCAAGAATGCCTCAAGTTGCTCTTGTGAATTGAATGGCAGCCGTAAGAAACTGTGCCCCACTCCACGAATGTCTGCGAACTCCAGAATTCATAGGAGCTGGGAGATTCTTATGAAACCATTGGTCGTAAGAATCTTTGTGAAATACACTGTAAAAATGAAATGGCTGGGAAACCTGAATTTCAAAACAATATGCTGCAAGAGATTTCTCATTTTTGCCAATTCAAACTTTTGTTTTGAAGAAAACACAACATTTCAAGAGAACTTACTGCAGAAGATTTCTGAATTTGGAAAGCAGAAAAATAGTAAACGTAAAACCTGCTTCCATGTTTTCACCAGTGACGTGTAGTCAGAGGAGGCAGGTGAGGCACAGCTTCGCCTGTCATCACGGAAAATAAAACAGAAATAATGATAAATAAAGATTATTATTTGTCCTCTGGTCTGTCTTGTATTTCTAAGTGTAATTTCTAAATGATTTGAATCATTTCCCTAATATTTGCTTAAATCCCTGAATTACACAGGCATTTCCTGTTCTAATTTAAGGGACAGAGGTGAAGTGAAGCAGTGACAAAGGAAGCACAGTCCTTCACAAACTGGACTAAAGCGTGCAGTATGTGTGTTGCTGTTGTCCTCTCTCTGCATGTCACCATGTCTGTGAGCACTTTCACTCTGTCCTCACTTTCCATCGTCTAGATCAGGGCTCTGCAGCTGCAGCTCGAGAGCCACACGTGGCTTCACGTGGCCTTCTAAAAAATGCTCATCTTTTATTTACTATAAGCTTGAATTTTTTTCTCATAAATTTGTGACTTCTAATAAATTTGGGATTTTTTTTTCCTGTAAATTTTTAAATTTATTTACTTATGTATTTGCTACATTTTTTTGAATTTGCAACTTTTTCTAATTTTTTCCTCATAAATTTGTGAATTTTTCTTGTAAATTTGCTTATTTTTTCTTGTAAGTTTGTAACTTTTTTTAAGTAATTTGACAATTTTTGGTCTTGTAAATTTGCAACTTTTTTCTCCTAAATTTTCACATTTTTCCCTCATAAACTTGTGACTGTTTTTGTAAATGTGACTTTTTCCTCGTAATTTTGACTCTGGCGCCAGTGTTACTAAACATGCTGACACACATTAAAGCCATGTGGGGCCCAGTTGGGTTTAAACAGATGACCCACTCATCTGTAGCTCAGATAAAGTCCATGTGGGCCAACACCGATGGGCCATCCACGATAACGCCGTGCTGTCCTTTCATCCTGGTTCTTCTTCTTCTTCTTCACACTTTGATAAGCAGTTTAATACTTCTTGGAAAAGCTGAACAGGGCATTTCTATTCAAGCCAAACTGTTTGCTGTGGACCAGCCCACTTGTTGGACCCCCAGTCGCCAGGTAACGGCTAATATGTTATTCATGAAAACCACTTGTGTAAAGCCCCCATCAGCTGCTGCGACTGCTGCTGTAAATTGGCCAATTACACTAATGGAAGCCCATCTCTTTGTTCACAGCGGCCATGTTGGCTGCCGCAGAGGTGATGTTGGTGAGAATGTGTGGGGAAGTGTGAAAGTAAAGAAAATACGCTCACGTCCACACTCGTACGAGGCAATTTCATTGACGTCTGCGGTGGAAGGACGCCTTCATTATGGCTTCAGAAGGGTCCAAGATTGGGTTAAATTACTGCTCGTGTTTGGAGTGCTCCAGCGGTGGCGGTAGTTCGGGGGGAGGCGGGGCTTTGGATGGAGTGCAGAATATGAGTGAAGCAGCTGGAGAGGGCTAATGAGGCTAGCAGGGGTTGCTATCTCCATCAGTGTGTCCCTGGACCGCCTCTAGAACAAACTCTGAGGAAATCGTCTGGAATTAAAGCTGGCAAAGCTCTGCAGGTCATCCTCACCCTCTGCACATTTATTTTTTTCCACCTTCCACCTTTTTTTTTGTGGGGGGGAGCTACAATTTTCTTTTTCCATTTGGTTGGAAGTAGGTCCATTTTGCCCGTGTCCCTCCCCATCCCGCTCTTAGGCGCTCCCCTGGTCTAGCAACAAAAGAGTATTTTTGGGCTATTAACGTAGAAGGGAGAGGGCCTCCACAGGCAGCTGACCACCGGCTTTTAGTCACGGTCGAGGGGAGGCGAATGAAAAGCTTCCTGCTGGGCCTTCAAGTGAAGAAACTACTAGGCTCCACTGAGGAATCTGACTGCTGTGTGTGCAAGGAGCCGTGTCTTTATGGGACTGTCCTCAGATGGATTCAGTGCTGTTGCTGGGGACGTTAAATAAATGTTGTTGAATGGACGTGTATTTTTACTGAGAGCAAACGCCTCCCTGATGTGACACTTGACTCATTAGCATTTGAAGCCCGCGTTGGAAGCGCTGATGCTGGGTTTCTGCCCTAAACTGGATGCCACTGACTTGTAGCCTGGACCCAGCACTGATCCAGTCTGACTTATGGACCGAGGCCCTCTGGCTGGGAGGGCCTGCTCCTGTTACTGGTCCATGTGGGCCCCACCAAGGTTAAAACTGGGCTGTCTCATGGATCCAGTGGGTTCCACGTTGGCCCACATGGACTTACTCATTTTCTTGTAAATTTGCATCTTTTTTCATGAATTTGTTAGTTTTTCTTGTAAAAATTGTGACTTTTTTCTTGCTAATTTGTTAACTTTTTCTTGTAAATTTGGAACTTTCGGCCACCAGCAGGAGACTTAAGATGGTGCCCACTGTTGGCGAACCTCTTTGCTCGTTCTGCTCCCCAATGCTGACTTTTCTCCTTTTCTGCATTGTTGCTGTTCTTTCTACAGTGCATGGAGGTCGTGCACTGCTAACATGCGACCGCCAGACACTACTGGATATCGCCAAGTCAAGCAGCCACACGGAGTTTACTGGCTTTATACATTTGTTTGTTTAAACATTTGCGTCGTAGATTAATAAATTATCCGGCGTGATGGTGTTTTCTTTAAAAAACTATGGATGCAGTAGTTAACTGTTGGTTAAGAGCTGTGAATAAATGCAGAATAAAGGTATTGTGGAGGATGGAATCAGACGACACAGAACTTTATTCACCTCCAACAAACAGAACAAACTAAATCTGGGTGCCAAAGCGAACTCCTGTACCACCTTATTCCCACCTTTGGCACCCGGGGTGAACACACTGACTCATGCGTCAGAGCATGTACACACATCCATATACATGTCACAGAGCATGGCTTTACACAATACTTTTATACCCCGGAGTCCCCAGGTGTGAAAAGTGTCTTACCTCTCCACAATACATCCCACAGCTGGCACAGTGGGGGCGAAGGCGCATCTTTATTCAGTTTAATACCCCCTAGCGCTCTGGCGCCCGTCTCACTTCTTCCCCCATTACCATCTCTCCTTTTCCTTCCCCCAGCACCCCAAAGTCCTGGGTGGAGTGCCATCTACTACTGTGTCACCACAGTATATTTTATGAGATTTCTAGCACATACTGTAAGTGAGAGATTTGAAGATAATAATAAGGATTAAGCGGAAGAAGATGGATGGATGGAATAAATCACAATAAAATGAAAATGGCAGAATTAATAAAGGCTGCATTACGAGACATTTTTACTCAGTAGAACTAAAGTGAAATGAACAAATCCTCCCAGGAAATGAATTGAAACCCTTTTGAAAAATGGAAAGTCAATTTGTAGTTAAAAGCCAAACAACAAAAAATAAAAAACTAAATTATCAAACCCTGCTGTGGTGTGGGGATTTAAAAATACGATTAATTTTACTTTGAAATCTATTCTGCTTTTCATCTGCCCTTCAGATGTGTGAAGACTGGGTTTCTACTCCCAGCTCCATCCTGAGACCTTCTGAAGGTCAGAGGTCGTCAGTGGAGGACCGTCCCTGCTCCCAACTTTTTCACCGTCTTAGTTTTCAACTTCAGGATTCAGGAAGGTGCTGCCATCATTTTCTCCATACTCTAACATGCATTCAATGCAATTTAGTTGTTGTAACGACTAATTTGTTTATTTCTTTTTTAATGGGCAGCACAGTGGTGCAGTGGTTAGCACTGTTGCCCAACAGCTAGAAGGTTCCAGGTTCGAATCCCCAGGCTGGCAGGGGTAGGAACCTTTCTGTGTGGAGTTTGCATGTTCTCCCTGTGCTGCGTGGGTTTACTCCGGGGCTCCGGTTTCCTCCCACAATCCAAAGACATGCATGTTAGGTTAACTGGTTGTTCTAAATTGTCCCTAGATATCTGTCTCCTATAGGCCCTTAGAATAGAGGGTTAGTACTGGTGAAGCGCTTTGAGACTAGAAAAGCACTATATACAGTACGTGCAGGCCCTTATCCCTTATTTACATTCTCAGCAAGAATACAATGTTGGTCTTTTTTTTGAGAATTTTACTAAGCATTTAATTCTACATAAATCACTGTTTAGCAGGACATTTCTGGCAATCCTGTGCTTTTCTTGTGGTGTTACATAGAACAGCATCAGTGTAAACTATGGAAAAAGCGGCTTCCTTAAAATCTGTACTTCCTCACACAACTTTCAGTGCAAAAACCTCTAAAAATGTCACAACTTTTTGGAAGCACTCCCACAAATTCAGGCTTTTTGGGCCACAACAATCACAAAAACAGCCGACAAAATCCTGGAGGGACAGAAACCCAGTGAGATCATGTCTACATGCTTCATGCACTGAATTTGTTTCCTGACTCTGGGTTGATAACTTGACACTACACACCCTTTACACTAAAGAAAGCACTTGTGAGCACTCTTTAAGACAAATATACATTAGTTGGCTCAGTTTAATGGAACTACGATTAGCAGTAGTGAAGTAACAGGGAAGGTGGAATTAAAGATTTTAAGTAATATGCACTGAAACCAACCTTTCTGAGAAAGGCTGCAAAAGATTATTTACAACGGTGCTGCAATACTTGGGTAATTAAAGGAAATGCGGCCAAAATTTGTTACAGACGTTTTACTCATACCTGTATGCTGTTACCATGTTGAAAAAGTGCTGTCAATGGCCTCTTCAAAACCCACAAAAAATAATATTTGGCATTTTTTCAGTTAATGACACCTTTAGGTAAAGTCTGGTACAATGCACCAAATTGCAACATTTAGGACTGATATTGTATATGGTCCCTCTAAAAATAAAATGAAATAGAGTAAAATCAGCAGCTGTAGTCTTTGTAGCTTTTATGAGTCTTCTGGTATCCACTTAGCTGGAAAGCTCTGTCTAATAAAGCTGCACAGTTTGCCTGTATAAAATAAATCCAGTCTATAGATCAGCTTAGGCTAAATGTCCATTTACTTTACTGTAATAAATGCTAACCCAATATGCTGCTAAGCTAGAAGGCTAAAACAAGCTACGACCCAATTCTGCTGAAGTGGGAACGTTGTGTAAAAGGCAAACAAAAATACAATACAATGATTTAAAAAAATCCTTTTCAACCTTTATCAATTGAATACAGTGCAAAGGCAGTCCAGACATGTCTCCCACTGAAAATGTGTGGTGGATTATGAAGCACAAAATACAACCACAGAGACCCCAGACTGTTGCGCAACTGAAGTCATACATCAAGCAAGAATGGGAAAGAATTCCCCCTACACAGTTTCAACTGTTAGCAATGCCCGTGAACTTCTGCTTTATGTGTCTTGCAGACCCACAGTATCGTGCTAATACACATTCACTGCTTCAGCACATGCCCTGCTTTTGTTTTGTCCATACAGATCTGCTGCAAGCCTCCGTTACTGTCGTTGCTCCTGTCGGAGGGACAGACGGATGAAATATTAGCGCAGTATCCCCTGGGTTGCTGGCCTTACAAGGTCATCCGCTCACTTTTCATTGTTGGGAAACATCCAGACGGCTAAGGCGACTGAAACTGAAGAGATTTCATGAATTAAACCTGGGGAAGCCACATGACTCTTTGTTGCGTGACCTTGGTGCACATTGTTGCCTGCAGGGATGCCGTGGACTCAGAGAAACGGAAGGTCTGGACTTCACTGTCCTTTGTTTGGCATCCACGTGCTTGTGTGATAGCCATGGTTGTGTTGGGTGTGCCAGTGTTGACGTTCCACTGTGTGCTTGTTTGTCCATTTCATGTGAGCCATCTCCTCCATGTTGGAGGACAGACACGATCGATGGAAGCGATCAATGTTGCACGAAGGCTGGAGGGGAGACAGCTCCTGAGGCCCCTGCAACTGTCTGCTGTAGTACACACATGGAATATCGCAGGGTTCAACGCGCCACAGGGGTGTCTCTTCCTACACACCTCCATTCATATCCAGCTGCTCTCAGTTCTCTCCCACAACCCCTGTCGTCTTTCCTATCAGACAAACAGCTGATTAGAGCAGAGGGAACGTAGCCTATGGTTCTGCTGTTTGTCTGCGCTTGCTGTTTTCCTACTGAGACGTTTGCAGCACAGACCAAAGTAGTCAGCTGACAGTGTGGGAGGGCGTTCCACAATATGTTAAAAAATATGGTGCTGTGCAAAGGTTTTAGGCACTCTCTCATTTCTTTATGTTTATCTTCCAAGTTGCCAGTTCTCCAGGCTTTCTGAAGGTCTACACAAGTCTTTCTTTAAACACTGGCTGCTTCTTCCACTCATTTTTACTCTAGTTCCCTGATTTTTGAGGAAACAAAGGACAAAAGAAGAGAAGAAAAGGTCCACAGAGCTAATGGTGAAGGTTGTTTAAAGAAATGGGAAGAAAACTTGACTGAGAGACTTCAGGCTGTGGTGGAGATGAAAGACGAACACTCCACAGACTGACTTTAAGCTTGTTCCCAGCCAGCATGTCCAGGTGGGCCCCAGCAAAGGTTAAACCGGGCCGTCCTCTGGGTCTCATGTGGGTTTGTCCACGGGTTCCATGTTGGCCTCATCTGTGTTTGCCCACATGGACTTTACTTGTGGCACAAGTGAGCAGGACTCTGTTTACTGCTTCAACAAAACTGAACACATTTATGAGAAAAAAGTTGAAAGTAGGTAAACAGGTAAAGTCCATGTGGGCAAACACAGATGGGCCTGCCCACGGACAAACCCACATGGACCCAGAAGACAGCCCACTTTTTTAACCGTTGGTGGGCCCACATGGACATGCTGGCTGGGATAAAAGCCAGTCGTCTTGTTCATGACAGACAAAACTATCTTCAGACTTGAGCCATTGCAGTGAGAACCGCTGGAGCAGCCATGGCTCAGATTAATGCTCAGACGTTCAGCTCATCAGTCTGAGAGACTGCTGACGCTGAGCTTTAAAACCGGACAGGAATAACAGCGAGCACCATGAAGCCGTGAGGGTCTGGTGCAGAGGCAGATGAGGAAGCCAACATGGCCGACGCTGCCTCTGCCACGTCACTGACGTAAAGGTGAACTGCGGCACTGCTGGGCGCTACATTTATGGTGAAAAACTGAGGGTTGTGATGTCACAGTTGTTGTTGTCTCTGTTTTTTGGAATATTAATCACAATCAATATCCCTGAAGTGGAAACAACACATATTTTGCAGCACTAATCAGCAAATGTGGCGCTAGTCACACCATTTCATCCACATGAGCCAAACACAGTAGTTAAGCTGCTTGACCGTAGGATGAGTTGTTGTCATGGTAACTATCACAAAAACAGAGATGGTACAAATGGTGCTTTGAGTGCAAATCAGCCCAAATGTAGATGGCACCGTCTTTATTCAAGCTGTATAAAGTGCTTGGACCACTTGACCTTGGGATGCCCTTTGATGCAATCGATAATATCTCAGAAACAGAGGTGACAGAAATGTTCGGAAACATTTTCATTCACATCATACAGAGTGGCTGAGCTGCTTGACCCTGAGGTGACCTTTATTATAATCCTCAGTATGTTAAAACAGGAGAGAGCAAAAACATTTTCTCAGCACAAATGTAGCAATAATAATGGCATCATGTTCATTCAGGCTGGACAAAGTAGCTGAGTAGCGGCATCACATGACCTCTATTAACTCCACCACGGAATGACAGAAGGTCGTGTTTGTCCAGCTGGTCCCAGGATCAGGCTCAAACTACAGATACATTTGGATGAACGTTTCCCCACAGGTGGTGCACGGGGTAAGGATGGGCCGCTTAGAGTCTGGAGGTGATCCAAGAGCACATGCCTCTACCAAGAATCATAGAATGCAAACTTAGCCAGCATTCACGTGAATGTTGCACATTTAAAAGAAAAAAGTCACACATTTACAACAAAAAAGTTAGAGATTTATGATGACAAGTTTATGTGGAAAAAAGTAGCAAATTTACAAAAAAAAGTCACAATTTGATTTTAAAAAAGTTGCAACTTCACAACAAAAAAGTTTCAAATTTATGATAAAAAGTTGCAGATTTACAAGAAATGTTCCAAATCTGCAACCTTTTCTTTTTTTTCTTTACATTGATGCTTCAAAGTCTTATGTAACGTGATATTAAAGGTTTATGATGATTCTGGAGATACTGGGACAATTCTCTTTTTTTTCCAAGTTGGGGGGGACATGTCCCCCGCCCCCTCCTTGATTCTATGCCAAAGCCCTATCTTACAATGTACCAGGGAGGCTGAAAAGTTCACAGTTGTCAAATTTGACCAAATGTGGTTTATTTTCCAACTGCAGGGGTCCAAGCACTGCATCACTGATGGAAGAAGTGTGTGGACCAAAGGGAGACGATGTTGAAACATAAAACACACTTGGCCAAATTTGACCACTATGAACTTTTCAGCCCCCCCCCCCCCCCCAGAGGGACAAAGGGAAGGAGGGATGAAGCCTTGGCAGAGGTATACTCTCTCTGATTGTCCTCTGAAGATCGCCTTCCTCTCAGTTTACTGATCCGCTAAAAGCTGGTTAAACACACTGGACCAGTTTCTGTTGGACCACTGAGACGCTGTGATGAAAGTTGTTCCTGAGCACCATGTTCACTGGGACAAAACCATTAAAGAGGGACGGCTGAGCAATGTTCAGTTAGACACACGGCAAAGTACCCAGTGACTTCCTTCAGCGGCGGATCAGAAAGAGGCCGTCAGCTACACTGATCTTCCAGCGGAACATTTCTGCACGCACCAACTGAAGGGCAGATTGTGTTCATTTGAAAACAAACAGGAAGAGAAAATGGGTGATGACCATCAGCTTTTGTTCTTTTTCTAAAGTTTACAATCAAATCAGTGTTTTTTTCCTTTGCCACATTTCCACACCACTTTTGCTTTGACTCCCACATAATTAACACGTTTTCGCCGCACCGGCCGTCAGCTTTGCGCACCGATTCAAGCAGCACGCCTGTGTGATTTCAGAGCAGCAGCAGTGGGAGAGAGCTGCTTTGTGGAGCAGCTCTGATGTTGCTGTGGAGTGTTCTGCAGCACTTTATTACATTTAGTTGGAGTGTACAGGCTGTCAGAATGTGGGACGCTTGACTAGCTCGGGCTGCAGCGCCGCCTTCCCAAACAAGCCAGACATCCGCACACAAACACACGCTGATCTGGTTTGTTTTTACTGCTAACTTGTGAAACAATTAGCTGCCATGGAATCAAAAACAAAAACTCCCAAATTTACCAATAAAAAGTGTCAAATTTACAATTAAAAACCTGCAAATTGGGGAGGAAAGTTGCAAAGTTGCAACCTTCCTCCATACCTCCAAATTGGTCCAGTAGTGTTTATGCCCCGCCAGATGAAGCCCAAAGGGGTCGGAGAACAGTTTTGTTCCAGTTGTTTTGAAACTTGGTACCATGGTTTGATATACTCTGATGATGTGCATATTGTAATTTCACTCTCATCAGATGACCTTGAGGTCAAAGGTCAGAGGTCAGATTTTCCCTAAATCTTCTAAACACAATAACTACTGAAAGAAATGATGTAGGCTCTTCAAATCGATACAGTAGTTGTACCTAATACACATCTTGGACGACTTACACCCTCACCTAACTATGGGCTTGGGGTCAAGGGGTTAAACGTGAAAGTTCAAAGTTAACCCAATGACTGCCACAGGTGCTCCGTTGCGCTATAAGCCCCTAGTGGCCAAGGTTTTTTTCAAGAAAATATTCAGTTCAGATGTCAGAGATTTCCAAGGCTATAACTTGAAAGTGGTAAGAGATAACAGCTTACTGTCAATTAGAAAGATGTAGAATATGATCCAAAGTTTGAGATAGGAGTAAATTTACACATCTAATTTGTGGCATAATGCCACAGCAGCCATATTGAATTACATAACTTTCAGTCAAAAGTGACCTTTGGACATATTTACACAAAGAATGGTTTTGCTTTTTGTCACTGTTTCTTGTTTTGGGCATTTTGTTATCTTATCTTCAAAGTATATGAACCAGAAAATCAGTACAATGTAAACAAACCAAGACATTTGTCACTTACCGCCGGCCATGCAGCTTGCTCGCTTCGTCCTTTTGCGGCACCCTGGACGTTATTTTCTCTTCTGTCGGTCATTTTATTTTTCCCCCTCACATGGAGAAACTGTTGTGATTATTTCACCTCAATTTCGCTTTTATCCCGCCCCTATTTATCTTATATGATGACACGGAACTGCCGTGATTGTTCTCTTCAGTCACATGGTGCTGGGGCGATGGCAGGTGAGCATCATCCAGCTTCACCCACCCTCTGTTATAACAAAATGTATATATTTACCTTCATAAGCTAAATAATCTTTTTAGAATCATAGTTGGCAAATTTGGGAGCAAATGCCTCCTCCGTGATGGCGAACATCAACATTTGTTTACAAACTCTTCTTCTGTGGTGTCCAGAAGTGAGGTTTTGGGATGGTTCTATGCCCGCCATCAGTCCTCCAAAGCAAGAGCAGTAAGTTTTACGTGTCTGCCACCATGTGAGGTGGAATTCTTAGTACAACTGGAGAGTTTTTGGCCACATCATATAACATCACATGACAGGCACAGCGCTGAGCCTGTGGCAGTGGGAGCACTATCTGTTCATGCAATCTTGCCACAATAAGGGTTAACATTGCAGCTGTGCTATGGTAAACGGTAAATGTTACATTTACTATTACTATAAAACGAGTAAAGCTAGGGGCACCAAACCTGGTACACTGGTTCACCTTGGGATCCTAACCTCTGACTATGGTTTTGGGATCACAAGGTCAAAGGTCAAGGTTGGCACTCCCTATGATCTCTCACTATAGAATGAGTAAAGTTAGGGTCACCAACCTTGGTACACAGGTTCACCCTGTGATCCCGAAGTGTGACTGTGGTTTTGGGATCACAAGGTCAAAGGTCAACATCGTAATGGCTTATAAACTATATCTCAACAACAAAGAAAGCTAGGGTCACCAAACCTGGTCCACAGGTTCACCTCGGGATCCTGACCTCAGACTATGGGTTGTATACTTTGTTGTATATTCATGGATGATGGGTTTATCATAATTTGGTTCTGCCACAATAATTATATTGAAAAGTTGAAAACTGCTGTCTGTCAGTAAGTATTGGGATCTTCAAAGAAAATGGAGGCGGGGGATATTGCACTCGCCTCAGAGTGCTCTTGTTGTGTCATGATGCTGATGGATGGACGGCTGATCACACTACATTGCCAGAAGTTTACACTCATGGATCATGCCCAAATCTAGTAGGGTCAGCCATAGACCAAGAGCCACCTCTGGGAAAAATGACATCAAAATTCATTCAGCAGTTTTTGCACAGTCCTGCTAACAAGCAAACAAACAAACAAACAAACCAGCCCCAGTCGAGCCTCTATGCAAGACTGTCTTTAGAGGCTCCTATTTTTGTAATAGGAAAGAGTTCAAACCCTCTAATTGATTTTGTCATCTAATATTACACCCAGAAATTTATTTTCATGCACCCATTTAATCGCCACACCATCTATATCCAACTGCACTTGTATATTTTTATTACAATTTCCTAAAAACATAAATTTTGTTTTACTTAAATTTAATCATACAGTAGCTTATTCCTGTTAAACCACTGTTTCATTTTACACATTCCTGTCATCACTGTATACAACAACTCCTTTAAATTGTCTCCAGAACAAAACACATTTTTATCATCTGCAAACAGTACAGTTTTCACAATGTCAGGTATCTTACACAGATCAGTAATATATATGTGACCCATGCTGGCAAAATGAGTCTCAATGAGGAAATTTTAAAAACTGAGGTAATGTTATTTTGATATTCTGTAATGAAAGACCTTAAAAATGATATTTAATTTGTAGGACTTGTGCAAAAACGGACCCGCAACAAGCCGATTTTGTTTATATTTTGGCTGGTTTGAAAACTCACGTTCAAGCGGTCCTGAGTTACGTCTTCCACAAAAACGTGTATTTTTAGAAAGAAGGAGTTCCAAGCTTTACAATGATACCAGGCACTGACGGGGGTTTTCTTGGGGATTGCCACCAGCAAACAAAGAGTCATGATTTATGACTTCTTGTGCCTGTAGCTCGTAATAACCCAGAGCGCATTCCGACTCATTTTGCCAGCACAGGTCACATATAGGAAACAATTTAGGGCCTAATACTGAACCCTGGGGTACTCCACAAGCACTGTCCAAACACTTGTCACCCAACTTCAAATTGTTGTCTAATTTAAGATAAAAAAAAAAGTTGCAGATTTACAAGAAAAGTTGGAGATTTATGGCAAAAAAGTACTGAATTTATAAAGAAAAAATAGCAAATTCATGAGGGAAAAAAGTTGCAAATTTACCAGAAAAAGTTGCAGATTTTGAAAAAAAAAATTACAAGAAAAAAAATACTTAAAAGAAGTCTGAGAAAAAAGTTTCAAATTTACAAGAAAAAGTTGCAGGTTTAACAGAAAAAAGTCACAATTTGCAAATTTACCCTCCAAAAAAGTTGCAAACTTATGAGAAAATAAGTTTTAAATGAGGAAAAAAAGTTGAAAATTAACTAGAAAAAAGTTGCAGATTTAAAACAAAAAAGCTGCAAATTTACAAATAAAAAGATGCAAATTTGCAAATAAAAAGATGCAAATTTATAAAAAAAAGTTGATTTACAAGAAATCAGTTGCAGATTTCGATCCCACCCCCTGCCCATCGGTGACCCGTCTGTGTGGAGTTTGCATGTTCTCCCTGTGTCTGTGTGGGTTTTCTCCTGGTACTCCGGTTTCCTCCCTCAAGTTAGGTTAATTGGCATCAACTGGGGATTCTAAATTGTCCTTAGGTATGAATGTGAGAGTTGATGGTTGTCTGTCTCTCTGTGTTGGCCCTGTCATGGACTGGTGGTGACTGCTGTCCAGGGTGGACCCTGCCTCTCGCCCAAAGATGCTGGGATAGGCTCCAGCCCCTCCACGACCCGAAAAGGATTAAGTGGTAGAAGATGGATGGATGGATGGATGAAAGTTGCAGATTTGCAAGAAAAGTTGCACATTTACAAAAAAAAAATAAAATTGCAGATTTAAAAGAATAAAAGCTGCACTTTTTCAAGAAAAAAGCTACAAATTCATAAGAATGAGAAAAAAGTTGCAAATTTATGAGAAAAGTTTTGAAAATTTCTTAGAAAAAAGTTTTAAATTTATGGGAAACAGTTGCAAATTAACTAGAAAAAAGGTGCAGATTTACAAATAAAAGTTGCTAATTTATGAGAAAAATTTTTTGAATATATGAGAAAAAAGTTTAAAATTTACAAGAAAAAGTTGCAGACCTGAAAGAAAAAAAATGTAGGGTGACAATTTAGAGTCACCAGTTAACCTAACATGCATGTCTTTGGACTGAGGGAGGAAACCTGAGCTGCCAGAGTAAACCCACACAGCACAGGGAGAACATGCAGACTCCACACAGAAATGTGAACCTAGAACCTTCTAGCTGTTAGGTAACGGTGCTATGCTAACCACTGGACCACCATGCTGCGGTTGTGTCTGATCAGTTCCCAGTCTGTCTCCTTCGTTAGTGAGACCCGACTGTTCTCAGCTGTTTCTCATCCTTTGATTATCCCTGTCTTAAATGTCTGTCTCCTGCATCATTGTGTCTGTTCTGTGGCTGTCCTCAGTGATCCGAACATCTAGTTCTCAGTGCCTAATGCTCCTCCGTTTATCTCTCCTGTCCTTAAGTCTATTGAATGTTTTCAGTCCCTGAGCTGTACTACTCTTACTCGTTTACTTGAGTAATTAATATCTTAAGGTACCGCTTCTTTTACCTGAGTGCACTTTCTGGCTACTCTACCCACCTCTGCAATGAAGTCAATGTGTAAAAATTCCTGAAACCTCTGGCTTAAACTTGTGAATAAAAGGCTCACTCAGTGAAAAACATTATTCATACTCAGTTGTGCCATCAGCTGAATATGCATGATTAATCTCAGTAAATCTGCTGAACACGCACAAGGATAAAAACAAAGCTCTTTCAGTTGTTGCAGACGTGCAGAACGGGAGAGGTAATTAGAATTCAGTGACTAGCTGAAGGTGGACGTGTGACGTGAGGGGTTGAGCACAGGTTAACCAGCAGAGATAACCAAATACATGGTAAATGGTATTCACTTACATAGCACTTTTTCTCCCAGTTGTATGCTGGAGAGGATGCTGGTGTCAAATCTTCATCACTTCTCCACCTAAAAATTGCCTAATTCAGCCTGACTATTGATAAAACTCTACCGGACTGGACTGCTGTTAACTGTTACCAAACTGTCTTCTTGCTCTGGGAAATAACTATTACCTGACCTGTTGCCACTGTGGATGAACAGTGGTGACCCATTATTCTCCAGCTCGCAGCTAGTCTGCCTATATTGTGATCGTCTGTTTGGATCGACTGTTTGGAATACCTGCATAAACTCTGGTGGGTGCTGTCTTCTGGTCTGTTTTCCTGAGTTCTGCTGCAGATCATCTGGCATCGGTGACAGTTGCCTGTCCTGTCCTACAGGGAGCGACGGGTCTATGGTGGGCTGCTAGCTGCTAGCTAGTAGCCACGAAGGAACAGCCTCAACTCTCGGAACTATGCTCCGCTGTGCAGCTCCTGAAGCTAAACAATAACTAGAAAAGCACTCGGAGAGCGCAGACCTCCGCCAAGCGCCACAGTTCCCCCCATACAGTGTTTGTCTGTACGTTTTCAGATTCCTTGAGCATGAAAACATATGACTAGCAATTGGATTGACAATGATTATTTGTTTATTTGACAGGGACAGTGCAATAAACATAGACAATTAATCAATGACAATCAGTGTGATAGTGATAGGATTAGTGGTTCAGTAGTAAAAGCATTGCCTCCTTGGCGGAGGTAATAAACTGAAGTGTTGGTGTTGTGTCCATCTCCTCCACTGACGGATGCAGATTGGGTAGACAGGTTGGCGTGGGTTTTATATTATATTATTGGGGTTGCGCTCCGCGGCAAAACAGAATTTAGAAGCTTCCCCGGCAGAGAGCTCATTTTTGCGCAGCGCCTATGGCTGGCCGGTGAATTTCTGCCAAATAATCCGGCGGCGGACAGCTGCCCGTGTCCGGTTTTGCAGCTGCGCGCAAACACAGGCACGCTGGCGGGCCCAGGCCAGCAGTGTTTTCCGCGTGCTTTTGTGCCTAAAACGTTGAAGAAGGCGGAGTTTGTGTTGGTCAGACACGAGGACAAGCGCCCTCCATTGCGCCTGCGCACATGTTGATAATGGCCGTATGTCACACTGTTAAAAAAATGCTTTAAAAAATTCCTGTATCCAGACGGTGATGCGGATCATCCCCAAAATTTAATCAGTTCTTCCTTGTACCATTTCCAACATTGCCTGAAAGCTTCATGGAAATCCGTCCAAGACTTTTTGAGTTATCTTGCTAACCAACAGACAAACAGACAGACAAACAAACCCCGGCAAAAACATAACCTCCTCCTGGCCTTTTCGGCCTGGCGGAGGTAACTATGGCTCTACTATGGACGTCTCTGCTATTAAACAGCTGGGACTCTTTCGGAGACCCCGCTACATCCATAGAGGGTCTGGACAGAGATTTGTCTACTCCAAAACCGGCTCCATACCATCCCTGTGTTTGACATTGAGACTCGGTGCACACTAGTTATGTCATCATGCACGTCATCAGATCACTGCTACAAACATGTATGATAACACTGCCCTGCGATGACTGCGACACAGTACTACTCCAGCATCATCCAAAACAGCTCTGGTAACTCCAAAAGACTGTTCTTAACTATAAGTCACCTCCTTAAACCTCAGTCTTCTTCTCACTTGAGCAATACAGAGGACCAATGCAATAAATTTATTGCCAGTTTTGCGGACAAAATCAACACTATCCATTCATCTTTTACCCAGTCTTACTCAGCACCAGGAAATACATCTGAAAATATTACAGTATCATAATATTACAGAGATCATACTTTCTGATTTTTTCAATGTCACCCAAGGAGAGGTGGGGGATCTTATCCGACAGATAAGCTCTTCTACAAGCACATTGGATTCCATGCCTACAGTTCTCATCAAATCTAATGTAACCATCATAACTCCTCTCATTACTACTATTATAAACAGCTCTTTACAAACTGGCCAAGTTCCATCAGCAATTAAGACAGCATTTATCAGGCCCAAACACAAAAAACCCTCATTAGACCCTGGAATTCTATCTAACTACCGTCCAATCTCAAACCTCCCATTCTTTGGTCCTGGAGAAAGTTGTGGCTGCACAGTTACAAAATCATCTTCAATCAAACTCCTCTTTTGAAAAATTCTGATTTTTGCAGAGGCCACAGCACAGAAACAGCCCTGGTCAGAGTCACCAATGATTTACTGGTGGCTGCTGACCAGGGCTTTCCCTCACTGCTCATCCTCCTGGACCTTTCAGCTGCTTTTGATACAATCGACCATAAAATTCTATTAAACGGCTATGGCTATACACTGGACTTTCTGAAACTGCTCTTCAATGGTTCCACTCTTATATCTTGGGTAGGGTTGAGTATGTGATTCTGGGGGAGGTTAAATCAAGGCCCCACTATGTCACCTGTGGGGTCCCTCAGTGGTCTGTCCTTGGGCCAACCCTGTTCATCATCTACATGCTCCCCCTGAGCCATATCATCAGCAAGTATGGACTTTCTTTCCATTGCTATGCTGATGATACCCAACTCTACCTTAGGACAGATCCCACCTCCTCTGCAGCCACAACACCTGCTCTCATAGCCTGCCTGGAAGAGATGAAGGTGTGGATGAGTGAGAATTTTCTTCAGCTAAACAGCAACAAAACTGAGGCCATACTCATTGCTAGTCCACACCAGCTCCAATCCGCCCTTGTCACCAACATCTCACTTGCTGGTCAGACCATTCCACTTTCTTCAGCTGTTACTAATCTCGGAGTCCGATTTGACCCCCACTTAACATTTGAACATCACATTCAACAACTCTGTAAAACTGCCTTCTTTCATTTGAAAAACATAGTCAAACTTCACCCCTTCCTGTCTCTGCCAGATGCTGAGAAGCTGGTCCATGCCTTCATCTCCCCCAGGTTGGACTATTGTAATGTGCTCCTCATTGGGGTTCCTGGCAGGAACCTTCAGAGACTCCAGTACACCCAGAACAGCGCTGCCAGGATCCTGAAGAGGAAGTGAAAATATGATCACATCACCCCAGCTCTCCACTCTTTACAATGGGCCCCGGTAAATGTGAGGATTGAATATAAAATTTGTCTCCTCACACATCAGTGCATACATGGCAATGCACCTGATTATTTAAAAGAACTCCTTCAACATCAGAAACACACCAGAAGCCGCCGTTCCACAAATAGCTATCGACGACATACCCCCAGGTTTAAGCTACGGACAATGGGAGACGCAGCTTTCCAGGCAGCAGCTCCTCGGCTGTGGAATGTTCTGCCTGATTACATGAGAGCGCCACAGACAGTGGAGTCCTTCAAGAAATCATTAAGAACTCTTCTCTTTTATAAAATATATCAATAGTCACCTATGTGATTTTAGCACTGTTTTTACTGTTCTCACTTTACTTTAATTATTTTAATTATCTTTTTTTAACAGCTTTTGCTGTGTGGCACTTTGAGATTTATTTCCTTTTAATTGTAAAGTGTGATATATTTAAAATTCATAATTATTATTATTATTGTAACCAGGGTATCTCTGTCATCACTGCAGCTCCAGGCTACACATCACTACAGCAGCACTGATAGCAGCGAGGGCTTAATATTGGCAGTCATTTTTTTTTTTGCATTGCTTGTCCTAACACTTTTACCTACAGCAAATGTCAGAGCGTCACTCTGAATCAAGCCTCCGTGTCTGTCTGTGCACAGAATGGTGGATGTGGCGAGCTTTCAGTGGAGAGGACAGTAGTAGAACTCTCATTTAGAGTAGCTCTCCACCAGATCAGGAACTCATAGATACAGTCTGCTGTGGAAATACAGGGACATACATTTCAATGCACACACACACCACCTAGATTTGCCTAAGCCAGGGGTCTGCAGCCTGCGGCTCTGGGGCCACATGCGGCTCTTGTGTTCATGGTCAGTGGCTTCTTGAGACACTGACAAAAAAATTCCATGTGGGTTTGTCCATGGGTTCCATGTTGGCTCCATCTGTGTTTGCCCACTTGGACGTTACCTGTTTACCTATTTTCAACTTATTTTCTCATAAATTTGTGACTTTTTCTCCTAAGTTGACTCTGGCCTCCTGAACCCAGGAGTTCTATTGTCAGGGGGGCAGTTTGCATCTGGTAGGACAAACTGGTCCTGGGTGAAGGGCCAGACTAAGACTGGTCCAGTACAAATGCATCTCAATAAATCAGAATGTCACCAAAAAGTTAAATTTATTTCAGTAATCACTCTGTAGGCTGTCAGGTCAGGCATTGGTCTGCTTGGTACCGGATAACCATGAAAACCGGTACTACCTGTCTCATGGGATGAGCCGTCGGCGACTCAACCGGCAATCCCGCCTTTCCGAGGGTGTGGAGGGTGAAACTGGGCGTCCTGGCAGAACTAAAAACAATATCTGTCGCAGGTCTGTGGTGGACCACTCCCAGTTAAACGGGGTGAGACTAGACATCCTGGCAGATAAGGACACCTGTCGCAAGGTCTGTGGTGGACTTTTGTCAGTCGGTGCATCGTGACATGCACTACACAAAGAGCAGAGATAAACAAACCTATCATCTGGTCAGTCACTGCAACAGATACTGGAGTCAGTTTGTCTTGGCCTGTCCTTGCCACTGATAATACCTCTATCTGCCAAGAATGTGCCGCTAGTACAGCAAAAGCTAGCGGTACTCAAATACTTTGCAAGCAGTTTCATGAAATGGTCAGTCAGAAAGCAACTCATACTGGCTCGGATGTTGCCGGGTTAACAAGGTGAGGAGTTCCTGGTAGCAGAGGGCGAAGGACAGAGCTGCGTGGAGGAATCTGATCAGCCTTAAATGAAACAGTCATCGTCACCCCCGACAGACTGCTATGATGATGAAGATGATGATACACAGCAGCATGGTGGTGTGGTGGTTAGCACTGTTGCCTCACAGCTAGAAGGTTCCAGGTTTCAATCCCCAGGCTGTGTCATATTTTGCCCTCCGGGCAGATGAAGGTATGAAGGAAGGACTCATGGGCACAAGCAGAGTATGATACAAAATAATTTATTAAACAAACTCAGAACTAGGAAACAGAATAACAACAGGCTGAACAGAAAACATAACTTGACAAATAAACTTATAAGGAACTGAACTGAGCACGAAACCACGGGAACAAATGACTGACACCAGACAGAGCACAGGTACAAACTAACATAAATAGGGTGGTGATTATTAGGTGATAATCAGGGGAAACACGGGACTGCTGGGATCACAATCAGGGGCTGAACAGGAACACACATGAGGAACAGTGGCTATGGGTACGGAAACAAGAGGAGCTGGAACCATACAGGTGCATCTCACTAAATTAGAATATCATCAAAAAGTTGATATCTTTCAGTAATTCAATTCGTAAAATGAAACTCATGTTTTATATAGATTCATTACATACGGAGTGATATATTTCAAGTGTTACTCTGTGTGTAATGAATCTATATGAGTTTCACTTTTTGAATTGAATTATTGAAATAAATCAACTTTTCGATGACATTCTAATTTACTGAGATGCACCTGCAGGTAAACAGAAGACACACAGACCCAGGACCAAACAGGATGACACAGAAGACCAAAACAAGGGACTCAGGGGAACGCAGAGGGCAATAAATGCAAACAATAAATCATAAATAATTACAAAACCAAATCTGGGAGCACAGAGAAGACACAAATGAACATAAAGTGTGGGCAAGGACAGAAGGTCAAAGCCCAGATCATAACAGGCTGGCAAGGGTAGGAACCTTTCTGTGTGGAGTCTGCATGTTCTGTTTGTTCTTTTATGCAAAAATTTATGCAAAAAGTGCTGCAAATTTACCTGGAAAAAGATAACAGATTTACAAAGGATAATAAAATAAATTTATTAGAAAAGCAGGAAAATGTATGCCAGAAATATGACAAATTCAGGGGAAACCGTTACAGTCTTATGGGAAAAATGCTTGCAAATTTGCAATAAAAATGACAAAACTTCTGGAAAAAAATTCACAAGCTTACTCAAAAGATTTATGTGGAAAAAAGGTTGCAATTTTAACTGGAAAAGTAACAAATTTTCAAAGAAAAAATATGACAAATATATGAGAAAACCAGAAATTTTATGCCAAAAAATTCACAAATTTTTGGGAAAAAAGTTGTAATTTTATAAGGAAAAACTTATTAATATTGATCCTGTCAGGCCAGTTTGTACTGGTAATGTTGCCAGTTTACCTCAGTTTTCAGGTTCATATACCTTTGTGGCTTCATGTGGATTTTACTGGTCAAAAATCTCTCACAATGGCTCTTTGCTTAGTCGAGGTTGCTGACCCCAGCCCTAAGCACATATGGAAGAACCTTCCATCGACCCATAGTTTTTGTAACTATAATTGATGCAGTGACCTTTTTTTTTCTTTAAAACTTTAATAACCATGTTGAAGACATAACCTGCAGTTGAGAATCTATATATAATACTAGGGATCTGTCAAGCGTGTACGCCACATGTCAGCCAAAGATGGGATAGGCTCTAAAACAATGGGTTCGTAAGAATCTCCCAGTTCCTACAAACTCTGGAGTTCGCAGACATTTGTGGAGGGGGGCATAGTTTCTTATGGCTGCCGTTCAATTCACACAAGCAATTTGAGGCAGGTACGATGGCCCTAGAGTACTTAACATTCTTCGTAAGGGTGCCTTGTGATCTATGGCCTGTGGCATACTTACTGCCATCTTACAAAAATGTTTGTGTAACTCATGGCACTCTCAAGTCATTGGTAGGAAGAGCTTACAGCTTTCGGCGCATTTTGTCAGCACAAATGTCACACGGATGGTGCACTTCTTCCTTATGAGTTCCTCACTACCACCTTACACACCCTGTACGACTCTCCATACAAACGGGGATTTGTACGGCATTTCCTACGACTGCTGTAACGGGGCCTCAAGCGCAATTTAAGGTGCTCTTGAGGCATACTTATGACCAACAGCTTGCGTAGTTTTTACATTGTTCCTATGGCATTGGTATGGCCACCCTATGATGAGGGGTTTTTGTGGGGCGTTTGTAGAAATCTTGGCCAAGGCCAACAACCTAGCCATAAACTTACCAACAGTCTACGAATGCTGGATCATCCTACAGCCACCTTAAAAAGGCTGCACGAAATGGTCCAAAAATCATTTGTTCAGTGTTCGCCGCTGTTCGTAATGGTATTTGTGACCATAGCTTAAGCAGTAAAGATGAATGGATGCTTAGTTTCAGAAGCTTCAAATTATTGGCCTGTATCGAGCAAAGAAAAGAGCTAAGGAGATTGCTGAAACACCTAAAACAGGGTAAAAACTATACAGTGCATTATTAAAACCTAGAAGGATAGTGGTGAACTGTTATTGTCATCATCAACTCTTAAGGTAGTCTCTCTCTGGGCTGCAACAGCTTGTGACTAGCTGGAGAACGGCATTCACAAGGGAGCTTCCAAAATCTTTCCAGTAGCTTGCAGGGGTTTCCAATTTTCCCTTGTGAGTTGCAGGGCCTTGCTCTCATGTCGTGTATAAGAGGAGGAGAGGAGGGGAAGTACAGGGCACTGGTAGACAGATTTGTGGGGTGGATGGAGCAGAATCACCTGAGGTTGAATGCCAGCAAAACCAGAGAGATGGTGATTGACTTCAGGGAGAGGAAGACGCCTTCTCAGCCACTGCAGATTAGGGGGGAGGATGTGGGAGTGGTTGAGGACTGCAGATACCTGGGTGTCAGGATCAGCAACGGGTTGGACTGGAGATCCAACACCGATGCTGCGCACAAGAAGGGGATGAGCAGACTCTACTTCCTGAGGAAGCTGAGATCCTTCAACGTGTACAGCAGGATGCTGGAGCTTTTCTACCAGACCGTTGTCACCAGCGCCATCTTCTTGGCTGCTGTCTGTTGGGGTAGCAGTATCAGGGCCAGAGACACCAACAGATTTGACAAGATTATCAAGAGGGCTGGCTCTGTAATTGGTCTCAGACTGGAGACCTTTGAGACAGTGATGAGAGGAGAACACTAAATGAACTGCGATCCATCATGGACAGTCCTGATCACCCCCTGATCACCCCCTCCACCACACACTAGACAGACAGCGAAGCACTTTCTCCAGTGGACTACTACAGCTTTGCTGTCGAACGGCCAGGGACAGGAAATCTTTCCTGCTACATGCAATTTCACTGTACAATAACTCACTATGATGTTGTATTCTGGTCATAGCTATGCTGCCACACTGCACCTTACAGACTAACTGGTACCTCACATTTCACTCTGCTCCTGATAGTCCTTCTTTGTGCAATGGGATGATTCACGTGTTTATACGGGTCATCATATATTAAGCTATGGTGTATATAGGTTTTATAGTCGTGTTAGTTTTTACTTTCCATGGGTAATCCCTTTGTCTGTCATGTGTGTGTTTCTGTTGTTTGGTTGTCTACTGTCATGCTGCTGTTACACTGTAATTTCCCAGTTTGGGATCAATAAAGTACATCTATCTATCTATCTATCTATCTATCTATCTATCTATCTATCTATCTATCTATCTATCTATATGCCACAGGAATTTTGAACATATTAAAAATAATTTGTGCAACAAAATATCTCTCTAAATAGTAACAAAGTTGTATCAAACTTTTTCAGAACCCATCTAGAACACTTCTCAATTTAGTTTCCATCAGCCAGAAAGTGCAAGAAAAGTTACACAACTCTGTGAGGGGTTGGGGACTGATGAAACTTAAGGCCTTTACATACTCCGCAAAAACAGAGAAATTTGTTCTCTCTCCCAGGGCTGCAAGAACAAAATTACATCATTTTTGTTCTTGCAGCCCTGGTTTGGGAGTTCTTGCAGCTTGTGTTTGACACATCATTGTGGCAGAACTTTTTTGTGTGTGGTGTCCAATAACTATTGTGTGATTTGTCAGAAATTTGAATTTCCCGGGAGTTCTGCACTTGAGTTTCTAGTGAAGTATGAAATGTCCTGGCCAGAAAGAACTTTGTTCTTGTTCTTGCCACCTCAAGAAAAAGAACAAATTTCTTTGTTCCTGCGGAGTATGTACAGGCCTTAAATTTTGACTGATAGGAGACAAAAAGGACAAGACATTCCCCACGGGAGATAGGCAAGAATGACCTGGTCATTTTCTAGCACACGCTGACGACAGTTTCACCATTTGACACCCTTGGCCACAACATCCTTTTAACCAGACTTACTCAGTTTAATTTTTCAGAACATGCTATCAAATGGATGAAATCCTATTTAACTGACAGACAGCAATGTGTAATGGTCAACAGTGTCAAATCGCCATATTTGAAATGTCAAATGGGTGTCCCACAAGGCACCATATTTGGACCAATATTATTCTCCCTATACATAAATGATTTACCAAATGCATGCAGAAATATTCATATACAAATGTATGCAGATGACACGGTAATATTCACACCTGCAAAAAACGCATAAGAAGCCGCCTGTATTCTTACAATAGCGGAGGAAACCGGAGAAATCCCGGAGTAAACCCACGCAGACACGGGGAGAACATGCAAACTCTACACAGATCACTGTTGGTCGGGGGCTGGGATGGAACCCAGGATCCCCCGGCCAAGGGTGAGTTGCTGTGCTGCTGCAGTGCTAACCACTCCGCCACCGCGCTGCCCTAGGGTTTCAAATAGGGTTGTCACAGTGGAGGAATTTCCGCTGCAGTGACGGTGGATAGCTCAACACTACGATATGCAGTATTATTGCAAATGTTTTTAGGACTCTGTGGTCTCATAATTTAAACAGAGTTTATAACTTATGTGGCAAATGATGGAAGCTGAGAGAAACTCACTGCAGCTCCACTCTCAACATTATGTGTGTGTGCGTGTGACAATTGTGTGCTGCTCCGGTCTTCCTACAGGCATAAACTGCTGATTCTGTTAAAAAAAACAAAAAAAAAAACTTGATCATTTTCATAAAGCAGTGGCGGTAACTCCAGTATTTCAACTACAGGGTGTGTGGACTGGAGACTGCAGTGACATTCGGTTTATCTAAACAGGACAGCCTCCGTACAGGACCCTGCGTGGCTCAACGCCGTGATTTTTGGATTCTTGTTGTCTGAAAAATCATGTTCAAACAAGCAATGCACTATGCAGTAGTTGTTTCACTCTTGGAGCTCCATTGTCAGGATCATAAACACTCCGCTCAGAAGGCTATAACACACTTTGTGCCCTTTCAGTGCTCACTGTCACAGCTGTATTTAACAAGGAGTCCGTCTAGAGAGTCCCCCACACGGTGCTGTGGAAGCTTCCACGGTACCGGGTGCAAACATGCTGTTGGGAATAAAAATACACCTAATATTAAAGAATTTATTTAATAATCAATAGGAGCACACAAGTGAACAACGAGATTTAACCCCCCCCCCCCACACACACACACACACACACACAAAACGTGAACTCTGCGTGTACAGATCCCCATAATATGTGATGGCAATGGTCTTGACTGCTGGTGAAGTTTACAGTTTTATTTTCTTATTTTAGCATAGTACACATTAAGAAAACATAAACTATGACCACCGTAAGCGCTTGTGTCTCATTACAGGTCTATAAAGTGATTAACGTTAGCGTTCGTAGCTCAACTGTCTCTGGTAAGCGCTGTAGTCTTACTGACAATTCCACAGACAGGCACAGGAAGCAAAAACAAAACCAGCATTATCAAAATAAAAGCCTGCTTTTTTACTTCAGTGCATAAAACAATAAAGTTTTCAGGGGTTATTTACACCGCGGCTGTTGCGGCTGCTTGTTATCCTCCGCAGTAGGCTTGTCCGTAGCACGGTACTGCATAACTGCAGTTGTCGCGACAGCCCCAGTTTCAGATTTTCGGAGGGTGTTTTATGATGTACTGGGTCATCATTTCTGATGCAGCAGTACCTCATAATAGTTTTTCTACTTTTTTGAGTCCTTTGATGGGTCCAATATCTTCGGCTTCTGCCCTTTATTTGTACAGCAAACTCAGCAGATTGTGTTTCCGTGTGATTTTGAGTTACAAGGCAACATGGGTGCTCTGATTTTGCTGATGTGCCTTAGCAACATTTAACAAATAGAAATGAGTGACGTGTTTGGTCTGGTTCACCTGGCTTTGAACTCTCACACAAAACAAAGGCTTTCAACTAGGAATCTTAACAGATTCAGATACGGCTCTTCTGTCCCTCAAACCATCAACGCAGCAAATTTATTCATGCAGCAAACTGTTCCTAGATGGCTCTGCTTTATTTTTTGTTTTTTAAAAAGGTAGTCATACCTTTGATCCATGACAGCAGGAGGACGCCACACATCAAACCCGCTACCGTCGCTGTGGCAAAATAAATGTGGGAAACAAAGGTAAGGTGGGACTGCTGTGGAAAATGTAATTGCATGTTTTAATTGAATCCCCAGAGCAGCAGAATGCTGGAGGGGTGATTGGAATCAAATCAGTCCTTCAGCCTTTGTTTCCTCTACGTTCCTAAAGCTGGAGCAGTGAACTCTGGGTATCTGTGTCCCAGGCTTCCACCTCAGTTCTGTCTCTGTGCTCAAACATCCCTTTGTTGTTCCCTCCTTCTGCTCCGTCGTGTCCCAATCCATCGGGCGGCAACAAGTCAAACTGCCTCCTCGTCTTCCCTTCTCCTTTGTTCTCCTCATCCTGCGCTTCCTTCTCCGTGTCTCTTCACCTTTTCTCCTTACCTTCATCACTTCAGCCCTAATTAGGGAGATTCCTCTCTGATCAATAGACCTCCTCTTGGGATCCCACAAGGCAAGGGCCCGGTGTGGTGCTGTGTTTGTGTGTAGGCATGTGTGCATGGTGTCTACACCAGCTGAGAGCCTGATACCGGCTGCATGCAGGCGCACACACATAAAGGTAGCTGGCTGAAGGGAAAAACTGACTTTATTGGACTCTCTTTGTTGGCTCTTAGTTTATTCTTTGGCCAAAAGGTTGAATGATCATTTTTGCTCGCACCTGGTTTTCCTTCTCTCGTGCATTTTAACCTGGCGTTTAACTTAGACTTTTCTTGCACTTTTAAACCCAGACAATGCGATGCAGACTATCAAGGACTGATTTTTGTTGGTTGAATGGAGGCCTGAGGGCCTCTCAGCCTCCGTGGATTTCCTCCCACAGTCCAGAGACATGCTTGTTAGGCTCATCGCTGATTCTAAATTGCACTCAAAAGCCACACACACATACACACACTTCTGCAAACCAACCACAACCCAGCCAGCACGTCCATGTGGGCCCACCCAAGGTTAAAGTGGGCTGTCTTCTGGGTCCATGTGGGTTTGTCTGTGGGTTCCATGTTGGTCCCATCTGTGTTTGCCCACATGGACTTTACCCGTTTATCTATTTTCAACTGATTTTCTTGTAAATTTATGACTTTTTTCTCCTAAATTGATGCATTTTTCTTGAAAATTTCAAACTTTCTCATAAACTTGCAACTTCTTCCTCGTAAATCTGTTAGTTTTATTGTAAATTTGAGACTTTTTCTTGCATATTGTTAATTTTTTTCTTGGAATTCTGGAACTTTCTCCCAAATTTTCCACTTTTTTTACTGCAATCTTGAGATGAGATCAGAGATGAGCTTCGTTACTGTTTTGTTAATTTGCAAATTTTTTCCTTCATAAATTTGTGATTTTTCTTCTAAATTTGCTAAAATTTTGTTGTAAGTTTATAACTCTTTCAAGCAATTTTTAAAAATTTTCTTGTGAAGTTGCACCTTTTTTCTCCTAAATTTTCACTTTTTTAATCACAAATTTCCAACCTTTTTTCTAGTAAATTTGTGACTCTTTTCTCATGAATTTGTTACTATTTTCTGTAAAACTTTCACATTTTTTTCCTCATACATTTTTATCTTTTTTCTTGTAAATTTGCTAAATTTAATTAAATCTTATAAGTTTTCTTTAAAGTAATTTTAATTTTTGTCTTGTAAGTTTGCACCTTTTTTCTCCTAAATTTTCACTTTTTTTCTATATAAATGTGCAATATTTTCTAGTAAATTTGTGATTTTTTTCCTCAAATTTGCTACTGTTTTTTGTAAATTTGTCACCTTTTTTGAATAATTTTGTACCTTTTTTTCTCATAAATCTGTGACCTTTTCACAGATTGTTTTACCTACAGCAGTCTCACTGAACGCTGCTCACCTGGACCACAGCTAAAGGCTATGTGGGCAAAGACAGACGGGGCCGCAGAAAACAGCCCAGCTTTAACCGGTGGCGGGACCCGCATGGATGTGCCCCGCTGTCTCATTTTCCAGCTGATTCCCTCTCCTATACTGTATGTGATTACTGTACAGGAATTAAAAGACTAAACTGTTGTTGTGCTGCAACAGGCTACAATGTGCTACAGTTTTTCACCATAAAAAGGTTTGTGTGGCTCAGACAAGCTTGATGAACGCTGATGTGAAGCCTAAGCTCTGCATGTCAAAGGCGCTGCTGTAGCGCTGCTGCACGGCCGCTGCACGCCGCTGCACGGCCTGCTAAACTTGACTAAAAGAAAATCGTTTCACGCAGCCGAGTGTTTCAGCTTCTGAGCACGCTGCTTTCAAACCACGGACTTCAGAGGCTTTACTACACTATTAATTTCCCCCGTGTTCAGAGACGCAGCAGGAATGTGGAATGAGGCCCGGGCTCTGACAGGATCAGGGGTCTGCAATATGCGGCTCTGGGGCCTCATGTGGCTCTTTTGCCCATAGATAGTGGCCCCCGGAGGCTTTGAGAAAAAAAAAACAAACTCTTACCTTTCAGGAAAAGAAGCAATAAAGCAGGAAGCATTTACCTGGAAAAAGGCAACAGTCAGATAAGACAGTCGTTTCCGCAAAGCAGGAGATTGTGCCAAAAATCTCAAAATTCATGAAAAAATCTCATAACTTTATTGGGAAAAATGTCACAAATTTATATGTTTTTTTTTTTAATTTAACCTTTATTTAAGCAGGCGAGACAGATTAAGAACACATTCTTATTTACAGCTGTGGCCTGGGGGAGGGACGTGGAAACACACTTTCAGTTTTACTCAGGAAAGGTTTTAAATTTGCAGAGAAAAGTACGCCACATTTAGAAAACAAATACACTTTAATAAGGAAAACACAGTTTTACAAAAAATAAGACCAATGTTTTAAAAACAATCAGAAAAATTACCAGAAAAAGTAGCAATTTTGTTAGAAAAAAATGAACAAATTTACAATTAAAAAAGCTGCAAATTTATAAGAAAAAAACTCTTAATCGTGATGTTGTCAGCCCAGATTGTAGTTGTAATTCTTATTTTATTTTTATTTTTTTTATATTTTATAATCCTTTATTAGTCCCACAATGGGGAAATTGAGGGCATCCACCTGGATGGATGAGGCAGCCACGGCGCGGTGCCGGTCCCTTCACCATTCACACACACATTCACACCTAGGGCCACTTCAGAGTCTCCAATTAACCTAACCTGCATGTTTTTGGCCTGTGGGAGGAAACCTGAGTACCCAGGGTAAACCCGCACAGACTCGGGGAGAACATGCAAACTCCACACAGAAGGGTCACTGATGGTCAGGGTGGGATTGAACCCAAGACCTTCTTACTGTGTTGCCACACTGCTAATTCTGCTGTTTTACTGCAGTTTTTAGGCTTAGATATTTTTATGGCTCCATGCAGATTTTTTTCTGCCAACATCACTCACAGTGGCTCCTAGTGGAGAACAGGCTGTGGACCCCTGGTCTAATGAACTAAGATAGTTGATTTATTCATTGGTGATGATGGATTCAGGGCACGTATGTGGCCAAGGTGAGGTCTTATGACCCTCTTTTTAATGAAGACATCCACACGTGCAATCATCAGGCCCATGAAATGAACAAAACCATTTACTACTGTGCAGCCACATAAAAAAGAGCTGCAAAGGCTGATGTGCAAGTCTGCTGGACGCCTCGTGTGTCTGTTCCACACAGAGGAATCACTTCCATTAATTACAGCTCGCTGTGCTCCAGCAGCAGCAGCTCTCAGCCCAATTAAATGAAACTCATAAATAACATCAACAATGCTGTGTTCCCTTCAGGCACTGTGGTAATCAGCCTAAAGACGCCGGGGCTCAGAACTAACACACAGACACACACGTGCACAGGTGGGCTACGCTCCTGATGGGGATTAAAAGCACAAACGAGCCAAATGATCTAGATTATAAGTCAAACTACATGATATGTGATATTTATCAGTCTGGATGTGAAAGTTTCAAGCTGAAAATCTAAATATGCATTCACACCCTGCTTGCTAATTGTGCATGGGCTAAATTTAGTCCACTGCCGGAACTGCTAATGAGTCGTCTGGGAGCGCTGCTCTCAGGAGACTGTGTACAGTGGCTACTTTTCTTGTTTTCTGCAGCTTTGTTTGACTGTCTCACCCGGCGCTAAGCAAAGCTAATGCTTCCTCACAGCCAGGCTCCAACACGCTGCGTATTGAATCGCTGCTCTTTCAGAAGGCTCCCTGGATAAATGGTGGAGGCTCATGCATACAGATTGCAGTAATTTTAATTGGCTGTTGTCTCAGAGCAAAATTACAAGGGGCTTCTGTGAAAGCAAGAGCTGTGCTCAACACAGACATGCACGTGTATTCTTTGAAAGCAGAAAAGGGAGAAATATGCCTGTGGCCACAAGAGCTGAGCATCAGATTCAGAGTGGCAGGTGCCCCCGCACTCACATCAGTGACACATAAACACAGCACGGTTCACTCCTCGCTCATTACACACGGCCTCTGCTCCGCCCGCTTTCCCAGCCAGCAGGTCCATGTGGGCCCCGTCTGTGTTGGCCCACATGGACTTTACCGGTGGTACAGGGGCGGGGCTAATCTGCTGTGGGTTTAACGTGGCTGAGCAGCTTTCAGTAACACTTGCTTTATAGGCAAAATTACCAGAAAAGTCCATACATTTATGAGAAAGAATGTGAAAATTTATAATGAAAAAGTCAAAAATTTACAAACAAAGTAGCAAATTTATGAGGAAAAAACCCTAAATTTACTGGAAAAAAGTCACAAATTTAGGAGAAAAACAATTAAACAGTGTCATGAGCTGGGGCTGAGTTTTCTGCCAGACCCAGTCCCGTGGCTTTTTTGTGTATTCATTCATCTGTTATATTATCGCGTTTCCCTTAGTGTCATTCTGCCTCTTATTTTCTCCAGTTGTGCTTTCGTTATTTCTGGTCAGGCCTTGTTTCATAATTGTTTTTGGTCCATGTCTACTGATATTTGTTTTCTGTCTGCAGTGATTATGTTTGTCCTTATATGTATTTTCATGATGCCTTTCTCTGGGTTGACAGCTGTCAGGTGACTTCTCCTGTCAAGCTGTCAATCTAGCTGATCCCCCCCTCACATATCAGCTGATTGTAGTTATTGTTGCCTTCTCCTGCTCAGGCATCTCCACCTGTAATCACTTGTCGTGTCATCACCTCACTCACTATTTAAGCGCCGTCTGTTCACATGATCATTGCCATTACATTGTGTGAGTGAATGTCCTTTCATTAAGCGCTCCTCGGGACATTTATCTTGTTACCCTCTGCCTCGTCTCCTCCTGAGCTGACTGCTCAGGAGCGCATCAGCTTGTAAGACTTTTGTAAATTGATCTCATTTTTGCATTTTGTGTTTATGTGTCTTTTTGGACTGGTGATTCTGTCCTCAAATAAATGTTGCAAAATATCATCCAGCGTGTGGATTCATCTCCATCTCTGACAAAAAAGGTTGCAAATTAACAAAAATGTAGCAAATATGAGTGAAAATTTACAAGAAAAAAGTTGCAATTTTATGAGAAAAACTAACAAATTTATGAGAAGAAACTGCAAGTTTACAATAAAAAAATTGAAAATTTTTTAGAACGTTCCAAATTTACAAGAAAAATGCTGTAAATTTAAGATAAGATAAGCTAAGATAAGATAAGCCTTTATTAGTCCCACAACGGGGAAATTCCAGGATTGCAACAGCACAGGAACAGCAACACTCAGAGCAACAATCAGAAGGCAAGAAAAAAACAAGAGCAGCGAGTATACATATGTACACATTACTATAAATATATATATATACACAGACACAGTGCGGAGCATTGTAGCTAGATGGAATAAATATGTAAATATATAAACACACACAGTGCGGAGCATTGTAGCTAGATGGAATAAATATATAGATATATAAATATAAACACACCCAGTGCGGAGCATTGTTGCTAAATGGAATAAATATATAGATATATAAATATAAACACACCCAGTGCGGAGCATTGCAGCTAGATAGAATGAAACAGCACAACCGTCTACTTAGTTATCCTACATGGTATGATTATGTACCCATACATATTCTCACCCTCCATAGCGACCGGTATTTTCCTAGTTGTATACTGGAGGGGACCATTGTGTAAGTCTATTGCATCTTTTGCATTCAAAACTATTAGGTCGTCACGTCTTTTTGCTATCTCTGCGAGCAGCCCTGCTTAGGTTGTACAGTCTGACAGCCGTTGGTAGGAAGGACCTGCGAAACCTCTCGGTTGCGCACCTAGGATGATGTAGTCTGCTGCTAAATGAGCTCCTCAGTGTGTTCAGTATGTCCTGCATAGGGTGGAACTCGGCCTCCAGCAGAGATGACAGTTTAGCCACCGTCCTTCTCTCTCCCATCTCCTCCACTGGGTCAAGGCGCTGCCCCAGGACAGAGCTAGCTTTCTTGATCAGTTTGTTCAGTCTCTTCCTATCGGCTGTGGTAATGCCACCGATAGGAAGAGACTGAACAAACTGATTTATGGAGGAAAAGTCACAAATTTACAAAAAAAAACAAACAAAAAGAAACTAGTAACAAATTTACAGTATGAGAAAAAGTTGCAGGATTACAGTAAACAAGAGGACTCTGAGGCGAGGGCAGTATCCCCCCCCCTCCATTTTCTTTGACGATCCCAGTACACATTATATAGGAAGAGATCATAGGGAGTGCCAGCCTTTACCTTTGACCCCAATCCTGTAGTCAGAGGTCATGGTGTCAGAGTGAGCCTGTGCACCAGGTTTGGCGACCCTAGCTTTCTTTGTTGTTGACATATGAGGCAGCTGTGACGCAGGTGTAGTACTGATACTGATGTAGTACTACTGATCGGAGGATCAGGGGTTCAGTTCCCGCTTTGTCTGCAGTCTGCATGTCCAAGTGTCCCTGAGCAAGACACTGAACCCCCAGTTGCTCCCGGTGGGTCAGGCTAGCGCCGGTGCACGGCGGCTCTGGCGCCATCAGTGTGTGAATGTGTCTGTATAATCAGAGGAGTTATTGTTTAATTTGACCTTGTAAGATGTTTTTTTTTCTTTCCCCTTTGTTATATTATTCTGTTCCTTGCTTTTAATCTTTACTTTTAATCTATCCAAAATAAAGATTCATTCATTCATTCATTCATTCATGCATGTGATGGCCTTGTTATTGAGCTCAGTGAGGTTGGGTGTGGGCAGACTAATGATTTTCATGGTGGTACTGGCTATGCGTGTGAGTTTTGTCTGGTTTTTAACTGAGAGCATGTTATTGGAACAGTGCAGTAGAATGGGCTGGATGATGCTTTGGTATAATAACACAAGGAGGTGTGGAGCAACATAGGGTCCTCTGAGCTTATGGATGACTGACAGTTGCTGGTGACTTTGTTTTTGAATGTCCATGGTGTGTTGGTCAAAGGTGAGTTTATTGTCCATTGGCACTTCAGGGTATTTGAAACTGTCTGCTTTTTCTACCATTTGGTTATTGATAATAATGGGGTGCTGGGGGTGGGAGGGCTGATTATTACGATTTTGTTTTGGTGGCATTGAGGTGGAGATGGTTGCTGCCACACTGCTGGGTGAAGTGTGTTCGTCTGTGAGGAGAGAGAGGTAGCTGTGTCATCTGGTACACATACACATACACTGCTTCTCCAACAACAGACCATGGGTCACCAATGACCTAAAAGCACTTCTGAACAAAAAGAAGAGAACTTTTAGGGCTGGAGACAAGGAGAAGCTGAGGGGAGTGCAGCATGAGCTGAGAGAGATGCTGAGGAGGTGCAAGGACAATTATAGGAGGAAGTTGGAAGAGAAACTCAGGCAAAACAACACTAAAGATGTGTGGGAGGGAATGAAACAAATAACTGGGTACAAGGGGAGAGTCAGGCAGCCATCTGGGAGCCAGGAGAGAGCTGAGGAACTGAATCTGTTTTTTAATAGGTTCAACTCACAGTCTGTCACCCGAGCAACACAACCATACCCCCACACACCCCTCCCCACCCACGCTCCCATGCAGAACCTCTCTCCATCTCCCCCCTCCTCCTCCCCAGGGGGTACCAGGACCCTCCCTCACTTCACGGTGACGACAGATCAGGTGGAGAAACAGCTGGAGAGACTCCGTCAGCAGAAGGCTTCGGGCCCTGATGGCATCTCTGCAAGGACCCTGAGGACCTGTGCCAACCAGCTAGCTCCGGTACTGAAACACCTGTACAACCTGAGCCTGAGTCTGGAGAAAGTACCGGTGCTGTGGAAGACACCCTGCCTGGTTCCTGTCCCCAAGAAGTCATCTCCATCGGATTTGAATGACTACCAACCAGTTGCCCTCACATGTCATGTGATGAAGGTCCTGGAGAGACTGGTCTGAGCCCACCTGAGGCCGCA
Source organism: Pholidichthys leucotaenia (assembly GCA_020510985.1). Classification (NCBI taxonomy): domain Eukaryota; kingdom Metazoa; phylum Chordata; class Actinopteri; order Cichliformes; family Pholidichthyidae; genus Pholidichthys; species Pholidichthys leucotaenia. Next base: position 257,457,344 of record CM035839.1, read on the forward strand.
GGTGAAGACGTGGCTGGACCCTCTGCAGTTTGCATAGCAGCCCCATTTAGGAGTTGAAGATGCTGTCATCTACCTGCTGCAACAAGCCCATCTACACCTGGATGGTGGAGGAGATACTGTGAGAATCACTTTTTTTGATTTCTCCAACGCCTTTAACACCATCCAGCCGCTGCTGCTGGGTGAGAAGCTGCGGGTGATGGGGGTTGACAGCTCTGTGATCTCCTGGATTACTGACTACCTGACAGGCAGGCCACAGTTTGTCAGGCTGGGCAATGTCTTGTCTGGAGTGGTGGCTAGTGATACGGGAGCGCCACAGGGGACTGTGCTCTCTCCTTTTCTTTTTACCTTATACACCACTGACTTTCAGTACAACACGGAGTCATGCCACCTGCAAAAATTCTCTGATGACTCAGCTGTTGTGGGGTGTATAAGAGTAGGAGAGGAGGGGGAGTACAGGGCACTGGTAGACAGATTTGTGGAGTGGACAGAGCAGAATCACCTGAGGTTGAATGTCAGCAAGACCAGACAGATGGTGATTGACTTCAGGAAGAGGAAGACACCTTCTCAGCCACTGCAGATTAGGGGGGAGGATGTGGGAGTGGTTGAGGACTACAAATATCTGGGTGTCAGGATCAGCAGCGGGTTGGACTGGAGATCCAACACCAATGCTGCGCACAAGAAGGGGATAAGCAGACTCTACTTCCTGAGAAAGCTGAGATCCTTCAACGTGTACAGCAGGATGCTGGAGCTTTTCTACCAGACCGTTGTCGCCAGCGCCATCTTCTTTGGTGCGGTCTGTTGGGGTAGCAGTATCAGGGCCAGAGACACCAACAGACTTGACAAGATTATCAAGAGGGCTGGCTCTGTAACTGGTCTCAGACCGGAGACCTTTGAGACAGTGGTGGAGAGGAGAACACTAAATAAACTGCGATCCATCATGGACAATCCTGATCACCCCCTCCACCACACACTAGATAGACAGCGAAGCACTTTCTCCAGTAGACTACTACAGCTTCGTTGTTGAATGGCCAGGTACAGGAAATCTTTCCTGCCACATGCAATTTCACTGTACAATAACTCACTATGATGTTGTATTCTGATCATTGCTATGCTGCCACACTGCACCTTAGAGACTAACTGGTACCTCACTTTTCACTCTGCTCCTGATAGTCCTTCTTTGTTCAATGGGATGATTCATGTGCTTATACGGGTCATCATATATTAAGCTATGATGTATATAGGTTTTATAGTCGTGTTAGTTTTACTTTCCATGGGTAATCCCTTTGTCTGTCATGTGTGTGTTTCTGTGTCTGGTTGTCTACTGTCATGCTGCTGTTACACTAATTTCTCAGTTTGGGATCAATAAAGTACATCTATCTATCTATCTATCTATCTATCTATCTATCTATCTATCTATCTATCTATCTATCTATCTATCTATCTGAGTATTTGAAGTAGGTGGTCCTGGGAGATGGGCTGATGCAGTCAACTCCTGAAGCAGTTGGTGTAGTGTGTGTATTGGAAAGGACTCAACACACAGTCCTGTGGAGCTCCATTGTTGGTGGTGAGTGCTGGTGATGTGATTGAGCCTACCCGCACAACTTGTAGTCTATTGCTGAGGAAGTTATGAATGAGATGAATCTGTTTAGGAGGGGTGTTAAAATGGTATAACTTTTGGATCATCAGGTGTCTTTGGATCGTGTTAAAGGCAGAGCTGAAGTCCACAAAGAGTATTCTGATGAAGTGACCGGGGGAGTCCAGGTGCTGAAGAAGAAGGTGCAGCAGGCAGGCTGCAGTGTCCTCCATGCCCCTCTTAGCCTTGTATGCAAATTGGAGGGGGTCCAATTGTGGGGTAACAATGAGTAATAGGATGTTGAGCAACAGCTTCTCCAGGCATTTTTAATTTGGATTAAGGGGAAGAAGATGGATGGATGGGGTGAGGACAACAGGATTGTAGTGGATGAGTTCTGTGGGCCGGGGTTTTTTGGGAACTGGGATTATGGTGGCAGTGTTCCAGATAGTAGGTATTGTGGCAGTCATGTAGATTTGGGTGAAGACTGAATGAAAGACGGGTGAGAGTTCCTGTGAACAGATCTTAAGCACCCTTGCTGTGATGCTGTCAGGCCCTGGTGCCTTGCCCAGCTTACTCTGGTTGAGCTGGCACCTCACCCCCTCCTTGGTAAAAGAGGCTAATTCCTCTGGATCCTCACATTCAGCCGAGAAGTCCTGAACATCAAAACAGGCATAGAATAAATTGAGTTCTTTTGAAAAAGATTCTGGATCAGTTATTGTGCGTGTTTTGGCTTTGGTTTTGCATGCGGTAAAGTTCTGACTCTCTGAAATGCCCGTTTTGTGTTCATATTGGCAAATTCAAATTCCAGTTTGTCTTTGTATTTCAGTTTTTCCTTAACTATTTCGTGACATAGTAAGATAATGTATCAAAATACCAGAAGTGCTGCTGTGGGGATGTTAATTTTCGTTATTTTTTTAATTCATTAATTGGACTACTTTAATTAATTATGTACATTAATAATGACATGTTAATATTCCCAACACTCATATTAACAAATTCAAGTGAAAAATCTCCCAAACGTTTGAGAGGGAAGACACAAGTGTACAAAAAAATTTCAAATTTATGAATATGAAGTTGCAAACATATGAGAAAACGTTAAAATTACAATTTAGAAAAAGACATCAGTAATTCATTATAATTTTTTTTAAAGTAATCATTTTATTAGAGAAAAGTCAGATTTATCAGAGGAAAAAAGTGTCAAATTTACAAAAAAAACAATGAAAATGTTTTTGAAGTCATGAATTTGAGAGAAAAAATGCACAAAATGATGACTGTAAAGACTAGTCAAGTACATGTAGCACTTGTCGTATATTTAATGTTTGGTGACGGTTGGAGAGGCCGTTGGTAGGGACTGACAGCCACGTTTCCATCTGTCTACCCCAGGGCAGCTGTGGCTACAGAGGTAGCTTACCACTCTCATTATTATTATTGTTTATATTTTTTAGTTGATACTTTTTTACTTTAATGATGTAATTCCTTTGGTGACTACTGCTACATATGCCTGTCATCAGGCGCTCTTATTTGACTACCATATCTAGACACCCTAACCACCACCAAGGCAGCGGCTCTGGCTGGGAATCAAGCTAGTGATCTCTGCAGATGAGCAATGTGTTGTCTGGTACAGTACGTGCCCTAAACTGTGAGACCACTGGACAACCTGTAAAGTACTTTAAAGGGCAAAGTCAGAGAATGTTCATCTTCTTGGCGCCCCTGAAGGCCTAAGCGTGACATTACATCACATTCTTGTGTAACAAATACAAAAATCATACAGATGAAGAATAAAGATGAACTGAACAAACCTACAAAAAAAATATTCTTTCATTTGTTCATTAGAGGCTGAAACCACAGACTGCTTTTAAACACTGGATGTTGTCGCCATGATGGGTGTCTTTTGGTTTGGGAGCATTCTGGTGTGCTTATGTGGAGCAAAAGATTAGTTGAAGGGCTTAATGTTAACTGTTGATCATTTTCTGTACAGTAACGCAGCTTGCATTTATACTTCACCGAACATTTTCATTCTATGTGAGCTCAAATGTCGTTTGAAGGCAGGACCGTCAGCATTAGCTGCTGTGTCCAAAAGAATCCTTGCTGTTGCTGACATTATTTTTCTCTTCTCTTCCTGAAAATGTTCAGTGTGCCTCTACAACCAGTTGAACAAGTGAGACCTGAAACCATATTAGAGCTTTTGTCCTTGTAAGAGCGCAGCTGAACGTGAGCACAGAGAGTGGATTTTCTCTGTTTGACATTGGATGTGTGTTCTGTGCAGCGCTGCTTTTCTCAGCCGATTCAAACAGCCCTGTGCATGACTCCACTGTGGAACAAAACTTAGACGGCATACTGTACAGAAAGGGCCAGTGCCAATAGGTTTGCTGAGCAGCGCAGAACTTCATGAATGCAGGTATAGAAGCAGGTGCTCTTCCAACACAAGGCCAGATTAAAGATTTCAGCCAGATGAACGGCCTCGTCATAACAGGAACGCTATTTCCTCACAAGGACATTCACAAGGCCACATGGGTATCAGCTGATGGGAAGGTGAGGAATCAAATAGACCACCTGTTGATCAGCGGGCAGTGGAGATCATCTGTCCTGGACTCTAGGGTACAGAGGGGAGCAGATGCCAACAGCGATCACTACCTGGTGAGGACCAGCATCAAGATGAGACTCAAGGCCCACAGAGACGACAACAGAGTCAAGCCAAAGCTCAACATGGAACGGCTAAAAGATGAAGAAACGAGAAGGACATACTGCGAGGAAGTAAGGAGCAAAATGGAAGAAAATAGGACAGAGAGCGAAGATGTAGAAGAGGTGTGGGAACAACAGAGAAACGCATATGTCAACACTGCAAAGGAAGTGTTAGGTTATAGGAAAGGGAAGAGCAAGCCATGGATCAGTGAGCATACCTGGAAACTTATCGATGAGAGGAAGGACATCAAAACAAGGATGGACAGCACCCACTCAGAAAGAATCTGGAACAGGAGGAGAGAGGAGTACAAAGAGAAAGACAAGGAAGTGAAAAGGAGTGCCAGGGAAGACAAGCGAAAGTGGATGGCTGAGAAAGCACAGAGAGCACAAACTGCAGCGGAGAATGGACAACAGAAAGAATTATACAACACTGTGAAGCAGCTAACAGGACAAGGCACAAGACAAATAGCAGCAGTGAAGAGCAAGAATGGAGATCTACTGAAGAACAAGGAGGCAAGACTGGCAAGGTGGAAGGAGCATTTCCAGGAAGTCCTCAACAGAGACACACCGGAGGAGCCCCCACAAGCAGAGGAAGAGGAGAGAGAAGAACTTGATATCTCAACCGAAGCCCCAACTTTAGAAGAAATAAGATCAGCTCTACGCACACTCAACAACGGAAAAGCAGCAGGAATTGACCAGGTTACGGCAGAGATGTTGAAAGCAGACCCAGAGCACACCAGCACAGAACTGAAGAGACTATTCGATCTCGTATGGGAGAAGGAAGCAGTTCCCGACCAATGGATGAAGGGGCTCATTTGCAAAATTCCAAAGAAAGACAACCTTCAGGAATGTGGCAACTGGAGAGGAGTCACGCTACTGCCACTGGCCAGCAAAGTCCTCAGCAGGGTCCTGATTAATAGGATACAAACAGGGGTGGATCCGTCGCTCAGGAAGGAACAAGCCGGGTTTAGAAAAGGAAGAAGAACAACAGAACAGATATTCATACTGAGGAACATCTTGGAGCAAACCAATGAATGGAATGCCACTCTATACATCCACTTTGTGGACTTTGAAAAGGCCTTCGACTCCATCCACAGAGACAGCGTCTGGATCATCATGAGCGAGTACGGAATCCCCAAAAAACTCATCAGAATGGTTCAAACGTTGTACAAGGACTTCCAATGCTCGGTCATAGACGAAGGAGAGACAACAGACTGGTTCCCTGTTATCACAGGAGTAAAACAGGGATGCTGCATGTCAGGGTTTCTGTTCCTGCTAGTAATTGACTGGGTCATGAAGAAGACCACAGATGGAGAAAGAACAGGCATAAGGTGGAACTTCTCAACCTTGCTGGAAGACCTCGACTTCGCCGACGATCTCGCGCTTCTGTCATCCACCATGAATCACCTACAGCAAAAGACAGCTAGATTGGAGGAAAACGCCTGCAAAGTCGGACTGAAGATGAACGACCACAAGTGCAAAGCCATGAAGGTGAACAGTAAGTCTGCGGAAAAGTTGAGAGCCAGAGGGAATGAAGTAGAAGAGGTGGAGAGCTTCACTTATCTTGGAGCCACGGTAGCCAAGGGCGGAGGCGGAGGAGCCGACGTCAAGAGAAGGATAGCCTTGGCCAATGCCCAGTACAAGCGGCTGAGCAAAATCTGGGCAACTGGAAAAATCAGCAAGAAGACGAAAACCTCCCTGCACAGAAGCCTGGTGCTGTCAGTGCTTTTGTACGGCTGTGAGACTTGGAAGCTGACCAAAGGAGAGGAGGAAAAGCTGGATGCATTCCAAGCCAAATGTCTGAGAAGGATATTCAAGGTGCACTGGCAGCAACACATGTCCAACAAGACAATCCTGGAAATGGCAGAAACCAAGAAAATCAGCGAGGTAATCAGAAGAAAGAGATGGAACTGGATCAGCCACATTCTCAGGAAAGACCCGAAGGACGACTGCGCTGTAGACATGGAGTGGACGCCGGAAGGACGCAGGAAAAGAGGCTGCCCAAAAACAACCTGGAGAAGGATGGTGGAAGTAGAGCGGACCATTGCTGGCTGGAGCTCTTGGGGCGAAGCACGCCACGCAGCTGCAGACCGATACCAGTGGCGGATTGATGTCCAGGTCTTATGTGCCTCCTGGCACGGAGAGAATTAAGGTTAAGGTAAGGTTACTAACCTGCTGCACCATCGCAAAACCCTGTTTTGGCATTAAAAGAGCTACTGTTGAGATTTACTAAAGGGCGCAGGGCAAAGTTAGTGGTGGAAAGATGTGGACTATGTTAATTTTGCGCCTGGCCTCATTGTATACATATTATATGCATATGTATATATATCTGTGGGAGTTGTCATGTCAAATCCCAAATTTGAGGAAGGGGAGTATTTAAATGACTGACACAAGGTGATTTACTAGGTTTGTGGTTGTCAATCTCCTGGTAAACGTGCCAGGATTTAACGCCAAAAAAAGCTTGTCTTAATTCATCTGCGCCTGACATGATAACGATCGTTGCTGCCAGGAGACACTGGCAATTCTATGTGTATGACTTGGCATGACAGAAGAACGAATATCAACAGTCTCACAGAGATCGGTGTTATCCTGAAGTGGACATCAGCCGGGAGGTTTTTTAACATTTCATTTGTTTAAACCGTATATAGCCTACTACATCAATTTGCATCCATAAAATAGGATATCGAAGCCCTTCCTTCCTGCAGTGTACATACAGATGGTGTCAGCTGACAGTGGTTTTTTTTTTCTTTTCTGCGGCGATTCAGACTCGGACTCTGGAGTTTTCCCCTCCTATCAGCTCCCCCTTGCTTTTGAAGCAAAATCTTCCACATTGTCCATTTTCTTCATTTTTTCTCTATCCATATTTCTATATTTACAGTATTTCTTTCTGCTGTGCATAAAAAGGTAATTCAGTTCCCTCTTCTCTCTATTTCTCTCTCCCAGTTCAGGATACACAATATAGGAGGAAAACCACAATGAGATTATTAACAAAAAGAGTGCACAGATCCATCGAAACGTCCCCGAAATTGCAACCCCATGACTCAGTGGCATTTATAAAAAGTTGTGAACTGGAAGACCTTTACATTTTGTTAAAACAAAGTTATTCACATAATAAAACCCCAGAGTCTCCATCAGCCCATCTTGATGGTTCTAGTGTTAATAAAATAAACATGTTGGTTAAATAATCAATTTATTCATGAGCTGTCCTTTTTAAAATTAAATACAAATGCTTCATTTATACATATTAAACAAAAAAGTCTGCCATGTTAAATGAAAATCTAAATTCTGAAATATGACAAACAAAAATAAATTTTTATTTTAGTGGGGTTTTTACTTAAAAAAAGCTTTATATATTATGCTCCTCCGAACTGGCTGTGCCTGTGTTGATGACCCGCTCCCTCAGCTGTGCCTGTGAGCAGTTTTGCGGTGCTCTTGGTAGATGGGTGGTCGTTGCTGGAATGAAGTGACTGCGTCTGTGTTCATAATTTTGCCTGTTGAGAATCACTGGCAAAAATTGGCCCCTCCCTTAGGCACTCTGTCTACATTGCACACTTACTAATTTGCTCTACCTTAGTAAATCTGCCCCTTAAAGTGAGAGGGAAGGGTTTTACTTTATGATCGAATCATTGAAAATACTGATTTCATCTCTGGAGCAGCAGCCTTTAGGTGGGTGCTGTGCATTAAAAACTGAATCCATGTAGCCACAAACTCATTTGCTTAAACCCCTTAACATTCTGGTATCGCGCCTGTGGGGCGTTTTAATATTTCTGCTCTATGGAAAGCCAAATGTGTCAAAAATCATCAAGTTATAACGCAAATTTTAGAACATGTCTTAAAATTGTAGAACACATTATATAATATAAAAATGCCGTTCAATTACGCCACCTGGCATAAAAACGTGCCATGACGTCTTTTACACCATGTGATGTGTTTTACGCCAGGTGATATATTCTTATGGCAGGTGGTGTGTATTACACCACCCGGCGGTTGTTTTTTTTTACATATTTTATGATAAAATCTGATAAGAAGGCAGGCCTGATTCCTCCAGAGCCAACAGATTCAAAGGTGTTTCATCCCGTCTGCTCTCTGTAGAGGCAGGCAAGCCTAAGGCTACGGTCACACTGTTGTGTGTAGGTGTGTGGCCCTCGGGGCTTGCCGTAGTCGCCCTGCAGAGTGACGGCTGTGGCACCTGTGTATATTTCTGTGATTGTTCAAGAAAGTGGGAGTTCGTTGCATGGCATAAGAGACTCCAGACTCTGATTACCGACATAACATTTTGGGGATGAGAGAAAACCATAAAGGCTACCGCCACCTCTGCCGTTGTTTCTGGAGTGTCCGGCAGAGCCAGCAATCCTGTGGCCGGACTGGATGGCCATGCTTGGGGGAGACATCTCTGGGCTGGGCCTGGGTAGACTCAACGGAGACTGAGGATGGGCACTCCTGGTCTGTTGTCTCGGCGTGGAGGGTCAGAGAATTCTTGGCATGTTGGGAGAGATGGAGCTTTATACGGATGCTTGACGCTAAAATTGCGTGGTGGAGGATGCAGCCAGCACGGCAGACACAGCTGATTTGTACTCTATCTTTAATCAGTCTTCTTCCCTTTTTCACTGGATTGTAATTTTGTCAGCACCGAATGCACAATAACTTTCCTTTTTCCCTGTAAATGGCACACGGTGAGTCCTGGCTGCTGTAATATCTACAATGTAAAGTTAACATGGACATGACTGTGGAGCAGAATGGCCAGATAGTGGGACACACAGGAGAGGGGAGTCTCGGCTCCTCCTTCCTGTACAGGACCGGTGTTATGCCGCTGGTATGAGCCGCGTAGTTTATTAGCGCAAGAGTCACTGACAACATCAGTGGGCGAGAGCCCTACTGTAGTCGCCAGGATTATTTATTACACACCGTAACAAAAATCATTTTTTGTAAGTTGTCTGTGTTTATCCAGCTGATTTCAGACAATTTTGCACCGCTGAATCCAATAATGACATCCGTTTCTCGCGCTCAGGTCAGGATTTTATGCTAAGTTATAAGCAGTTGTACAGTTGTACTGTAAACTGAATCGTAGACTTTGATAAAGGTAAGTACATGTAAATTGAATGTTACGTCATCATTGTTCAAAATTCAGAGAATTTCAAGAAATAAAAAAGAATTTTGCATCATATAAAGTGAAAATACCCGTACATGGAAAGAAAAACGTAAGAAAACATGTGGCCATAATTCAAAAAGTTGACCTGATTGAGCAAAACCAATGAGATTTTTGGATTCAACACGTCAAAATTGTCCTAAATCAGCTAAAAAAACTTAGACAATACATCTGGTGTTGACCAGTGTGATTAACCTTATCTATATAGGTCATCCCATTGAGACATGGGGTCTCATTTTCAAGAGAGCTGTGTAATGGATCAGCTGTGTTAAAGCAGAGCTGATCACAGCAGTCACCTGGTGTGTAGAGGAAGGCAGCTGGTCTCATATTTATGATTTTAACATTTTATTTTGCTGCGCGGCATCAAGGTGAAGAAGTTCTGTCCCCCAAACACAGCGCTGTGTCTGACGTTACGTTTTCTTCTGCACATGCGGGTCACTTCACAGCTGTAGACCGTTCACACTGGAGTCTGATGGGGGCCGCATTTAAATAATGATGTGAACGCCCACACAAAGAATCAGATCTCGGCAGAAAATCGGAATTGAGCATGAAGACCTGCAGTGTGACCGTAGCCTGAAAGATCCCTGATCGTGTGAGAAAACAGCATGGATTCTACTTGCATTCACATCTCAGTCATAGCTTTAGGCTCAGCCTTTCAGCAATACGCCGTGTGAAAGCAGTCATCTTGGTTAAATTTGATGACAAGAAACATGAACGTGACATTTTGAAAGCAAGCGTATCACCTGGTGTTAGTGAATAAAATACAAACTGTCTGCTCTTAGCTGCTGGTAAACAGTGCAGTGGATTAACTGTTTCACTTTGCTACGGTAAGCACTGCAGTCCCGAGTTCAATTCCCAACTTGGCCTGTTCCTGACGATTTTTGTAATTATCAGGCACATGCTAGAAATCATATTGTAAGTAAATATTTGAAACAAAATCTTGCCATTTGAACCTATACTTTAATTAATTACAACGTGCAGCGATAAATTGACATAGCCCCCCCAAAAACAATTTCCTAATCTATTGCTGATTTTTTTTTTTTTTGCCTTGTCAACAGTCAATTTTGTATTTGTTAAAAATATTTAATTTTGTTTAAAATGAAAAAAATGTAGCTAGTGTGTATACTGTGCTTTGATAATTTCAGTAAATGGGTTAGACATACAGGTACAGCTCAAAAAATTAGAATATCATGAAAAAGTTCAATATTTTTTGTCACTCATTTCAGAAAGTGAAACCCATATATTATATAGATTCATTACACAGAGAGTCATATGTTTCAAGTGTTTATTTATTTTAATTTTGATGATTATGGCTTACAGCCCATGAAAACCCAAATGAAGTTTCTCAAAAAATTAGAATATTACATAAAATTAATTTTAAAAAATAGTTTTTAAGTAGAAATGTTGGCCGACTGAAAAGTCTGTCCATGTACCACTCAATACTTGGTTGGGGCAAATTTTGGATTAATTACTCTATCAATGTGGCGTGACATTGGGTGATCAGCTTGTGGCACTGCTGAGGTGTGATGAAGGTCCAGGTTGCTTTGATAGTGACCTTCAGCTCGTCTGCATTGTTGGGTCTGGTGTCTCTCATCTTCCTCTTGACAATCCTCCATAGATTCTCTATGGGGTTTAGGTCAGGAGAGTTTGCTGGCCAATCAAACAGTGATGCCATGGTCATTAAACCAGGTTTTGATACTTTTGGCAGTGTGGGGGGGGGGCGCCAAGTCCTGCTGAAAAATGAAATCAGCTTCTCCATAAAGCTTGTCAGCAGAGGGAAGCATGAAGTGCTCTAAAATTTCCTGGTAGACAACTGCAGTGACTTTGGTCTTGATGAAACACAGTGGACCAACACCAGCAGATGACCTGGTTCCCCAAATCATCATTGACTGTGGAAACTTCACACTAAACCTCAAGCAACTTAGATTCTGTGCCTCTCCACTCTTTCTCTAGACTCTGGGACTTTGATTTCCAAATGAAATGCATATTTTATTTTTATGTGAACAGAGGTCATCTTCTGGTGTTGGTCCACTGTGTTTTACCAAGACCAAAGTCAGCGCAGTCATCTACCAGCGCAGTCGTCGTTTGCTTGGTGAGTCACAACTGAGCCTGACATCCCTGTACACCAGACAGGTACAGAGGATGGCTACCTCCATTTTAAATGATGACTCCCACCCTTTGCACTGCCACTTTCAGCTTCTTCCCTCCAGACGGAGGTTTGCTGTCCCAAGAAGTAAAACCCAGCGCTACAAAAACAGCTTTGTTCCTGCTGCTGTTAAAGAGTTGAACAAGATGTAACAATATATTGCACATAATTTAGTTACCTATTTATTAACTCCATTTTATATTTACTTATTTTTGTAGGATTTTTATTTGGGTTCTAAATCTTTTATTGGGTTTTAGACCTTTGAGTTTTTAACCTCTTTGACTAGTCTTTAATTTTTTAATATGACCCTTCTCTCTTATCTCTGGTTTTTCTTTCATCTCTTTGTCTTATGTCCTGATTGGTGGAGCCTTGAGTATTTTTATCATGTTTATAGTCAGCTTCATGTGTGCCTGTGTTTGTGTTTATGTTGAATGTAACTGTGGCTTGTAAATATGGATGTCACCTGACTGCAAAACAAATCTACCTACGGGTACAAATAAAGGAACCTGAACCTGAACCTACCAAGAAATTTTAGAGCACTTCATGCTTCCGTCTGCTGACAAGATTTATGGAGAAGCTGATTTCATTTTCCAGCAGGACTTGGCATCCCCCCCCCCACACACACACACACACACTGCCAAAAATATCAGAACCTGGTTTAATGACCATGGCATCACTGTGTTTGATTGGCCAACAAACTCTCCTGACCTAAACCCCATAGAGAATCTATGGAGGATTGTCAAGAGGAAGATGAGAGACACCAGACCCAACAATGCAGACGAGCTGAAGGTCACTATCAAAGCAACCTGGACCTTCATCACACCTCAGCAGTGCCACAGGCTGATCACCTCCATGCCACGCCACATTGATACAGGAATTAATCCAAAAGGAGCCCCGACCAAGTATTGAGTGGTACATGGACAGACTTTTCAGTCAGCCAACATTTCTATTAAAAAACAATTTTTAAAAATTAATTTTATATAATATTCTGATTTTTTGAGAAACTGAATTTGGGGTTTTTCTGGACTGTAAACCATAATCATCAAAATTAAAATAAATAAACACTTGAAATATATCACTCTGTGTAATGAATCTATATATGGGTTTCACTTTCTGAAATGAGTGCCAAAAAATATTGAACTTTTAAGCTAAGATAAGGCTTTATTAGTCCCACAATGGGGAAATTCCAGGATTGCAACAGCACAGGGATAGCAACACTCAGAGCAATAATTAAGAAGATATGAAAAACATAAATAAGAGCACTGGATATACATACGTACACATAAATATATAAATATATATACAAAGTGCGGCGCATTGTAGCAAGATGGAATAAACAGCATCACCGTCTACTTAGTTATCCTACATAGTATGAATATGTACCCATACATATTGTCACCCTCCGTAGCGACTGATATTGTCCTAGTTGTATACTGGAGGGGACCATTGTGTAAGTCTGTTGCGTCTTTTGCATTCAATACTATTAGGTTGTCATGTGGCACATATGTTGGTTACATATCCTCCACAAATGTGTTGCTGTATGTTTATTGTATGCTTCACGTCTCATGGAACAAAAGGGACTGAGACTCTGGGATTCAGCAGAAGAGTGTGAGATTCGGCCTTTGTTTCCGGGAGATGACCGGGGAAGATTTCCGGACCACAGAGACTAGAGGACAATGGTGTGAGATCAAAGGGGTTACTTTGTGATTGAGATTAAGTACCATGTGACTGTATGTTTGATTAAACACAATGTGACTGCTGTTTCGTGCCCGAGGTATAAAACCCCTGATGTGAGATGAAAATTTCCTCTTGACTTGCTTTGAGATTGTTGGAGATGTGATCTGTGAATAAAGCTGAATCTGAGAAACAAACTCAGCCTCATCCTTGAACACATTCTCCACACTGGTGACCTTACGACGTAAAATGAGCAGAAATAATTCTCCCGAGCGGGGCTCGGCAGAAGCCAGCCTGATGGCTGCCTCCACACTCCGGCTGCCCGACTTCTGGCAGCATAGTCTGCGCTCCTGGTTTAGCGCTGTTGAGGCGCAGTTCAACCTCCGGAGAATCTCGAAGGACGACACGAGATTCTACCATGTGGTGGCGAAGCTGGACAGCCACACAGTCCAGAGGGTGGAAGACCTGGTTAACCAACCACCGGACAGCGACAAATACGGCGCCTTGAAAGCTGCGCTTATCAGCCATTTCACCCCCTCCGTGCAACAGCGAGCAGAGGGGCTCCTGGCTTTGACGGAGTCGGAGAACGACAGACCCATAGACCTGATGGTCAAAATGCTGAGGCTGAAAGACTCCGAGGACTGCGAATTTATCTTCACCCACCTTTTCCTCCAGACCCTGCCGCCAATGGTGAGAGTTACCCTGGCAGATTCACCCCGGTTGGCCAAGTGAGACTACCACGGGCTGAGCAAAGAGGTGCAGTTGGCGAGAGCCCCCCATCGCGGTAGACCCCCTAGAGGGCATTCTACATGACTCCCACAGAGATTGGCTAACAGTCCCAATCCACAGCTGCAGCGGGACGCTGCGGAAGCAGCAAAGCCGGCTTTCAGCAGATACGGCAGGAGACTGAGAGTTAAGCAACTGGTGGATTGATGTGTAGTAATGTCATTATGTCATGTGGTCTCTGGTATGTTTGCCCCATTTTAGACGTTTGGGGGGGGTCATGTGGCACATATGTTGGTTACATATCCTCCACAAATGTGTTGCTGTATGTTTATTGTGTGCTTTCACGTCTCATGGAACAAAAGGACTGAGACTCTGGGATTCAGCAGAAGAGTGTGAGATTCGCCTTTGTTTCCGGAGATGACCGGAAAGAATTTCGGACCACAGAGACTAGAGGACAATGGTGTGAGATCAAAGGGGTTACTTTGTGATTGAGATTAAGTACCATGTGACTGTATGTTTGATTAAACACCATGTGACTGCTGTGTTCGTGCCCGGGTATAAAAACCCCTGATGTGAAATGAAAATTTCCTCTTGACTTGCTTTTAGATTGTTGGAGATGTGATCTGTGAATAAAGCTGAATCTGAGGAACAAACTCAGCCTCATCCTTGAACACATTCTCCACAGTCACGTCTTTTTGCTATCTCTGCGAGCAGCCCTGCTTAGGTTATACAGTCTGACAGCCGTAGGTAGGAAGGACCTGTGAAACCTCTCGGTTGTGCACCTAGGATGATGTAGTCTACTGCTCAATGAGCTCCTCAGTGCATTCAGTATGTCCTGCATAGAGTGGGACTCGGACTCCAGCAGAGATGACAGTTTAGCCACCATCCTTCTCTCTCCTATCTCCTCCACCGGGTCAAGGTGTTGCCCCAGGACAGAGCTAGCTTTCTTGATCAGTTTGTTCAGTCTGTTCCTATTGGCTGCTGTAATGCCGTTGCCCCAGCAGACCACACCAAAAGTGATGGCTGATGCCACCACCGTGTCGTAGAATGTCTTCAGCAGTGCCCCTTGTACACCAAAAGACCTGAGCCTCCTCAGTAGGAACAGCCTGCGCTGTCCCTTCTTGTAGAGTGCGTCGGTATTGTGTGACCAGTCTAGTTTATTGTTCAGATGAACACCCAGGTACTTGTAGGATGTCACCATCTCAATGTCTGTTCCCTGGATGTTTACTGGTGCTGTAACATTCTTTGGATATATATATGGCATATTCTTTAAGACAATCATGCCATCTACTGTTGTTAAAGGGAACTACATGCTGACAAACGCAAAATAATGTGGCTTGTTCAAAGGTTTTTAATCAATATTCCCCTAGCAACGGACACTACAGTCAAACACACAAAGTTATGAGAGCAAAATAAAAATGCAATTATATTTAATGCAGAGCATAGTATAGCTATTATTTTTAATGTTTACATTTTATGATTACAGGATTTTTTTTGCATTACAAATGCTTAAAAATCAATGAGTTGTTAAAATCACTTAACATCTTCAAGGAACCAGCCTTAAATACATGTAATTAATTAATTTATTTGTTTAATTTTTTAATTTCCATCTGTTATGAAAGAGACACCTACCACCCCCCCTCCCCGCTTCTCCAAATACAATACAAAAAGAAAATGGTCAATTTACAGAAGGAAAGGGTTTGTACTGAAGCAGAAGCTTTTATACAGGTACAGCTCAAAAAATTAGAATATCATGAAAAAAATCACATGATGAAGACCCTGGAGAGACTGCTCCTTGCTCAACTCCGCCCCCTGGTGGGATCAGCGATGGATCCACTCCAGTTCGCCTACCAGCATGGCATTGGGGTGGAGGATGCAATGATCTTCCTCCTTCACCGTTCCCTGTCCCACCTAGAGAAGCCCGGGAATGCAGTGAGGATCGTGTCCTTTGACTTCTCCAGTGCTTTCAACACCATCCAACCGATGATCCTGAAGGACAAGCTGCTGTGCACAGGGGTGGACCAGCACCTGTCATCATGGATCCTGGACTACCTCACTAACCGGCCTCAGTTTGTGAGAACCCGAGACTGTGTGTCTGACACGATCATCAGTAGCATGGGGGCCCCCCAGGGAACGGTTTTGGCTCCCTTCCTGTTCGCCCTTTATACTGCGGACTTCTCACACAACACAACGCACTGCCATCTACAGAAGTTCTCTGACGACTCTGCGATCGTCAGCCTCATCTCCAACGGAGATGAAGCTGAGTACAGAGGGGCATATCCAGGGACTGTCGTGGACGGTGCCATCAGATCTGCCTCCAGATCAACGCGAGGAAAACTAAGGAGCTGGTGGTGGACTGCCACAGGCAAGGACAACCCCTCACAGCACCAGTAAACATCCAGGGAACAGACATTGAGATGGTGACATCCTACAAGTACCTGGGTGTTCATCTGAACAATAACTAGACTGGTCACACAATACTGACGCACTCTACAAGAAGGGACAGCGCAGGCTGTTCCTACTGAGGAGACTCAGGTCTTTTGGTGTACAAGGGGCGCTGGCTTGAAGGACATTCTATGACACGGTGGTGGCAATCAGCCATCACTTTTGGGAGTGGTCCTGCTGGGGCAGTGGCATTACAGCAGCCGATAGGATAGACTGAACAAAACTGATCAAGAAGCCTAGCTCTGTCCTGTGGGGCAGCGCCTTGACCCGGTGGAGGAGATAGGAGAGAGAAGGATGGTGGCTAAACTGTCATCTCTGCTGGAGTCCGAGTTCCACCCTATGCAGGACACACTGAATGCACTAAGGAGCTCATTTAGCAGCAGACTACATCATCCTAGGTGCACAACCGAGAGGTTTCGCAGGTCCTTCCTACCAACGGCTGTCAGACTGTATAACCTAAGCAGGGCTGCTCACAGAGATAGCAAAAAGACGTGACAACCTAATAGTATTGAATGCAAAAGATGCAATAGACTTACACAGTGGTCCCCTCCGGTATACAACTAGGATAATACCGGTAGCTACAGAGGGTGACAATATGTATGGGTACATAATCATACCATGTAGGATAACTAAGTAGACGGTTATGCTGTTTCATTCCATCTAGCTGCAATGCTCCGCACTGTGTGTGTTTGTTTGTATATTTATATATTTATTCCATCTAGCGACAATGCTCCACACTGTGTGTTTATATATTTACATATTTATTCCATCTAGCTACGGTGCTCCGCACTGTGTGTGTTTATGTGTTTGCATGTTTGTTCCATCTAGCTGCAATGCTCCGCACTGTGTGTTTATATATTTACATATTTATTCCATCTAGCTACAACGCTCCACACTGTGTGTGTTTATATGTTCATATATTTAGTCCATTTAGCTACAATGCTCCGCACTGTTTGTTTATATATCTATATATTTATTCCATCTAGCTGCAATGCTCCGCATCGTGTGTCTATATATTTATGTTTATATGTACATATGTATACTCACTGCTCTTGTTTTTTTTCTTGCCTTCTGATTGTTGCTCTGAGTGTTGCTATCCCTGTGCTGTTGCAATCCTGGAATTTCCCCGTTGTGGGACTAATAAAGGCTTATCTTATCTTATCTTATCTTATCTATCTCTCTAAGTGCTCCTGCCACTGAGTAACAGTCATCTAAACATACTGAACTTGAAGAAAATAAATTTGGCCTGGGTGTTTTTTTGGATACAAATGCTTGCAAATAACACACAGCTGTCAGATCCGGGCTGGAAAATGCAACAGAAATGTAGAACCAAGTGTTATCCAGCTGAGGTCAAAATTTTGTAACAATATCCACAAAAAATGAATTATATTACACAGCTTTTTCCTCAGGTTGTTCCCAGTGCGTTTTTGAACTGTGCCAAATTGTGCCAATGGCACAGTTTGGAAAAACGTCTGTAACTTTTGAATGATTCAATATAGAAGCTTCATGTTGGGCTCTAATGAAAGGTGACACTCAGGGCTGTGTGTGTGTGTGTGTGTGGGGGGGGGGGGTTGTCCCCCCCTCCCCCCCCGCTACAGAGGACGGACATTGCCCGTTGCGCCGTGGTCTACGACGCACAGCTGTAATTTACCGATCAGTCAAAAGTTATTTTTGATTACAATTTTCAGGGATAAAGAATAATTTAGCTTATAACACTTACCTGTTCACAACAGTAGCGTAGCTGGCGAACTTCTCTTCCTCATTGTCAGACGAACGCGATGCTGGTCCGCTTGTTACGGACTCGTGGTTCTGGTCTCCGTCCCCGGTCCAAACCATAATTCCATTATTGCGGTTTTGTGCTTCCTTGATTGCGGTTTTGGCGAATGATTTTTCAAAACAAATAAGAACAGTAGTTAGAAAAAAAAACTGGCGAACGCCTGTGTGTCACCCAGCCTTACACAAAACAGCTTTCGAACTTCTGTGCTTCAATTGGCTCGCTGTATTCGCAGCCGTTGGAAGGCGGGTCTTTCTTGCTAGGTTTTCAGTCATTGGTTCTTCAAGGTTTCAGAAACCCAATTCAAGGCTCTTATTAGTCGAATGAGAGGTCAATCACATCTAAACCAATCAAAGCACTCCTTTGGCTTTCTGTTCGTGGCTGTGTCTGTAGTGGAAGAACGGAAATGCAGGTGGGGGTTTTTTTCAGTGCCTCCTAGGACGCACAGTGTGCATACACTGACGCCCTCGTGCGTCCTAGGACGCAGAGACGTGCCCGCCCGCGGTACACAGAAGTGCAACAAGTTAAATTCATCTGCAGGTGAAACTGCAGGTGAAACAATGCTCCGCACTGGGTGTGTTTATATATCTACATATTTATTCCATCTAGCTACAATACTCCGCACTGTGTGTTTATATACTTATATATTTATTCCATCCAGCTACAATGCTCTGCACTGTGTGTCTGTGTATATATATATATTTATAGTAATATTAGATTAGATTAGATTAGATTCAACTTTATTGTCATTACACATGTATGAATACAAGGTAACGAAACACAGTTTAGCATCCAATCAGAAGTGCAAAGGACAGCAGTGCAGTATATACGGTAATTAACAGTATGTGCAATTTACAGAGCACATATATGCAGCAGTGCAGAAAGTTAAGAGTACTGTTATGTGCAAATAATGTGCAATAAGTTTAGATGTAGTTATGCAGTTATGTACAGGTGAGGATGGTAAGAGATGATGGTAAAGAGAGTCCGCGGGGAACTAAGTTCAATAACGTGACAGCTGTTGGAAAGAAACTGTTCCTAAACCTGCTTGGTTCTAGTCCGAAGGCTTCTGAAACGTCTTCTGGAGGGGGAGAAGCTGGAACAGTCCATGAGCAGGGATGGTTGGAGTCCCTAAGAAGGCTGCATGCCCGGCCGCAGACATACTTTTCCTGTAGACGGTCCTCTATAACTGGAAGTGGAGTCCCTGTGATGCGTTGGGCGGTTTTCACCACCCGCTTTCGGCTTTAGGACTGTGACTAGGATTCTTCTTTGACTTGGCACAGAGGCGTCGTCTCTTCGAATTTAGACCCAACCAACAGGTCCTGGGCACAAACCTCCCAAGGAGACAGTGGTCTACACTCAATCGCTTCAGGACTGGACATGGCCCCTGCTTGGCCAGCCTTCACAGATGGGGCAGTAACCCTAGTCCACTGTGCGCATGTGGAGAGGAGCAAACTATGGAACACATCATAGAGGCTTGCCCGCTCCAAAGACTGGAAGGAGGATTACACACCCCTTCATACAGCAAACCAGGAGGCAACTGCTTGGCTTAAGGACTTTGCATTCGCTAAATAAATAAAACCACCCGCTGCAGCACCTTGCGGTCAGCGACAGAGCAGCTCCCATACCAGACTGTGATACAGTTGGTCAGGGTGCTCTCTAAAAAAAATAGATTAGATTAGATTCAACTTTATTTTCATTACACATGTATGAATACAAGGTAATGAAACACAGTTTAATCAGAAGTGCAAAGGACAGACAGTGCAGTATATACGAAATTGACAGTATGCTGCAGTTTAAGCAAATATATGCAGCAGTGCAGAAAGTTAAGAGTACTGTTATGTGCAAATAATGTACAATAAGTTAGGTGGTGCAGTTATGTACAGGTGAGGATGGTAAGAGATGATGATAAGAGAGTCAGTGGGGAACTAAGTTCATAACGTGACAGCTGTTGGAACGAAACTGTTCCTACAACCTGCTGGTTCTAGCTCGAAGGCTTCTGAAACCGCCTTCCGGAGGGGAGAAGCTGGAACAGTCCATGAGCAGGATGGCTTGGAGTCCCTAAGAATGCTGCGTGCCCCGGCCCAGACATCTTTTCCTGTAGACATCCTCTATAACTGGAAGTGGAGTCCCTATGATGCGTTGGGCGGTTTTCTCACCACCCGCTGCCAGGGCCTTACGGTCAGCGACAGAGCAGCTCCTATCCAGACTGTGGACACAGTTGGTCAGGATGCTCTCTATCACGCAGCGGTAGAAGTTGCCCAGGATGTCAGTTGACCGATGGTTCTTCTTCAGTGTCCTCAAGAAGAAGAGGCGCTGATGGGCCTTCATTGATCAGGCTGGTGGTGTTAACACTGACCAGGACGGTCCTCCGAGATGTGGGTCCCCAGGAATTTGAAGCTGGGGACAGCGTTCAACCGCTATGCCATCTGATATGGATGGGGTCCATGTGTCTCTTCCTCTCCTTCCTGTAGTCCACTATGAGCTCCTTGGTTTTGCTGGTGTTAAGGAGCAGGTTATTGTCAGCGCACCAAGTAGCCAAGTGCTCAACCTCTGCCCTGTAATCTGACTCGTCATTGTCCCTGATGAGTCCAATCACCGTGGTGTCATCTGCCAACTTTATGATGGAATTGGATCATACATAGGCCTGCAGTCATGGGTGTAGAGGGAGTAGAGGAATGGGCTGAGCACACAGCCCTGTGGTACACCAGTGTTGAGTGTGATGACGGAAGAACGGTTTGGGCCTGACCTAACATGCTGGGGTCTGTTGGTCAGAAAATCCATGATCAGTTGCAGAGGTGGAGGTACTGATTCCCAGGTCCCAAGTTTAGTGATCAACTTGGAGGGGATAACTGTGTTGAAAGCTGAGCTGAAGTCAACAAACAGCATTCTTGCTGTAGGTGTTCTTGTCATCCAGGTGTGAGAGTACATAGTGCAGCGCTGTAGAAACCGCATCCTCTGTACTCCTGTTGCTCCGGTAGGCGAACTGATGAGGGTCCAGTGTAGGGGGCAGGCCTTTTTGAGCTGTGCCAAGACCAGTCGCTCAAAGCACTTCATGACTATGGGCGTCAGTGCCACAGGGCGATAGTCATTTAGGCACGATGGTGTTGAATGTTTCAGCACTGGTACTATTGAAGTGGTCTTGAAGCACGCTGGTACCACGGCCTGGGCCAGGGACAGATTGAAGATGTATGTGAAGACCCCTGCCAGCTGCTCAGCGCATGCCCTCAGCACACGCCCAGGAATGCCATCAGGGCCAGCAGCCTTACGTACGCTGACATGACTCAGTGCGTTACGGACGTCGGTGTGGGTGAGTGTGAGGTGGTGGAGGTCATCAGAGGGTGGGAAATTGATGTTCTTTTCGGTGTTGTCCTTGTCAAAACGAGCATAGAAGTCATTTAGCTCATTGAGAAAGGGCACAGTCATGGCTATAGGTATGGAGTTGCTGGGCTTATAATCAGAGATAGCTTGAATGCCCTGCCACATACGTTGGGGGTCAGAGTCCCCAAAATGTTCCTCCACCTTCAGCTTGTAGCTGTGCTTGGCCTTCTTGATGCCCCTCTTCAGATCTGCCCTGGATGAACTGTAGGCCTGTGCATCACCAGATCTAAAGGCATTGTTACGTGCTTTTAGCAGAAGCCGCACTTCTCCGTTCATCCACGGCTTCTGATTTGGGTACGTGGTGATCTGTCTTTCCGTGGTGACACTGTCAATAGTGGTGTTGATATGGTCCAGGACTGAGTGGGTGTAAGAGTTGATGTTTATGTGGGAGCCACAGGTAGCCTGAGAAGTGAACATACTCCAGTCTGTGTTCCTAAACTTCTCCTGGAGTACAGAGTCAACCCCCTCTGGCCACACTTTGATGGTCCTCACTGATGGCTTCACCCGGTTGATGAGCGGTACATACTTGGGGGTAAGGAACAAGGATAAATGATCAGACTGACCTAGGTGGGGGAGGGGAGTTGCTGTGTAGGCTCCCACAATATTGGTGTAAACATGGTCCAATGTTTTGTCCCCTCTTGTGTGACAGGAGACATGCTGGTAGAATTTAGGAAGCACTGTCTTGAGGTTAGAGTGGTTAAAATCACCCGCCACAATAAATGCTGCCTCTGGGTGTGCAGTTTATTGTTTGCTAATAGCTGCATGCAGTTCTTTCATAGCAAGCTTAGCATTAGTATCCGGAGAAATGTAAGCGGCTGTTATGATGGTACAAGTGAACTCGCGTGGCAGATAGAAAGGTCTACATTTAACCATGAGAAACTCCAGGTTAGCTGAGCAGTGTCTCTCAACAGTGACAGAGTTCGTGCACCAAGCCTTGTTAATATAAATGCACAATCCCCCCCCTCTTGTCTTACCTGAGTCAACTGCTGCTCTGTCTGCCCGGAGCGTGTGTAGGCCGGCTAGCTCGATAGCATTGTTGGGTATTCCACTGTGAAGCCATGTTTCCGTAAAAATCATGATATTGCAGTTCATAAGTCTCTTATTGTTGGTGATCCGAAGCCGTAGTTCACTCATTTTGCTCGCCAGAGACCGTACATTAGCAAGGAAAATACTGGGTAGCGATAGCCGGTGCGGTGTTAGCTTTAGCTTAGCTCTTAGCCCACCGCGCTTACCCCTCCTTTGTTTACGATCTTTACGCCGCTTGCGAGCACTTCCGGTCGGCCAGGAAGCCTGCCGAGCGTCGTAGGTTCTCCAGAGCTCCGGGATGAGACGTAGATTCAGACGTAGGTTGCTGATAAAAAGGTCGTTATCGTTGCTTTGTAAACCAATATTCAAAAGCTCATCTCGGGTGTAAGATGTAAAAGCAGAGCTGTTCTGAACGAACATACCCGAAATGAGCAGAAATAACACTGCTAGTCCCCAGAATCTGGTAGGACGCTGAGCCTCGCGTTGTGCACGCGCCGCCATCTTGCGTTATAACTACTTGCGTAACATCTTGCGTTATAACTACAAATTAATATGTACATATGTATATTAGCTGCTCTTGTTTTTTGTTTTTTTCTTGCCTTCTGATTGTTGCTCTGAGTGTTGCTACCCCTGTGCTTTTGCAATCCTGGAATTTCCCCATTGTGGGACTAATAAAGGCTTATCTTATCTTATCTTAACTGCATTCACACTCTGAGTTGTTTTTTGTTTTGTTTTTTTTGAAAAATTGGTTGGGTAGCTTGTATTTCTGTTTTTATTTCTAAGAATATTGTTAAGTATTGTCCATGTATTTTTAATATTCTCCTTGTTATTCCTCCAGTTCTTTACTGTAATAGTCTCTTTTACATACATTCTATTATATACTGTATGTTAACTTATTTTTGTATCTTTTTATACCGCTGCTCTGCTTCTTTTGTCCTTTTTCTTAGAAAGCTTTATAGAGTGAATTTTTCTTTTTACACACTTTTTGTAATCCCTTGGTTAACCATGGCTTGTCAACAAATTTCTGTTTAAGCTTTTTCTTCTTCAAAGTAATACAGAAAAAGCTTTGGTCTACATTCCTGTTGTGTTTTCAAGCCACTATCTAACAGCTGTATGTTATTTTCAGGCATCTGTATCTAAAAAAAAAACCCCAAAACAGGCAAACTTTATTTTCTTCAAATTTAGTACGGTATGTTTAACACCACTGTTAGGCTGTGTGTCCACCAAACGCACTTTTTGTTGTCCGACCGCCCTGAGCTTCTTTTTTTCAACCTTTGTATGCTGCGCTCTGGGGGAAAAAAAAGTCTGTTTCCTCAAGTAGGTTCATTTTGTCTTCTTTTAATTATTTACCTTTTGTTGTTATTAAACACAAGAATAGAAAGGAGATGTCTTTACCTTCTTAACATGTTTCGACTGTGCACTGCAGCCTTTGTCAGAAGAGTCAGCTGATTGCTGCCAGGTGACATTTATCAGCTGACTTTTGTAGGCGGGGCCAGCTCAGCAGACCTGTCAGATCCACCGAGCCAGCCCCGCCTTCCACCGTCAGATGGTCTCTGGAGAATCACAGTCACTGTCTACAGGAAGCCAACCCACACAGATCAATACCTACTATGGACATCGGAACACCCCACAGCACACAAACTATCAGTTGTCAGGACGTTATATGAATGGGCCACCATCATCACAGACCAAGAAGACAGACAGGAGGAGGAAAACCACATAAAACATGCACTTATATGCTGCCAATATCCAGTATGGGCCATAAACAAAGGGAAACAGCAAGTCAAAAACAAAGAAAACAAACAGGAAATAAGACACAGAACAAAAGCCGAAATCAAAAACAAGGACACCATAACTATACCATACATACGAGGGATCACGGAACCAATTCAAAGGATCATGAAAAAACACAAAATAAACACAGCAGTAAAACCACACAAAAAATTAAGACAGTTATTAATACACCCCAAGGACAGAATAGAACAAGACAAAAAATGCAATATAATATATGAAATATCATGCAGATCATGCAACAAAATCTACACTGGAGAAACTGGAAGATCATTCACCACAGGAAAAAAAAAAACACCAGAAGGAATGTGAGAAGGAAACACAAGGACGACTCACAAGATCACAAAAAGAAAAGGCAGAACAAGAAACATTAAAATCAGCAATATCAGATCACTGCAAAAGAAATAATCACATCATGGACTGCGACAACGCAAAGATTATTGGATTGGAGAGCAACAGACACAAACGCTGGATCAAGGAGGCCATAGAAATCAGGAAGCGGGGAAAAGACACCATGAACCGAGATGAGGGGCCTTTATGCTTTCCCACACCTGGGATCACATTCTCCAGAGACCATCTGATGGCGGAAGGCGGGGCCGGCTCGGTGGATCTGACAGGTCTGCTGAGCTGGCCCCGCCTACGAAAGTCAGCTGATAAATGTCACCTGGCAGCAATCAGCTGACTCTTCTAACGAAGGCTGCAGTGAACAGTCGAAACATGTTAAGAAGGTAAAGACATCTCCTTTCTATTTTTGTCTTTAATAAGAACAAAAGGTAAGTAAGTCTGTTTCCTGTATCCCTGCAACACCTTGTCACCCTCAGCTCATCACTCCTGCTTTTCCTATTGTCAGACTTTCTACAGATTTTTTTAATAGCAGTCTCTAAATAACAATGGTCAGGAAATGTTTTCTAGCAGCTCTGGATGTAAAATATGATGACACGGAAAACAGGAGTCTGAGTACAGACTAGTACTGGCGTCCTATGTCCCGCCCATGCAGCAGTTCTGATTGGCTGCTTAGGTCTGGCATTGACGAGCTCAGCTGCAGTCTCTAAAAAGTTGAACTTTTTTCAGCTCTGAGCACCCTGAGCGCTGCAACAAAAAACGGCCACCGCTGAGAGCGTTTCAGCGCCGTGGGTGCTCAGCACTGTAAACGCTGGACTACATAGAGAATGACTGGAAAGTAGCCACCCAGAGCTGAAAAGACGCATTTGGTGGACATGCAGCCTAATGGTGACAGCAGGTCTCTGGTTCCAATATCCATCCAAACACGAAGCTACTCTTTAGTGATGAATACATGTCTCTCATGGATGGAACATAGGCCTACATATGTTCAGTAGCTTACAGTGCAGCAACATGGATTTCTGAAAAACCATTTCTGTATTCACAGCTGAACACCTAATTTATATGTTTTACACAAGACAGAGTGCTTCGATTGAACAACCTATCCTAGACCTCTGCTTGATGCATTTGAGGAGCAGACAACTGCATGGTTATCCTTTTGAAATGCTTGAAATGCATCTGATGGCTGGATAGAACAATGACAGAAGCAGGGAAACAAAACAAACACACCGTCAGAGCTGATGGAAAAAATTAGCTTCTTGATTAAAAAAATGCTACTAAAAAATACTATAAAGTTGGATGGAAACCCAGTAAGCAGTGACTGAAAAGCATCCTTGATCAGTGACAGTGCCCAGTCAGCATGTCCAGTGGGTCCCACTATAGGTTTAATCTGGGCTGCCTTATGGCTCCCATGGGGGTTTGTATATGCTGTAGTTTTCCATGTTGGCCCCATCTGTTCCCACATGGACTTTACCTGTGGTACAGATGAGCATGCCTGCTTTAAAACCCACCTGGGCCCAACATGGGTTTAATGTGGGTTAGCAGATTTCAGTCACACTGGTGGCATAGGTAAAACTATGAGAAAAAAGTCACAAATTTACAAAACAAGTAGCAAATTTATGAGAAAATAGCTGTGAATTTTCAAGAAAAAAAATTGTAAAATTGCTTGAAAAAAATTACAAACTTACAAGAAAAAATTAGCAAATTTACAAGAAAAACTAACAAATTCAGCCCATGTCCTTGTCCTGTGTTTATTTTTGCTCATAGTTTTGTTTCCCTGCCTCAGCCGTAGTTTGGTCCTTGTGTATATTTTCATTATCATGTCTCTCATGTTGTTCCATAGAATTTGCCCCTGGCCAGTTCTTAGTTACATGATATGACAAGACGCATCATTATTATGTGTCATGGTTATGTTGGTCCCTGGTCATTGGTTCTTGTCTTGTATGTTCCCCTTTACCATTTTGTCTCAGTCCCTCATGTTTCCTGTACCTGTAGCCCCTTCTCTTTTGTCTCTGATTGCCCCTGATTGTTCCCAATATTTACTTATTGTTCCAGTAATTATCCCTCATCTATTTAAGTCTGTGTCAGCCTTAGTCTCATGTTGGCGGCATTAATGTTCTCTGTCAGTTCTGTCCATGAGTTTTTCATGTCTATGTATCATCTGGCCTATTCTTGCCTTTTCTGTTGGTCTAGCTTTTGTTTTGTTTTCAGCCCACAGGCTGCCATTTATTTGTGTTTGAAGTTTTATTAAACAAATTATCGTTTTGCACCGTATTCTGCCTGTGCTTGAGTCCTGTGTGCATCCCCACCTTGACAATTTATGAAGAAAAAATTAGAAAAAGTTGCGAATTAATACAAAAAGTAGCAAATATATGATTAAATAAATTAAAGATTTACCAGAAAAAGTCATGAATTTATGACAGATGCAAGATTACAGTTAAAAAAGGGACAAATTTATAAGAAAGTTCCAAAATTACAAGAAAAGTTAGCAAATTTACAAAAAAAAGCTACAATTTTACAAGAAAAACTAACAAATTTATGAGAAAAAAGTTATGTTTATGAGAAAAAAGTTGCAAATTTATGAAGAAAAAAAGTGAAACATTATAGATTAGATTAGATTATTTGTTTATTTGACAGGGACAGTGCAATAAACATAGACAATTAATCAATGACAATCAATCTGATGTGTTGCACAAAGAGTGTATAGCTATTAGCTAATTTGCAACTCTTGTCCTTGGATGGGCTTTAGAAAGGAGAAACAAGTGAAAAGGAAAAAGGAAAGGAAAAGATAAAAAAAAATGAAAACAGAAAAAACAAATAACCACATACATCAATGCAAAAAAGATTATAAATACATTATAAATACACAATTATAAAGATTATAAAGATTATAAATATTATAAATACACAATATAACAACCTGACTCACATTTGCCTATTTCAGGCCTCCCTCCCTTTGTCACTCACTATAAACAAACACATTCATTCCTTCCCTTCATTCACTCTCACCCTGCAGACAATCATTTCATACATGGGTACATTCTTGTTTATTTTTCAGCCAGTTTTTAACCTTTTTAGTGAATGTTTTAAAGTCCATTATTATTTTAATTTCATTTGGCATTGTGTTCCAGATGTGACTGCCCTTTATAGAGAAAGCTGTTTGTCCAAATGTGGTTCTGCGGTGGAATATTTTACAGTTATTGTTAACAGAACTCCTGGTGGCTCTGCTGCTGTCCTGTCTTTGGATGAAACCAGCAAGTGGCTCGGGCGCTGATTTATGGAAACATTTGAAAGTTAATTTCAGAAAACAGAGGTCAATGAAACTCTCAAAACTCAATAGGTTGTATTTATTTAAAATATGACAGTGATGCCACCTAATGGGCTTTTTGGCCAAGATTTTTAGGGTTTGATTATATAATGAACCTATATGTTTTATTGTGGAAGGGGCTGCTTGAGCCCAGACTGTCAAACAGTATGATATATGAGAAAAAACCATAGAATGCATATACAGTACAGCTGCTTCGTATGGTATGTAATATCTAATTAATTTAAAGCAGTTCAGATTTTTTTTTACTGTTTTTGAAATTTTCTTTATATGAAGATTAAATTTGAATTGAGGATCTAGTACAATGCCAAGGTATTTGAATTCTGTAACTAAACTGATGTCTTGATCATGTATATTAACTTTAAAACGTTGCAGGTTACATTTTTTGATTGAAAAGCACATTGAAACTGTTTTCTGAAGGTTCAGCAATAGATGGTTCTGGAAGAGCCACTCTTGGACATCAACCATACTTGTGGACAGTACATCTGCAGCCTGTGCTGGAGTCTTGGCAGCTGTGTAAATAGCTGCATCATCTGCATACAGTTGGCATGTTGCAGCTGAGCAGTGTAGCGGCAAGTCATTAATAAAAATGCTGAAAAGTAAAGGACCAAGAATGGACCCTTGTGGGATACCCATGTGGTTGTTTAAAAATGAGGATTTATCCTGGTGAACTTTTACACACTGTTCTCTATTCTGGAGATAAGATGCAAACCATTCTAATGTATCTGGAGAGAAGTTAAAAGATACCATTTTGGATAAAAGCAAACTGTGGTTTACAGTATCGAAAGCCTTTTTGAGATCTAGAAAAACAGCCCCTACCACATTACCCCTGTCCAAGGACTGTTTGACATTTTCAATAAGGCAACAATTTGCTGTTTCTGTTGAGTATCCTGGTCTAAAACCAAATTGATGTGGATGAAGAAGTTGACTGTCTTGTAAATAGTCTATCAGCTGTGTAGCTACAACTTTTTCAAGAACCTTAGACAGGACTGGTAAAATAGAGATTGGGCGGTAATTGCATATATCGTCTTTACTGCCTGATTTATGGACTGGTATGACGACAGCTTTTTTCCAACCAGATGGAAATGTACTAGACCTAATGGAGAGATTAATGAGATGAGTCAGTGGTTTGATTAATATTTTGCTGTGCGTTTTGAGAAAGGAAGTGCTCATATTGTAGATATCATTAGTTTTTGAGTTTGACAGTGTTTTAACAATACCAGCAATTAACTCCTCATTTACCTCATTGGTGTGAAAAGAATCTGTTGGAAGTATTGATTTAGTGTTGTTGAGCACATTTGGCAGCACAAAGTTTTTTGTTAAGTCTTCCACAGAGTCCACAAAATATGAATTAAATTCATTTGCCAATGTAGCCTTGTCACTGATGGTCTTGCCATTAATTCTAAGTTCCTTTACCCCCTTCTGATCATTTTTTTTATTCGTTAAGTTATTTAAATGCCTCCATAAGGAACTGTTGTTACCCTTTGCATGATCTATCAGTTTATGGTAATAAGATACTTTTGATTTTCGCAGCTCTTGTACCACATAAGAAAAAGGTTGTGAATATCCACCTTATTCCTAGGCCCCATGATGCCTTGTGCGAATTATGGATGCAACTTCTGGTACTAGTTTAGAACGTATGGTTGTCACTGAAACGGGACACTTTTCCTTGTTCAAAAACAATGACTTCGGCATCAGAAATGCAGGAACACCTCAAAACAGTAATATAATCATACCACTTCCCACGACTATCCGGGGATGGCCTTATAAAGTGGCCTCGTACACAGTAGCTCCAATAGCTAGCACTGCTGCTAAGATGCTAACGCTGTAAACCAATGACCTGTGCTGGAAAAATGAGTCACTTTGAGGACATTTTCAAAACTGATGTAATGTTATTTCCATATTCTGCATTGAAAGACCTTCAAAATGATATTTAATTTGTAGAAAGTGTGCGAAAACTGACCCAGAAAAAGACGATTTGTTTATATTTTAGCTAGGTTGAAAACTCACGTTCGATTGGTCTGGAGTTACGTCTTCAGCAAAAACATAGGTATTTTTAATTTCTAAGCTTTCCAATGATACCAGGCACTCATGGAGTTTTCCCGGGACTTTACCGCTATCAAACAAAGAAAGAGTCATGACTTATGACGTCTCGTTGCCTGTAGTCATAATAACGTGGTGGGCATTCCAACCAGTACGTCTCCACCGCAATAAAGTTGGCTGCATTTTGTTAAAGTATGTTGGACATAATCAAATTTACCTTAGAGCAGACGTACGCCACAACACTGTGCTTGGATGTCGTCTGTCACCGTGTGGTGAGAAGCCTCCACTTATCCAGTCTGGCACAACCACGAACACCAGCAAGTACCAGAACTATGCCAAAACATTCAAAAAATACAAAAACTAGAAGGGCAGAAACTAGCTGCCACTTGAGTCCAAAACTCGTATGTGGACTATACATTAAAATGAATTTGAAAAACTTTTAAAAATGCTATTTTAAATGCCCCTGCTACTCCACTCTTACTGACTGATTTAACACTACATCAGCCGAAACCGGAAGCTCCGCCCATAATCGTTCCTACAGCGGCGCCCCCAGGGATAAGGTGGATATACATGAAAAAAATTGTTTGAACAAAATTACAAATTTACAAGAAAAAAAGCCAGTTTTACAAGAAAAACTAACAAATTTATGAAAAAAGTTGAAAATTTACAAAAAAATAGCAAAATTATGAGAAAAATTACAAATTTCCTAGAAAACAGTTACAAATTTACAAGTAAAAAATAATGTAAAATTGCTTGAAAAAAATTACAACCCTACAAGAAAAATTTAACAAATTTACAAGAAAAAGTAACAAATTTATGAGGAAAAGATTAGAAAAGGTTGCAAATTAAAACAACAAGTAGCAAATATATGGTTAAATCAATTAAAGATTTACCAGAAAAGTCACAAATTTATGACAGTTGCAGGATTATAATAAAAAATGGCAAATTTATGAGAAAGTTCCAAATTTACAAGAAAAACAGTCACAACTTTGTAAGAGAAACTAGCAAATTTATGAGAAAAAAGTTTCAAATTTACAAGAAAAAAAATCTATAATTTTTAAGAAAAAGTTGCAAGTTTACAGTAAAAAAAGATAAGATAAGATAAGATAAGCCTTTATTAGTCCCACAACGGGGAAATTCCAGGATTGCAACAGCACAGGGATAGCAACACTCAGAGCAACAATCAGAAGGCAAGAAAAAAAACAAGCAAGCAAGAGCAGCTAATATACATATGTACATATTACTATAAAATATATATATACACACACACACAGACACACAGTGCAGAGCATTGTAGCTGGATGGAATAAATATATGAATATATAAACACACAGTGCAGAGCATTGTAGCTAGATGGAATAAATATGTAAATATATAAACACCCACAGTACGGAGCATTGCAGCTAGGTGGAATAAATATGTAAGTATATAAACACACACAGTGCGGAGCAATGTAGCTAGATGGAATAATATGTAGATATATAAAAACACAGTGCGGAGCATTGTAGCTAGATGGAATAAATATATAGATATATAAATATAAACACACCCAGTGCTGAGCATTGTAGCTAGATGGAATAAATATGTAAATATATAAACACACCCAGTGCGGAGCATTGTTGCTAGATGGGATAAAACAGCACAACCGTCTACTTAGTTATCCTACATGGTATGATTATGTGCCCATACATATTCTCACCCTCCATAGCGACCGGTATTTTCCTAGTTGTATGCCGGAGGGGGCCATTGTGTAAGTCTATTGCATCTTTTGCATTCAAAAAACTATTAGTTTGTTACGTCTTTTTGCTGTCTCTGCGAGCAGCCCTGCTTAGGTTGTACAGTCTGACAGCCGTTGGTAGGAAGGACCTACAAAACCTCTCGGTTGTGCACCTGGGATGATGTAGTCTGCTGCTAAATGAGCTCCTCAGTGCATTCAGTATGTCCTGCATAGGGTGGAACTCGGACTCCAGCAGAGATGACAGTTTAGCCACCGTCCTTCTCTCTCCTATCTCCTCCACCGGATCAAGGCGCTGCCCCAGGACAGAGCTAGCTTTCTTAATCAGTTTGTTCAGTCTCTTCCTATCGGCTGCAGTAATGCCACTGCCCCAGCAGACCACTCCAAAAGTGATGGCTGATGCCACCACCGTGTCATAGAATGTCTTCAGCAGCGCCCCTTGTACACCAAAAGACCTGAGTCTCCTCAGCAGGAACAGCCTGCGCTGTCCCTTCTTGTAGAGTGCATCAGTATTGTGTGACCAGTCTAGTTTATTGTTCAGATGAACACCCAGGTACTTATAGGATGTCACCATCTCGATGTCTGTTCCCTGTATATTTACTGGTGCTGTGAGGGGTTGTCCTTGCCTGCGGCAGTCCACCACCAGCTCCTTAGTTTTCCTTGCGTTGATCTGGAGGCAGTTCCGATGGCACCAGTCCACGAAGTCCTGGATAAGCCCTCTGTACTCAGCTTCATCTCCATTGGAGATGAGGCCAACGATCGCAGAGTCATCAGAGAACTTCTGTAGATGGCAGTGTGTTGTGTTGTGTGAGAAGTCCGCAGTATAAAGAGTGAACAGGAAGGGAGCCAGCACCGTTCCCTGGGGGGCCCCCGTGCTACTGATGATCGTGTCGGACACACAGTCCCGGGTTCTCACAAACTGAGGCCGGTTCATGAGGTAGTCCAGGATCCATGATGACAGGTGCTGGTCCACCCCTGCGCGCAGCAGCTTGTTCTTCAGGATCATCGGTTGGATGGTGTTGAGAGCACTGGAGAAGTCAAAGAACATGATCCTCACCATATTCCCGGGCTTCTCCAGGTGGGACAGAGAACGGTGAAGGAGGAAGATCACCGCATCCTCCACCCCAATGCCATGCTGGTAGGCGAACTGGAGTGGATCCATCGCTGGTTCCACCAGGGGGCGGAGGTGAGCAAGGAGCAGTCTCTCCAGGGTCTTCATCAAGTGGGACGTCAAGGCCACCGGTCTGTAGCTGTTCAGGTCTTTGGGGTGGGAAGTTTTTGGTACAGGTACCACACAAGATGTTTTCCACAGCTGTGGTACCCTCCCCAGCTTCAGGCTCAGGTTGAAGATGTACGTCACAATCCCACACAGCTGGTCTGCACAGGACTTGAGGAGCTTTGCGCTGATGTCGTCCGGTCCCGACGCCTTCCTCGCCTTGATCTTCCTCAGCTCCGTCCTCACCTGGGTCCGGGTCAGGGTCAGGATGGGGGGCTGTGTGTTGGGAGTGGGGGGGTGTTGGTGGAGTGGGGAGTGGGCAGCAGGACTTGATTTCTTTAGAGGCAGCAGTGGTTGTTGTGCAGTCAGGGGGGAGGGCGGTTGGTCAAACCTATTGAAAAACGGATTCAGGTTGTTCGCCCACTCCCTGCCCCCCGTGGCCTGGGGGGAGGTATTCTGGAGCCCAGAGATGGTTTTGAGGTTTCTCCAGACCCCGCTGATGTCGCTCTGTTGCAACTTGTCCTCCATCTTCTTCCTGAAGCTGTCCTTGCCTTCTCTGATCTTTCTCCTCAGCTCCCTCTGTACGGACTTCAGCATCTCCCTATTCCCCGACCTGAAGATCCTCTTCTTCTCTCTCAGAAGTGTTTTATTCTCAGGGTTGATCCAGGGTTTGTTGTTTGAGCAACACCGTATGGTCTTGGTGGGAACGGATTTGTCCACACAGAAGCTGAGGTAGCCCGTGAAGGTGTGAATGAGGCCATCAATGTCCTCACCATGTGGATCGCAGAGCTGCTTCCAGGCGGTAGCTTCAAAACAGCCTTTTAGAGTGTCCATTGTCTCCTCAGACCATAACTCCACTGTGCGCATGGCCGGACGTTGTCTGTGCACTAGGGGTTTGTACACCGGCCGGAGATGAACCAAGTTGTGATCCGATCTCCCGAGTGGGGGGAGTTGTGATGAGGTGTACGCCTCCTTAGTGTTTGCGTAGAATAAGTCCAGTGTTTTATTGTCTCTAGTGTGGCATGTGACATACTGGGTGAACGTGGGTAGAATGGGAGACAGTGAAACATGGTTGAAATCGCCTGAGATGAGGAGAAGAGCATCTGGGTGTTCTGTCTGCAGCCTGCTGGTTACTGAATGGATGACGTCACGCGCTGTCCCAGCGTTCGCCGTCGGATTTGCATAAACAACAATGCAGATCACGTGTGAGTGTTCTCTCGGGAGATATGTAGGCCTCATGCTAACAGCTAGCAACTCAATGTCTTTGCTGCAGTGTCGTTGTTTAACAGTGATAAAAAAAGTTTCATATTTATGAGAATGTTTCAAACTTTCAAGAAAAATGGGACAAAAGTCACACATTCCCAAGAAAACAGCACATTTCTGAGAAAATCAGTTGAAAACAGGTGAACAGGTGAAGTCCAAGTGGGCTAACACAGATGGGGCCAAAATGGAGCCCGTGGATAAACCCACATGGACCCAAAGACAGCCCATATTGAACCTTTGGTGGGCCCACATGGACATGCTGGCTGGGTGACATCATCAACTATACAGTTTCAGATTACTGCCTGCTGTTTAACAAGGCAATTTCAGTATTACTGTGCATGTGAAGCCTATTTTCTTGAACTTTTACAGCACTTTATCACAGCCAACAGCCCATTCTCCCTGTACTCATTCACAAGCATTTGATTCCAGCAGCTCTGTTGCTTTAGAATCGGAGTGAAACCACAATGTGCGATGCCACATACAGCACAGTTCTTTGAGTTTGCTCACCCAGCCTGGTTCGGGCATATCAAAATAGAGGACAGCAGTCATTTCTTAATGAGCTGTTGGCAGGCTGACCCAGCTTCGCCCATCCAGAAAGAAAGTGCTGGTTGATCACACAGAAAGCATAGATGCTTTCTCTGGTCTAAGATTCTGGGAATTAACGAGCTGACCATCACAATACTGTGGGTCAGTTTGGATAAAAAACAAAAGGAAAGTGATGATGCTCAGCAGAGCTAATGATGTTGTCCATTAGCAGGAGGAGCTCTGACGGTGTCCAACAGGGGCTGCACCGGCTGTTTGGTTCTACTGAGAGACTCAGCCTGCCTCATACAGTATCTAATAATTTATTCAACATTCATCTCAAAGTGCACTGTTTTCATGGATTCAGGTGAATTTTTGAACACTGATTAAACAGTGAATCCCTATTTTTGTTCTCTGAAGATGCGGTATTGAGTTCCTCAGCTGCTAAAAAATATAGTATGTAATTGTCACCTCTTTGATACACTGTTTTCACTGTAAAAAAAACAAGCCAGTCAGAAAGTGTCTGAAAATGGATGGTTGTATCTGTTTTCCATGGCTTTGCTGCATTCATGTGTCGACGATGGAAAAACCTCCCTATCGCCAATGTTTACCGATGCGTTTAACAGCAGAGGCCAGTGGCAGACTGGGGCTGTTGCCATGGTAACAGAAGTGTTACATCATGTTTCTAGCTCATTATGAGGTGCTGTGTCCATCGTCCCACATTCCTCTAGAATTGCTACTCCCCTTAGGCAATTGCCCTAATGGTCCTCAAACTCGCACACAATGATCCTCAGGTGGTTCTGCATCCAGGTTGGGCTTAAGGTCAACATATAGGTCAAAGGTCACAAGCTTTGAATACATGACACTGAAAGTTTGATGTAGTGAAGACCAGAGGGTACAGACACCAAGACAAGACAAAGACTTTGAGAAGTCAAGACCAAGTCTAGACCAAGAGTACATAAACAGCAGTGATGGGATCCACAGTTCACTAAAACGTATTGATTCCCTTCCGGTTTGTTCACTAAAAAGATTCTTTCAAAATATTTGTTCACTCAGTGCTGTACTGGAGCTTGCCTGCAGACTGCTCACTGTATGCAGTGTACTAGCACATTCACTGAACTGAGAGGCAGCTGAAGGGAGCAGGCGGGGCTCATTCATAGTGCACTAGTACCCTGGGGTGGGGGGGGGGGGTTACTCACTATGATTCAGATGGTGATCATTGGCTTCCTGTGCCTAAACATGGGAGACACCTCTTACAAACTTTAAACTTTAAAAAGTTTCTTTGATGAATGTTGGACATACCCGTGGTTTTTAAATACTTTTAGTCTTTTTAACTGACAGCATTGCCCTAAGCCTGATTCCAGCTCTGAGACAGCAATTTCTGAGACTCTCAGCCAGCATTTTTTTTTCATATAGCAGATTTCATCGTAAAATCATCCACCCATCCATCCATCCATTCATCCATCTTCTACCGCTTGCCCAGGGGTCCGGATCACAGGGTAGCAGTCCAAGCAGAGTAGCCCAGACTGCACCATGATCCCCATGATCCCTCTTGCAGGTGGCAAACCCATGGGAGGGTGAACCCACAAGCCTCCTTTGGGTACACTGGGTCCTTGTTCTAACTTTTTCATGGGGATCCACTGGACCACTGTTGGTCTTGCCCTTCACCCTAGACCAATTTGCATTGGGAGACCCTACCAGGGGGAAGTTGGCTCCGTCAACATATGCTGCGGTCACAAATACCCTTACGAATGGCTGAGAACACCGTACAAATGATTTTTGTAACATTTTGTTCAGCCTTTTTAAGGTGGCCATAGGAGAATCCAGCATTCATAGACCATTTGTAAGTTCATGACCAGGTTGATGGTCTTTTCCATGATTTTTTAAGAACGCTCCACAAAAACCCTTCATTATAGGGTGGCCAGAAGAATGCCATAAGAACAACGTAAGAACTATGCAAGATGTTTCAGGATTATTTAGGGTCAGGAGACCATTCCAAAACCCAAATTCCTATGGTGGCCACAAGTATGCCTGAAGAACACCTTAACTTGTTCTTGAGGGCTCCTTACAGCGGTGGTAGGAAACGCCATACAAATCCCCATTCAAAAATTTTCATACAATGGCAGTAAGTATGTCATAGGAAGATCCCAGAGCACCCTTACGGAGAACATAAGAACTCTAGGGCCATTGTACAACAGAAGAGCTCTTCATTTCTCAAGAATGCCTCAGATTGCTCTTATGAATTGAACAGCAACCATAAGAAACTATGCCACCCTCCACAAATTTATGCAAACTCCGGAATTTGTAGGAACTGGGAGATTCTTATGAACCCATCATTGCTTTTGACACATAGACTAAACATTTTGAGCAACTTACACACCTTTGCAGGTCATCTACTGTGTTTTGCAGTTTGCACACTTTGTATTGAGAAATGCACTTAGTGCTGTGCAAACTTCAATTCTGTTCTGAAAAAATGCACCAAAGTGACTGAGAAAAATTTTAATGCCAGCAGGCTGAGGGGTACCACTGGCAGGCTTCAGCATTTTTGATTCTGTCTTTGCTGTGATTGATTATATCTGAGTTTGGAATTAAAGATAAACCTTCCTGCCAGGCTCAGTGCAGGTAGAGCAAACTTCAGAGGAGCTTAAGGTTAAGTGGTGACCTGAACCAGTTACTGTCAGTGCGATACAAGGCTACCTCTGCTAACTGTCTAGAATGTTTCAATGGAAAGCCACAAAAGAATGTGCAGTGTTGGAAGTATGAATTGAATTTGACGGGGCTAAGCAAAATGAACCCAACCATGAGCAAGGTCAGAAGGATCTTTCACTCCACAAACCCCAAGGCAATCACTGACTGAGGCCATTTTGAATATTCATGTGAAATCCTCTCTATGCAGACATCACACGATTTCCAACAATTATAAACACTGACAGTAATACTCTCAGAATAATTGACCACCTCTCCATGCTTCACCCGCTCTTGGTCAGCCTTTTTAAACTCCCACTGCTACACTCTGTCTTTTCTGTGCTTAAGTGGAAGAAGAACAGCAACTCTCTAGATGCATCTGATCTCGGCGGACACCATCCAGAGGTTCATTTGCACTTCTCTCTGCCCACACAACTCGGCCTCCGTGCAAACGATGCTCTCGTGATTTGCCTGCAGTTCTCTCTACTGTTTTGTTTTATTGGAACTGATGATGAACAGGTATTGCAGCTGAGTTGCGCCAGCTTTTAAAATCTCTACCTTCCACATTTGTTCCTCTGTTTATGGTTCGTCAGCCTGCAGACATACATTTTGCTGCTGACACTGACATCACTTAGTGGAGATTTATGCTGTGTTTTTTTACTCCGTCCATTAGTACCAAATAAAAGTCCTGTTTACGTTCAGGTGTAATGCTTGCTTAAACCACGTCTGGTTTTCCGAGGTCATGCAAGCACTTTATCACAAGAATCTGCTTTTGTAACGTTAGTGCAGTGAATTTGAGCCTCAGAGTTTTCATTTCACTTCTATCTCATCTTGTTATCGTTCCTTCATTAGGAAACCATTTGAAAGTCTGCATCACAATGAGGCTTAACTAAAATGGAAGGTCCTCATCAAAATTCTCATGTCATTGTGTACTCAATTTTCTTTCTTTGATTGGCCATGCAAATGTTCCAAACCCATGTCCTCTGAATAAGTGAAGTCTGACTTCTGGTCTGTATGGTTTAATAAAGGGCATGTATAGTATATCATTCAAAATCATTGTTATTTATCCAACACTGTTGGATAAATGCCCCAGGGCAGCTGTGGCTACAGTAGTAGCTTACCACTATCAATGTCTGTCTGGAGTGAATGAATAATGGACTCACTGTAAGCGCTTTTTTTTTTTTTTTAATTACTTATTTTGTACCCGTAGGTAGATTTGTTTTGCAGTCTGGTGACAAGCCACCAGCTGCCGGTCGCTGCGTGCGCAAGTGCCCCTTATCCCTAACCTGCATGTTTTTGGCACGTGGGAGGAAACCGGAGAAATCCCGGCGTAAACCCACGCAACACGGGGAGAACATGCAAACTCCACACAGATCACTGTTGGCCGGGGGCAGGGATCGAACCCACAATCTCACGATCCCTGCGATCCCCCGGCCGAGCGTAAACTGTGCTGCCACAGTGCTAACCACTGCGCCACCGTGCAGCTTTGAGATGTCACTTGACATGACAAGTGCTATATAAATGTAATCCATTATTATTATTATTATAACATTGTGGCCTGGAGCAGTGTTTGTCATTAATGGTACCTTTACAGATGTTTTTTTTTAAGCTTTATTTAACTTTTGCTTTGTTACCCATGCCATAGGCACTAACACACCTCCATACCATCACAGATGCTGGCTTTTAAAGTCTAATGCTGAAATAGCTCGGCAAGCATGGATGCTGAAAAGACAAAACAAGACACAGGCAACATGGACAAGAAACTGTAGAGTCTGGATTAAACTAAATGGAACACCTGAGCAAGCAAAGGCCATAATGATAAGAGATCTCACTGACTTAAATAAATATAGATGAACACTGATCAAGAAAATTAAGAGGCTACAGTAATCCATATCCACACACATGGCAAGAATAGTCCTTTTGTGACATAACATGATAATGTACTTTAAAAAACAAAACAAAAAACTCATGACTGACTTTAGTAGAGGTCAATTATCTCCAATTGGAGGAAGTCATTTGACTCAGAGAGAGGAAATTCAGACACTGAAAATATCTCATTATGCTGAACATAAACTACAAGAGATGGAGAATGATATTGATCCTGAACCACTTCTTCAATACTATTCATAATCACTGTGAATATTATTACTGAAAAGCAATTCAAAAGTCAAGTGCAAGTAGATGTAAACTATCATAATACACTTCAATAGCAGAAGTCTTTAAACAAAAACTTTCCACCAGATTCAGGACTATTTAAAACTGCTACGACAGAAAATTTACAGCTATCGCAGTCTCTGAAACTTGGCTTAACGAAGAGCAGGCTCCTCTGATGGCAATAGAAGGATATCAGATGTTCTCATATTAACAGATCTCAAAAAGGGTAGGTGTGTTTGCACTGTTCTATTGATGACCTGTATAGGTGTAAGCTTGTAAATGGAATGTTCTTTGCACTACCAGGATTCTAGAATGTGTTACTTTTGAGATTGACAAAGATAAACAATAAATTCTAATTATAAGTTGTACTGTATATATAGAAGGCCAGGAACTTGCGTTGAGACATTCAGAGATAAGTTAGTAGAAGCTGTACAATAATATAACTAATAAGAAAATTGGTTGCAATCTGTGGAGACTTCAATACTGATTTACTAAATCCATTTCAACAAAATTTAATTACAGAGTTCATGAATTCTATGTACAGCATGAGTCTATATCCCACAATAACACATCCCAGTAGAATCACAGTTCACAACTGTTACACTTATTGACAACCAGTTTGTTAATACTCATTGATAAGAAAATAGAAATGTGATTATTGATAAATGATATAAGTGACCATTTGCCAGTCTTTGCACTTATCCATGGCCACACGGGGGCCAATACAGAAAAAACTTTAAAATCTTTCAGACACAAATAACAAAATGCAATCAGTTCTTTTAAAGAAGACTTGCTGAAGCAAAGACTGGACAGAAGTCCTATGCATCAGATGTAATGAAGCCTATGACACATTTATGAACATTGTAACCACTCTTTATGAAAAAAAATTGTCCATAGTAAGAAAAAGATTAAACAGATATTTGTCGATAAGCCATGGTTAACCAAAGGATTACAAAAGGGTGTAAAAAGAAAAAATTTATTATATAAAGCTTTTCTAAAGAAAAGGACAAAAGAAGCAGAGCAGCAGTATAAAACATACAAAAATAAGTTAATATACTGTATATAATGAGCTGTAGTAAAAGAAACTATTACAGTAAAGTATTTCCTGAGCTTCGCCATCATGGCTCTGCAGGAGGCCAGCGAGGCCTACCTGGTGGGTCTCTTCAAGGACACCAACCTGTGCGCCATCCACCCCAAGAGGGTCACCATCATGCCCAAAGACATCCAGCTGGCCCGCCGCATCGGCGGAGAGAGAGCTTAGACTTTCTGCTGCACATCCACCAACCACAATGCTCTGCACTGTGTGTCTATATATATATATATATATTTATATAGTAATATGTACATACTGTACATACATGTACAGTAATATGTACACATGTGGGCAGCACGGTGGCGCAGTGGTTAGCACAGTGGCAGCACAGCAAGAAGGTCATGGGATCGATTCCACCCTTGACCATCGTGGGTTTGATCCCACCCCCAGACCATCGGTGACCCTTCTGTGTGGAGTTTGCATGTTCTCCCCGTGTCTGCGTGGGTTTACTCCGGGCACTCCGGTTTCCTCCCACATGCCCAAAAACATGCAAGTTAGGTTATATTGGCATCAAAACTGGGGATTCTAAATTGTCCCTAGGTATGACTGTGAGAGGGAATGGTTGTCTGTCTCTCTGTGTTGGCCCTGTGATGGACTGGCGATCTGTCCAGGGTGTACCCTGCCTCTCGCCCCAAAGATGCATGGATAGGCTCCAGCCCCCCCCGCGACCCGAAAGGATTAAGCGGGGTAGAAGATGGATGGATGGATGGATGTACATTGTATATAGCTGTTCTTGTTTTTTTTTTTTCTGCCTTCTGATTGTTTGCTCTGAGTGTTGCTATCCCTGTGCCTGTTTGCAATCTGGAATTTCCCCAGTGTGGGACTAATAAAGGCTATCTTATCTTATCTTATCTTAATATTCTTACGAAATAAAAACAGAAATACAAGCTACCCAATCCGATTTTTCAAAAATAATAAAACGATCAGAGTGTGAATGCAGCTTCACCTGCAGATGAATTTAATACATTTTTTGTCAACATTGGTCCTAATTTGGCTCGAGAAAATACCCATTACAGCACCTATAGGTGATACAAAAAGCAAAAACATTGCTATAAAAGACTCCATCTTCATAAAGAACACAGACGAGAGACGAGGTCATTGAAATTGTTAAATCGTTTAAAAGTTTAAAACACGGTGGGCTGCACGGTGGAGCAGTGGGGAGCACTGCGGCAGCACAGTTGTTTACCCTTGGCTGGGGATCGTGGGGATTGTGGGATCTGTGGGTTCGATCCCAGCCCCCGACCAACAGTGATCTGTGTGGAGTTTGCATGTTCTTCCCGTGTATGCGTGGGTTTACCCCGGGATTTCTCCGGTTTCCTCCCACATGCCAAAAACATGCAGGTTAGGTTAATTGGAGACTCTAAAGTGGCCCTAGGTGTGAATGTGTGTGTGAATGGTTAAGGGATAGCGCCGTATCGTGGCTGCTTCATCCATCCAGGTGGTGGATGCCCTCAATTTCCCCTCTGGGGATCAATAAAGTATACTAAATCTAAAAAAAAAAAAAATCTAAAACATCTACAGACTGTGATGGTATTGACATGCTCTTAGTCAAAACTATCATTGGATACTTAGTGAAGCCACTGACGTATATCTGTAACCTGTCTCTCCAAACAGGTATATTTCCCAATGCAATGAAAATAGCCAAAGTAATTCCGATATACAAGACGGGTGACAGAGGGGAATTTTCAAACTATAGGCTTATTTCACTATTGCCGCAATTTTCAAAGATACTCAAAAAAATATTCTTTGAAAGAAATGACAATTTTATAACAAAGAATAATTTATTGTGTGAGCAGCAATATGGGTTCAGACACAAGAGGACAACTGCATTTGCTCTAATGGAATTTATAGAAAAAATATCAACTGCTGTAGAAAATATAGAGTATTCAGTTGGGGTATTCCTGGATCTTAAAAAAGCATTTGATACAGTGGATCATAAATTATTGTTAAAGAAACTACAAAATTGTGGTATTAGGGGGGTGGCACTGTCCTGGTTTTGTAGTTACTTAAAGAACAAACATCAGTACATATGTGTAGGCAGCGAAAACTCACAGCTACTGAAGGTTACTTGTGGAGTCCCACAGGGTTCAGTTTTGGGGCCATTGTTATTCAATTTGTATGTATATAAATGATATATGTAAAGTTTCAGAAAAAAATGGATTTAATATTGTTTGCAGATAATACTAATTTATTATGCAGTGGAAGCAATTTGGAACAACTTTTGGATACACTCGGAAGGAATTTTGGGAAAGCTTAAACTGTGGTTGATTCAAACAAAATTAACACTCAATTTAAGTAAGACAAAATTTATCATTTTTAACAACCATCACAACAACTCAGTATTTAAACTCAGTGTAATATGGATTTAGAGAATGAAAGGGTAT
The DNA here is from genome assembly GCA_020510985.1 of Pholidichthys leucotaenia. NCBI lineage: Eukaryota > Metazoa > Chordata > Actinopteri > Cichliformes > Pholidichthyidae > Pholidichthys > Pholidichthys leucotaenia. The sequence goes on from CM035839.1 coordinate 257,500,464, forward strand.
CCAAAATTAAATTCCTTGGGGTAAAAATTGATAATAAATTGTATTGGAAGTCACATATTAATTATATTAAGGTAAAATATCCCAAATCAATTGCAATACTACACAGAGTGAAATATTTGCTGAATCAACCCACACTATATACCTTGTATCATTCATTAATACTCCCATTACATGACATATTGTACTGAAGTATGGGGAAATACATATAAAGCAAACATATATCCAGTCTTTATGCTTCAGAAGAGAGCTATTAGAATAATAAACAAAGCTGCTTACAGGGAACCAACAAACCCACTTTTTCTTAAATTAAAAGCTCTCAAGTTGAAAGATCTGGTTGACTTTAAAACTGCAGTAATAATGTTTAAAGTGAAGAATCTATCACTGCCCGCAAATATCCAAAAGCTGTTCCAAATAAGGGAGAAACAATATCATTTCAGAGGAACATGTATATTTCAAAAACCTTCAGTGAGAACTACCACCAAGCAACACTGTGTTTCAGTGCAAGGAGTCAGATTGTGGAACGATTTTGGACCTGAATTAAAATCATGTACCACGCTTGGACAATTTAAACAAAAACTAAAGGAAGAAATACTCAAAACATATATACAAGATGACATGTAAAATCACATAAGGATTGTCATATCCAGTCTGTGTTGTGCTGTTGCTTAGTTTTGTTTTGTCACATTTTGTTTTAGCTTTGTTTTGTTTTGCAATTACTTTTATTTTTTTGACTTCTTAGATGGAATATGGGTGGGCAATATAAGCTGCGGCTTCAGCCATCACCCTTTTCGGATAATTTATGTTGAATTGTATAATCCGAGGAGTTATTTTTTAATTTGACCTTGTTGGATTTTTTTCTCCCTGGTATATTGTTCTGTTCCTTTCTTTTTTTTTAATCTAATCTATCCAAAATAAAGATTCATTCATTCATTCATTCATTTTAAACTTTTTTTTCCCCTTGTCCTGTCAGGCAGCAAGGTGAGCAGAACAGAAATCTGCTACCCTTATTGTGCCAAAACAGATTTACTTTGCCATAAGGAGCGTTATACAGTACCTATCTATGTACTGTAACTTCTCCTGTAATAACTTTTAATACTTTATTTGAATTATTTTATCCATGAAGGACCTGACAGGAGGGGAATGGGGAAAGGAAGTGAAGGGGGGGGGGGGGGAGAAAAGCGAGAGAAACAGACAAAAAAGACAAACAAACCAACAACTAAAACAAACAGAAGACAGACCATTTCTTCCACCAAAGAGGTCTCAGTACGAGTCTGGTATCCACACCTGTTAAAAGGGATACATTTGTGTGGGTGCGTCCGTGTGCGTGTATATGAGAGCACGTGCAAAATAAGTGTGTGCATGTGAGTGGTTTGTCAGGAAACATGTGAAGAGAGCAGCCGGTCGCAGCACAATCCCCCCCCTTCTCAGAAACTCCAAGCAGGCAAGGCTGCGCCACCAACCCCCACAGGGCACAAATGCCGGAGGGGGTTGGCCGAGGAAGGCTGAGGGAGGCCAGGCTGCCAGGCGGCCGGTGTGGCGCGCCTATTGGCCCCCCACTCCCCCAGCGGGGCCAACACCAGCCCCCGGGCCCCAGGCGTCAGGAGGCCAGCGCCCCCAACCCTCGGGATGGCTTTTGAACTTAACACTGATAACAATCTGAATGGTCCTTTTCCTCTTTAGCCCAGCGGACACAACATCCATGATTTCCAGAAACAATGTGAAATATGGAGTCGTCAGACCACAGCACACTTTTCCACTTTGTGTCAGTCCATCTCAGATGAGCTCGGGCCCAGAAGCAACTGGTGGTGTTTCTGGTTGCTGTTGATCAGTGCCGGCCCTGGTATTGGCCATATCGATGGTTGCCTAGGGCGCTAATTGCTGCTTACAAGCCCTCAAAAATATGTTTTTTTAATTAATAAAACTCATAATAGTTGGAGGTGCTGTGTCAGCAGGCAATGCAGGCAAATGCTTGGAGCCCAGGTCAGAAAGGGGGCCCCCGAGGGCCAGCCAACTTTGAATCACTACAGCAGTGACAGTGTAGAGAGTTTGCAATGACTGTGGTAGGCCTTTGCTGAATTCCCTGAAGGGGCACCAACCCCACCTCTCACTCTTGGTCAGTGCATTGTCTTATGAAAACAAATTGCTAAATAAATTAATTTGCTGGTTGACTAAAGAGAGAAGAGAGTCCAGTTTGGCTTATTCCTCTACACACCAGATGACTGCTGTGGCAAACTCTGCTTTAACAGAAATGATGGATTAAACAGCATAAACAGGAGGAGTAGTACCAGTGGAGTTTCCAGCTCCAGCTGGCCGAAGGTGTGGATACAACATCCAGCTACAAACGGCTCCTGCCACCGGTCCTGTGTGTTTCTCTTGAATATGAGTCATAACAACAAAAAAACGGCAAAGGTAGGACAAAAATGATTGTTTTGGCTGTAAAACGTTAGGTTTGTTTTTTCTCTTCTTTGGCTGCTGGCTCAGTGAAGGTTGATTAGCGCTAAAACTTGGCTTGGTGTAATCTGCTGGGTCTCCAGTTTCAGACGGTGCGTTGATCGTTGTATCTGCTGCAGCCATGCCAGTTATTTTACAAACTGTGTGGACGTGCACTTTACTGTAATTTTTGCAGTTTTAAGATGGAATTGCTTCATGTTGTGATTGTTTTGTGTAGATCGAAGTTGTTGTTTTAACTTTATTGTCGAGGCTGTCTCCATTCTGTGGATGTGTAACATGATGACTATGCAGGGTAGCCTGTCTCAATATGTGGTTTTTTTATGAGCAGTGATGTGAGTCCCTGGTAGTGTTTGTGTGTGTGTGTGTGTGGGGGGGGGGGTAGAAGATTGGGTGTGTGCGTGTGTGTGTGTTAGGGCTAGGGCCTGTTGTTGATATATGGCTTCCACTTGGCATAGTAGAGTTTTAACTTGCACTTGTAGATGCAGCGACGAATTGTGTGAACTGACAGCGGTTTTCCAAAATGTTCCTGAGCCCACGTGATAATATCCTTTACAGCAGGGGTGTCCAATCATGTGCCATGGAAGGCCAAGGAGGGCCCTGCAGGCTTTATCTCCAACCAGTGTCTTCAACAGCAGATTCCACTGAGCTTCTTCCCACTGACTGCTGATCAGTGAAAACACCTTCTGAAGAGACTGGGTAGAAGAGAGAACCTGCAGGGTCTTGGCCCTCCATGGCACATGACTGGACCCCCCTGCTTTACAGAATGATGATGGTGTTTGATGCAGCGCCACCTGAGGGATTAAAGGTCACGGGCATTCAGTGTTGGTTTTCGAACTTGTCACATGCAGAAATTTCTCCAGATTCTCTGACTCTTTTTTTTTTTTTTTTTGTTACTTATTTGTACTCGTAGGTAGATTTGGTTTGCAGTCTGGTGACAAGCCACCGGCTGCTGGTCGCTGCGTGCGTGAGCACCCTAAACCTACATGTTTTTGGTATGCGGGAGGAAACCGGAGAAATCCCGGAGTAAACCCACGCAACACGGGGAGAACATGCAAACTCCACACAGCTCACTGTTGGCCGGGGGCTGGGATCGAACCCACGATCTCATGATCCCCGCGATCCCCCAGCCGAGAGTAAAACTGTGCTGCCACAGTGCTAAACCACTTTTGATAATATTATGGACTGTAGATGATGAAATCCCTAAATTCCTTGCAATTCACAAACGTTGTTAAACTGTTGGACTATTAGCCCACACAGTTGTTCACAAAGTAGTGAACCTCACCCAATCCTTGCTTGTGAATGACTGAGCCTGTCAGGGATGTTCCTTTTACACCCAATCATGATACTCATCTGTTTCTCATTAATCTGTTCACCTGTGGAATGTTCCAGAAAGGTTTTTTTTTTATAACATTCCTAAACTTTCCCAGTCTTTTTGTGCCCTTGTCCCAGCTTTTTTGGAATGTGTTGCAGGAATCAAATTCAAAATGAGTGAATATTTGCAAAAAACAGTAATGTTTACAAGTTTGAATACAGGTTGAAAAGGATTTTTATATCATTGTATTTTATTTTTATACACGTTTTACACAGTGTTTCAGCTTAACCAGAATTGGGGTTGTAGTACCAATGTAGACATCAACTCTACTGTATTAAGGACAATGAATACCACTCTGTCATTGTAGCAGTATTTGAAAATAAGGGGATGTATTATAGTTCCACTTCACAAAGTATGACAGATGTGAGTTAAAGTGTACAATTTTCATGTGGAGTTTAGCTTTGTGTAGCATGTGTACTGCAGTGAATAAGTCTGCAGACTGTCATGATCTTAGCCACAGGACTGAGGAAGAGGTAATGGACTGTAAAAAATGTTTTGCATGAACAGCTGTACGGGTGATTCATGTCACCGGCTGCATTTATTGTAAAGGCTCTTTCTGGGCTCACACCACCCTCTGCTACCTACTTCCTCCAGACCTGGCACCCAGGTCTGTGGTCTTTGGCCGGTCCACCTGCTTCAAAGCTCAGTCAGACAGGTGTGTGGCTCCGTTACTGCTCCGACAGCCTGTTACACACTATTTGACAACCAACCATGGGCTGCATTAGCTCTTTTGCAGGCTCAGCATTTTGAAATGAGTCTCTGACTCAGTGCTGTGCATAGTGAACATATGAAGACAGTTGCTCATCACAAGTATCTAAGGGTGCTTTTATGTTTGTTGTTTTACCCCTCCTCTGGTAAGTACAGAGTCTCTTCACTCTTCCCACCAACAGCAGGAACCTGGCCTCTTTATCTCCAACCCTATGGACAAGGGCAGAGGGCTTTCAGTCAGAGTCCCGGACTTCCCGTGCACGGTTTCAGGAATCCAGACCTGATGGCTGGGAAGAGATGTTGAGCTCCAGCTTGAAGGACCAATTGTAAGAGGAAAACTGTTTTGTAAAAAAATAACGAGAGGAGAGTTCAAAAACAAGTAACATAAGTTTTAATACTTGCGCAAGGAAGACATTCACATCAAGAACACACAGATGGAAATGCTCACCAGGCAGTCCAGCTAGGCTGTTTTTATACAGTTCCAAGTCAACATGATGTCACACAACAGATAATATCTCTCTAGTCAGCATCTGAGTCAGCAGCTTTTATCAGCATGACAAGATCTGTTCTTCAAGATCATATCTTGAATAACAGCTTGAAATGGGACTTCTTGTTCAGGGTCTTCGTGTTGACTGTACTTTTCTTCTAGTTATCACAGTGATGACTGGACACTGTTATGGTGAGTCTTCAAACAACTTCATAAAAGTATTATAGTAGTGAGTTTATATAGCACAGTCCATATAACATAAAAGAAAATCTCTTTCACGCTCTATTTTCATAGCCATTTTGTCTGGACTTTCAGACTTTTCACTTTAATCCAGAACAAAATTTTAGCTGTGAAATCTCACCCAAACCACAGTCTGGACCAAAGAGCCAACATTTTGTCCAGCAAAAAGAGGTGGTTTTGGTCTGGATCAAACTCAACCTTGGTCTGGTTTGTTTAGACTGTGAAAGTAATTTTCAGAAAGGTTCAGACTTTTGGACCAAACACAGGAAGTTAAGGTAGCTGATAAAAGGGAAAATGAGCTGTCGTAGCACTCAGACAGAGGAAATGGCTGCTAGCACCATAAATAGTGAATTGGGAAAAAAAAAATGCAGAAACTTATCAGATGTTTTCGGTTACTTGCACAGCAACTCCCATTTGACCTGTCCTCAAGTGGTAACCTATGTGACTCCACTCACGTGAGGACAAGGGACAACCCTCTCAACTGTTTAGAATTTGAACTGCAGTACCTTTTTAAAACACTGGTTGTCAGGATCAATCATGTTCCTTTAAACATATTTATCATTTGTTAGTACAGCCATGGCTCTTGATCTTGACTTATTTTTTTCTTCCATAAAACACACATAATGAAGCAAATTCTCATTTTGTGTCATTAACGCTACAGTTACAAAGGTTCTTATGAATGGTGGGTTCAAAAGAATCTCCCAGTTCCTACGAATTCTGGAGTTTGCAGACATTCATGGAGGGGTGCATAGTTTGTTATGGCTGCCGTTAAATTCGCAACAGCAACTTGAGATATTCTTGAGAAATGAGGTGCCTTTCTGTCGTATGATGGCCCAAGAGTTTTTACGTTCTTTGTAAGGGTGCCTTGGGATCTTCCTATGGCATACTTACTGCCATCGTATGAAAATTTTTGTGACATGACACTCTCAAGTCGTTGGTAGGAAGATCTTATGGCTTTTGGATCATTTTGTCGGCACAAATGTCACAAAAATGACGTACTTCCGCCTTATGAGTGCCCCACTACCACCTTATGCACGCTGTATGAATCTCCATGCGAACAGGGATACATACGGCGTTTCCTATGACAGCTGTAACGGGCCCTCAAGAACAACTTAAGGTGTTCTTGAGGCATACAGTACTTATGGACAACATCTTATGTAGTTCATACATTGTTCCTATGGCATCCATATGGCTGCCCTACAATGGGAGGTTTTTGTGGGGTGTTCGTAGAAATCTTGGACAAAACCATCGACCTCACACATGTGGTACCTCACATTTTCACTCTGCTCCTGATAGTCCTTCTGTATGCAATGGGATGATTCATGTGTTTATACGGGTCATCATATATTAAGCTATGATGTATATAGGTTTTATAGTCATTTTAGTTTTTACTTTCCATGGGTAATCCCTTTGTCTGTCATGTGTCTGTTTCTGTTGTTTGGTTGTCTACTGTCATGCTGCTGTTACACTGTAATTTCCCGGTTTGGGATCAATAAAGTACATCTATCTATCTATCTATCTATCTATCTATCTATCTATCTATCTATCTATCTATCTATCTATCTATTGACCTGGCCACGAACTTACGAACAGTTTGTCAACACTGGCTGCCTTAAGAAGGCCATATGAAATGGTCCACAAATCATTTCTACAGTGTTTGCAGCTGCTCGTAAGGGTATTTGTGACTGTAACTTAAGATATATACATAAAATATTCCACATATAATCAGATGGAGTTTTTGTTTCTTTTACCTGTTTTGTGTTGATATAGATTTATTGTAAATGGACCAATATGGAGAAACATATGAACTTACTGATTTTCATCAATAGGCCAACATCTGCCAATGGGCACAAATGTAATTGTGCAGCCTGACAGCAGCTTCAGCCATACTTCACTGCAACTCATGAGCAGCTGCAGCTGAGCTTCCCATATTAAACAGGCACAGCAATATCACGGTGATGCTATATTTAGCTCTTTATTCGCTAATAAATGGAATAAGATAAAAGACCCCATCTCTCTCAAACTCATTGTCAGTTTTTCTGTGTTACAATTGTAGCTCCCTGAACTTTTGCATTTGTACATCTGTTCTGTGGTTCCATGACATCAGATCTGTGATACAAGAATCCACATCTAATTTGATTTCACCCATGAAAATCTCATAACATAACCTTCACTTTTCTCAAATGCACTTTCTGTGAAAGGGGATATCTTCATGTCATTTACACTCCAGCTGAGTGTGACACGGCAACTTTCAAACCAACTTTGGCTGCACAAACTGAGGGTCTCATGTTCTTACCTTGATTTACAGTGGTGTGAAAAAGTATTTGCTCCCTTCCTGATTTCTCATTTTTTTGTGTGTTTGTCACACTTAAATGTTTCAGATATCAAACGGATTTAAATATTAGACAAAGATAATGAAGGTGTTTATTATTAAGGGGAAAAAAAATCCAAATCTACAGTATATGGCCCTGTGTGAAAAAGTGACTGCCTCCTAAACCTAATAGCTGGTTGGGCCACCCTTAGCAGCAACAACTGCAATCAAGCATTTTGTAATAACTGGCAATGAGTCCTTTTACAGGCAGTGTGGAGGAATTTTTGGCCCAACTCATCTTTGCAGAATTGTTGTAGTTCAGCCATATTGGAGGGTTTCCAGCATGAACCGCCTTTTTAAAGGTCATGCCACAGCATCTCAATCAGATTCAGGTCAGGACTTTGACTGGGCCACTCCAAAATCTTCATTTTGTTTTTCTTGAGCCATCCAGAGGTGGACTTGCTGGTGTGTTTTGGATCATTGTCCTGCTGAAGAACCCAAGGTGTGCTTCAGCTTGAGGTCATGAACAGATGGCCGGATATTCTCCTTCAGGATTTTTTGGTAGACAGCAGAATTCATGGTTCCATTTACCACAACAAGTCTTGCAGGTTCTGAAGCACCAAAACAGCCCCAGACCATCACATTACCACCACCATATTTTACTGTTGGTATGATGTTCCTTTTCCGAAATGCTTGTGTTACTTTTACGCTGGATGTAATGGGACACACACCTTCCAAAAGGTCAACTTTTGTCTCGTCAGTCCACAGAGTATTTTCCAAAAGTCTTGGGGATCATCAAGATGTTTTCTGGTAAAACTGAGACAAGCCTTTATGTTCTTTTTGCTCAGCAGTTGGTTTCATCTTGGAACTCTGCCATGCAGGCCATTTTTGCCCAGTCTCTTTCTTATGGTGGAGTCATGAACACTGACCTTAACTGAGGCAAGTGAGGCCTGCAGTTCTTTGGATGTTGTTGTGAGGTTTTTTTGTGACCTCTTGGATGAGTTGCCGTTGCGCTCTTGGGGTAATTTTGGTCGGCAGCCACTCCTGGGAAGGTTCACCACTGTTCCATGTTTTTGTCATTTGTGGATAATGGCTCTCACTGTGGTTTGCTGGAGTCCCAAAGCTTTAGAAATGGCTTTAAAACCCTTTCCAGACTGATAGCTCTCAGTTACTTTGTGTCTAATTTGTTCCTGAATTTCTGTGGATCGCAGCATGATGTCTAGGTTTTGAGGATCTTTTGATCTACTTCACTTTGTCAGGCAGGTTCTATTTAAGTGATTTCTTGATTGAGAACAGGTGTGGCAGTAATCAGACCTGGGTGTGGCTAGAGAAACTGAACTCAGCTTTCCAAAGATGTGATAAACCACAGTTAATTTATGTCTTAACGAGGGTGGGGGATCACTTTTTCACACAAGGCCATGTAGGTTTGGATTTTTTTTACCCTTAATAATAAACACCTTCATTTAAAAAGTGCATTTTGTGTTTACTTGTGCTATCTTTGTCTAATATTTAAATTTGTTTGATGATCTGAAACATTTAAGTGTGACAAACATACAAAAAAAAAGAGAAATCAGGAAGGGGACAAAGAGCTTTTTCACACCACTGTACTTGAATTGTCAAACATTATCACATTTTAGAAATATTTATTTATTGATTGATTTATGTACCATCTTTATAAATGAAATCTTATACTAGGTTGCACCTCCTCACTACATCCCCTGAGAGACGGAGTCAGGATGATGCAAGCAGCCCTCATGTCATGCATGTCATTAACATGCACTTCCTACTCCTGCCTTGACTTTTCAGGCCTCACCATCCAGCGGTCACCTAAACTTTCACCCAGATGACTCCCTCCCACTGATGGGCAGAAGGACTGGGGATCACCCCGGCAAAACCGTCAGCGGTGTGAGTGCTCTCCCTGGGGCCACTGCTGTCAGGTGGTCATAAATAAAGAGACACAGGAGAGAGCGAGAGAACAATGACAGCCCCCGGTGCCACCCCCCTCTTCTGCTGCCTCCAACCATGTCTCTACCAGTCCCCGACAGCCAACAGGGACATTGTAAATCAGAGGAGGTGGGAAACATGAGCCGCGGGCAAAGAGGGTTTAAAGTGGGAACCCAGAGTCTGGCAGTCCACTCACTCCTGCCATCATCAGAGTGTGGGAGACAGAGACAGGTACACATGATGATGAGAGCTGGGGGAGGGGGTGAACACTCTCTGTTGGACACAAGCACTTGTGCAGATGTACCACTTTTCTCTGCGTCACCCAAGCAAGTCATAAATCTTGGTTAGGCAGGTTCAGCTGCAGTTGCATCCAGCGCACAAGGAACACGGGAAATCCAGAAATATTAATCAGCGAACGAGGGATTTCCATTCCTGTTTCTCTTTCCAAGCTGGGGGTGCAGTGCTGCCTAAAGCCTACAGACAGGGGTAAACCCATCTCTCACAATGAAGGGGAAAAGGAATTTCTGACGGAGAGTGAAGAAGCTGAAGGCACTGATGAAAGGGATAAGGCAGTGAATATGAGTGAATAGTTCCATCTCTCTGTGTGAGCGTAGGATGCCATGAATGATCTACATTATTATGTCATGAATCGCCCTTTTCAAGGGCTACGGAAGGACACCAAATCCACACTGTGGTTTCTGCACATTTATTAGCATAAAGAATGACAGGCACATTTACATGCAAACACCAAATAATAAAGGGCTGGACAATGACATACAAATACAGAATAACAAAGAGCTGGAGGAGAGGGGAGCTCAATGAACACCAAGCAAAGGGGCAGAATCCAGCCGGAGCACTCCCGAAAGCAGCGGGGCTCACAGCTGGAAATTAAGGGAAAGACTGACCTGGATGGAGCTCACCTCTCTCCTCAACAGCGAAGCTCCAACACACTCAGAGTAGCTCTGCATCTGAGGACACACAGCGATAGAAGGGCATGACAATCAGCAGGGGTTTGTCGTGCCCTTATAAAACGTTACATAATCAATGACAGGTGTGGATGCATGAGTGGAGAAAATAACAGAATGAATGGCAGGTGTGCAGCTCCAGACGGTTTGACAGCCGGAAGCTGCACAGTGCTGTCAAAATAAAACAAACCGGAAACCATAATGAAACAGCAACAACACAACCCCAAAATGTAAACATTACTACAAATACAAAATGTCAATAACTGGACAAGATAAACAAACAGACAGAAAAGGACAAAACTAAGCTTAAGACTGGGCACGGTGCCCACCCGTGCCCAGGATTATGACAGTACCCCCCCCAAAAGGGTGGACCCCAGACACTCCAGGGTAACACCAAAAGGAAAAGAACCCCCCCAAACAGGAAAACAACCCACCCGGGGGGGGGGGGGGAGAAGGGGGCAACCCAGACAAAGAGGGACCGAGACAAAAAAAAAAAAAAAGAAAACACTCATGACCCACAACCTGAGCACCACGGTGACCCAGACTCCAGAACCCTAGGACGGCAACTAAGGCAGTTCAGGCAGCCTACCAGAGTCCCAAAACCACTGGAGCGTATGGCAGAATGCGTCCGGTGGCCGCCCAGAGTTCCAGAACCACCTGACCGGATGACGAAGCACGTCAGGTGGCGTCCCAGAACGCATGAGTCACCGGTCCGCTGAGCACAACATGCTCCCCCAGGCAGCAGCAGCTGGAACTCACACTCCCAGCGACCCACCTGGTCACCAGCATGGGGAATGCGGGACCAGTGCTGCGGCGGATTGGCCTCCAACAATAACTGCTGGCCAACTGTAGGTCCTGGCGATGGTGGTGGTCGGCCAGAGAGGAGGCCGGATGAGGTAAGAGGCTGCATTGTGGGGACCTCCGGTGAGGACGGGGAGTCCATGACGACCTCAGACTGAGGCAATGCACCCACAGCGGCCCCGGGCTGAAGCGATACATCCACGGTGGCCCCAGGCTGGGGCATAGCACCCACGGCGGACCCAGACTGGGACACAGCACCCACGATGGCCCCATGCTGGAGCGCAGCACACACGACGGCCCGGACGGAGGGGGAGCAGCACCCATGGAGACCTCGAACGGAGGGGGCACAGCACCCACAGAGGCCCCAGACTGGGGCACAGCATCCACAGAGGCCTTGGACGGAGGGGGAGCAGCACCCACAGAGGTCTTGGCCAGAGGGAAAGCAGCACCCATGGAGGGCCCGGACTGGGGCGTAGCACCCACAGAGATCTCGAATGGAGGGGGAGCAGCACCCATGATGACCTTGGGAGAAGACTCAAACTCACAAAACTCAGACACTGGATCAGAGTCCCCGGAGGCAGTGGAGCCCAGCAAGGAGAGCTCAGGTGCAGCGGATGGCTGCACCCGGTCCTCCCCGCCAAGAACCAGGCAAGATCTCTCCAAGACAGATAGCGTGAACACAAAAAGGAGAACTTGCATGACCTCGAGCTCCACCGCTGTCCAGGACTCCAGTGATCCAAGCTGGGGTGTCTCAGCCTTCTCCGTCTGGGCGTCTCTACCCGGAACAGCCACCTCAGGGGAAGGAAAGGGGAAAAACACCAGAGAAAAATCACCGGCAGCAGTGGAGCCCACTGAGGAGAGCTCAGGAGCAGAGGACACGTGCAACCGATTCTCCTCACCTTGAGCCAGACAAGAATTTTTAATATCTGTAGGTGTTAAAACAGACCTGAGTACTTGCCTGGACTCGAGCTCCACCGCCATCCAGGACTCTGACCATTTTGCTGCGATGATCCCTGCAGCAGGCATGGTGGTGGATGCAGCCCACTGACCTCCAGACATGGCAACCAGCGCTGGTGGGCCTCCCGGCGTAGGGGCTGCAGCTGGAGGTTGCCCCATCACTGGCGTTGAGTCCCAGGCCGCTGGAACCAGGGGACACTTCTCTGTCGGCTCAAGCTCCAGGGATCTGGGAACACCCTCTCCTGTCCCATACATGGCTGCAGGGCTAGCGTAGCATCCACCAAAACCGCAGGCTCCTCTGTTGTCCAGTGGCTCCATCCTCGGTCAGGTGGGCACTCCAGGGAGACAGGAGGAAACACAGGAGGAAAAGGTAAGAGACTGGTAACAGCAGCAGGCAGTGAGGACTCAGCCGAAAAGGGCTGCTGAAGCTGAGCCTCACTACTGGGGATAAGACAAGGAATTTCATTATAGCGTACAGGAGAATGAAAAAAACTCTTGCCTTATCTCCCGGGGCACAATGGCGTCAGTAGCTGCTGTCCCAGGAGCGGCGGAGATCCAGCGATGAGGGGATGGAGACCGAAGATGCACCAAGGTCCGGGACCATGGGCTGAGCGACTCCGCCTTCTCCGATGAACCTCCCTCTAGTTGTGGCATGAGCTCCAGATAAAGCCACAGTTTGTAATCCAGGAGGAGCTCCGTTTCCGCTGCCATAACTCGCTGGCACTCCTCCTGCTCCTCCGCGCTGGGGCTGTCCAAATGCGCGAAGGCTGCATGCCCAATTCGGCAGGCTGCAGGACACAGTTCAGTGGGGAGAGGCAGAACCGCAGCTGGCTGATGGTCCCAGGCACAAAACCTCTTCCCCAGGAGGTCTCATGCCTCTTTTTGGTTTTTGTGTTTTTGCTTCAACAATCTGTGCCACGCTATCCCACACCTGCAGCTCCTTCTCGGGAGTGTGGGTCAGCGATACGTCTGAAACAACATCCTCCAACAGTCCAACCACCCAACACTCCTCCTCGTACATCCCCAGACTCCCGTAGTCCAAACGGCCAGCCATGCCAAAAAAACTGGACTAAAAATGGAAGAACAGAAAAAGAGGGAAAAAAGAAAACAGCAGAAATGCACAGTGGCTGGTGTCCACACCCTAGTCATGTCCTTCTGTCAAGAATTGCTCTTTTCAAGGGCTATGGAAGGACACCAAACACACACTGTGGTTTCTGCACATTTACTAACATAAAGACTGACAGGTACATTAACATGCTGTCATGAATGTCCTTCTGGGGCAAAAAACAAACCCAGGCACTTGACTGCAGTGAGCCGATTTAATGGCAGGAAGAAAGCATAACAGTCCAGATAAGAGTGTAGGCAAACCCTAAAATACAAACGCAGAAAAACTTAAACTGAGTTGGTGCTCCAGAGTTTGGAACTCTGGAAAAGAGTAGGGGGAGACTGAGCCGCGAGATGGAGTTCAGTCTGAACACAATTGTGACTGCCACAGGGACAGAGAGGAAAAGCAGAGTTTAAATACCTAACAAGTTATGGGCAGCAGGTGTGAGAGCTGAGCTGGAGAAAACTAATTATCTAACCTAGAGTAGCCTGAGAGCAGAGAGAGGGGAAAAAGAGCAAGAGACAAAAAAAAAAAACACAGTCACTCGCAGCTGAGGAACTGGCACAGACTGCAAGTGAAGGTGGCCGCCTGGAATGGAGGAGAGGGGCTCAAAACCCAAACAAAATGACAGAACTAACAGGAAAATAATGAACAGAAAAACACTCAAAACTACATAGGAAGTCTGAGCGCTGAGGACAGATGCTCAGACATATGACAGAGCCCCCCTTCAAGGGGTGGTTTCCAGACACCCCAAGGTAACACCAAAAAAGACCCCCCCCCTCCCCCAAAATAAGGAGTTCAGCAAAAAAACACCCCGGGAGGGAAGTAGGGGAAAAACGGCTAGGAGGGGGAAAAAAAAAAAAAACAGCTTATGACTCACACTTGCGCCCTGACAGACCTCTAAGCCCCCACGGTCCCAGAGCTCCAGGGTTTGGGTGGCTGGCCAAAGTCCCAGGCCAGGCAGACGGCCCGATGAATAGACTCAGGCGGCCTGCCAGAGAAAATGGGCCACCCCACCCAGCGACTCAGTCTTTCCAGTGGCTGGCCAGCATTGTTGAGCCACCAGGATTGGAGGGGCGAATCAGGAGGTGGCTTTCCCACTGGAAGGCTCAATGGTGGGTGGCCGGACCGGAGGAGGGCGACCCCAACGGCATCCGGCAGATGCCGGAGAGAAGTCCTCGGTGGTCCCGGCTTGGGACACGGTTGCACCCTTGGTGGCTCCGGGCTGGAGCACAGCTGCACCCTCAGTGACTCCAGGCTGGAGCACAGCTGCACCCATGGTGGCTCCGGGCTGGAGCACTCCAGCACCCATGATGGCTCCAGGCTGGAGCACTGCAGCACCCGCGGTGGCTCCGGGCTGGAGCTCTGCAGCACCCGTGGTGGACCCGTGGTGGACCCGGGCTGGGCCAACGCTGCACCCACGGTGGACCCAGGCTGGGCCAACGCTGCCTTGATGGTGGACCAACCAACCCATGAGACCACCAGAGCAAGGAGGCAGTCAATCGCAGGGACCCCGAGCTGGAACTGTGTACTCGCTACGACCTCCACAGCAGGGGAAGCTGGACCCGCGGCAACCCCCAGTGATGGGCATGGATATTCGGACATGTCTGGTGGTGTTGGATTCCCTCTGGCGACCCTGGGTGAGAGCTCGGACACAGAACAGAGAGAAGAAGGATCAGGGTCGCTGGCAGCAGCGGAGCCCGGTGAGGCAAGCTCAGGTGCAGCCAGGGCTCTCCTCACCAAGAGCCAGGAAAGAATGCTCTAAAACAGAAAATAGAAAAACAAAGGAGAGCACTTGCCTGAGCTCGAGCTCCACCACCATCCAGGACTCCAATGATCTAGGCGATGTCATCTCAGGCTCGGCCCTCAGGAAATCCAGCTAGGGAGCTGACACTGCTGCGGCATTCTCCGCAGCAGGCGTGATGGTTCTTGCAGTCTTAAAGGCCCCAGGCGAAGTGACCCACACCGGTGGCTCATCCGGTGTGGAGGCTGGGGGTCGGCTCACCGCTGGTTCTGGAGTAGAGTTCTCCAGAATCCCAGGTTCCTCTTGTGGCCAAGGTCTCAGTCCCGGCAACGAACTCTCAGGAAACAGATGAGGATACATGGAGAGGGCAGGTAAGCAACATGTGGCTGCAGCAAGTGGCGAGGACTCAGGAGACCGCATTCCCTGAGACGCATCACCGGAGGTCAGGCAAGAAATATCATCAAAAGAGGAGAAAATAAATGGCACTTGCCTGCTCTCCCGGTGTCTGATGTTATCTCCTGCAGCATTACCGCCCCTCCCCATGACTACGGTCGATGTAGGCTCCTCAGTGGATCGTAGAGGAGCTGTCTTCACCAGAGAGGAAGAGGACAGGGCTGGAAGGGACGCAGCCGGACCCTCAGCAGCGGGAAGGCACATCGACATGACAGGTGAAATCGCAGCATGAAAATAGGAAGAGGAGACTGGCATAACAGTCAGTAACGGAGAACAAGGAGAATCGTCATCTGCGAGATTTGTCACACTCGATGTGAAGCGGGTTGCTGTCTGAGCGGTGGAGTCGTCTCTCCGACGGTCCGGAAGAGAGCAGCAGCGCCGTGGAGAAGCTGGCGAAGAGCGAGCTGGAGGAGAGTCAGGTGAAGCATTATGGGAGATGGTAATCAGCTGGGAAGAACGCTCCTGCCTCACCTCTGTGGGGAACATCAACCCAGGAAATGACCGCTGGACTGCACAGACCGTGGACAGCAGCTCCTCATACTGTGGGAAGCTCCATAAGCCGGGATGCACTTCCAGGATTCCCCCGCTCCATTCAGACATTCCCAGGTCTTTTTGGGTCCTCGGGCCTCGAGTGCTTCATCCACAAAATCCCGGATGAACATCGCCGTCCACTCCTCTTCCACGCTGGGAGTCCCCAATGCCGTTCCTCCTCTGCTTCGGCGAGGTTGGCGAGCCGGAGACATGATGCTCCAAAACACAGGTGGGTGAAAAACGCACGAAAAGGTGAAAAACTGTCCCCCACTGCAGAAGCTGTTTTTTTTTTTTGTTTTTTTTTTTTAAATTCTGGTGGCAGTAAACTGTCATGAACGCCCCTCTGGGGTAAAAAACAAACCCAGGCACTTGACTGCAGTGAGACGATTTAATGAACACAACTGTGACTGCCACAGGGACAGAGAGGAAAAGCAGAGTTTTAATACCTAACAAGGTCAATCTATCTATCTATCTATCTATCTATCTATCTATCTATCTATCTATCTATCTATCTATCTATCTATCTATCTATCTATCTATCGATCTATCGATCTATCTGTATGTCTGCAGCAGTTCCAAAATTACAGGAGAAAAAGCCCAGATGAAGCTATAGTGGTCCCACCTGGACATGCTGGCTGTCCAGAGGTGTAGACCGTCCCACTGAGTAAACAGAGAACGCTCCTCCTGGAGGGACCGTGAGGACCTTCTTCAAACTGGAGAACGTGAAATAATTTGGGCTGCTTTTTTCTGCAGCGGTGTTTGTTCTTTTAACCCTTAGCTGCAGGATTCATTGTGAATAATGCCAGAATAGGCTGAATGCTCTAAGGGTTAATGCTTTTGTTGAGTGAGGTTCCACAAGTTTGATTTCAGCTAATTAGTTAACAAAGCGCTCTCCCTTCATTACAGCTGAACTGCAAGCCTTGTGCAGAGAGAGGAGCATGTGATGCAATTAGCAAAGACAAGAACAAACTGAAGCAGAACAAACTAATTTAGTTGTGGTCGTAAGGTGCAGATATTTGATGGAAAATCTAGAATTTATTGGAAAAAAGTCTAAAATTGATCCAAAAAGGTTGCAATTTTTTCAAGAAAATTGTAAAGTTACAAAATGTGTAAAAATTGTCAATGTATGAGAAAAAGTGATAGATTTGTGAGAATAAAATTGGAAAATTTAAAATACATTCTGCATAAATATGAGAAAACAAATGTACAAGAAAAGTTTAATTTAAAAAATCAAAAAAAGTCACATTTAAGAGGAAAAATAGATGAACTTGAAACTTTTCACATAGTGACAAATAAAAAGAACTAAATCTACAAGAAAAAAAGCAAATATTTATAGGAAAATTATAGAAAAGTTATAAATTAAAGTAGTTCCATGATGAGAAAATGGTGGAAATTTTGATTTGAAAAACTAACAAAAATTTACAAGAAACTCTTCCTAAATGTCAGAGAAATCACCTTTACAAGACTGAAGTGACCAATTTAAAAAAGAAATGCATAGGTTTGAAAGGAAAAGTTACAAAATTAAGAGAAATGCCCAAAAAGTCAAAATTATACAAGAAAATCAGTTGAAAATAGATAAATGGGTGATGGACAAACCTACATGGGAGCCATAAGACAGCCCAGCTTTAACCTGTAGTGGGGCCCACATGGACATGCTGGCTGCGTATGAGCTCACAGGTAAAATGAAGCCAAGTGGCATTATTTTTGGAAAATGACAAACGTCGTAGCACTTGTCTGCCACTGGGATGCTGCTCTGCTCGCTGTCAGAGCACGTGCTTCTTTAGAAGGAAGCCCACATTTCAAAGCCACCTGAAAGATGCTAGGCAGGCAAAAGAAGAAGCTGCACATCAGTCTTCTTCCTGTTTCCCCGTGAGGTCTGCACGTCTTCTTCCTGTTTGCCCATGAGCTCTGCACGTTGGCAGTGTTTTAGTGCTATCCAGTAGTACAGAAAGCAACCAGTGTCTGAATGAGTTTGGATGGAAGTCAGCACCTAAATCTTTCTGGCTGATCTGCATCAGTGTCCATATTCAGTACATTACCATCTACTTCTGAGGCAGAGAGGGACCGTGGTGTTATGTGTGATATGGAGCCAAGGACGAGGCCAGGTGCAGAACCGAACGCACATTTATTGAAGAGGCACAGGTGCAACACAGCCGCCAGGCAGAGAAGAGGCTGCCCCTCCTGCCTGCAGCCCTTTAATAGTCACGGGCGGTGGCGTGACCGGGAGACGGAGCCACCACCCCGTACCTCACATTTTATTATAAATAACTACCCCCCCTGCCCCCCCACAGAAGAACACACACACAATTCAGACCCACCCAAATTTAGGACCCGGGTCTCACACTAAAATGACAAAGCGAAGTAACATAAGTGGCCTGACACAGTCACACCAAAACAACTACAGCTAGGGGGACAGGTGGACCGCTGTCCCACCCCACACGGCGAAGAGGATTATTCTGCCGCTTCAACAAAATGAGAGTCCATATAAACCAAAATACCGCCATGTCTCCTAAACTAAAAAAAACCCACCCAAATTAATCCCCAAAACTACATACATAGAAACAGCGAAACAGTCTAAACACGTGCATCACAAAGCCCCTACACATAGCAATCAGTTTATGACACACACATAACTGATTCAAGCACATGCACAACAGTTAACCTATACACACACAGCTGGAGAAAACAAGTCCGTGGGCCCCCTGGACCACCCTGCCATCAGTCCACCCCTGGAGGCAGCCAGCCTCCCGGGCCGCAGCAGGTCGTCTCAGCACCGGTCCGCCTCCTCTTCATCACCACTGGCTGCTCCGCTCATCTAGGCCCACGTCCTTCAGTCCCCTCCTGGGCACGGCACAGCTCATTCGGGTGCCTCCACGAACCGTCTGTCAGCTGGAGATGAGCATCCTCCCGTCTGGCCTCAATGCGTGAGCGTCCTGGTGCTCCTCCAACCATCGACTGGCCCATACCTGGCGTGATTGCCTCTCCTTCCAAATTCAGTCCTTGACCCCCAGAGGGGTCCTGCTTGGCTTGCAGGGTCTCTGCTTGGCACATCGCTCTGCCGTGCTTGATGGTCCGGCCCCGACCTCTTCTAAATTTGCCGTCGCCGTTGTGGTCCTCTGTTCATCGGCCCACTTCAGCCGAGATCCGGGAACAGGTGAAACCAGCCTCTCAACATTGCCCATCGTCACAGGCGTCCCGCCAGCCATCCGGTGCCCTCATCCAGGGCAACTTGGGCTGTGGCACATGGACCTTCCTGTGGTGACCCTGGGTGATATTGGTCTTGCACACCCTCCAGGGTGCCAAGCAGTTCCTCATCCCACACTGCGCCATCTACTACTCTCGGGAGCGGTCAGACCCACAATCCACAGCCCAACCACTCCTCCACAGCACCGCTTTTAATGGCGAAGCCCAGACCATAGAGCAGGTTGCAGTCCGTTATGTTTTCTCCACGGGCTGTCACGGTGAATTCCAGGTCACACATCTGGGCCGATTTGTACCGAGCCGTCAGTGTCAATGTTCCCACCGTGGCCAGCCGTCCTCCTCCACAACCACAAAGCGGTGCCAGGTCACCCCCAATCCTGTAGTGCGGGGAGAAACATCTCACAGTCATCCGACCCAAGACGGAGCCCACCGATCCCGCACTGATCAAAAAAGGCACCTCCACCTCGTCCAACTCCATACAGTACGTGTGCCGTACATTACTCCACCATACAGTACGGGCGTGCACCAATTTAGCCTGAGGTTCAAATGTATAAATGCAAATTTCAGATCACAAATTTTTAAGAAAAGTTGCAAAGCTACAAAAAAGTTGCAATTTATGAGGAAAAATATGAAATTTATAAGAAAAGAGTTATAAATTTGCAAGAATATACTCACAAATTTACAAGAAAGTCACAAATTTTGAGAAAAAATCAATGAAAAAAGTTGCAAATTTACAGGAATTTTTTTAAAGAAAACAAAATGCAGATTTATGAAAAGAAGTTGCACATTTTTGAGAAAAGAAGTCA
The DNA here is from genome assembly GCA_020510985.1 of Pholidichthys leucotaenia. Lineage (NCBI taxonomy): Eukaryota > Metazoa > Chordata > Actinopteri > Cichliformes > Pholidichthyidae > Pholidichthys > Pholidichthys leucotaenia. The sequence continues at coordinate 257,520,540 of CM035839.1, forward strand.
CAAATTTATGAGAAAAAAGGTCACAAATCTACAAAAAAAAGTTGTAATTTATGAGGAAAAAGAGGAAAATTTATCAGAAGAGTTACAAATTCTGAGAAAAAAGTTGCAAATCGATGAGACAAAAGTAGCAAATTTCCATCTATCCATCCATCCATCCATCTTCTATTGCTTTTCCGGAGGTCTGAGTCACGGAGGCAGCAGCTCAAGCAGAGAAGTCCAGACTTGCCTCTCCCCAGCCACCTGCTCCAGCTCTTCAACAGTCATGATATAATCACCTGTCATTTTATTTATATGATGATACACTAAATAGCGTTGGTCAGTTGTCAGTTGGGCAGCACGGTGGTGCAGTGGTTAGCACTGTTGCCTTACAGCTAGAAGGTTCCTGGTTCGAATCCCCAGGTTGGCAGGGGTAGGAACCTTTCTGTGTGGAGTTTGCATGTTCTCCCTGTGCTGCGTGGGTTTACTCCGGGGGCTCCGGTTTCCTCCCACAATCCAAAGACATGCATGTTAGGTTAATTGGCTGTTCTAAATTGTCCCTAGATATCTGTTTCCTATAGGCCCTTAGAATAGAGGGTTAGTATTAGTGAAAGCGCTTTGAGTGATCTTTGAGACTAGTAAAGCGCTATATAAGTGCAGGTTAGTTTGTGTTAGGCACTGGCAGATCTATACACACAAGGGTACTTTCACTGCTTAACAGTGGCCACAGTTACATGTGCAAAATTTCTTCAATCTGATTACAATTGAGATTAGAACGTTACTGTTTACATGGATCATTAAAAAATTCATCCGATTAGGACGTGTGTTTCCATGTGTCACGCGTTTGAACAGACTAAATCATTTTGACATGCGCACAATTATCCGACACTCCGGATTGGTTCTGTGTATTCTGTGGTTTGCTCTCCTCACTCTCCTGAGGATTTTGCCTTTAATTGTATTTTAACCACTTTTTTCCATCTACCGTTAACTCTCACTTCTGTTTATCAAGCCTCTTGCACCTGTGTGAGCACTCAGTGTCATCCAATCACCCTCTTTAACCTTCTGTTCACCTTTCATCGGTGTTTTTGTTAGCTTCGGGTTAGCCACTAGCTATGGCTACTAGCTCTCCTTCTCCTCTGGTGTGCTCTCTCTGTCAGATGTTTAGCTATACCTATACAGTACAGGTAAAAGAAACTGTATAATATAACAACAAGGTCAAATTAGACAAAGACTCCTTCTACTAAACAATTCCACGTGAGTTATCCGAAATGGGTGATGGCTGAAGCCGCAGCTTATATTGCCCACCCATATTCCATCCAAGAATTCAAAAGAAAAAAGAGTAAACAAGACAAGAGTGATTACAATTTAGAACAAAGCTAAGACAAAGTGTGACAGAGAAAAAAAAGGAAAACTAAGCTAAGCTAAGTTGAGCGGTTACTATTCAAGACAAATCTAAGACAGAATGTCACAGAGAGAAAAAAAAAGAAAAAAAAACTAAGCTACAACACAACACAGGCTGGAAATGTCAATCCTTATGTGAGTTTACATGTCGTCTTGTAAATATGTTTGGAGTATTTCTTCCTTTAGTTTTTGTTTAAATTGTCCAAGCGTTGTACATGATTTTAATTCAGGTCCATAATCGTTCCATAATCTGACTCCTTGCACTGAAACACAGTGTTGCTTGGTGGTTGTTCTCACTGTAGGCTTTTGAAATATACATGTTCCTCTGAAGTGATATCGTTTCTCCCTTGTTTGGAACAACTTTTGGATATTTGCGGGCAGTGATAAATTCTTCACTTTGAACATTATTATTGCGGTTTTAAAGTCAACCAGATCTTTCAACTTGAGAGTTTTTTGTTGAAGAAAAAGTGGGTTTGTTGGTTCCCTGTAAGCTGCTTTGTTTATTATTCTAATAGCTCTCTTTTGAAGCATAAAGAGTGGATATATGTTTGTTTTGTATGTATTTCCCCATACTTCATTACAATATGTCATGTATGGGAGTATTAATGAATGATACAAGGTGTATAGTGTGGGTTGATTCAGCAAATATTTCACTCTGTGTAATATTGCAATTGATTTGGAAACTTTACCTTTAATATAATTAATATGTGACTTCCAACACAGTTTGTTATCAATTATTACTCCAAAGAATTTAGTTTCAGATACCCTTTCAATCTCTACACCATTTACACTGAGTTTGGGTACTGGATTGTTGTGATGGTTGTTAAAGACTATAAATTTTGTCTTACTTAAATTAAGCGTTAATTTGTTTGAATCAAACCACAGTTTAAGCTTTTCTAATTCCTTCCCGAGTGTATCCATAAGTTGTTCCAAATTGTTTCCACTGCATAGCAGATTAGTGTCATCGGCAAACAATATTAAGTCCATTTTTTCTGAGACTTTACATATATCGTTTATATACATATTGAATAATAATGGTCCCAAAACTGAACCCTGTGGGACTCCACAGGTGACCTTCAGCAACTCTGAGTTTTTGTTGCTAACACATACATACTGATATCTATTCTTTAAGTAACTACTTAACCAGGACAGTGCTACCCCTCTAATACCAGAATTTTGTAGTTTCTTTAATAATAAATTATGATCTACTGTATCAAATGCTTTTTTAAGATCTAGGAATACTCCAACTGAATACTCTTTATTTTCAATGGCTGTTGATATTTTTTCTGTAAATTCCATTAGGGCATATGCAGTTGTCCTCTTGTGTCTGAACCCATATTGCTGCTCACATAATAAATCATTCTTCAGTATGAAGTTGTCAATTCTCTCATAGAATATTTTTTCAAGTATCTTGGAAAATTGCGGTAATAGTGAAATTGGTCTATAGTTTGAGAGTTCCCCTCTGTCGCCCGTCTTGTATATCGGAATTACTTTAGCTATTTTCATTGCATTGGGAAATATACCTGATTGGAGAGACAGGTTGCAGATATACGTCAGTGGTTTTACTATGCATTCGATAATAGTTTTGACTAGTAGCATGTCAATACCATCACAGTCAGTAGATGTTTTACTTTTGAACGATTTAACAATTTCAATGACCTCTCTTTCGTCTGTGTTCTTTATGAAGATGGAGTCTTTTACAGCAGTGTTATTGCATATTGTATCACCTGTTGGCACCGTAGTGGGTATTTCTCGGGCCAGTTTAGGTCCAATGTTAACAAAAAAATTATTAAATTCATCTGCAGGTGAAGCAATATTCACACTCTGAGTCGTTTTATTATTTTTTGGAATGTTAGTTGGGTAGCTTGTATTTCTGCTTTTATTTCCAAGAAAGTATTGAGTATTGTCCATGTATTTTTAATATTGTCTCTGTTTTTCTCCAGTTCTTTACTGTAATAGTCTCTTTTACTACATCTTATTATATATGTTAACTTATTTTTGTATGTTTTATACCGCTGCTCTGCTTCTTTTGTTCTTTTCTTTAGGAAAGCTTTATATAATAAATTTTTCTTTTTACACGCCTTTTGTAGTCCTTTGGTTAACCATGGCTTGTTAGCAAATTTGTGTTTAAGCTTTTTTATTACTAATGGGCAGTTTTTTTCATAAAGAGTGGTTACAATATTTATAAATGTGTCATAGGCTTCATTTACATCTGATACATAGACTTCTGTCCAGTCTTGCTTCAGCAAGTCCTCTTTAAGAGAACTGATTGCATTTGGTGATTTGTGTCTGAACGATTTTGAAGTTTTTTCTGCGTTGGGCCCCGTGTGGCCATGGATAAGTGCAAAGGTTGGTAAGTGGTCACTTATATCATTTATCAATAATCCACTTTCTATTTTCTTATCGAAAACATTGACAAACAGGTTGTCAATAAGTGTAGCAGAGTGAACTGTGATTCTACTGGGATGTGTTATTGTGGGATATAGACTCATGCTGTACACAGAGTTCATGAACTCTGTAACTACATTTTGTTGATGAGGATTCAGTAAGTCAATATTGAAATCTCCACAAATTGCTACCATTTTCTTACTAGTAATATTATTGTACAGCTCGACTAATTTATCTCTGAATGTCTCAATGCAAGTTCCCGGCGTTCTATATATGCAGCTTATGATTAGATTTTTTGTTTTGTCTAGGTCAATCTCAACAGTAACACATTCCAAAATCCCTGGTAGTGCTAAGGACATTTCATTTACAAGCTTACACCTGTACAGGTCATCAATATACAGTGCAACACCACCACCCTTTTTTTGAGTTCTGTTAATATAAAACATCTGATATCCTTCTATTGCCATCAGGGGAGCCTGATCTTCATTAAGCCAGGTTTCAGAGACTGCAATGGCTGTGAATTTTCTGTCTAGCTGTTTTAAATAGTCCTGAATCTGTGGAAAGTTTTTGTTTAGACTTCTGCTATTGAAGTGTATTATTGACAGTTTACCATCTAATTGCATTTGACTTTTGAATTGTTTTTCGGTGTAATATTCACAGTGGTTATGAATATTATTGAAAAAGTGGTTATCAGGATCAATATCATTCTCCATCTCTTGTGGTTTATGTTCAGCATAATGGTATGTTTTCAGAGTTTGAGTTTCCTCATTCTGTGTCAAATGACTTCCTCCAACTGGGGATAATTGATGTCTACTTGAGTCGGTCATAAGTTTTTGTTTGTTTTGGTTATTTTTATTAAAGTACTTTGGCATGGTGTATCAAAGAACTATTCTTATCGTGTGTGTTCATCTGTATTTATCTAAGTCAGTAGCATCTCTGATCATTATACTCTTTGCTTGCTCAGGTGATCCATTTAGTTTAATCCAAATTCTACAATTTCTTGTCCAGGTTGCTTGTATCCTATTTTGTTTTTTTAGCATCCGTGCCTGTCGTGCTAATTCAGCGTTTTTTTTTTGTCAGGTGTTCATTTATGTAAACTTGAGTTTCCTTTAGCTTTTTGGCCTGCCTCAGTATGTTATTCTTTACCCTTCTGTTCACAAAGCGCATCACAATTGATTTCTTTGTTTTGTTATCTTTCTTCGGTAGAGCATAGCAGGCTGAGATTGCATTGGCTTCTACCTTAATGTCTTTATCATTAAGGAACTGAAGCGCTTGATTTTCTAAGGACAAAGATTCTCTCATGGGTGCATCTTCACCACTCAGTCCTACTATGGCATGGGCGTATGACTGATATCTGATGTCTAGTCCACTTATAACTAGGTCATCAATACGAGAACCTTGTTCAAGATCCTCGACGCGTTGCTCCAAAAGACGCCCGTGTTGCTCCAGGTCCATAATTTTTTTGTCTTTTTCTTGAATTATTAAATTTAGGGCTTGTACCTGTTCTATTCGGCCTATTATTTTGTCCTGTTGGCTAGTCAATTTGGCCAATTCTTCTGACATAAAGCTCAGAGCTTTTTTGATTTCTTCCATTTCCTCTTTCTTTGGTGGCATCTTACTGACCTGTAGATAGAAGTAAACAGAGAATCCGGCTAGGCCTCAACTAGCCCGGCCGCTGCTGAACTCGCCGCAGCAGCTTCTGCACAGCTCCTCCACCAAGTAGCGCTATACAGCTCTGCAGATCACCCCCGTCATTCGCCACCGCCTGCTGCCGTCTGCCTGGCCGGTTATGCCGCACACCGCCGGCGCAGCCGAGCTTCACCGATCACCGCCTCCGCTCGCCGCCGTCTGGCTGGGAGGCACCTCCGCTAGGCCCCGTCACCGACCGCCGTCAGTCTGGTAGCTCCTCAGCTGGACCTCGCAACTGGGTTCCGACTCAGGCCACTGTCCTGCTGGGTCCAGGTGGCCCCGTCTCTCACCAACGCCGCGCTCGAGCTCCCAACTGCCGCCTCGGTCGGTTCCTCCGATAGGCCCTCACCAGGGACTGAGCCGCTTCTTGTCGGAGTTAGGTGGCGCACTGGGGCCAGCGTTAAGCTAACTAGCGTTAGCTTGGCAATCGCTTCTGGTAGAGCGCAGCAGTTCTACCCGTCCCGCTCAGTGGCAACTTGAGTCCAGTCTGCTTTCCCGTCTGGCGACAGGCTGAAGGGAGAAAGCGGGGATATGTTTTTGCGTTTGTCCAGTCTGCTGCAGTCTGTCTTTCTTTCTTTCTTTCTTTCTCTGCCTCTTTTAGTGATAACGGTAAATGTAATAAATGTTGTCTTTTTGAGGTGCTCAAGGCGAGGTTGTCTGATTTGGAATCCCGGCTCCGCTATATTGAAACACCATCTGCGCCAGTTAATCTTGACGGATGCCCCTTAGCTGCAGCGGAGCTAGCTAGCATAGGGCGGCCTGCTAGCGGTCCTCCGGTCCTCCTCAGCAGCGAGGAGACTGGGTGGGTGACGGTGAGAAGGAAGCCTAGCCACAAAGCCCCAGTTAACCACCAACCTGTTCACGTTTCTAATCATTTTTCCCCGCTCAGCGACACACCCGCTGAGGAAAAAACTCTGATCATTGGTGACTCTGTAGTCAGAAACGTGAACCTAGAGACTCCAGTGGCCATAGTCAAATGCATTTCTGGGGCCAGAGCAGGCAACATCGAGTCAAATTTGAAAATGATGGCTAAAAGTAACTGTAACTACAGTACTCCACAATTGTTATTCACGCCAGCATTAATGACATCCGACTCCGGCAGTTGGAAGTTACAAAACCTGACGTGGAATCGGTGTGTGACTTTGCCAGAACAATGTCTACCTCTGTAGTATTCTCTGGGCCCCTCCCCAATCTGACCAGTGATGACATGTTTAGCCGCTCGTCATCACAGGGCAGTGATGTTACATTGTGTCTTCAGTGAGGGAAGGTTGTTGTTGTGTTCTGGTGATTGTGAAGGTGATTGTGTTGTCTGTGTTTGTATTGAACATGCCAGAAGTGTATGTTTATTGTTGTTGTAATATTGTTGGATGTTGGTATTGTTGTCAATATGGACTGTCATTGTTGTGTCATTTTTGTTGTATAATTTGACTATGGGTGTATTATGGTGAATGTGGTTGTGGGATTAGATTTAGATTAGATTAGATTCAACTTTATTGTCATTACACATGTATGAATACAAGGTAACGAAACACAGTTTAGCATCCAATCAGAAGTGCAAAGGACAGCAGTGCAGTATATACGGTAATTAACAGTATGTGCAATTTAAGCAAATATATGCAAATATATGCAGCAGTGCAGAAAGTTAAAAGTACTGTTATGTGCAAATAATGTGCAATAAGTTAGATGTAGTTATGTAGTTATGCAGTTATGTACAGGTGAGGATGGTAAAAGATGATTGTAAGAGAGTCAGCGGGGAACTAAGTTCAATAACGTGACAGCTGTTGGAAAGAAACTGTTCCTAAACCTGCTGGTTCTAGTCCGAAGGCTTCTGAAACGTCTTCTGGAGGGGAGAAGCTGGAACAGTCCATGAGCAGGATGGTTGGAGTCCCTAAGAATGCTGCGTGCCCGGCGCAGACATCTTTTCCTGTAGACGTCCTCTATAGCTGGAAGTGGAGTCCCTGTGATGCGTTGGGCGGTTTTCACCACCCGCTGCAGCGCCTTGCGGTCAGCTAGAGAGCAGCTCCCATACCAGAGTGTGATACAGTTGGTCAGGGTGCTCTCTATCACGCAGCGGTAGAAGTTGCCCAGGATGTCAGTTGACAGATGGTTCTTCTTCAATGTCCTCAAGAAGAAGAGGCGCTGATGGGCCTTCTTGATCAGGCCGGTGGTGTTAACTGACCAGGACAGGTCCTCCGAGATGTGGGTCCCCAGGAATTTGAAGCTGGGGACACGTTCAACAGCTATGCCATTGATATGGATGGGGTCATGTGTCTCTTCCCTCTCCTTCCTGTAGTCCACTATGAGCTCCTTGGTTTTGCTGGTGTTAAGGAGCAGGTTATTGTCAGCGCACCAAGTAGCCAAGTGCTCAACCTCTGCCCTGTAATCTGACTCGTCGTTGTCCCTGATGAGTCCAATCACCGTGGTGTCATCTGCGAACTTTATGATGGAATTGGATCCATACATAGGCCTGCAGTCATGGGTGTAGAGGGAGTAGAGGAATGGGCTGAGCACACAGCCCTGTGGTACACCAGTGTTGAGTGTGATGACGGAAGAACAGTTGGGGCCTGACCTAACATGCTGGGGTCTGTTGGTCAGAAAATCCATGATCCAGTTGCAGGTGGAGGTACTGATTCCCAGGTCCCCAAGTTTGGTGAGCAACTTGGAGGGGATAACTGTGTTGAATGCTGAGCTGAAGTCAACAAACAGCATTCTTGCGTAGGTGTTCTTGTCATCCAGGTGTGAGAGTACATAGTGCAGCGCTGTAGAAACCGCATCCTCTGTACTCCTGTTGCTCCGGTAGGCGAACTGATGAGGGTCCAGTTTAGGGGGCAGGCCTTTTTTGAGCTGTGCCAAGACCAGTCGCTCAAAGCACTTCATGACTATGGGCGTCAGTGCCACAGGGCGATAGTCATTTAGGCACGATGGTGTTGAATGTTTCGGCACTGGTACTATTGAAGTGGTCTTGAAGCACGCTGGTACCACGGCCTGGGCCAGGGACAGATTGAAGATGTCTATGAAGACCCCTGCCAGCTGCTCAGCGCATGCCCTCAGCACACGCCCAGGAATGCCATCAGGGCCAGCAGCCTTACGTACGTTGACATGACTCAGTGCATTACGGACGTCGGTGTGGGTAAGTGTGAGGTGGTGGATGTCATCAGAGGGTGGGAAATTGATGTTCTTTTCGTTGTTGTCCTTGTCAAAACGAGCGTAGAAGTTATTTAGCTCATTGAGAAAGGGCACAGTCATGGCTATAGGTATGGAGTTGCTGGGCTTATAATCAGAGATAGCTTGAATGCCCTGCCACATACGTCGGGGGTCAAAGTCCCCAAAATGTTCCTCCACCTTCAGCTTGTAGCTGTGCTTGGCCTTCTTGATGCCCCTCTTCAGATCTGCCCTGGATGAACTGTAGGCCTGTGCATCACCAGATCTAAAGGCATTGTTACGTGCTTTTAGCAGAAGTCGCACTTCTCTGTTCATCCACGGCTTCTGATTTGGGTACGTGGTGATCTGTCTTTCCGTGGTGACACTGTCAATAGTGGTGTTGATATGGTCCAGGACTGAGTGGGTGTAAGAGTTGATGTTTATGTGGGAGCCACAGGTAGCCTGAGAAGTGAACATACTCCAGTCTGTGTTCCTAAACTTCTCCTGGAGTACAGAGTCAACCCCCTCTGGCCACACTTTGATGGTCCTCACTGATGGCTTCACCCGGTTGATGAGCGGTACATACTTGGGGGTAAGGAACAAGGATAAATGATCAGACTGACCTAGGTGGGGGAGGGGAGTTGCTGTGTAGGCTCCCACAATATTGGTGTAAACATGGTCCAATGTTTTGTCCCCTCTTGTGTGACAGGAGACATGCTGGTAGAATTTAGGAAGCACTGTCTTGAGGTTAGAGTGGTTAAAATCACCCGCCACAATAAATGCTGCCTCTGGGTGTGCAGTTTGTTGTTTGCTAATAGCTGCATGCAGTTCTTTCATAGCAAGCTTAGCATTAGCATCCGGAGAAATGTAAGCGGCTGTTATGATGGTACAAGTGAACTCGCGTGGCAGATAGAAAGGTCTACATTTAACCATGAGAAACTCCAGGTTGGCTGAGCAGTGTCTCTCAACAGTGACAGAGTTCGTGCACCAAGCCTTGTTAATATAAATGCACAATCCCCCCCCTCTTGTCTTACCGGAGTCAACTGCTGCTCTGTCTGCCCGGAGCGTGTGTAGGCCGGCTAGCTCGATAGCATTGTCGGGTATTCCACTGTGAAGCCATGTTTCCGTAAAAATCATGATATTGCACTTCATAAGTTTCTTATTGTTGGTGATCCGAAGCCGTAGTTCACTCATTTTGCTCGCCAGAGACCGTACATTAGCAAGGAAAATACTGGGTAGCGATAGCCGGTGCGGTGTTAGCTTTAGCTTAGCTCTTAGCCCACCGCGTTTACCCCTCCTTTGTTTACGGTCCTTACGCCGCCTGCGAGCACTTCCGGTCGGCCGGGAAGCCTGCCGAGCGTCGGGAGTTCTCCAGAGCTCCGGGATGAGACATAGATTCAGACGTAGGTTGCTGATAAAAAGGTCGTTATCGTTGTTTTGTAAACCAATATTCAAAAGCTCATCTCGGGTGTAAGATGTAAAAGCAGAGCTGTTCTGAACGAACATACCCGAAATGAGCAGAAATAACACTGCTAGTCCCCCGAATCTGGTAGGACGCTGAGCCTCACGTTGTGCACGCGCCGCCATCTAATAATGGATAATGATGATTATGAGTAATACTGTAATTTGTTGGGTGTGGAAAAGGGGTGGGACTATATAAGCGCTGGCTTCTTCCCACTCCTTTTGAACATTTTATTTTTGGCTTGTCTTTTTTTGTTTTGTTTTGAATTCTCTTCTTCTTTTTTTTTAGAATGTTCAAATAAAAATCCATGTCAATGTCAATCCTTCATCCACTGACTGTCTGTGTGGTGTCCTGCAAACAACGTGGGCTACATTGACAATTGGAGCTCATTTTGGGGAAAACCTGGTCTTATGAGACGAGACAGCATTCATCCCACTTTGGATGGTACGTCTCATTTAACTAACAATCTGGCTTCATTTTTATCCAAATTTCCAAAACCTTGACAACTCAGAGTTGGGACCAGGAAGCAGAGTCGCAGTCTTACACGCCTCTCTGCAGCTCCTCTTCATCCACCACCCCTCAACTTAGCCTCTGTCTTCCCCATCAGAGAATCACTGTCTGCTCCCTCCAAAGTAAATAAAAATATAATGTATAAGCATCCCAAAGTGATTAAACAAAAAGTTGGTAAAACTCAAATTAAACATGAAGCCTCTAAATTGCATGATTTGGCCTCTGTTCTTCCTCATAATTTAAAAATTAAATGTGGTTTGTTAAATATTAGGTCTCTAACTCCCAAGTCTCTGCTCATCCATGATCTGTTAATTGATCATCAGATTGATTTAATATCCCTTACAGACACTTGGTTAGGGCAAGAGGATTATGTTGGTCTGAATGAATCAACTCCCTCTGGTTATTTAAACTGTCAAAATCCCAGAAGTTCTGGTCGTGGAGGAGGAGTAGCAACAATTTACCATTCCAAATTACTAGTTAATGTAAAGCAAAAAACACGCTCTAATTCCTTTGAGGGCCTGGTCCTCAGTATTGGGCATTTTAGCAATTTTAGGCTAAACCCAATTTTATTTGCCATAGTTTATCATCCTCCGTCAGCCTACTCAGAATTTTTATCCAAATTTGCTGATTTCTTAGCTGATTTAGTGCTGAAATCAGATACAATAATTATAGAAGGGGACTTTAATATACATGTAGATGTAGATAGTGACTGCCTTAATTTGGCATTTAACTCAGTATTAGACTCGATGGGGTTTTCTCAGAAAGTAGGAAATTCTACCCATTATCTCCACCATACATTGGACCTTGTTCTGACATATGGCATAGAAATAGAAAATCTGGTAGTGTCTCCTCATAACCCTGTACTGTTAGACCATTGTATGTTAACCTTTGATTTTACTATTTCTGACTATTTCGCTCCTAAGGAAAAATATTCCTACAGTAGATGCCTCTCAGATGATGCTGTTGCCAAATTTATGCAGATTGTTTCCTCTATGCCATGTGTCAACACAACGGAAATAAGCTATAGACAGCTTGCTCCTTCCGTAATTGATAGCACGGTAGATAGTGTTACAGCTTCTCTGCATCAGACTCTAGACATGATGGCCCCTTTAAAAAAGAAAAAGTCTAATCAAAGATTTCTAACTCCTTGGTTCAACACAGAAACTCATAGCTTAAAACAGAAGACTTGTCAATTAGAAAGAAAATGGCTCTCCACTAATTTAGATTAAATCTATTTAGCTTGGAGAAATCATCTTTTAATTTATAAAAAATCTCTGAGAAAAGCTAGAACAAGTTATTATTCTGCATTAATAGAAGAGAACAAGAATAATCCCAGCTTTCTTTTCAGCACTGCAGCCAGGATGACAAAGAGTCAGGACTCTGTAAATCCTAGCATTCCCTTAGAGCTTACTAGTCAGGACTTTATGAACTTTTTCAATAATAAAATTTCATCTATCAGAGATAAAATCAGTCAGATTCTTCCCACCGTTAACTTAAATACAGTAACTACTACAACTCCTTCAATTGACATTTGTTTGGATCACTTTACTCCAACTGACCTTTTAGAGTTAGACAAAATGGTTTCCTCATCCAAGCCTTCAACTTGTCTTTTAGACCCTATTCCTACCAGGTTATTTAAAGAAGTCTTCCCATTTATTGGTAGCTTTATTCTTCAAATAATCAATTCATCATTAACTTTAGGCCATGTTCCGCAGGCTTTTAAAACTGCTGTAATTAAATCCTTACTCAAAAAGCCAATGCTGGGTCCAGGAGTTTTAGCTAACTATAGGCCAATCTCTAATCTCCCTTTCATTTCAAAAATCTTGGAAAGAGTTGTTGCTACACAATTATTTGACCACTTGCAGGGAAGTGGTCTATTTGAAGAGTTTCAATCTGGATTTAGAATCCATAATAGTACTGAAACAGCCTTAGTGAAGGTCACTAACGACCTCCTAATCGCATCTGATAATGGACTTGTTTCTGTGCTTGTCCTTTTAGACCTTAGTGCAGCTTTTGATACTATCGATCATAATATTCTGCGCTTTGAGTGGCCTTTATGACTAGAAAAGCGCTATATAAGTGCAGGTTAGTTAGTAGTTAGTTAGTACTTGATAGATTAGAACACTATGTTGGACTTAATGGAACTTCGTTGCAGTGGTTTAGATCTTATTTATCTGATAGGTTCTAGTTTGTTCATGTCAGTAATGAGTTTTCTTTCAACTCAAAGCTCAGTCATGGAGTTCCACAGGGATCTGTGCTAGGCCCTACTCTTTTTAGTTTATACATGCTTCCGTTAGGCAACATTATTCGAAAGCACTGTATATATTTTCATTGTTATGCAGATGACACACAATTATACCTGTCAATGAAGCCAGATGATAGTAATCAATTAGCCAAGTTAGAAGCCTGTCTTAAGGAAATCAAAACTTGGATGACTTGTAATTTCCTGCTATTATATTCAGATAAGACTGAAGTCATTCTTGTTGCTCCAAAAAACCTTAGAAATACCTTTCCAAATCAAACTTTTAGTTTGGAAGCGGTTACTCTTTCTCTTAATAGCTCTGTGAGGAACCTTGGAGTTATTTTTGATCAAGATCTGTGTTTCAATTCACATATTAAATTTGTTTCTAAGACTGGCTTCTATCATTTGCGTAATATTGCCAAGATTAGGAGCATCTTGTCTCAGAGTGATGCTGAGAAACTGATCCATGCTTTTGTTTGCTCTAGATTAGATTATTGTAACTCTTTATTATCAGGTTGTCCTAAAACATCTTTAAAAAGTCTTCAGTTAATCCAAAATGCTGCTGCAAGAGTTTTAACAGGTACTAGAAAGAGAGATCATATCTCTCCGGTTCTGGTCTCCCTTCATTGGCTTCCCATAGAGTTTAGAATTAAGTTTAAAATCCTTCTTCTCACTTTCAAAGCTCTAAACAATCAGGCCCCTTTTTATTTAAAAGATCTGATACTACCGTATTATCCTAACAGAGCACTACGCTCCCAAAATGCTGGATTACTTGTAATACCTAGAATCTCCAAAAGTGCAATGGGAGGCAGAGCCTTCAGTTATCAAACTCCTCTCTTGTGGAACCAGCTGCCAATCGGGATTCAGGAGTCAGACTCGATCTCTGTTTTTAAGAATAGGGTTAAAACCTTCCTTTTTGATATAGCCTACAATTAGGGAGGGATCATGTGTTTCTGAACCCTCCCTTAGTTATGCTGCTATTAGGTTTAGTCAGCCGGGGGACCTCCACTAATTTCACTGGGCTTCACTCCTTTCTTCAGTCTCAATGAAATATTTTTTTTTGCTGGTCATTAACATCTGTTTGTTCTCTCCCATTGATTGAGTCCCCATCATGCTGTTTGCTCTCTACATGTCTGTTCTTTTCATCTTCTCTGTTCCCTCACCCCCCCAGCCAGTTGCAGCAGATGACTGCCCCTCCCTGAGCCTGGTTCTGCTGGAGGTTTCTTCCTGTTAAAAGGGAGTTTTTCCTCTCCACCATCGCCAAACGCTTGCTCACAGGGGATCGCCTGATTGCTGGGGTCTTTCTGCAATTGTGGGGGTTTCCCCTACAGTTGAAAGTGCTGTGAGATGACTGTTGTTGTCAAATGGTGCTATATTAATAAAGTTGAATTGAATTGGATTGGATTGAATTGAATTGAGTTGAACTGGATTGAAATAGTAGAAGAAGAAGTAACTTCTGTCTCACGGACCTCCTTGTGTGCTTTTACGCAGCACACAGAGGAGGGGAAGGAAGGATGGATTTACGCTCACACCACACCACATTTACTGAAGTAAACACAGACAGTTCCCAAAAAAAGGTGAGGATGTACCAAAATGCAAAGAAACTTACAATAGGTGTTCCTAGGCTGGTATTGCCCAGGGAACACATGAGGAGCAGCAATTCAACCACAATAATGTCCCAGAGCCAGCATAGCTCAAAGGAAGCTGGAGAAGCCACGGCTAAAGTGGAAGTGGCTATTGCTACCATACACACAGTTCACACACAACTATGTACATCAATGGACAATTCGACGGACCAGCAGTGCTTGACTGGCAAACACCATTTAAGTACAAGCATTGCTGGTTCCACAAATTGAGTACACCCGAGCGAGGTGCAGGGATCACAATCACCGGAGTAGAATCAGCTTCCTGTCAAAGGAGAGGGGGCGTGGATGGACCGGCAAACGTTAGACAAAAAGTTGGTCAACGAGGCTGCCTAACAGCCGCCGGCCAGAACGGTGGCTACAGGCATGGAAAAGAAAAGGACAAAGACATAAAAACAACAAGAACTCAAAAGAAGACACAATACATAAATAACCTGATACCTGAGCCACAGAGAACAGCCAGAACCGAGCCTAAGGAAAACATCGGCTCAGTTCATGACATTCTGATGTAAACAAGCTGCGCTTCATGTCTTTCTCTTTTTGAAATGGACTTGTATTGTGTTATTCAGACTGTACTTTTGCTTCTGCTGGTCTCCGTAATGAAACTACAAGCCCAGCAGTACATACAGTACTTCTGCATATGACCAACAGAGGGAGACAGCAGGACGATACAGACCAGTTCTGTTTTACTCCTGCCATGTCTTCTGCTAGCGGCTGTAAAGGCGGAACTACATCATGTCGATGTGTAGCTGATGTACAGACATGCGCAGTAAACATATTTTCCATCCAAACTTCGAAATAAGTGTTTATATGTACACCAATCGGATTAACAATTGGCATAACCCACCTGTCTCAATTGGAAGGAAATTTTGATCCGAATGAGTGTGATCGGGTCAGAATATTCAGATTGGTGTGTTTACATGCAGCATTTTTATTCCAATCAGGCTTTTAATCCGGTTACTTGTGTCCATGTAAACATAGCTACTGTCTCTCCCCCCAACAGAGGAGAGGTTAGCGGGGGCAGAGATATCCAGGATAGAGTAGTCAATAAAAAAGAGCAGGTATGACTGCTGCAGTCTGCCCAGAAAGACATGGGGCTGTTGTGCTTTTATTTTCACAGAAACATTGTTAACTGACAGCATATCAAACATGAGTGACTGCGTGCTGCCTAGCTTCCTTTGTTAATAATTCTTGGTTCAGGTTCCTCAATAAAAAAAAATGGCAAATATTTCCTTTTTCTTGCACAGCTTCAATTTTTTGTTTTTAGGATGATATTTTGAACCAGGAAATTCATAATGAAATGAAGTTTTTCTCTCCTTTCAGCACAGACTCTCCATTTCAAATGCATCTTCAACAGCTCTGCATTTTGCTTTATTAGTTCAATTTTCTGTCTAAATAATTGAGCTTTCTTGCATGCATGTGTAGTGTAATAACTTTCCCTTTCCAGTGTGCCAGACACAGCAGCCCTGTCCTGGAAATATAATGGGCTATTGTGCATGAAAGACTGCTAAAGTAATAAGAGAATATTAGCTTAGCGCTCAGCAGGGGAGCCAGTGAGACGGGAGGGTCAAACTCAACGCGGGAGACAAAAGCTTTTGGCGTTCTGTGTCTGCAATTAATGTGAGAAGCGAACCATTGTGTGATGGTGTAGACGTGTGATAAAGGTAGATGAAATGGCAAATTACACCAGGATGCAGTCTCCTCTTTTGATTTTCACTCTGGCAGATCTCCTCTTCTTTAAAATTATTTTGGTAAGCTTATCACATCGTGAGAAACTTTCTGCCCCCCACCCCCACCCCCAGTGATACAAAAACACATTTGATGTGCCACTCATTGATAATTTGTGTGAAATGAAAAGAAATGTAACAACTACTGCATCACCGGATCACTGGCTTTTCTTCATTTCTTGCCAGTGGCTTTTCTTTTTTCACAGATTCCTTGGTAGAAATAGGGCAACTGGGCCGGGGTGGCTAACTGCCAGGCTTGAATGGCTCCTGTCACACGCCATAATAGCTTGTATGAAAGGCCAGGGCTGCCTGTTAACTCCAGGTGAGAGAGGGAATGGAGCCGGAGGAGCTTGTCTGTGGAGCAGACACAATTTCGCCCGGGCTCTCTATGTGTGTGTTGTAGGGAGGGCCCTAATTGCTGCTGCCACTCGCCCCCCCCCCCCCCCCAACCTCCCCAGAGCCTTGCGTGGTATGAAAGAATTGGAAGAGTCATTTCATCTCAGAAGAAACGAACGGATGGGAGCTCGGCGGGGTGGGGAAGCAGAGCAGGCTAAATTACAGAGCAGCCCCGTGTGGCAGTGCAGCTGAGTGCTCTGACCCGCCATCCGGACACCACTTGGCACTCAAGGCTGTTTGGAGCGAGGTGCACATCTTCTGCCAAATACTATGGCGGGGGAGGATACAATGACATCCTGAACAGCATCAAGCAATCCTGTAAAACAGCCTGGTGTAAAAGCTACCTTTAAGACACAGTGAAACAAATATGACCGCTTTTATGTGGGTGTTTGGAACAGCAACTGCAGGAACCTCAAGAAATGTGCACAGAGTTGGATAAACACAACAAAAAAAACTTGAAAAAGTGTGACACAATAGACTTTTCCCAAAATGACACAAACATATACAGCAGGGAAAATAAGTATTGAACACGTCAACATTTTTCTCATTAAACATATTTCTGATGGAGCCACTGACCTGAGATTTTCACCAGATAGCAGTAACAACCCAAGTAATCCCTACATACAAAGAAATCAAGGCAACTGTGTTCACAAAACAAGTTATATTTAATAAAGTGGAATGACACAGGGAATAAGTATTGAAAACGCTTTGTGAAAATCCTTTGTTGGTAATGACAGCTTCCAGACACCTCCTGTATGGAGAAACTAGGTGTAGGCGATGCTCAGCAGTGATTTTAGTCCATTCTTCCACACAAACTGTCTTCAAATCTTGAAAGTTCCTGGGTGTCTTCTGTGAACTCTGATCTTCAGTTCATTCCATAGATTTTCAGTTGGATTCAGGTCAGGAGTGATGGTCTAGTGGTAGAGCATCCACCCCACAGCCAGGAGGATGTGGGTTCAAGCCCCAGCCGGGTTATACCAAAGACCATATAAAAATGGTACTTTCCAACTTCTAGCTTGGTGCACAGCATAATAGAATGGTTGGGGCCACAGTGCCCTCAGATGAGGGCTTCTTTGTTTATTATGGTCTGCTGTATCTGGTCTCTGTTTATTTATGAGTTGTTTGTACTCTTGGTTTTGTCTTTATTGTCCTGTCTATTCGTTGTGTGTTATAAGATAAGATAAGATAAGATAAGCCTTTATTAGTCCCACAATGGGGAAATTCCAGGATTGCAACAGCACAGGGATAGCAACACTCAGAGCAACAATCAGAAGGCAAGAGAAAAACAAGAACAGCTAGTATACATATGTACATGTTACTATATATATATATATATATATATATATATATATATATATATATATATATATATACTGTAATGGGTATATATAGGTATATATATACCCATTACCATATAATGGGTATATATAGGTAATTATATATATATATATATATATATATAGAGAGAGAGAGAGAGAGAGAGAGAGAGAGAGACACAGTGCAGAGCATTGTGGTTGGTGAATGTGCAGCAGAAAGTCTAAGCTCTCTCTCCGCGGATGTGGCGGGCCAGCTGAATGTCTTTGGGCATGATGGTGACCCTCTTGGCGTGGATGGCGCACAGGTTGGTGTCCACGAAGAGACCCACCAGGTCTCACTGGCCTCCTGTAGAGCCATGACGGCGGAGCTCTGGAAGCGCAGGTCGGTCTTGAAGTCCTGAGCGATCTCCCTCACCAGGCGCTGGAAGGACAGCTTACGGATGAGCAGCTCCGTGGATTTCTGGTAGCGACGGATCTCTCTCAGAGCCACGGTACCGGGCCTGTAACGGTGAGGCTTCTTCACTCCGCCGGTGGCCAGAGCGCTTTTCCGAGCAGCCTTGGTGGCTAGCTGCTTCCTGGGGGCTTTTTCCTCCAGTAGATTTACGGGCGGTCCATCTTTTGGGCTTGTGTTATCTTATTCTTGTATTATTATTTAGTTTCCGGTCTTTGCTTTTATTTTGACAGCGTCGTGCAGCTTCCAGCCGTCAAACTCTGTTTCACGGGCTGCACAGCTGTCACTGATTATTTCTTACTCATGTATCCACACCTGTCACTCATGGATCATTTGTCCATTTCACTATTTAAGAACACGACAGCATCTTCCCGTTGCCGTGTCCTACTGTTAGCCTCCTCAGAGGAATCAGCTAATACCCTGAGTGAGCAAAATTGCGCCGAGGTGAACGGGTGTGCTTCGTCCAGGTAACATTTTTCTCTTTCCCCTTATCCTAGCTGTGAGCCCCATTACCTTTCAGGTGTGACTTCAGCAGGTTTAACCTCTTTTTTTCTCCAACATTCCCACATGCCTCAGCCTGAGGTTCTTCCAGGTTGTTTTCCTCTTGTTGACGTTAAGCCCCGTTCTCCTGCGCTTTCTCTATCCCGTTATATGTAAGTGTAGTGTTACATGTTTTGTTCGTGCTTGACATGAATGCCCCTTTCAGGGCATTAATGAGGTGCCAGAAGCCAGCAGTAAGTTTGTCTTGTGGAGATGAACTAACCAGACCGAACTTTCCAAGCAGATGAACGTTATTTCACTCTCACATCTTCCAGAATCAGAACATTAAACTCGTGTAGCAGCGACTCTCTCTTTTATATCCCAAAACTCACACCTCCCTGCTACCTGAGGTCCTGCATTCACCATTCACTCTCCCCAGACAATTCCCCTTACTCCCCAGCCCTTTGATCTCCATGCTCTCTCAGTGTGAGAGGAAAACTACTGAACTCTACAGCATGGGCCCCCCCCCCCCCCCGAGTCTCAGACTGGGTGTTAACTCGCCATTGCATACTTTAGCGGCTTGTGGTCCACGAACACAGTGAAGGCGCGCCCTTCCAGCCAGAACTGGAAGTGGCGTATGGCCAGGTGGAGAGCCAGTAACTCCCTGTCGAATGCATTGTATTTACACTCATTTTCGCGCAAAGACCTGCTGAAAAAAGGCGAGCGGCTGCCAAGAACCAGCGACACACTGCTCCATGACGGCCCCTATGGCCACATCTGATGCGTCTGTAGTGAGCGCAATCTGAGCCGCTGGGTCTGGGTGCGCCAGCAGTGCAGCATTTGCCAGAGCTGTTTTAACCTCGGAAAACACTCGCTCCCGCTCAGGAGTCCAGTCAAATCTGTCCGCCGGCTTCCGTTTCTTAAGCGCAGCGTACAACGGCTGCATGAGCTGGGCTGCGCGGGGGAGGAAGCGATCGTAGAAGTTCACCATCCCCAAAAACTCCTGCAGCGCCCTGACTGTCTGAGGCCGGGGAAAATTCGCCACTGCGCGCACCTTGTCCGGCAAGGGTATCGCTCCCTCCGGTGAGATGCGGTGTCCCAAAAAATTGATCCCCGTCATGCCGAACTGGCATTTCGCCGGGTTGATTATTAACCCGTGCTCCTCCAACCTCCAGAAAACCGTCCTGAGGTGGGCTACGTGTTCATCCTCGGACGCGCTGGCCACCAGGATGTCATCCAGGTAGACGAACACAAACGGCAGATCGCGCAACACCGCATCTATCACGTGTTGGAATGTCTCTGCCGCGCCTTTTAACCTGAAAGGCATGCATAAAAACTCAAACAGACCAAACGGGGTTATTAATGCCGTTTTAGGTATGTCCTCCGCGTGCACCGGGGCCTGGTGGTAACCACGGACCAGGTCTATCTTAGAAAAAATACGTGCCCCAGCGAGGTAAACGGAAAAATCCTGAATATGGGGGATCGGGTAGCGGTCGTGCACTGTGGCGTTATTTAATCTGCAGAAATCTCCGCAAGGTCGCCACGATCCTTCGGCTTTAGGGACCATATGTAGCAGGGATGCCCATGGGCTGTTTAATTGTCTGATGATGCCCAGCCTTTCCAAATTGGCAAACTCCTCGCGCGCTATGGCCATTTTAGCTGTGTCCAGGCGCCGAGGTCGTGCAAAAATGGGCGGCCCCGTGGTGGTAATAAAGTGTTCCACCCGTGTTTAGTGATGGCTGCCGAAAACGTTGGGACCGTGAGTGCTGGGAACTGAGTGAGCAGTGTGTGGAACTTACCATCTGGAGCTGTGACGTTGGCTTGTGTTATTGGCCCGGCTTCTCGAGCTGTACAGGGGAGAGAATCAAAAGACATTGCATTGATCAGGCATCTGTTAGTAACATCGACAAGTAGTCCGTGTGCACACAAAAAATCAGCGCCTAAGATTGGGAAACTGCATGCCGCTATGACGAATGTCCGCTGGTACGTACGGCCGTGCAGGGATACAGTCAGTGTCCTCTCACCAAAAGTCTTAATGTCTGAGCCGTTTGCGGCCATCAGCTCGGGGCCGCTAGTTCCCGCTAGCCAGTCAGCGTAGGATGGCAGGATGAGGCTCTTTTGGGAGCCGGAGTCCACAAGGAACCATCTTCCCGAGCGTGAGTCTGTCACGTAGAGTAGCTTGCTTTCTTCACCGGCGGTCACAGCTGCTGTCGACTGCCGGTCCTGGCGTTTCCTGAACGCTTGAATTGGCATGGTGGCACGCATCTGCGTGCGTCCTCTCCAAAACGGCGGTGGTATGAGCAGAGCGTGTCTCTCTGGCGCTTCCTGGCCCCCACTGCCGCTACCATCGCTGGCTCCTTGCTTCCGCTGGCCGTCTTGCTGGATTCTGATGCCCCTGCGTTCACTGTGAGGGCTCTGGTAGTGAAGATGACCTGATCTGCCTCCTGGGCTAGCGCACGGTAGTCACGCGCGGCCAGCAGCGGCAAGTTGGCAAGGACCGCTCTGGCCGCCGTTGGGAGGTTCCGGAGAAAAAGGTGGGCAAATAGAAAATGCCCGTCGTCTGTGCCCATCCACGCCAACATCTTCTCCATCTTTTCGACTGCAGACCCGTCTCCCAACTCGGAGCGCATCAGGAGCCTCTCCGCTCTCTTGCAGTCTGACAGCGTGTAGTGCCGGGTCAGCGCGGCTTTGAGAGCCCCGTATTTGTCGTGGGCTGGGGGCTGTTGGAGCAGGCTTGCTACTTGCTGAGTCGTGCGAGCGTCCAGCGCTGCGACCACATAGTAATACCTGGTGTCATCTGCCGTTATTCCCCAGAGCGTGAACTGGGCCTCGGTGTGGAGGAACCAAGACTTCGGGTCGTGCAGCCAAAAGTCCGGTAGTTTGACCGAAACAGCGCACGCATTGCTGGGGTTTCCCGTCCACGTCATCTCCGGGGTGTTCGCCTCGTGTTCCATTCTGCGTCAAGGGTCACCAGTGTGGAGATGAAATAACCAGACCGAACTTTCCGAGCAGATGAACTTTATTTCACTCTCACATCTTCCAAAATCAGAACATTAACTTGTGTAGCAGGGACTCTCTCTTTTATATCCCAAAACTCACACCTCCCTGCTACCTGAGGTCCTGCATTCACCATTCACTCTCCCCAGACAATTCCCCTTACCCCCCACCCCTTTGATCTCCATGCTCCCTCAGTCTGAGAGGAAAACTACTGAACTCTACAGCATGGGTCCCCCACAGTCTGTTTATTTAACAAAGAATAAAGTAAAGAGCCACATGGGGCAAAACACATACATACAGCTAGAACACAACATAATAAACGCTGACATCAAAACATGAGGGAGTAGCGAGGATGGAACCTATGCTCTGGAACATACACTTACAAGAGCCGAAGCAAAGAAGAATCCAAACACAGAGGGAAGACTGGAGCCGGGGTTAGGGACTCCAGCCCAGGAACACAAATGTAGATCGCAGCGAGGAGTAAGCCTCAGCTGCTTCCTTAAATACTGAGCACAAACCACCAAACAGGAATGGGAATGTAATTAACGGAATTGAGATCAGCTGTGACAGCACCGGCCTGGCTTTGACAACCGGAAGTCCGGCTGAGACGCTGTCACAATAAAAGCCCTGAACGGCAATAATAATAACACTGAAATAATAAGAGGGAAAAGGGAAAATACCGAGTAACCCGAGCGTGGATGGGCTCAGCGCTCGGATCACCACAGTGCTTGTGTTAATAAATGTTACAAACTCACAGATGGCGTTTGGTGCCTTGTGCTGCCCTTGAAAAGGCCAATTCTTAACAGATGTTTTCATGTAAACCAGCTAAATTCCTCATAGGCTTTGTGAAGCACTTGAAAAGTAAATGTAAAATATCAATAAGGCTAAAGTGTAGTGACAATGAAGCTGTAACAGGTTATGTTTTACAGGATGTATGCAGAGCTTCAAATTCTGGTAAAACAAAGTCAGTTTTTTCAAACATACTTTATTGAACGGTATAACAAGGTCACTTCACCCTGACGTCTTTTGCTGCTACATTTCTAAGTTGTCGGCGTGTCATAAAAAAATAAGTTCACATTTCAAAAATCCTGACTGCTACTTTAAGCATTTTTCCCCTCACACTCCCTCTTCAGCCCCCTGCCCTCGGGGAAAAGGTACCAGAGCCTCCAGGCTCACTCCACAAGACTACTAAACAGCTTTGTTCATCAGGCCATCAGGACCCTGAACTCTGTCCACCCCCCCACCCCCTACTCCCGGGACCGTGACACACCCACACAATAACTACCTCAGCTGTTTGCACAGAAGGACTGGCACACCAACAGTAATACATCTGCTGCTGTATGTCTCTGCACTTTACTGCAACCATTTGCACAAATGCCATATCTACTGCTGTCTGTTATTGTAATGTTGACCATGTGCAGTCCAATCTGTCACTGTCTGCACCTACACTACCGCATCAAACTCGCAACTATGAGCATTACTGCTACTGGGTTTTATCATTCATCTTTATTTGCACTATGGGATGTCTGGGTTTTATCTTTGTTGCTATTTGCACTACAGGTAGCATTACTGTACATAGACTGCTGTTGTTGTTTTTCCAGCTTTATTCCTTTTTTTATATTGCACACACCACTGAAGAGAGAGAGAAACAGCATTTCAATTCTCCTGTATGTCCTGTACGTATAGTAGTATTAACAAATAAAATCTTTGAATCTTGAATCTTAATCCCAGAGGAAAATAACAGGACATCCACATGGATGGATGAGGCAGCCACAGTACAGAGACAATCCCTTCACCATTCACACACACATTCACACCCAGGGCCACTTTAGACTCTCCAATTAACCTAACCTGCATGTTTTTGGCCTGTGGGAGGAAACCAGAGTACCCAGGGTAAACCCATGCAGACACGGGAAGAACATGCAAACTCCACACAGAGTGGTCACTGATGGTCAGGAGGATTGAACCCACGATGGTCAGGGGTGGAATCAATCCCGTGACCTTCTTAATGTGCTGCCACAGTGCTAACCACTGCACCACCGAGCTGCCCCTTTTTGTAAGCAGTACCACTTTGACTGACTGGTGACAGCATTAGGCCATTCAGATACGCCCCTGCCTTTTGGGAGTATTATCCTTTTAGTGTCATTCAACCATACAGTACACGAGACAGTGAGGACGGGACTTGCTGAATACCTGAGATATTTACCTTGATCAGAAGGTTGAAATATTTATTCCCTTTGGCATGTAACCAGTTATCATTTCTTCCTAGTGAGCAGTTCTTTTATTTCAGCATCAGACCAATTGCAAGCAAAGTGTTCGGCAGCACTGCAGCTGTTAATTCCCGAAAAGCTCTAGTTTTGTTTCATCAGTCCGCTTAACAGAATCCCAAAACTTCTTTGGCTCATGTATTTTTTTTTTTGACTTATTTTGTACCTGTAGGTAGATTTGTTCTGCAGTCCGGTGACAAGCCACCGGCTGCCGGTCGCTGTGTGCGCAAGTATGTATGTAGTTTTGAGCAAATTGGAGCTGACTTTTTTGGCCTATGGATCAGTGGTGTGCCTGGAGGATGAAGAATGAAGCATATGCAAAAAAGAAAATCATGCCTAAAGTGAAGCATAGTGGTGGCCCAGTGATGCTCTGGGGCTGCTTCGCTTCCTCTGGCACTGAAAACCTATAGCGTGTGGAGGGCAAGATGGATTCAATCAAGTATCTGGAAATCCTGGAGAAAATTCAATTCAATTCAACTTTATTTATATAGCACCATTTCACAACAACAGTCATCTCATAGCACTTTCAACTGTAGGGGAAACCCCCACAGTTGCAGAAAGACCCCAGCAATCAGGCGATCCCCTGTGAGCAAGCGCTTGGCGACAGTGGAGAGGAAAAACTCCCTTTTAACAGGGAGAAACCTCCAGCAAAATGTCATGCTGTCTGTGAGGAAGCTGAAGCTTGGGTGTCATTGGACCTTCCAACAGGACAATGATCCCAAGCAGACCTCAAAGTTCACCAAGGTTTGGTTTCAGAAGAAGTCCTGGAAGATACTAGAGTGCCCATCACAGTCACCTGACTTGAACCCAACTAAAAATCTCTGATGGGATTTAAAAAAGTTGGATGCAACACACAAACCCAAGAATAGTAGTGAACTGGAGGTCTTTTTCCCTTTTAAAAAAGGGAAAAAGCATGTACAGCATGTGTCATCAATGCTTCTGCCACCAAACTGAGTCCAAGAGATCAGTAAAAAAAAAAAAAAGGAATGGAGATTGTTGCTGTGCGGACACTGCCAAGGCTCAGCTCCAATAAAAACACATTGATGCCTTCATCATTTTGAAAACTGGAATGGCAGTAAAGTCATAAAATGCTAAATTGCGGTTATACATCCAAAATAGCCACTTTTATTACCCTTTTCATTCATGTATCATAACCAGTTGCTGTTCCTGGCAACCAATTCGACAGCTGTCTTCAGAGACATCCATACAGCTAACAGTGCTTACGTGCCAAACGCAATCCCCACTCGTTACCAAATACAATCAGTGTATGAAGCCAGTGGAATGGTTGAACGTCCGCAGCCAGGCGGGAGTTCAGTGTCGCCTCTGACACCAGAATCTGCCCCGCTCATCATGGTGTCTGGTGGCAAACAGCCCACTCTGTCTTCATACACCCACATCAACTCCTAGATGTGCAAAGAGCATGTGGTGATTGGGTGGGGGGGGGGGGGAAGCGTTCGTCTTGCTTCACAGCCCCAAAATTAATAGGGGGCCTCTCATTATGGAGAAATGGGAGTGACAAAGAGGTCTCTGAGAAGACAGAGCTGGGTCCTTCCTGTAATGAGACGACAGGAGAAGATTGAGAATGCCGGTTCTCTTGAGCTCTCCGTCACTCCTACCATAGGCCGGAATCAAAGTTTGGAGAATCCCGCAAGACAAACAGGAAATTAATGTTCCCCCTCCTTCACAGCCGTGATATTTTACCACCCTCCCCTTTTCTTTCCTCCCCATTTTTCCATCCCTGGGGGAGGTTGTGGTAACAGCCAATCTCATTGAAAGGCAGATCAATAAAGAGATATATTGTCATCTCAGAGCACCACCTTCTTAATCAATTAATCTATAATAGAATCCATTCACAGCAGCCTCTTAAAGGACCCGTCCTCCCATTACTGCCGATGGGTCAAACAAAAAGGGGCAGACATATGGGGGTGTTATTACTAGTAATGGGGGAGAAACCCGGGATAGGTTCAAATGTCTGGCTATAGATGAAGGTGATAAGCATTTAATAGTGTTTCAAGGTAACGGCTCGTCAGTAGCTGCTGTCTTGATGATTATCCATGCTAGGCTATATCATCATCAGATATAGAGGCTTATTTTCTGCAGTGTAGCTGCAGCTATAACAACGTAATAAATGTTCCATCACAGCCAGCCATGCAGGGATGCTGCAGATACTTTGAAAATCAGAACTCAAGGTTGGTGTGAATGTCTTTCTCTCCTCAGCTTTATCAGCTCTAACTGTGAGTGTGCAACATGAACTCTAGAATGCAGCGGTATCAGGTGCCATCACTGTTGTTCATATATTTGGTGGTGATTTTATGTTTCTGGTACAGGATGTTGACCATTTCTTTGTGGGCAGAAACTCGTGGATTTCCTTCCAGTGAGGGTGACAAACATTGCTGTTTTCAAGTTTGATTTTGCTCTGGCTCATCTCCCAATAATTTTGCCATGATTCCACAACAAATCGCTAGTACGGCATGCTGGGTGGCCCCCTGATTGCTGCAACCGACTTGACCCAGGACCTGAGGCTGCTGGCTGGGCCAAGCCGAAGCTTGCCAAGCCATGGTCTCTCAAACGGCAGCGTCTCAGTCTGCGGGATGCCACTCCCTTCCCACAGCCAACGGCTCCCCTACACTGCCCTTGAGAGCAGAGCAGAGTCGCGCGGAGCCCTGGAGGACGATTGGGATTGGGAAGCTGGCCATGACAGCCAGCAATTTTGGGTCACGGTGTAGGTACCTCCTACACCAGGCCAGGCCGGTTGCCGTGACTGGCACACCGGTGCTGGCAATTTGCTGTGGAATCACAGCGAAATTATTGGGAGATGAGCCGGAGTGATGCGAGGTACTGTATATTGTGGACTGTGGACTGGTGAACCGGGTGGTAACAGGGATGGCTATTAGGGTGACTAAGATCTGAGGAAAATAACAACATAAGCTGTGCTTGGTGCAAGGGTCCTGGTACCAGTGTTAGCTGGGAGGCTAATAGGTTACCTTTAGCACCCCTCCATTTACATGACAGACAGCTAGGCAGGCCAATAATAGAGCAGTGGGCAGGTCTTGAGGACGGTGGTGGGTTGGCTTTGTCAAATCATGATGTATACGATTTACCCAGAAGAGTCAAAAGCGTTTCTGCCATTTCTGGGAGAAAAAAAATGGGATAAAGGCTGTGTTTTTTAAAGAGAATTTACTGTTTTGATATTTTTGGATAACTATGTGACCAGTAGACACAGTTCAGCTAAAACCTAGCAACACACAGTCAGTGACCCCTTTAAAGATGCCATTCACTGCACTTTCCTCACATGTTGGCAGCTCCCACGGGTCTTAATGACATGTTTGTGACATATTTTGGTCAACATTTCTTTAATTCTTGGAACAACATTGAACCCATGGACAAACCCACACAGGACCCAGAAAACAGCCCAGATTTAATGGGCACGCTGGCTGGGTTGGTTTATATGCATTTTGTGAAAATCTCATTTTTCTGCACATATTCTCTGGCCAAAAGACTGACAACACATTGGTCATTTTTACGTTCATCTAGAAATTGCCTTTCCAGGTTACACCAAATTACAGGCTCTTTTTAATTCCACAAAAGAAAGCCCAAACGGCATCATTTCTTCTCTGTGTGGTTAACTGCAGGTGACACCCCACCCTCAGAGGTTAGCAGAGGAGATACAAAACAGGTAGGAAGTAATACTATCTGACATCATGAGTCATGAGGACAGAGGGTAGAACCTGTACGCACACCGATGAGTGGAGAGTGGTGTAGCAGAGAACCAGGCTCTTTCAGCTGGAAGCTTCTGTAATCATCTCATATTCTGAAAGCCCCTTCTGAGAAATCTTTTATGCTGATAAGTGCAAGACATTCATTTTCTCCAAAGTGCAATCACAGCTCACAGAGCAAGCCAGCACCGTCTCATCTTAAATAATAAGAACCCTTTTTTTTTGTTTGTTTTTTTGTTACTTATTTGTACCCGTAGGTAGACTTGGTTTGCAGTCTGGTGACAAGCCACCGGCTGCTGGTCGCTGCGTGCGCGAGCGCCCTAAACCTACATGTTTTTGGTGTGCGGGAGGAAACCGGAGAAATCCCGGAGTAAACCCGCGCAACACGGGGAGAACATGCAAACTCCACACAGCTCACTGTTGGTCGGGGGCTGGGATCGAACCCACGATCTTATGATCCCCGCGGTCCCCCGGCCGAGGGTAAAACTGTGCTGCCACAGTGCTAAACCACTGCGCCACCGTGCAGCCTTTTGCCTTTCCTGTGATTATTTTGGAACTCCTATGCAAATTGAATTGTGTGCTTTGAGTCTAAATGTCGTTCTGAGCTGCTCATTTTGACTCCTTCATAAAATGAAGTTTGATTTTGAAGAAAAAAACTGGACATTCCATGTCCCAAAAGCCAGTTTAGGAAACCTGGGATCAGACCGCCAAGGTGTCTGCCTTCAACCACCAACTGATCCACATAGCACCGGACTCCCATGGTCCCTCCTGCAGGTGGTGAGCCCACTGGAGGGCAGACCCATGTAATTCCTTCGGGCTGAGCTCAGCCGGGTCCCATGAGCAGAAACCCGGCCACCAGGCTCTAGCCATCGAACCCCTCCCCCAGTCCTGGCTCCAGGGTGGGGTACACTGAATCCTTGTACGAACATTCATCATGAGAGTCTGTTGGATTGTTCTTAGTCTGGCCCTTCACCCAGGACCAGTCTATCTTGGATGATCCTACCAGAGGCAAATTGCCTCGGACAACATAGCTCCTGGGATCACCAGGGCACGCAAACCCCCCACCATGATAAGGTGATGATCCATGGATGG
Source organism: Pholidichthys leucotaenia (assembly GCA_020510985.1). NCBI lineage: Eukaryota > Metazoa > Chordata > Actinopteri > Cichliformes > Pholidichthyidae > Pholidichthys > Pholidichthys leucotaenia. The sequence goes on from CM035839.1 coordinate 257,549,434, forward strand.
TGAGGAGCTCAGTCATCCGGGAGAGGCTCAGAGTAGAACTGCTGCTCCTCCACATTGAAAGGAGCCAGTTGAGGTGGTTTGGGCATCTGATCAGGATGCCTCCCACTTGAGGTGTTTCAGGCACGTTCCACTGGGAGGAGACCCCGGGGCAGACCCAGGACTCGCTGGAGAGACTATATGTCTCCCAGTTGGTCTGGAAATGCCTTGGTATCCTCTCTGAAGAACTGGAGCAGATGGCTGGAGAGAGGGAAGTCTGAGCTTCTCTGCTTGAACTGCTGCCCCTGTGACCTGGACCTCCGGAAAAGTGGTAGAAGATGGATGGATGGATGGATGGATGGATGGATGGATGGATGGAAGGAAGGAAAAAACTGGACACTTGATATCTGTCACTCTTCAAGTGAAGATATTTAATTAACTTTAAACAGTGTGGAATAATGACGCGCTAGTAGATGCAATGGCGTCTTGGCCAAAAGGAAGATTCAAGGATTCATCCTGGATTCCAGGTTTGTGGGAGCCAATGGGAGCTGAGCTTGGAAAAATACTGAGATTCTTTATTTGTGGAGTTGTTAATACAACAGCAACTAGAAAAGCAGTCAGCGAGCACATACCTCTGCCAAGGCTCCTTCCCTCCCTCCCTTTGTTCATCCATCTGTCTGTACCTCCCTGCCTTCATCCCTCCATACATTGCAAGATAGGGCCTTGGTGGAGGTTTGCGCTCATGGACCACCTCCAAAGTGTAATAGGTTCCGTTCTCGCCCAAGAACCACCTCTGGTGAAAATTTCATCCAAATCCATCCAATAGTTTTTGTGTAATCCTGCTGCACAAATACAAACAAGGCCCCTGGTGGAGGTATGCACTTTCAGATCATCACCAAAATCTAATGTGTTCATCCTGAGGCCAAGGGCTACCTTTGGTGAAAATGTCAAAATACTCAAGGAAAGTACCATTTTTATTATGGTCTTTGTTATGACCTGACTGGGGCTTGAACCCAAAACCTCTCAGCTGTGGGGCAGACGCTCTACCACTAGGCCACCCTTCCAGGTTCAATAAGCAACACTCACTAATATATCTTCTGCCATTCTGGCTTGTCATATTTCTGCCGTGATGCTACATCGAACTGTTAGCATTTTCTTGGCTAGGTGGTCAGATTTAGTCATTCTAGTGGCATTGCAGCTTTGCCTAAGTGGGGAGACGCTGTCTAACACACTGCCTGCCATTAGCTTAACAGTCCACCAGCTGGTTTTGATTCCCCCCACTGGAATATCTACCACCACTTTACCATAGACTTTGTTCCTAGATGTTGTTTTAGCTTACTTTAAGCTATGATCACAAATACCCTTACGAACAGCTGCAAACACCGTACAAATGATTTTTGGACCATTTTGTATGACCTTCTTAAGGTGGCCATAGAAGAATCCAGCATTTGTAGAGCATTTGTAAGTTTGTGGCCAGGTCGATGGTCTTATCCAAGATTTCTTCGAACACCCCATGAAAACCTCTTATCATAGTGTGGACATACAAATGCCAAGAAACAACATAAGAACTACGCAAGATGTTGTACATAAGTATGCCTCAGGAACACCTTAAGTTGTGCCTTTTCCTACAATCACTGCAAGGGCCCCTTACAGTGGTCGTAGGAAAAGCCATTGGAATCCACATTCATACGAAGATTTGTATAGCGTGCGTAAGGAGGTAATGAGGTGCTCATAAGGCAGAAGTACGACATTTGTGCCAACGAAATGTGCTGAAAACCGTAAGATCTTCCTACCAACGACTTGAGCGTGCCATGAGTTTCACAAAAGGCACCTTTACAAAGAATGTAAGAACTCCAGGGCCAGTGAACGACAGAAAAGCACCTCATTTCTCAAGAATGCCTCAAGTTGCTCTTGCGAATTGATGGCAGCCATAAGAAACTATGCCCCACTCCATGAATGTCTGCGAACCCCAATTTGTAGAAAATGGGAGATTCTTACGAACCCATTGTTTGTAAGAATCTTTGTGACCGTAGCTTAAAGTTTTATTTTCTCTAACTGAGATCCAAGGTGGCTAGCTGAAGCTAGCAGTTTAGCCCATATATGATTTGGCTACTTTTGTTTCTGGTCTTATTGTACTCCAGGGAGCGGTCATATCTATTAACCACTGAGACTGTACACTCCTGTCCAGCAGTGATGCTTTATTTCATTCATTCCTTAAGACAAATTTACGTTAGTTGGCTCAGACTCAATCCAGCTAGGATTAGCAATAGTGACGTAAGAGAGAAGATGAGTTAAATGCCGTTTTAGAGAATCAAAGAGACTTGCATTTAAACCAGCCATTCTGAGAAAGGCTGCAATGGATGATTCACAAATGATGCTGCAATAATAATTAAATAATTAAAGAAAAATTCACCAAAAATGTCACAAACATATCATATAATGGCTCTTAATTTAAAATTGAGTCCAGGTCCAGTCTAGAATATCCTCAATGCAGGCATCTCTAACAATTACCTGCTAAAAACAGCAAACCTTTGTGTGTGGACGAGGCCTAATTTTATGATCTATGGCTCAGCTGCAAGTGTATGGTGCAGCGTTGATGGGCTGTCATTGTAATTCAGCAGCTAATGTGGATAATTAGTCTAAATTCATAGAGTGCCTGAATCCTCTGACAGCCCCGCCAAATGTTTGACGAAGGCACCGAAGCAGCGACATCAGTCACAGACGAGCGGAAATGCATTTAGTGGAGGGCCTCATCATGTTTTATTCAATCACAGAGCAATGCTCAATTAATCAGTTTCTGCAATTAAATTAAACATGTACATGCATAAAACATGAAAGAAATATCAGGGGCATTTAAGAGCCGTTTGGTTCTCCGTTCTCCTGTTAACCCAAACTGAGAGAATTTATTATCAGCAGCCTCTGTGACCTCAGCAATGTTTCTGCACCAGGCTGAGGAAAAATGGGCCGAAGCCCATCTTAGTATGCACCGCCTGATGCAAACCACCATCCAATGCATTTCTATAAATGTCAAGAGCACTGTGTTTACCACGTCTGTCTGACCCCCTAATATTTATTCAGCTCAACAGCACTCCACCCAATCATTCCTTATTGCAGAGTTGTGCCTCTCTACGTCAAGTCTCATTGGCTGCAGCCTGCCGTATCTCCTGGCACGTGTAATATTGCTTTTCGCTTGCCATCAAGTGCCGGCAAAGCCTGTGCTCAGATAAGTAGTGACATTTTGTAGTGGTGCGGGAAGGGAGGGGAGTGCTGTTTGTGTCTCTTAGTGCCTGAGTCACTTCCATTGCCTGATTTGTATCCATAGTGCCACAGTCGATGCGATCAAAGGTCTTTCACATGTTAGAGAAATTTGCATTTGGATTTGTACTACTGCTGACATAATTTATGCCTGTGCAGACAGATAATGGCCTTGAGATAAAAGTTGGCATTTGCACCTCATTGAGTATTATGACTTCAGTGAAGAAAGTTTTATTGTGAAACACCTTCAAGAAGAATCAGCAATATATTAAAACTGACAGTCTTTACAAAAAGGTTCAAGGATGCAAAACGGCATAACTTCTGATGGGACACTTACAAACTCTTAGGAATTTAGAGAGTTTTCACACCTAAAGCTACAGTCACAAATACCCTTACGAACAGCTGCGAACACCATCCAAACGATTTTTGGACCATTTCGTACAGCCTTCTTAAGGCAGCTGTAGGAGAATCCAGCATTTGTAGACTTCATAAGTTCATGGCCAGGTCCAAAATTTCTATGAATGCCCCACAAAAATCCCTCATCGTAGGGCAGCCGTATGGATGCCATAAGAACAACGTCAGAACTACGCAAGATGTTGGCCTTAAGTATGCCTCAAGAACACCTTAAGTTATTCTTGAGGATCCCTTACAGCGGTTGTAGGAAATGGCGTACAAATTCCCGTTCGTACAGAGATTCGTACAGCATGCATAAGGTGGTAGTCAGGCGGTAGTCAGGCGCTCATAAGTCGGAAGTACATCATTTGTGTGACATTTGTGCCAACAAAATGTGTCAAAAGCTGTAAGATCTTCCTACCAACGACTTGAGAATGCTGAGTTGCACAAAAGTTTTTGTAAGATGGCAGTAAGTATGCCATAAGAAGATTGCAAGGCACCCTTATGAGGAATGTAAGAACTCTAGGGCCATTGTACAACAGAAAAACACCTCATTTCTCAAAAATGTCTCAAGTTGCTCTTGCCAGTTGAATGGCAGCCGTAAGAAACTATGTCCACCTCCACGAATGTCTGCAGACTCCAAAATTTGTAGGAACTGGGAGATTCTTATGAACACATCCTTTGTAAGAATATTTATGACTGTAGCTTAACCAGTTTGGTTGAGAGTTCCAGACTTTTAGGTTTAAACAGGACTAAAATTACAGGTGTGAATCCTCCTGCAAAGCATGATCCACATCAAACAGATGAAATTTGGTGTGGTCTCGGTCCTGATTCAGCTGAACACTGGTCTGGTTTGTTTTTATTATGAAAGCAATTTTCAGAAAGGATTGGACTTTTGGACTAAGCACATGAAGTTACAGCAGTTGAAAAGGTAGAAAATGAGTGGCAGCAGCACTTGTTTGAGGAAGAAATGTGTTTTTAAATCAAATATGATCCAATAGTCGGGCTCATCAGGTAGCTCACCTTGGCTGATGAGAAGGACAAATCTCACTTTTATGACAGTCTACAAAGCTTTCTAGTACTCGTACAATCAGTTCACCCGTTAAAGTGGTGGAGTCTTAGATCATTGTTCAATTCATAGTTCAGTTCAGCTTATTCAGTTCATCCACAGGAAGCAAGACAGCAAGCAAAAGAGAAAAAAAATACAGACAAAAAAACCTGAAAGGGTGTAGGCTGAAGCTATGATAAGATAAGATAAGATAAGATAAGCCTTTACTAGTCCCTCAATGGGGAAATTCCAGGATTACAGCAGCAAAGGGATAGCAGCACTCAGAGCAATAGTAAATAAGATACTAAGGTAAGAACTGGTTCGCCAAAGCAGTAGATGAATATACATATGTACACAGATATATGAGGACACAGGACATGAACGGCATTGTCCAGTTTGATAGATTATCCTCAGACCCTTTCCCGATCAAGAACGGTGTGAAGCAGGGTTGTGTTCTGGCTCCTACCCTATTTGGCATCTTTTTCTCCCTGCTTCTGTGCTACGCCTTCCGGGGCTCTGAAGACGGTGTCTTTCTCCACACCAGGAGCGACGGAGGCCTCTTCAACATGGCACGCCTCAGATCAAAGACCAAGGTGCGAAGTGTTCTAATCAGGGAGCTGCTCTTTGCTGATGATGCTGGTCTTGTTGCCCACACCGTGGAAGCGCTCCAGCGTCTCATCAACTGCTTTGCTCGTGCCTGCTCTGAGTTTGGCCTCACCATCAGCCTTAAAAAGACCGAGGTCATGGGCCAGGATGTCAGCAGTGCTCCCAATATCAATATCGGCGACCACACACTTGCGGTGGTGGACAAGTTCACCTACCTCGGGTCGATCATCTCCAGCAATCTCTCCCTAGACGCCGAACTGAACGCCCGTATCGGCAAGGCATCGACGGTGATGGCCCGTCTGGCGAAGCGAGTCTGGGACAACTCTATGCTAACCATCAACACCAAGATAAGAGTCTACATGGCCTGTGTACTGAGTACTCTCCTATACGGCAGTGAAGCTTGGACCCTCTACTCCTGCCAGGAACGCCGACTGAACGCCTTCCACCAGCGCTGCCTTCGCAGACTACTGCACATCACTTGGCAGGACCGTGTCTCCAACATCGACGTCCTGGCCAGAGCAGATGTGCCCAGTATGTTTGCCATCCTGACAAAGAGACGCTTGCGATGGCTTGGCCACGTCAACCGAATGGAGGATGGCCGCATCCCCAAAGACTTACTGTATGGGGAGCTGGCTACTGGAACTAGATCAAAGGGACGCCCAACTCTCAGATTCAAGGATGTTTGCAAGCGTGACCTCAAAGCTGGAGGCTTTAACCCCTCCGACCTGGAGTCAGCCGCCTCCGTCCGCTCCAACTGGCGGACCATCACCCAGGATGTCATCCGAACAGCAGAGGAAAGAAGAGACACTCGCTGGGGGGAGAAGAGACTCCGCAGACAGAGGAGACTGTCGAGACCCCCACTACACTGTGAAGAATTCATCTGCAACGGCTGCGGCAGGACCTGCAGATCCCGTATCGGCCTCTACAGCCACGCCCGATGGTGCAGCTCCCTGAATGATGACCCAAGGCACAAAACCCCCCCATGATCTTTCGAGATCGATGGAGCCAATGAATGAATGAATGAATACAGATATATACACAGTGCAAGAGCATTGTAGCTAGATGGAATAAACAGCATTATGGTTTGTTAAATTACCCTGCAGAATATGAATATGCACCCAGACAGTATATTTTGCATTTGAATCAACAGTGTTGTTGCCACCCTCAGTAATGATTGTTATTGTCCTAGTTGTGTATTGGAGGGGACGATCTCCATTGTGCAACGTTATTATGTTTAGTACGTTCAGTACAACCTCTACTAGCAGCCGTGGTTAAGTTATAAAGTCTGACAGCCGTAGGTAGGAAGGACCTGTGGAACCTCTCCATTGTGCACCTAGGATGGCACAGCCTATCGATAAATGAGCTCCTCAGTGTGTTCAGCGTGTCCTGCATGGGGTGGGACTCAGACTCCAGCAGAGATGACAGCTTTGCCACCATCCTCCTCTCTCCTCCACTGGGTCGAGGCATCGCCCCAGAACAGAGTTAGCTTTTTTGATCAGCCTGTTCAGTCTCTTCCTGTCGGCTGCTGTGATGCTGCTGCCCCAGCAGACCACTCCAAAGGTGATGGCTGATGCCACCACCGAATCGTAGAAGGTCTTCAGGAGTGCCCCTTGCACTCCAAAAGACCTGAGTCTCCTCAGAAGGAACAGCCTGCACTACCCCTTCTTGTAGAGCGAGTTGGTGTTGTGTGACCAGTCCAGTTTATTGTTCAGGTGAACACCCAGGTACTTGTATGTTTACCAGTGCTGTGGGGTGTTGTTCTCACCTCCGGCAGTCCACTACCAGTTACTTAGATTTCCTCACATTGATCTGGAGGCAGTTCCACAGGCACCAGTCCATGAAGTCCTGGATAAGTCCTCTGTACTTCACATCATCCCCATCAGAGATGAGGCCGATGATTGCAGAGTCATCAGAGAACTTCTGTAGATGGCAGTGTGGTGTGCTGTGTGAAAAGTCAGCAGTGTAGAAGGTGAACAGGAAGGGAGCCAGAACTGTTCCCTGGGGGGCCCCCATACTGCAGATGATGGTGTCAGACACATAATCCTGGGTTCTCACAAACTGTGGTCGGTTTGTGAGGGAGTCCAGGATCCAAGATGACAGGTGCCGGTCCACCCCTGCACATAGCAATTTGTCCCTCGGGATCACTGGTCAGATGGTGCTGAAAGCACTGAAGAAATCAAACAACATTATCCTCACAGTGCTCCCTGGCTTCTCCAGGTGGGACAGGGAACGATGTAGGAGGAAGATCACTGCATCCTCCACCCTGATGCCATGCTGGTAGACAAACTGAAGTGGATCCATCGCTGGTCCCACCAGAGGGCAGAGGTGGGCGAGGAGCAGCCTTTCCAGAGTCTTCGTTAGGTGTGATGTGAGGGCCACTGGTCTATAACTGTTCAGGTCCTTGGGGTACGGGGTCTTCGGTATGGGTAACACACATGATGCATGCTACAGCTGTGGTACCCTCCCCAGTTTCAGGCTCAGACTGAAGATGTGCTCCACGATCCCGCACAGCTGGTCTATGCAGGACTTGAGGGACCTGAGCTGATGCCTTCCTCTCCTTGATCCTCTTCAGCTGAGCTTTCACCTGGGTCTTAGTGAGGGTCAGGTTGGGGCTGAATAAGCTATAGAGCTTATTTCCAACTTCCAACAATTCTTCAGTTTCAGGTGCTTTCTCCATCGCTTCTTTTTCTATTTTAATAATGGATGTCATGATGGTGCTGTAGTTTTAAAATTTTACCTTTTTTCTCAAAATTTTGACTTTTTCCCTCAAAATTCTGATTTTTTTCTGCAAATTTTGTCTTTTTTTTCCTCAAAATTTCAATTTTTTTTCTGAAAATTTTGACTTTTTTCCTCAAAATTTTTTAGCTTTTTTTCTCAAAATTCTGACTTTTTTCTCTAAATTTTGAGGTTTTTTTTTTTTTTTTCAAAATTTCCACTTTATTCTCAAAATACTATTTTGACTTTTTCCCCACAAAATTTTGAGTTTTTTTTTTTTAATAACTTTGACTTTTTTCTCAAAATTTTGCCATTTTTTCCTTATAATTTTGTGTGTGTGTGTGTGTGTGTGTGTGTGAGGATTCTCAGAATTTTTGCCTTTTTCCTCAAAATTCTTACTTTTTTCCCTCAAAATTCTGAGTTTTTCTCCAAATTTTGACTTTTTTTTTTTCAAAATTTTGACTTTTTTCCTCAAAAATTTTTTTTTCTCCAAATTTTTTCCCCTCAAAATTCTGACTTTTTTCTCCAAATTGTAGCTTTTTTCCTCAAAATGTTAATAAGGGATGCAGTGTCATGACGGTGCTGTGCATTCAGGTGTGTGCGTTCAGGTGTGTGTGTCTATAAAGTGAACATGGTGGCAGGTGCACGTCCACGCACCTGTGGCCATCAGCACTTCACATGCTGGCCGAGTCTCCCAGAGCTGAGATCGTGGATGAAGGTGGTCTCACGTTGTTGCGCGCTCTCATTGAGCGTGCTCACCCTTTAACAGGCGGGTTAGTGAAGTCCACTGAATCAAGCACAGGAAACCGGAAGTGTTTGGAAGTTTCTTCAAAATAAAGTTACAACTGCCCGTGATCCTCAAACGTTAATTATTGAACCAGTGGAAAAATGGAATTCTTAAACCAAGAAGTAGCTCTGCTGATTTACTACTTGGCTGGGGATCCTGAGTTCGATCCCAGCCCCCGACCAACAGTGATCTGTGTGGAGTTTGCATGTTCTCCCCGTGTCTGCGTGGGTTTACTCTGGGATTTCTCCGGTTTCCTCCTACATGCCAAAAACATGCAAGTTAGGTTAATTGGCATCAAACTGGGGATTCTAAATTGTCCTTAGGTCTGACTGTGAGAGTGAATGGTTGTCGGTCTCTCTGTGTTGGCGCTGCGATGGACTGGCGATCTGTCCAGGGTGGACCCTGCCTCTCGCCCAAAGATTCTGGGATAGGCTCCAGCCCCCCCGCGACCCGAAAAGGATTAAGCGGAAGAAGATGGATGGATGGATGGAAAAATGGAATTCTTAAACCAAGAAGTAGCTCTGCTGATTTACTACAATAGGTAGTGAATGATTTGAATATTTTTAAAAATACGATGAAGCGTTCTGAAACGAGACAGGTTTGGTTTGTAATTTAAAAAAACAACAACAGTAGACTAAAATTTATATTTTGTTTGATGATAATCTTAACAAAGTCAGTCTAAGTTACCTGGTTTAGCACAGCCTGGCATGGGTGTGCAGTTGTGTTATAGCTGCTGCTGCACTGTCAGGGTACTGTGTTGTACAGAAAGGTGCTTTAATGGTTCTGACTGTATAAAATACAACCATGTGTCACATGTATGTAATTAAAATATGAAAACTCTCAATTCTCACATAAATACACACTGCCTAAATTTAGTTAAGCTCTTAAAAACATCTGATTGCTTTTTCTGGGTCTTATGGCCAACAAATCCCACCTGCAGTTCCAAACCGTGCACTTTAGGGAAAATTACCAAAGGTTCTTGGAATAAAAATGTAATGAGCATTATTGGTGTCAGTGAAGGTTTAAACCAATCAGGGCAAAGTTTGGTCACCACAGCGGTGTAGTATCACTAGATGTTATGGTCATGTGACATGGTGAGGATCTGAACTGTACGAAGGAGTCTTAGGGCCACATGAAAAAACAGTTTTGCATTTTGAGAATAAAGTCGAAATTTTGAGAGAAAAGTCAAGCTTTTGAGAAAAATATCAAATGAGTATTTTGAGGAAAATTGGTGTGTGTGTGTGTGTGTGTGTGTGTGTGGTGTTCATTGTGCTGACAGGTGGCAGTTGGAGGTCCAGGTACCTCCATCCTTTGTGAAGAGCTCAGAGCGAGAACTGCACCAACCAGAAACACAGACGCCCTCTGTCTGTTGTCAAGTTAAACTTAATGGCTCATGTAAACATCTGATCATTACACTTCTGACTATAAAGGACACTTTCCCCACATTTACACTTTTTTTCTCCAAAATTTGACTTTTTCTCAAAATTTCAACTTTACTGTCAAAAGGCTAAACTTTAAAAAAAAGATATTTTAGGACTTATAATAGTGTTTATCTTGCACTTTTGGGAATGAGAATTGTTTATTTACCATTAGAAATTATTATTTGGAAGTCTGACGACCATCATTTTTTCTGCCTTGGTTTGGGTGCGGTTGCAGAGCAGCACCTCCAGGGGGCAACATAATACATTGGCTGTTTAGAGAGCCACCCTCGCTACTTCCGCATATGAGACCTTAAGTTGGAAAAACTCTCCATTAAAATGAATGGCAAGAGAGCAATTATCTTTTGATCCCGATCAAATTTTTCCATGAGTTACACATATGATGTTTGTCAATTTAAAAGACAATTTTCCACATAATAAAGATTGTCAGCTGTCATATAATAACAGACTAATATTTATTTTTTGTGAAGACAGTTAACGGACAACATCTCCCATCGTCCCACACCACTAAACACAGTCATGGTGGGAGATTCCTCAAAGCTGCCCTCCTGTTTTCTGATTGATGAAAGAAGGATCCAAAGAGGAGAGAAGCACCATCAGGGTGGTGTTGTGTGTTGAGCTGCAGCTGATCCTCACCACTGCTGCCTACGTCACCCTGCCTGTTTTCAAGTCTGTGTTTGTAGTCTTTTAATTAGTCTTTTAATTGACATATTTTCATAACCTTATACCTTAACAGACAGACAACAACCTACATTGTTATTATCTTTTAAATTGACAGACATCATGTGTGTAACTTGTGGCAAAATTCCATCAGGATCAGAAGATAATTTCTCTCTTGCCTCCATGTTTATGGGGATTTTTTTCTGATTGAAGCTCGTGAGTGGCAGTGGAGGGGCGGGGCTTAGGCTGCTCATAGTGAGGTCGGGGGGGGGGGGGGCGGTGCCTGCAGCGTCCTGGCCGTTTATGGAGGAGTTTCTGCGTCAGGAGCGTCGCTGCTGTTTCACGGCTCCGCCCTGCTGGACCGGCTGCTCTGGCGGCGTGACACGCTGTCCGCGGCTTTACTGTAAGAGGAAGCGCGGACGCTGTGAGTTGCGCTGCGGACTGTTGTGGCGACGCTCGGTGCTGCTGTGAAGCCTGATGATGAAGAGAGCCGGGAGGCTGCGGGAGTGACTGCAAGCCGGTCCCGCTGCCCTGTTTTCAGCCACCTGCACTGTCCGTGCTCGGAGCGAGGACTGGAGCAGCGGACCTCCAGAGCTCCTCTCCCCGCTTCTCACGTTCAGGTGACAGCGGCACTCTCCAGGCTGACCGGTCCCTGCCTGACGCCCGCAGCCGCCTCTCCCTCACCACCTGCGGCTTGCTGCCGCCGACTGTCCGCGGGTCGAAGAGGTGCGAGGAAAGTTGTTCAGCGGGACGGGCGAACTTGTGCTGGGATGCTGCCCGTGGACCTGCACGAAGGTTCGGTCCCGTAGCTTCTCTTGCTTGGATATCCATCAGTGGTGGAGGACGGAGGCACCGTAGCTGGACCGGAGGATGGAGTACGGCAGGACTCTGCTGCTCTTGATGACGCTCAGGACTTTGGCTCATGGTAAGTGACGTCAGTGTGGCTTCAGACGTGCTTCTCAAAGTCCAGATCGCGGTCGGAAGTGCTTTCTTTGTGGTGAAAATGACAGGAAATAAGTTGTGTTTAAGGCGCACTGAGGATGAGCGGCAGTGATGCCGGTGTTGTGTCACAGCAGCCATGTTCCAGCCCGGGACGGCGGCGTCTGCCCCCGCACAGTCCCGCCTCACCGGCCCACACCCCGCCATCCATCTCCATCACCATGCCCCTTACTGGAGCAACAACACACACAAGACGGCTGCAGTCTGGCGGCATGGGGTCTGCTTCCCCCAGTCTGGGGCTCACACAGACCCTGTCCTGCTGTCAGCAGCTTTGCAGGCCAAACATGTCCACATGTCCGTGGACATGTGAGGCGCAGAGACAAGACTGTGGGCTCAGGGGGGGACAGTTCAGTGTTGGGAGGACAGTGAAGGGAACATTTTCTCCAGAGCAAAGACCCGAAAGGTTTAGTGGCTCCTGTTTCCCTCAGAGGAAGAGTGCAGAGGCTGGAAAAGGAGCTGGAGCTGTGGCCACGAAGACCAGAAAATTCACATTCATGCTGCAAATTTACCAGAAAAAAGCCAGATTTACAACCAGAGCTGCAGATCCGGGATGAAACAAGTAGGGAATTTATGAGAACAGTGGCAAATTTATGAGGAAAAAAGTTGCAAGTTCACAAGAAAACAAGTCAGTTTGATTAATAAAAAAGTCACAACTTTACAACAAAAAGTAGCAAATTCATGAGAGAAAAGTTGCAAATTTAAAAGAAAACAGTTCCAAATGGATTAGAAAAAGTAGCAAATTTACTAGAAAAAAGTCAATTTTATTTTAAAATGTTACAACTTTACAACAAATTTATGAGAAAATGCGAATTTATGAGGAAAAAGTTGCAGATTTAAAAGAAAAAAGTTGCGAATTTATGAGAAGTTGAAAATTAATAAGAAAAAAGCTGCAAATTTAAAATAATTTCTTTTGCACGTAACACTGGTTCTTCAGTCTTGTATAACATGATGTTAAGGTTGATGATGATATGGGGGCAAATCTGTTGTTTCTTTCCAGATTGGGGGGGACACGTCCCCCTGTCCCCCCCCCCCCACGTAGTGGCTCAGGATGTAGAGCAGGTTGTCCAATAACTGGAGAGTTGGTGGTTTGAATCCCTCTTCCCTCCCCCTGCTGTTGTGTCCTTGGGCAAGACACTTTACCCACCATGACTGGTGTATGAATGTGATGAAATGTGTTGGTGGTGGTCAGGGAGGCCGTTGGCGGGGATGGCAGCCACATTTCTGTCAGTCTGCCCCTGAGCAGCTGTGGCTACAGAAGTAGTTTACCACTACCATTGTCTGTCTGTGGAGTGAATGAATAATGGACTCATTATGCCTCAGTGAAACAGAGGCATACAGTAATCGGTTAGTGCATCTGTTTGTGGCTGTGTGTATCTGTCTGTCTGTCTGTCCACCTCTCTGTTTCAGCTCGCCCGGTCAAAATTAAGTGGAACTAAAGGCTTGTATCATTATATCACCATCATTTCTTGACTTTTAATTTGCCAGAATTTTGAGATAACACTTTGTTTTTGAAATAAACACAAATTTAACTCACATTTCTATCAATGTTGCAGCGAAAAAGGTATTGTAATAACTATCCCGGGCCAGCAGAGGTCAGAGTGCCACTTTTTTACACCCGCCCATGCTACCATGCTACCGAGGCACAGCACCTTGGTGCTTTCATTGTAAAAAGCATCTTTGGGTGTCATGAAAAGTGCTATATATATTTTTTCTTTTCTTTTGATGATGATAGCTGGGAGGAGCAGAAGAAGCAAGTGGCTGGAGTAGTAACTGGAATTGAGTCGTGGTGCCGTGTATTCAGCCACCTGGACTGAGCACTATATAAATGGAGTCCATTATTATTTGTGCTGTACATCTGTGCAGTATTATTTGCTCATACTAGGGCTGAACCAAACACTAAGTTTTGATTTTTGAATACACTATCCACTTTATTTCTGAGGGTGCTGCTGTACAAATGATTATGTGCGCAACTTCCACTTTTGACCAGAATTAGTGTTAAGTCATTCAGCAATAGTGGAGTAGCGGGGCATTTAAAATAGCTTCCTTTTTAAAAATTCATATTTGTTTTAATGTATAGTCCACATATGTGTTTTGCAGTCAAGTGGCAGGTAATTTCCACACTTGTCGTTTTTGTATTTGTGAATGTTTTTGCATAGTTCTGGTACTTGTTGCTGCTGCTCATGTTTGTGCCATAGACTGGATGAATGGAGGCTCCTGTCAAACAAGCGCAGCTAAATCTGTGGCTTCAACAGCAATGCTAGATCATGCACCAAAAATTAAAAAGGACTCTTGGTCAGTAGTGATGGTGGTCCAGACACAAGAGCACCTGCTACGTTTTCACTTGTATGAATGTCATAGAATGTACAGATCTTTTACTTCATGCAAGGCTGCGTGAAGGCAACTAATGCATAAATAAAATAGTTATCAGTTCACTTCCTAAGGCTTAATTATTAAGGAAAGATATCAAATAGTTTTTTGTTGCACTGCTCAATTTTGCAGTGCAATGATATGGACTTGATATTAACTGCTTCGGCAAGTTTTAATTAATTTTTAAATTACCTTAAAATATAGATCAATAAAATGTTCAACAATTGGCCTGTACATGTTAAGTTAAATAACAAGCATTCACGGTATGACGGCAGCATGCACATTCTAATGTCCTGGTAAAATGCTCAGCTACCACCACATTAACACAGTGGTGTGGTTCTTTGTGGCTCTGGCTAGATTCTACGTCTGCTGTAAGGTAAATTAAGGTTATGTACAACATCTCTGAACAAAATGTGACCAACTTTATCGTGGTGGAGACCTTGATATACAGTGGTGTGGAAAAAGTGTTAGGCCCCTTCCTGATTTCTCATTTTTTTTGTATGTTTGTCACACTTAACCCTTTAACTGTCCACATTAAATGGACGGGTCGCACGCCCCCAGTGGCACAGCGCAGCAACTGCACCTGTAAACTTAATGACATCCCCCAGCTATACTGAAAATTTGTACTGATCTGTATTGATCTGACAGTTCAGAAGGTGGCAGACACGCGCAGGAGGAATCATGGCTGACATGGAATACAGCAAAGAAGAAGAAATCCTCATTATTATTCTTCCTTTTTCCACTTTGAGCTCACACACCAATGTGGATGCTGCCATGATCGATCATGGCGGCAGTGATTCTGACTGAAACTGCATGAAACGGGGAAAAATAGCCACGTAATACAAACAAAATTCACGTGGAATAATCATAAGAGTTTGTAGATGTGGTAGAGGGTGTATTTTTTTTTTTTTTTTTTTTAAGATTTAGTATACTTTATTGATCCCCAGAGGGGAAATTGAGGGCATCCACCACCTGGATGGATGAAGCAGCCACGATACGGCGCTATCCCTTAACCATTCACACACACATTCACACCTAGGGCCACTTTAGAGTCTCCAATTAACCTAACCTGCATGTTTTTGGCATGTGGGAGGAAACCAGAGAAATCCCGGGGTAAACCCACGCATACACGGGGAGAACATGCAAACTCCACACAGATCACTGTTGGTCGGGGGCTGGGATCGAACCCACGATCCCCACGATCCCACGGCCAAGGGTAAACTGTGCTGCCGCAGTGCTAACCACTGCGCCACCGTGCAGCCCAAATGACCAAGCAAACGCAAAACATTGACCACGATGGACGAAAACAGACCGGTCACATGGGTGAGTGAGCCCCCCCCCCCCCCCAGCAACAGGTAAGAGAGAAATATGTTTTTTTTCACATTTTATTGATTTTCTGGTTCATATACTTTGAAGATTAGATAAAAGCATACCCATCCATCCATCCATCCATCCATCCATCTTCTTCCACTTAATCCTTTTCGGGTCGCAGGGGGGCTGGAGCCTATCCCAGAATTTTTGGGCGAGAGGCAGGGTCCACCCTGGACAGATCGCCAGTCCATCGCAGGGCCAACACGGAGAGACAGACAACCATTCACTCTCACAGTCAGACCTAAGGACAATTTAGAATCCCCAGTTTGATGCCAGTTAACCTAACTTGCATGTTTTTGGCATGTGGGAGGAAACCGGAGAAATTCTGGAGTAAACCCACGCAGACACAGGGAGAACATGCAAACTCCACACAGATCACTGTTGGTCGGGGGCTGGGATCGAACCCAGGATCCCCCGGCCAAGGGTGAGTTGCTGTGCTGCCGCAGTGCTAACCACTCCACCACCGCACTGCCCTAAAAACATACCCCTGTAGACAAAACGGTGTAACCCCCCCCCCCCAAACCATTCTTTGTGTAAATGTGTCCAAAGTCCACTTTTGATTGAGTTATGTAATTTATATAGCTACCGTGACATTATGCAAATTAGATGCATAAATTTATTCCTATCTGAAACTTTGGATCATATTCTACATCTTTCTAATTGACAGTAAGCCATTATCTCTTGCAACTTTCAAGTTATAGCCTTGGAAATCTGAACTGTTTTATTGACAAAAAATATTTACCACTCTTGACCACAAGGGGTTAGGTTTACCCCTTAACAGTTTCTGTCGCCATACGGCGCCTGGGACAGTTAAAGGATTAAATGTTTCAGATCATCAAACAAATTTAAATATTAGACAAAGATAACACAAGTAAACACAAAATGCAGTTTTTAAATGAAGGTGTTTATTATTAAGGGTAAAAAAAAAAATCCAAACCTACATGGCCCTGTGTGAAAAAGTGATTCCCCCCCCCCCCCCCCCGTTAAAACATTAATTAACTGTGGTTTATCACATCTTTGGAAAGCTGAGTTCAATTTCTCTAGCCACACCCAGGCCTGATTACTGCTCCACCTGTTTTCAATCAAGAAATCACTTAAATGGGACCTGCCTGACAAAGTGAAGTCGACCAAAAGATCCTCCAAAGCTAGACATCATGCTGCCATCCAAAGAAATTCAGGAACAAATGAGAAGCAAAGTAATTGAAAGCCATTTCTAAAGCTTTGGGAATCTAGTGAACCACAGTGAGAGCCATTATCCACAAATGGCAAAAACATGGAACAGTGGTGAACCTTCCCAGGAGTGACCGGCCAACCAAAATTACCCCAAGAGATCACAAAAGACCCCACAACAGCATCCAAAGAACTGCAGGCCTCACTTGCCTCAGTTAAGGTCAGTGTTCATGACTCCATCATAAGTAAGAGACCTGCCTGACAAAGTGAAGTAGATCAAAAGATCCTCAAAACCTAGACATCATGCTGCGATCCAAAGAAATTCAGGAACAAATTAGACACAAAGTAAAATGTGTCTAATTGCAGGCCATCTAAAAAAATGGCCTGCATAGCAGAGTTCCAAGACGAAAATTACTGCTGAACAAAAAGAACATAAAGGCTCATTTCAGTTTTGCCAGAAAACATCTTGATGACCCCCAAAACTTTTGGGAAAATACTCTGTGGAATGAAGAGACAAAAGTTGAACTTTTGGAATGTGTGTGTCCCATTACATTTGGCGTAAAAGTAACACAGCATTTCAGAAAAGGATCATCATACCAGCAGTAAAATATGGTGGTGGTAGTGTGATGGTCTGGGGCTGTTTTGCTGCTTCAGGACCTGCAAGACTTGCTGTGGTAAATGGAACCATGAATTCTGCTGTCTACCAAAAAATCCTGAAGGAGAATGTCCAGCCATCTGTTCGTGACCTCAAGCTGAAGCGCACTTGGGTTCTTCAGCAGGACAATGATCCAAAACACACCAGCAAGTCCACCTCTGAATGGCTTAAGAAAAACAAAATGAAGACTTTGGAGTGGCCTAGTCAAAGTCCTGATCTGAATCCTATTGAGATGCTGTGGCATGACCTTAAAAAGGCGGTTCATGCTCAAAAACCCTCCATTGTGGCTGAATTACAACTATTCTGCAAAGATGAGTGGGCCAAAATTCCTCCACAGCGCTGTAAAAGACTCATTGCCAGTTGTCGCAAACGCTTGATTGCAGTTGTTGCTGCTAAGGGTGGCCCAACCAGTTATTAGGTTTAGAGGGCAATCTTTTTTTCATACAGGGCCATGTAGGTTTGGATTTTTTTTACCCTTAATCATAAACACCTTCATTTAAAAACTGCATTTTGTGTTTACTTGTGTTATCGTTGTCTAATATTTAAATTTGTTTGATCTGAAACATTTAAGTGTGACAAACACAAAAAAAAGAGAAATCAGGAAGGGGGCACACATTTTTTCACACCACTATATCTCAGAGCTTTTATTTGTTTACGGCGTCAGCATCTTAGCAGCAGAGCTAACTGATGGAACCGCCAGGTCATTTTTTAAGGTCATCTTCCCATCTCCTCCAATAGTGGGAAGTGGTATGATTATATTACTGTTTCTGAGGTGTAACTGATCGTGTTCCCACATTTCTGATGCCAAAGTCATTGTTTTTTAACAAGGAAAAGCATCCCATTTCAATGACAAATCCACGTCCTAAAATGGTACCGGAAGTTGCGGACATAATTCACGCAAGGCACCATAGGGGCTAGGAATAAGCTGTCTCTGATGGAGCCATTGACCTGAGATTTTCACCAGATATCAGTAACAACCCAAGTAATCCATACATACCAAGAAATCAAGGCAACTGTGTTCATGAAACAAGTTATATTTAATAAAGTGGAATGACACAGGGAATAAGTATTGAACACATTTGGTGAAATTCATTTAATATTTAGTAGAAAAACCTTTGTTGGTAATAGCAGCTTCCAGATGCCCCCTATATGGAGAAACTAGGCACAGGCGTTGCTCAGGAGGGATTTTAGCCCATTCTTCCACACAAACTGTCTTCAAATCTTGAAGGTTCCGTGGGTGTTTTCTATGAACTCTGATCTTCAGTTCATTCCACAGATTTTCAATTGGATTCAGGTCAGGTGACTGGCTGGACCATTCTAGCAGCTTTATTTCCCTTCTCTGGAGCCAGTTGAGAGTTTCCTTGCCTGTGTGTTTGGGATCATTGTCTTGCTGAAATGTCCACCCTTGTTTCATTTTCAGCATCTTGGCAGATGGCAACAAGTTCTTATGAAGGATGTCTCTGTACATTTGTCCATTCATCTTTCCTTCAATTATGAAGTCTGCCTGTACCATGTGATGAAAAACACCCCCACACCATGATGGGATGTGCAGTGCCATTCTCCTCCAAACATACTGTGTGTTGTGGCATCCAAAAAGTTCAATTTTAGTCTCATCTGACCAGACTATATTCTCCCAGTATTTTGCAGGCTTGCCCAAATGTTGTGCAGCAAACTTTAAACGAGCTTCAATATGCCTTTTCTTCAGCAAGTGAGGTGAGCAGGCATAGAGCCCATGTCGGTTGAGTGCATTACTTATTGTTTTCTTTGAAACAGCAGTACCTGCTAACTTCAAGTCTTTCTGGAGCTCTCCACGAGTGGTCTTTGGCTCTTGGATAACACTTATAACTCTTTTAACTCCTCTGTCAGAATTCTTGCGAGGAGCTCCTGGTCGTTGCCGGTTTATTGTAAAATGATCTTCTTTCCACTTCTGAATGATGGCTCCAACAGTGCTCACTAGAACGTTCAGCAGTTTAGAAATGCACCTGTAACCAGTGCCACCATTATGTTTTGCAACAAAAAGGTTGTGAAGGTCTAGAGAGAGCTCTTTGCTTCTACCCATTATGAGTTCTTTGTGGTGTGACAATCTGATATTCACAGACCTTTTTAAAGGTTATCAGTCAGGACTTAACCAGCTGAAATTAATTTGCACTTGTGGGGAATGGGATGGTTTCCTAAATTCTGATGGATCCCATGTGGCTTCTTTGGGTACACTGGGTCCTTGGGGTAACTTTTCTCATTGAGATCTACTGGACCACTCTTGGTCTGGCCCTTCACCCAGGACCAGTTTGCCTTGTGAGATCCTACCACATAGCTCCTGTGATCATTTGGGTGCACAAACCCCTCCACCACCCCAACTTTACTTAAATTTTTGTAAGTAAGGCTAACTATTTGGACTTTACTGTGTGGTTGACATTGAGAAATCCACATATACACTATCATCCACCCAAGTGTGAATTTTTGAAGCAGATTAACACAGCTGAAATTATATAAATCTTCTTAAATACTGTAGATCCTCTCAGTCATGTGTGTAACTGTTAAATTGAAAGATGCTCTGACCACATATTTGAAACTATGTTCATCACAGAAGCAAACTCTGGCTGTGATGTATAAAACACTTTTTTTGGTCTTTCCTGAGCTGAATTTGATGATATAGGTTGTGACACAATGTGATGTCTATCTGTCTCCCTCGCGCCTTTTTTTTTTTTTTTGTTTTGTTTTTTAAACACGTCTGTAAACACTGCTAAGAAACTGCAACATATGAGCTCGGCATCTGTGAACGTGCTCGTTCAGTGACTCCAGATGCTCCTCTGGGTCTACAAAGGCTGGATTAAAAGCTGCTTATTTTTACTTTATGCTACGGTCACAAATACCCTTATGAACGACTGAGAACACCTTACAAATGATTTTTGGACCATTTTTTTATGGCCTTCCTAAGGCGGCTGTAGAAGAATCTAGCATTCGTAGACCCTTTGTAAGTCCGTGGCCAGGTCAATGGTCTTGTCCAAGATTTTCTACGAACGCCCCACGAAAACCCCTCATTGTAGGGCGGCCGTACGAATGCCATAGGAACAATGTATAAACTACACAAGATGTTCATGGATTATTTTGGGTCAGGAGACCATTCCAGAGCTCCAAATTCCTATGGTGGTCTTAAGTATGCTGCAAGAACACCTTAAGTTGTTCTTGAGGGCTCCTTACAGTGGTCTTAGAAAACACCATACAAAAATTTGTAAGGCAGTAGTGAGGTGCTCATAAGGCAGAAGCACGTCATTCGTGCAATATTTGTCGCATTCTTCAGGGTATGCCACACGCACGCCATACAAATCGTAATTCAGTGCCAGGTTTTTGAGGAGAAAACAACTGCAGAATTTCATATTTCTGTCTTAAGACATCAACCGTGCTTCTGCTAGACACATTTGAGACATGGGACTCAAAGGAAAGAGCAGCAAGGAGAAGCGACCAAAACAAGGAAAGGAGGGGGACAGAAAGGAGGAAGAAGCAGCTACAATCGCTTTATCATCTTCTTCGTCATCCTGCAGCTGCAGCTGTAGAACGTGCAGCAGTACTCTTCTCGGTATTATTGCCATCTTGAAAGTAACAAATAAACTTTTCGACAAATTTTCTAGCAGATGTGATGATCATTCGGACACAGAATGTTGTGGAGTAGACATCCGCTTATATACCCCGACAAAATGTGCCGAAAACCATAGCATTGTCCTACCAACAACTTGAGTGCCATAAGTTGTACATAGGGGGGCCATATGGCCACCTTATGATAATTTTTTTTTTTTTTTTAGGA
Source organism: Pholidichthys leucotaenia (assembly GCA_020510985.1). NCBI lineage: Eukaryota > Metazoa > Chordata > Actinopteri > Cichliformes > Pholidichthyidae > Pholidichthys > Pholidichthys leucotaenia. Next base: position 257,570,674 of record CM035839.1, read on the forward strand.
TTGCAGTTAGTATAGCACAAAGCATAGCTCATAGCTGCTCCTCCACATTGAAAGGAGCCAGTTGAGGTGGTTTGGGCATCTGAACAGGATGTCTCCTGGACGCCTCCCACTTGAGGTGTTTCGGGCACGTCCCACTGGGAGGAGACCCTGGGCAGACCCAGGACTTGCTAGAGAGACTACATGTCCCAGCTGGTCTGGGAACGCCTTGGTATCCTCTCTGAAGAGCTGGAGCAGGTTGCTGGAGAGAGGGAAGTCTGGGCTTCTCTGCTTATACTGCTGCCTCCGCAACCCGGACCTCTGGAAAAGCGGTAGAAGATGGATGGATGGATGCAGTGAGTATGCCGTAGGAAGATCCCAAGGCACCCTTATGAAGAACATAAGAACTCTAGGGCCGTCGTACGACAGAAAAGCACCTCATTTCTCAAGAGTGCCTCAAGTGGCTCTTGTGAATTGAATGGCAGCTGTAAGAAACTATGTCCCCCCCCTTCCATGAATGTCTGCGAACTCCAGAATTCATAGGAATTGGGAGATTCTTACGAACCCATCATTCGTAAGAATCTTTGTAACCGTAGCTGAATGTCATGACAGTGGTTTTACTGTATCTCTTTAGAACAATCTTTCTCTTCAGTTTGGTGTGCCGTTGACAAAATCTCACCTGGTGTAAAATCTGCTTTGGCTTCATAAATGTACCGTTCCACTGGTGGTAATCTGTTGTCATCTGTAGACCACTTTGGTGTTTGGAATGAGTGTAAATAGCCGCTTTTTGCACCCTAATGTTAAACACTGGAAACTGCTCTATAGGTCAACTCTCACATATGGCATTATCTAAATCCTGACATTTCTTTTATACCATATCCCACTTTCACACACATATGCAAACACCAAACGGCTCTTTGAAGCTGCAAGACGTTACAGATGGGGGCTGTTTCTTTGTGCATAGAGGAACTGGGGGGGATTACAGGAACAAATCTCCAGAGATGAAGTTGTCAGATTGTTTCAGTCAAGACTCTGACAAGGGCATTTTGACAGAGGATGTGAATTTATGGATGTCACTTTAATGCTTCTCCTGTGACTGAAGAAAAGTCTTCTGCCAGGAGACCAAAGCAACTATGACACTGATTCATCATAAAGGAACAGCTATAGGACCAATCACAGGCTTGATTATCACAGCATAATAACTGCTTCATGGTCTACAACTTCAACTCTCCAGTCTATTTTGGTGCTTTGACCAGCAAAAGAGGTCAACGCTCCTACAACCACTGGAATTAATGTTAGGGCCGATCCATCTGTCTGCAGCCCGAGGTGGGAAGCTCAGGCATTAATGTGCAGGGGCCCCTTGGGCAGTTGCACTTGAGACCTTTAAAGCGAGGGGAGAGCTGACTTGTCCTGTCAGCACCAGCTGCTAAATAGAGTCCCTGCTCAGTTTAAGGCCTTTTCTCTCTGATGTCCAATGGAGAAGTCTGCAGTGCCCTGCTGCATGTTTATTTTGGCTCTCTGTGGCAAAATTGTGCAGGGTAGGTATTAAGCATTGCCAGAGAAGCTGCATTAGCAGATGGACTTGGAAAAATTCCCTGGGGTAGCATTAAGAAAGAGAAAAATTCTGTTTTTACTCAACTTAAAATGATTGCACAAATAACTTGTTACTAACAATCATGAGCCATAGCACAAACGTTCTGTAAAGCATGTGAGTGGACTTCGATTATCACAGGTATCGTACATATTGAGTTCAGCAGCTAAAAAAGAGAAAGTAGACTTTTATTCTTTTTATAAATATGTGTTAGTTCCTAAATATAGCATATAGACAGCTGAGCTTCAAACAGCACCATGATTTAGACAACACATTGACAGATGACAGGATGAAGGTGTTCAGCAGTTTTCAGTCACAGCAAATTAGGACTCTCTTGTACTTCAAACAGTATGCTGTGCCTCAGTCCAGAGCTATTGACAGCCCAATTGATCTGTGTAGAGCAGATGAGGAGGCAGGCAGGGGGAGGAGGAGTGAGAGTGTGCATGTTGTCAGAAATTACTACAAAGGTTTAAGTCACTCTCTTCTCTCTCAAAAATGATGCAGCCACATGATATCAGCTAAAGCCGTCATGCTTTTGCCCTGTTACAAGACAAAGATACATTCTCACATGAAGAACTGACCCAAAATTAGTAACAGTGATACACTTTTTATTTGACTTGTGATTTTGGGGGGGTGCTGATGAGTGCTTCCTTTGGTGCGGGGGGGTGTTGTGTTGGTCGTACGTCTGGATGGCCGGCTGTTGTGCGTTGGGGTGGCTCTTTTCACCAGCTTTGGTGGGGCTGAGGCACGATGTTTTGCTTTTTCATGCCGGTTCAAGACTGTTTTGTTGAGGCGTTTGTGTTTTGGTGGAGCGTGCCGTGGTTCCGGCGTGTGTATGTCACTTTGAAGGCCATCATTTTCATCAGTGTTGTGCAGCTGTGTGCCCTTGCATGTTGGGGGTGCTGCAGCCTCTATTGTTTTTTGGCCATGCTGGGAGGTGGATGCTGGTTTCACCGTGAATGCCTTTTCCAGTGCAGTTTGCTTCTGATCGTCATCCAGTCAGTTTCTGGGGGTTGTGGTGTTTCCGCAGTATTTCACCTACACTTGGCAAGTCTTGCGTGTGGCTTTGGTTTTGTTGGGCTCTCACTGTCTTTGTGGTTCTTGTGATCAGGGTGCTGTCTGCCTTCAGGCTTGGCAGTGCAGTGGTGGTCCACACTTGGTCGCGACTGAGCTCTCGTGTGGATGTTGGATCATGTGGCATTTCTTGTAAAAAGGATTATATTAAAAGACCAATCAGTGGATTTTATGAATCAATATTAGCATGCTCAAACATGAATTGATTCTTTGAACTAACCCCTATCTCTAACTGTGGCATGTTTAGCCATTAATGTGTCCTAATGCTACTTCCCTTCCCAAAAGGACCATCGTATTACTAGAAAACAGTGCTGAAGATCGACAAAGCACCATGCAAATGCTCCATACTGCAATTGACTGTGCTGTGATTCAGAGTGCAGGTCAGAGCTGTGCTCGGGTCTCAAGGTTTTGCTGGTTATTTTAATGTATACGAATTTGTTCTTGATTTTCATTCATTATGGCTTGTGCTTTTATTTTGACAGTCATCTTTGTTTACTTCCTTGTACTTTTATTTTGACAGCTCCGTATGTTACTTCCTTGTGACCAATCTGTTTGCGGGTTGTCTCAGCTGTTTAGTTATTTCTGATTACTTTCTCACTCATGCATCTACACCTGTTCCACATTTGGTTTCCCCATCTCATTATTTAAGCTCGCTCGCGGGTTTCATTCCCTGTTGTGACCTCACTCTGTGTACAGACAGGAATTCCCCACTTGATTCCCATTTCTCTCTGCGTGTGCTTCATGCTCTGTTTCTGCCTTGATATTCAATCTCGTCTGATATCTGTAAGTTACCCTTCGTGGTTTATTTCTGTTCTTTCATTAAATGTGCAAACTCACAGCTGGTGAATGGAGTCTCAGTTTCTGCCATTAAGGGCCATTAATGACAGTAGGTTGCAGCCAGTAGATGCCAGCAGCTGTGGGTTTGTGCTTTTTTCTTTTCCACCATCGTTCTATTTTTCCCTATTTTGGGGGTTCTGCTCCTGCTGAGATGGCAGCGAGCGGGAGAGGGTACCCTATGAGCCTGGGGTGGGAGCTCTGTCAGGCTACAGGCTTCTCCTAAATATTCCACCCTGAAAGATGCTCTGTGGTACCTGAGCTTCGCGGAGGTGGCTATGCTGTGTCATCCTCGACTCACGGAGCATGCCAAAAGAAGGGAGAGGATTTCTCTCGTGACGGCTCTGCAGTGGGAGAACCGCGGAAGGCTGGGGAGTCCTGTTAACAACCCGAGGTCTGAGCCGACAAGGAGGCGTCCTCGGTATCATCTGCTCCTCACTAATCACCGGCTCCCGTCCCTGCTCCGTGAGTTCCACTGTCACTATGCGAGAGGAGGCTGGGTGAATCATCTGCACCGAGGAGCCAGCGTCCCCTGATTCTGGTATCTTACCCATCTTCTCACCAGACGACCCCCGCGGCTCCTGGGGGAACGTCGTCTGGATCCGCAGCAGCAGCAACCACCAGGCCCCGGGTATTAAGGCAAGTTTCTTTTCACTCATTAACATCTATACATGAATTGTCTTGCCTGAGCCCTCACTGCCTGCTGCTGCTATCTTTCCCTCACCTACCTCTCCTGTGTCTCCTCCCGTTTTCCCTCATGGATCGTCACCTTATCGTGGTGGGGGGTTTGCGTGTCCTAGTGATCCCAGGAGCTATGTTGTCCGGGGCAATTTGCCTCTGGTAGGGTCACCCAAGATAAACCGGTCCTGGGTGAAGGGCCAGACTAAGAACGATCCAACAGACTCTCATGATAAATACTAGATCAAGGATTCAGTGTACCCCGCCTGGTATGGGGTTACCGGGGCCCCACCCTGGAGCCAGGCCTGGGGGAGGGGCTCGATGGCTAGCGTCTGGTGGCTGGGTTTCTGCCCATGGGCTCAGCCTGAAGGAGTTACATGGGTCCGCCCTCCAGTGGGTTCACCAGCTGCAGGAGGGCTCATGGGGGTCCGGTGCTATGTGGATCAGGTGGCGGTCAAAGGCGGAGACCTTGGCGGTCTGATCCCAAGCTTCCTAAACTGGCTTTTGGGCCGAGAGATTGACAGACGGATCGGAGCAGCATCTGCAGTGATCCAGACATTGTACTGGTCTGTTGTGGTGAAGAGGGAGCTTAAATTAAATTAAATCACCTGTTATTGTCATTCAACTGTACAACCAATCATGTACAATAGAACGAGATTGTGCTTTACCTATCTACTGTGCTAATCACACACACCCCAAGTGTAGAATCAGAGGGCCGCTGCCATGCAAGGCGCCGCCACAAATTTCCCTCCTCCATTCCATTATTGCTGAGCACCAAGCTGGACAGCAGGAAGTTCCGCTTTTATATGGTCTTCGGCATGACCCGGCCGGGATTTGAACCCTTGCCTCCCGGGTGTGGGGCGGATGCTCTACCAACTGAGCCACCACTCCGGTATCCGGTCTTAGAGCTGGGCTCTAAGGCAAAGCTGTTGATTTACCAGTCTGTCTACGTTCCTACCCTCACCTATGGTCACGAGCTTTGGGTAATGACTGAAAGAATGAGATCACGGATACAAGCGGCTGAAATGTGCTTTCTTCGTAGGATCGCTGGACTCACCCTCATAGATAGGGTGAGGAGCTCAGTCATCCGGGAGAGGCTCAGAGTAGAACCTCCTGGACGCCAGGAAATGCCTCCTGGACGCCTCCCACTTGAGGTGTTTCAGGCACGTCTGTCTGGAAGGAGACCCCGAGCAGACCCAGGACTCGCTGGAGAGACTATCTTCCAGCTGGTCTGGGAACACCCTGGTATCCTCTCTGAAGAGCTGGATCAGGTGGCTGGGGAGAGGGAAGTCTGGACTTCTCTGCTTGAACTGCTGCCTCCGTGACCCGGACCGCCGGAAAAGTGTTAGAAGATGGATGGATGGACAGATAGTTAATATTGCAGTGGCTGGTGAAGGAAATCCTCAGCAATTCAGTCGCTCTTGCCTTTCCCTGCATATGAAGCCTAACCACACCTGTTAGCTTAACGACTCTTCATTACTGTTCCCATTACCAGCAGGTTAAAACCATGATAATTGCCTCCACTGCTTACATACCTCTTCTGCTTTTTTTCCATGTTTAAAGTACTTTAATAAGCTCATGCTTCTCTCGGACAGCAACGCTAGAGAGACACTGCCTGTCGACTGTGACGGTCACGCAGGCGGCGGCGCTTCCAAACGCAGACACATGACTGTCACACATGTTGTTTGTGTGCGCGCATGTGGAGTATCAGTCCTTAATTTATTTTTCTTAAATTTGTATTTCCTCTTAGCGTGGCAGTATAGCTTCAAGGGCGGCGGCCCGCCACACAGAAATATTACCAGAGGAAATCCTGAGTATACGTAGATGCATTCATTTTCCCCATTTCCCTGCAACAACAGCAAAAAAAAACTAAAGCTGGGACTCCATCATCACATGTCAGGGGTGACTATTGGTTTCCCCTTTTCACTGCCTCTTCATTGTTGAACAGATGGTATTTCTTCCTCAGTGTGTATGGCCTTCCCATTTTGTCCATGTAAATGCTGATATTCCAGGGCTGTACGTTAACTTTTTTGCTCATAGCCCTGGTGCTGCAGAAGGTCATAGTCATGTAGCACAAGACAAAAACTTGTAGCACGATAAAAACATCTCTTACGTCTCTAAAATTGAATGCAAGGATAAGAACCTGTACTTATAGTAACAGTTATAGTTTATAGTTTTAGTTTATATGTCAAGGACCATGTACAGAAAAAACATTAAACACAGGGTAAAGATCCTCTGTACCAGATTATAGTGTTCTCACTCATTTCCATCTGTAGTCCTTGAGGCACATATAAAACAGCACATATCGAAAACGATTCAGGATGGGTTTCAGAAACTGTTGTCCCTGAAACAAACAGGGAGTAAGTTTAAAAGATAAAAAGATAAGAGAAACGGCACACAAAAACAATTTAAGAATACAATTTCAAATCCCATTTAAGGGAGAGAGTCAATGCTGGTAGGCTTGATTACTTAAAATCAATTTTTTAGTCTCTGTGGGAAAGTCTCTATAATTTGTTCTGGTCTTCAAAGCAGTGGGTAGCTTGTTCCATTCCGTTATAGCTTTGTATGAGAAGGCTGATTGTCCAAAAGCAGTTTTGTGTAGGGGGATGCAACAGTGCCACCTAGAGGAAGACCTTGTTATTCTGATATTTTGTTTAGAAGTTAGGTACACAAAAGTCTTAAGAGGTGGGGGTGCAGAACCATGGATAATTTTGAAGACCAACCGTATATTTGCATACATGATTATGTTTTCAAAGCTTAACATCTTGTGTTTGGCAAGTATACCACAATGGTGATGCTGTCGTGTCTCCTTATCCAGAATTTTGATGGATTGTTTATACAGAGATTCCAAGGGTTTCAGAGTCGTACTGTTGGCTTGTGACCAACATGAGATGCAGTAGGAGAAATGTGTCAAAATCATGGCAATTCAGAAAGGTTTTTGATGCATTTAGAGTAAGTGAGTTTCTGATGCAACGGAAGTTTGCAAGGTTATATTTCAGAGTGCGGCTCATCCATTTTATGTGCTTTTTAAAGCTGAGTGTGGGATCTAATGTAACGCCCAAATACTTAAACTCTGTTACATTTTCTATATTTGCTCCATTTACAGTTATACTAAGATAGTGTGTATGATTTTGTTTGTTAGTAGTGGTGTTGGTGTTATTGCGTTAATTGCCCGTTAACTCTTTTCCCCCCTTAACGGCGACAAATTTTGTGATCACGGTTAATGGCAGAAAGGGCAAACAGTACTTTTTGGCCTAGCAGCTCTCTGTACCAAAGCCGCTCTGGCCACAGACACTGTGCGCGCCATGCAGATATTGCAAAGTCAAACAAGCTGGATTACAGCCATGAAAATCCCCAAAGTGCTGTCATGTTTAAGTTTACAGCATTATCTGTCGGAGCTTTCACCTGGATAATTGTTACAGCCTCCTCCAAAACTTTGCCTTGATGTTGGATTGTTCTTCTTCTGTGGAAGCTGGCTAGCTGGCTAGTAGCTACATGCTAGATTGTAGCTGACCTCCAGCAACTGACACGGACAGAAATTCGCCTGTTTTCATCCTCATAGCTTTGGGTCCAACTGTTGGTGAGTACCAGTCTAAAAAAATTCTCAAGTTGTGTTCGTAATGTCCATTCATTCCCCCACCATTTTTGCAGCACGGTGGGGTATCATCACGGGCGAGATAGTTGTTTGTTTATCTTTGCAATTTTTCTGCTAAAAGGGAAATTGTGTCTGTTGTGACACACGAGGTCCATGGTTTTGTGTTGATCTGCTTAGAAGTTGTGGATGTTTGCTATGGGAGAAAGAGCAAGCTCCACTTGTGGCTGCTGGTTGGATGCTAAGTTGTGTTACAGTAATGAGCCCTGGCATTCCATTGTTTGCACATGCAGTCTACTTTTGAGAATAATCTGGATAGTTATATCTGTTTCCTATAGGCCCTTAGAATAGAGGGTTAGTATTAATGAAAGCGCTTTGAGTGGTCTTTGTGACTAGAAAAGCGCTATATAAGTGCAGGTTAGTTAGTTAGTTAGTGTTTTTATCATTTTGGATATGTTGAGACCTTTAATAAACCTGCAGGTGAAGACAGCAAGCATATTTGTCCACTCCCATGTTCATAACAGTATGACAACTTTGAAAAATTATCGACTTAAGGTACACTGTATCTGTATGGAAAAACACAAGATTAACTCGTTATTAATCACAATTAACTCAACATTCCAAAAGATTAATCACAATTAAAAATTTTAATCGTCCAACACCACTATTTGTTAGTAAAATACTGTACATGGTAGCCCTTTCACCTGCTTTCAGAGTGAGACATGATTGATTAAGCCATTTTGACACTTTCTCCGTTGCTATCATTAACTTGTCAGCCACTTGTTTGACATCCTTCCCATGTGTGTAGATGATTATCGTCTGCGTACATCTGAATTTTTATATCATGTTCAGATATTGATGGCAAATTATTAATATACAAAGTAAAAAGCAGTGGGCCTAAAATTGAACCTTGTGGTACTCCCATGGTGCATGCCTTTGATTGGGATACAGTATTGTTTATGTGCACACACTGGGAGTGACCAGATAGATAAGATTTTAAACAGCTAAGAGTATTCATGGATAGTTTACAGTATATCCTGATAGTTTAGAAAGGACTGAGTAGGGCTGTTGTGATAACTGCAATTATGTAATACCGTGCTATGGACAAGCCTACTGCAGAGGATAACGAGCAACCGCAACAACTGCAGTGTTCACTTTTTTGTGTGTGTGGCTAAATCTTGTTGTTCACCTATTAACTATTAAATAAATTATTCAATATTAAGTTTATTTTTATTGCCAGCAGCATGTTTGCAGAGCATAAAGTGTGTTATTTGTACTGCTTTTGTTGAGATCAGATCAGATTGCTTGTGGCAGATTGGGGGAGGGGCAAGGTGAGAAAATATCCTAAATTTAATAAAATAATGGCTGGATGGGCTTCTTCTGAGGGTTTATCATCCTGGTGATTAAGCTCTGCTACTGCACAGTGCATTGCTGTGTGAACGTGATTTTTCAGGCAGCGGCATTTAGACATAGAGGCAAGAGCCACGCGGGGTCTTGCACGGAGTCTGTCCTGTTTAAATAAGCTGAATGTCGCAGCTGTCTCCAACCAATCCACACACCCTGTAGTTGAAATGCTTGAGTTAATGCCACTGCTTTATGAAAATGATTGAGTTTTTTCACTTCACAATCACATGTTAGACTTTGACAAATATAAAAGGGAGTAAATGGCACTAAGATTTATTTGATCATGTGATTATTAATTACAGAATACCTAATTATTGAAAATGAATGGGACATCCAATATTGGCGACTGTTTCAGATCCCTTGTTTATTTGTTTGTCAGATCACTTATTTGTCTGGTCTTTTATCACTTATTCAAGATAATAGTGAATCTTTGGGGGATGGGAGTTGTTCAGTCATCATTATAATTGTTTTAGTTTATATCACTGTTCAGTGGTGGAGTTGAGTGTATTGTATTGAATTTCTTCTGTGTATCGTCAATAAACTCATGCAGTACTGTAACAGGACACTTTTACAAATATTTGAGACCCATTGGCTACTGCTTTACCATGTGCCTCCGAAGGACTGCGATCCATGGGTTCAGCGGCTGCTCCTCCCCGCCCACCTGGTGTTCTTCATGCCGAATTATCCATTAGACCTACACAATCCTGGCAACTTTATGGTATAATTCTTTAAGCATTAAACCTTAAGTCTATCTTTTTTCGCTATTTGCGGTGGCGGAGTGGTTAGCACTGCGGCAGCACAGCAACTCACCCTTGGCCGGGGGATCCTGGGTTCGATCCCAGCCCCCGACCAACGGTGATCTGTGTGGAGTTTGCATGTTCTCCCCGTGTCTGCGTGGGATTTCTCCGGTTTCCTCCCACATGCCAAAAACATGCAAGTTAGGTTAATTGGCGTTGAATTGGGGATTCTAAATTGTCCTTTGGTCTGACTGTGAGACCTGAACTGGCGATCTGTCCAGGGTGGACCCTGCCTCTGACCAAAGATGCTGGGATAGGCTTCCCCCCCCCCCCCCCCCGGCAACCTGAAAAGGATTAAGTGGAAGAAGATGGATGGATGGATGGATGGATGGATGGATGAATGAATGAATGCACTATGGGTAGCATTATTGTACATGGATGGATGAATGAATGAATGAATGCACTATGGGTAGCATTAGTGTACATGGACTGCTGTTGTTATTTTTCCAGCCTTATTCCTTTTCTTTTTTATATTGCGTACACCACTGAAGAGAGAGAGACGCCATTTCAATTCTCCTGTATGTCCTGCACGTATATCAGCTGTTCTGATAGATATGCTGTCAGAACACTGATGGATCTAATCAGCTGATCGCTCAAACCACAGAACTTAGCTGTTTTCCATGATAAATCAGCCTCAGGGCAAAAGCACACTCCATGCATTGTCTTTTTTTCTCTTTATTGAAAATATGTATTTTTATTTTTTTTTCTCGCCATCAGTTAGCGTACCTTTGAGCCAGGTCTGGCCGCTGCTTCTCCCGGCATGTTCTGTGTTGATTTGTCAGACCTGGTCCCCACTGATGCTCTGCCCAGTCTGCTCGCGCACCTCATTCTCCACATATGGTGAATTATCTTTGACCTACGCAATCACAGAAACTTTATAGTATATTTTTTTTTTTTTTTAAGAATTAAAACTTCAGTATTATCTTTTTCTGTCTTTCTAACTTTCATTTCCTTGTTTTGTCCCGGGAACACTGTGGTGACTAACAGGTCGTGATGCTGTGTGTTATCCAGTTAGCACAGTGTCAATCTGAAAGCCCACCCACACTTCTTAACAGCTCATGAAGAGACACAGAGCGGTGGCTAAAACTTTTTTTATTGATAAAAATTACATAATTTGACTGAGCGACTCCATATTCGGGGATGCACACCCTCGTAACCTCAGGAAATCACGTTTAAAATCCGAGGCCAGTCTGATAAACGGTTCAAGAGATATGCGTGGAACAGAGATTTCTTGCATTTATAGATAGATGAGCAGTTCATGACTGTAGGAAGAGCTCCGTCACACACGCACATAAATTGAGAGCAACGCTGCAGCAATTCTCAACATAGCTGCCATCATTTGCCACATAAGTTATGAACCCTGTCTAAATTACAAGACCACCGGGTCCTAAAAACATTTAGGACCGTATACCGCATTGTTGAGCTATCCACCGTCACCGCACGGGAAATTCCTCCACTGTGACAGCCCTAGGACTGAGTGATTGGCCGTATCAAAGGCTTTACGCAAGTCTAAAAACATGGCTTCTACCCCCCCCCCCCCCCCCCCGGTCCAGCTTTTTTTTAATTGTTTCAATAAAGTAACAACATGCAGTCTTCGTTGAGTGGCTTGGCCTGAAACCAGTCTGCATGGAATGCAGCAGCTGGGCAGATTTGAGATGTTCTACCAGTTGGTCTGCTACCACCTTTTCAGTGGCTTTTGACAAAACAGGAAATATACTTATCAGCCCATAATTACTAATTTCCTGGTTGTCACCGGCTTTGTGTATGGGGGTTGCAGTGGCAGGTTTCAATGCGTCAGGAAAGATATTTTCATGTATTGATTGATTTATTAGTTCTGTAATTGCAATTATTAAAGTATCTTTAAGCTTTACCTCATTTGTAGGTTTAAGGTTTAGATCAGTTTCATGATTTATTTTAATTTGGTGCAGGTACATTTGGATAAAATTCAGACCCACTTCTTGTACCAAGTTCTTGTACTTAGTGCTTTTCTAGTCTAAAGAGCAGTCAAAGCGCTTCACTAGTACTAACCTGCTATTCTAAGAGAGAGACGGATACCTAGAAGAGGGGGAAAAATTTCTTTTATAACTGCATTTTTTCAGTCACTCCCTCAGAGCCTGCAGCAGTGGAGAAGAGACCATCCTGTTGGCGAGGAGCAATCTATGCATCCCAGTTCACCTATTCATCTATCCATCTATCCATCCCAGTTCTTTTTTTTTTTTCGTGACGGTCCCTTCCGAAATAAAACCTATCCCACTTTGTGTGGGGCTAAAGGCAACACACAAACAAAAGTGGAGCCTTCGCACACAAATACACGGTGGCTGTTGTAAATATGAAAGTTGTTCACCCCCAATATGAAAAAGAATGTCGGGTGCATTTTGCAGTCCTCTCCATTTTAATGGAGGTCAGAGAGCAGCAACCGCTGAACTCTGTATATCGGTGTATTCCCCCACTGATCTGCGCTGAGTTTAACATGGGGCAATAAAATTTAAAAACTTATAAAAATGCCAGTGACTCTCCATAGCGGCCTGCATCACCAGCTTCCGGGCTGACAACGTGATCAGCGGTATGAGCACATGAAACTTCATATCCAGGAGAAATGCACTGTTATCTGAGATTATCGGAGGTTAGAGGCCTTTTCAAGGCTTTAGGAGATTGTTGAGAAATCAGGCCAATCTTTGATCTCTCAGTGGTCCCCCACTGATCTCTGTTTTGTAAAGGAGTCCTTATTAATAATGAAAAACTTGTTTTCCAGAGTTACAAACAGAACCTTGAACATGAGTTATGAAAAAAACTGCTAGAATGTGTCTCCAAACCAGTACTACTAATTTTGAAAAAGTCACACTGGGGTAGAATACCAACAAGTGTTTTAAAGCTCATGCCAATCAACTATTAACTATACCAGCAATGCAGCACATCGAAGCCTGCACTGTGCTGGCTGAGGATGTGAAGACAGGGTCCTCTTAACAAGCTGCCTGTTTCAGGACAGACAAAATTGAATTCTAAAAGGAAAAATATTGGCAAGAAAACAAACATCCACATGGCAACACTGAAAATATGTGAAGTAATTATGTAAACTGACCATTGTGAGCATCTTGAGTGACTGAAATGACTGCAACAAAATCAGTGAGTTGTCAAACTGTCCAAGTCCATCACCCTCTTCTGCTGACAACAGCGAGTCTGGAATGCCTCGTGCTGCTCAGCTGCATGACTGCCAGCACCAGAAGAATGGCCTTTAAACAAGGAGATGTCTTGGTAGTTGCGCTATTTCAGCTGCATTACACCCTGCACCACCTCCCCTCCCTATAGGAAGTGGAGTTGTTTGCTCAGGCAGTAATTGGAGCATGACTATCAGGATTTGGTGTGGTTATCTTTTTGAAATGGCCATCCATCTGTTTGGGGACAACAAGGTAGCCGTTTTCAAATCCCCGCCTTTAAGTGAGTCCAGCGAAGTGCATGGCAAACATGCGGCCTGCTGAGAACTGCTCATGTTGACTGATGGTCACAGAGATGGCACCTTACTGGACAAACGTCTGAGGACCTGCAACTCCACATTTAAGTGCCCTAAAGATATGAAGTAATAAGCTCCTCTTATCACATGAAATCACAAGAAACTTTTCTACGCTTTTGTACTCTGCCGAAGTCAAGTATCAGAATTTGACACAAAAATGCATTCAAATGTAATGTAAAAGAGTCCTATGGCTAAAACCAGACCATGGTTTCTGTTGCCTTTTAGTTAAGTCACTGTGTGTTAGGACTGGGCGATTAAACAAATAAAACTGATCTAATCTTGTTAATTTAGTTTGTTTTTTCCCCTTTCCTTGTCGTTTACGTGTGTATAGAGTGCTTTTCATGTACTTCCCTTTAAGACAAGGGTGTCCAAACTTTTTGCAAAGAGGGCCAGATTTGGTCAGGTGAAAATGTATGGGGGCCGACCATTCAGCCTGACATTCCTCGAACCATTACCATTGTAAATGACCATGTAAATATGTAACTATACATATATCACTTTGCTGTCTGCAGCTAGGTTGACATTGCAAATGAGAATCTGTCAGCTGCATTACCACCAGGATAGTTAAAGATTAAAATAATAATTAAATTACATACAAATAAATTTGACTGAATATTTTTAGAAACGTGTATTTATTGATTTTGTTTCAACAAATCACATCCCAGTGCATTTTGACAAAGAATAGTATAGTCAAATTAAATGACAGAAATTTGACAAAACTGTGGTTTGATCATCACAAAAAAATCAATTCACTGAGACTTTGGAATTTATTCTCCTCAGAAGAATAAAAGAAATGTACCTGCATTAATGTGAAGGGTGACACTGGTGTTTCGACTGCAGTAAGGTTGCCAGGTCTGGCTCAAAAGCAGTGGTTTTTATGCGCAAGATGTCACGCAGGTGAGTCACTTAGTCTTGTCCTCACATGGTTCTTGTTAATGTTCATAACCAAGAACGTCTTCTGGCACAAGTATGTCGAGCCAAACAAGCTCAGCATTTTCTTAGCAAATGTTCGAATCTCTTGGAACCTGTCTTTGTCCAGCTGGTGGTAAAAGTCGACGAGAGGGAGTTGTTGGTGACGACCGTGACACTCTGCGTCACACTGCAGCTCAATGAGCTCCAGCTGCAGGTGGTCTGGAGCGTCATTAGGATCCACGGAAAAAGGAGTGGAAAAAAGTGTCATCTCCTTTTCGATAGCTGCAAAATCCCTGAAACGCTGTTGAAACTCCTCAGTCTCTCTCAGAAAACATCTCTCATGAGATGTTTTCTGCATGCCTCCTCATTTGCGCACTGATATTGTTTTCTGGAAAACTGGTCATTTCCTGCAGTGATGGGAAACGTGTGGTATTGGGCTGCGTTTGTGACAGGTGCCTTTGGAAAAGTAGCAGCTTTGTCCGAAAAGCTTTTATGTATGAATACAGTTGGTTCACCATTGCATTTTGCCTCTGAAGGCTCGTGTTCAGCACGTTCAGATGTCGTGTTATGTCAACTAAAAATCCAAAATCAGCCAGCCAAACAGGATCGCAGAGTTCCGGCATCGGTTGTCCCTTTTGTGCCAAGAATAGTCCGATTTCCTTTCTGAGAGAGAAGAATCTCTGCAGTGCAGACCCCCGACTGAGCCATCTTATGTCATTGTGATACACAACATCTCTATATTCAGCGTGGATGTCGAGTAGAAACTGTTGAAACTGGCGGTGGCACAGGGCTCTGGAGCGAATATAATTAATAGCCTTTATCACCGGTTTCATAACGTGATCATATTTCAGATGTTTGGCACATAGAACTTGGTGGTGAATAATACAGTGGAGTTTTATAGCTTTGCCGCCTTCTTCACTGACTTTTTTACAGACTAGCGTTGATAGCCCACTTTGCTCACCAACCATGGCAGGTGCGCCGTCCGTAATAATCCCAGTGATTTTTATTCCATTGCAGTTTCATGTCATTCACGGTGGAACAAACAGCAGCAAACAAATCTGTTCCTCTGGTTTGGTCCTTAAGGCTCTGAAGGTCAAGGAGCTCTTCACTCACGTTCATTTCATTGTCCACTCCTCTCAAAAAAATCAGTAACTGAGCGGTGTCAGATGCATCCGCGCTTTCGTCGCAGGCTAACGAAAAAAAGTCAAACTCCACTCCTTTTGCCTCTAACTGTCCCTTGATGTTAAATGAAATTTATTCAATCCTCCGTGCCACAGTGCTATGACCCAGGCAGACATTGGCAAACTCTTGCTTTTTCTCAGGACAAATTTTCTCCACCATTTTCATCACGCAGTCTTTAATGAATTCACCCTCAGTAAAAGGTTTGCAGTGCTTGGCAATCAGCATTGCCACTTCGTAGCTTGCCTTTGTAGAATTTTCATTTGTGTCACGGGCTCTTGTGAACAAACGCTGCTGTGCTGTCAAAACAGCTTCCAGTTGCTTCAGTTTTTCGACGCGTTCGTTCGCCGTTAGCTTGTCGTAATTAGCATGTTTCGTCTGGTAGTGCCTCTTAATATTGAACTCTTTGAAAACAGCCACAGTCTCTTGGCAAATTAGGCAGACACAGTTGTTTCGTATGTCAGTGAAAAAATACTCCGATTTCCACTTGTCCTGGAAACGGTGGCCCTCGCTATCAACTTTCCTCTTTTTATTTCCAGTTGCCATTTTAGAAATGAGCTAAAAACATACCATAGGGGTAAAAGTTCACACAGGGGTCACGCGACGAGAATGCGGCCACAGGTCTACTGCCACCCTCTGGTGAAATATAAAATTGCTGTTTTTGGTATGTGTGTATTGTGGGAAACTGTGCTGGCGGGCCACATATTATTGATTTTATGACAGGACGCTTCGGGCCGGTGGAAATTTGGACACAGGCTGGATTTGGCCCGGGGGCCGGACTTTGGGCATGTCTGCTTTAAGATATGTCCCCAGAGTTGCGTGTGTGAGCATGGACCTCCGCACCTCAGAAGCAGTGCACTTCTGTTGTTATTGAAGAAATGTGGTCTCCATCCACATAGTATGTGATGACTGACTTTTTATTTCATCTGAAGATGCCAAAAAAAAAGCATGTGAAGTGTACAGATGCCTGAAGCCAAGTTGCTGTTAGCCTCTGACAGCTATCAGTGTCATCTCAGCTGTTTATTTTTTCTATCAGGTTGGGTGACCATAGTGGACAAGCTAAGTCTGCCATTGTCAGTCATGTGACCCACATGGTATGTAAACACACTGACTTCTGCACTGGCCAATATTTAATTTGTGTGTGAAATGACAGTAAGCCTATTGTGTAATATCGCTTATTGACGAGCCTTATCAGTGAACTGTAAGGGACAAGAAAGGAGGAAAAAAACAAACAAAAACCCCTGAAAACCGACCTGAAATGGTGAAGAAACCATGATGCTGATTTAAGGTCAAACTGCCCAGCCCTACAGTGTGTTTTGCTAAAGTTGCAGTCAAAAAGATTCTTATGAAAGATGGGTTTGTAAGAATCTCCCAGTTCCTACGAATTCTGGAGTTTGCAGACATTCATGGAGGGGGGCATAGTTTCTTATGGCTGCCGTTCAATTCACAAGAGTAATTTGAGGCATTCTTGAGAAATGAGGTGCTTTTCTGTTATACGATGGCCCTAGAGTTCTTACGTACTTCGTAAGGGTGCCTTGGGATGTTCCTACAGCATACTTACTGCCATCTTAAGAAAATTTTTGTGCAACTCACGGCACTCTCAAGTTGGTAGGAAGATCTTACAGCTTTAGGCACATTTTGTCGGCACAAATGTCGCACAAATGACGTACTTCCACTTTGAGCACCTCACTCCTTATATATGCTCTATGAATCTCCGTACAAAGAAAAATTAATATCGTGTTTTCCACAACCACTTTAAGAAGAACTTAAAGTGTTCTTGATACATACTTATGGCCACATCTTGCATCGCTCTTACGTTGTTCCAATGGCATTCATATGGCCGCCCTACGATGAGGGGTTTTCGTGGGGCATTCGTAGAAATCTCAGGCGAGACCATCGACGTGGCCACGGACTTATGAATGGTCTACGAACACTGGATTCTCCTTCGGCCGCCTTAAGAAGGCCATACGAAATGGTCCAAAAATTGTTCGTACAGTGTTCGCAGGTGTTCGTAAGGGTATTTGTGACCATAGCTTAACAGGTAGATGGATGTTTACTGCTGCACAGCAAATGACTTGGTGGCTGTTGTTTGGTAGAAACAAATTAGTTCCCTCATAAAACGGCTCTTGGAAGTGGTCTGCTGAGGCTGTGGGTCAAGGTCAATGTTGCTGCTTTGTTATTTAATGTATTTTCTGGTGCTTTGAGCACAAAGAGGTTCACACTCTTTTGATGCCATTTGATAAAAGAAACAGGGTCATCTCTACATGTGACACCCCTATAATTGGCTCACAGTCACCAAACTAAATCAAGCAAAGTAAAAAGTAGTGCTGCTAATGGAGTATGTAAATTTTAAACTTTTGGTGAACTGGCTGAGCTGGGCCTTTATGTAGCTTCTTGAGTAGATTTTAATACTGAAGATGAAACGATTAAGCACAACTAATTAAACATTATCCTAACGATACCGATGGAAATGCTTATTTTCAAGGCTGTACGTAAATTGAAAAGGATTAAGCAGCTGTCATGCACTGTCCTTTTGTATCGTCAGTGGCTACATTGTCTGTTAGCAGAATGTGGTTCTGACCAGCAAGACTACATATTTACCGGTCTTATTGTCCACTGATTTTTCTAGCATGAAGCATGAGACAGCACAGACAAAAAAACTGCTGCATAGTCAGAGCCCTTGGGTGTAGCAGCAGCTGTGACTCAATCAGTGTTGAGGATATGTTGGGGAGTGTGCACTTGAAAGCTCAGTGTGAGAAAGCACGAGACGTCTAGTAATGGATCATTTTTCGATGCCAGTGTGTCAAGGTAAAGCTGCAGCGGACGGATTTTGACAGGCAGTCAGTGATTTAAAACTGACATGCACAGCTCTTTTTTTGAAATGTGACGGCATGGGTAACTTTGATGGCTGAGTAGATAGACAAACAGAGACTTGGTGACTGTAGGCAGTTAAAGTGGCTTGTTGAACATTTGTTTGGTGTAACCTGTCTCTTCATCAAATTAAAGAAATCATCTGCTATGTTGAGCTAGTTGGTGATGCCACCATCAGTGTGTGAATGTGTGTGTGAATGGGTGGATTGCAGGATCTGTAAAGCGCTTTGGTCATCAAGAGATGAGAATAAAAGCGCTATATAAGTGAATGCCATTTACCATTTACCATTTAGTTGTCATTTTGCTAAATGTAGCTAAATGCAGCTAAATGTAGCTTAATGCAACTAAATTAAATCAAATAAGTGACAACAGCTGGATTGCAATGATTTTTTTTTTCTCATTTCCAGTATTATGGTGAAATTATGTCGTCTTTAACTTAGAATTAATTTTGATTGAATGTGAATAAAATTCAGCAGCAGTGGAAGGAGGGACGGTGTCAAATTAAACTACAACTATAAAGCCATGATAAAGCTGGCTTCTAATGAGACAGCAGAAAACTAATACAGATGTTTGTAAACCTGTGGTAGGTCACCTCTTTGGTGACATTTAGGCTTGGAACGGTAACAGATTTTTTTAGACAATAAATTGTCTATGACTGTTGCAAGAGTTTGGTTCGTATTGTCAACACCCAGTTGAACTCGTTTCCAGTGAGAGTTGGACTCCGCCAGGGCTGCCCTTTGTCACTGATCCTGTTCATAATTTTTATGGACAGGATTCCTAGGCGCAGCCAAGGATCGGAGGGTGTCATGCTTGGTGACCACAGAATCTCACCTCTGCTGTTTGCAGATGATGTTGTCCTGTTGGCTTCATCTAGCAATGACCTTATAAGTACAGGTCCGTATCCCTTATCCATCCTAACATAGGTATTAGGATGCTCCAGGTGGGACAGGACTGTGTGTAGTGCAACTGAGGTGGTGTCTTCCATTGATCAGTTTGCTCTGTAAGGAAACTGGTGGTTGTGCAGATCAGCAGGAATGGTATCCTTGATGTAGTGCAGGACCAGCCTCACAAAGCACGTCATTATTATTGATGTCAGGGCAACTGGACAATAGTCGTTTAGACACTTTACTGCTCATGTTTTGGGCACGGGCACTATGGTGGTAGACTTGAGGCATGTGAGGACAACAGCCTGCTGTAAGGACAAGTTGAAAATGTCTGTAAACATCTCTGCCAGCTGGTCTGCTCATGGCTTCAGGGTCCGGCCCGACATCCTGTCTGGTCCCGCTGCCTTAGTGATGTCAGTCTTCTTCAGTGATGTTCTCACCTGATGTTTGTTGCAGGACTCGGATGGGCTCCTGCTTGGTTGGTGCTGTGGTTGGAGCTCTAGCACCATTGGTGGGAGTATTGAAGCTTGCGAAGAATCAATCAATCAAAGCTTTATTTATAGCACTTTTCATACAAAAAGATGCAACACAAAGTGCTTTACACATTGAAGTAAAACACAATTCCCCCCCCCCTTTGGGCGCATGCGCACGCAGTGACCGGCAGCTGGTGAATTAGTGCGTGCGTGTGTGTGTGTGTGTGCTTTTGTGTACATTTATAAGTTTTTATAAAATCCTCTGTGTCGTTTCTGCCCTGGAGTGTTTGTGGGAATATAGGGCGAAGAGCTCCCTGGTATCTACAACATGGATTTCCTCTCCTCTCTCGCACTGCTGCTATCTGTGCTGTGGCTCTTTGTCTCTGAGGTAAACGCGTTCGGCTCCATGGTGAGCAGAATAGCGGGCAGAATACAATATTCCACGGACGTGTTGCTACGCTTAAACACAGCTGATGCAGCGTCGCTGATTGAGCCCAAACTGCAACTGCCGGACTTTATTTTGAGAGACGGACACAGCGGTGAAAAGAGAGACGGCAGAAGGAAGCGTGGAAGGCGTGGAGGTGTGAAATTGCGCCTTAGGAGACGTCAGTTTGGTAACATTCCTCTTCCTTCGATAATTTTTGGGAATGCACAGTCTGTGAGAAACAAGGTGGATGAAATTCAAGGCAATGTACGTTACCAGAAGGATTTTAAGAACTGCTGCGTCATGGCTTTCACTGAATCTTGGCTTACTGCGCATGATCGAGATGCAGACCTGTGGATTGACGGCTTTGGAGCCCCGCTGCGCTCGTATCGGCAGGAAGAGGTAACGGGGAAGCGTCAGGGGGGCGGAGTATGGTTATACATTAATAAGCAGTACTGCACATCTGTCACGGTCAGAGAGCGCATCTGTACACCCGATGTGGAGCTGCTGTCTGTGTCACTACGCCCCTTTTATTTGCCTCGTGAGTTTCCCCAACTTTTCATCACAGTTGTGTACATTCATCTGAGGGCAGACGCTGACTCCGCCTCCAGCACCATCTCTGATGTGGTGCAGCGGCTGCAGTCAATTTCTCCAGAGGCGCCAAACTTCATTCTTGGGGATTTTAACCATGTTTCTTTAAAGAAGACACTTAAAAACTTTCATCAGTATGTCTCCTGCCCAACCAGGCGAAAAAAGACATTGGACCTGTGCTATGGATCCATAGAGAGGGCCTATAAATCACTCCCCCTTCCTCCTTTAGGATCCTCAGATCACAACTGTGTACATTTGCTGCCCACATATAAAACTGCTCTCAGAAGAGGCAAGGTGGAGATGAGAGACATTGATGTGTGGACAGAAGATTCAGAGCACAGCCTCCAGGAATGCTTTGACTGTACAGACTGGGAGATGTTCATAATGACCTGCGGGGATGATTTGGACTCTCTGGCTGAGCTCACATGCTCATACATGGCTTACTGTCAAAATAAGATTGTTCCACGTAAACGTGTCAAAATATATCCCAACAACAAACCATGGGTTACTAAATCAGTTAAATCCTGCTTACAGAGGAAAGCACTTGCCTTTAAACAGGGGTCTGTTTCTGAGCTACAGGTTGCCACTAAGGAGCTGAAGGCCGAAATTTTAAGAGCAAAACAGAATTATAAATCAGAGTTGGAAAGCAAGATGGCAGCAAATAAACTTGGCTCGGCCTGGGCCTGTATGAAAACTATTGCAGGCCTTCAGAGCACAGAGCGCAGTAATCGTGTGTTTTTAGATGGTTTTAGTTCAGACACAGAGCTGGCTAATGCTCTTAATTGTTTTTATGGTCGTTTTGACTCCTTTGATTTCAGCACAGAAATCCAAGATTTGAAACAGAAACTCAAAGACAATCAGCACTTTAATATTGAGATGCAGGATATTAAAAGGGAGTTCTGCGCTGTAAAAGTGAACAAAAGTCGGGGCCCTGATAATATATGTGGGCGCCTGGTAAAGTCCTGTGCACATGAACTGAGTCCTATATTTCATTACATTTTCAATAAGTCCTTACAGACACAACATGTGCCTAAGATCTGGAAAGATGCCGTGGTTGTTCCCGTTCCAAAATCCAGCTGTCCTAAAACGGTAAATGACTTTAGACCAGTTGCTTTGACTTCAATTTTAATGAAAATTTTTGAAAAACTGGCCAGATGTGAGGTCCTAAGGCAGACTGAACATGCATTGGATCCTCTGCAGTTTGCCTATAGGCCTCACAGAGGAGTGGAGGATGCCACTGTCACTCTGTTTAACATGCTTTTTAAACATCTGGATTTTAATGGGACACACGCCAGGCTTTTATTTGTGGACTTTTCTTCTGCCTTTAATACAATCCAGCCTCATATTTTAGTTGAAAGGCTCCTGCAACAATTTGATTTGAGCAATAATCTGGTGGGTTGGATTCTGGATTTCTTAACCAACAGGACGCAGAGAGTAAGGGTCAATGGCACATTGTCTGACCTAAAGTGCTCTTCTACTGGCTCTCCTCAGGGGGGTGTGTGTTGTCACCACTACTCTTCATCCTGTACACAAACATGTGTCGGAGCAGACATGACAACAGACACATTATAAAGTATGCTGATGACTCAGTCATTGTCAGTCTCCTCCAGGATGGTGAGAGTGGCCACGGCCCAGTAGTTGATGACTTTGTTCACTGGTGTGAGGATTCCTACCTGCAGCTGAATACAACAAAAACGAAAGATATGATTATTGACTTTAGGAGGAAAACTCCCAGGCACAAAGTCACCATACTAAAAGGCCAGACCACCGAATGTGTACAATCGTACAAATATCTTGGGACGATTATTGATAGTAAATTAAACTTTGAAGTGAACTGTGAAAGGGTGTGCAAAAAGGGTCAGCAAAATTTGCATTGTTTGAGGGAACTTGCACGCTTCCAAATTGACCGAACCATAATGACTATGTTTTATCGGGCTTTTATTGAATCTGTTTTATCCTTTTCTTTAATGTCATGGTTTGGTCAGATAAAACTGAAACAGAGGAAATCCTTGGATCAGGTAGTTAGATGGTCCAGTCGTTTGCTTGGTGAGTCACAGCTGAGCCTGACATCCCTGTACACCAGACAAGTACAGAGGATGGCTGACTCGATTTTAAATGATGACTCCCACCCTTTGCACTGCAACTTTCAGCTTCTTCCCTCCAGACGGAGGTTTGCTGTCCCAAAAAGCAAAACCCAGCGCTACAAAAACAGCTTTGTCCCTGCTGCTGTCAAAGAGTTGAACAAGCTATAAAAATTATATTGTACATATTTTATATTTACCTATTTTGAAAGATGTATGCCTGTGTTTGTGTCTATGTTGAATGTAATTAGTGGCTTGTAAATATGGATGTCACCAGACTGCAAAACAAATCTACCTACGGGTACAAATAAAGTAACCTGAACCTGAACCTGAACCCCCAACACACACACACACACACACACACACACACACACACACACACACACACACACACACACACACACACACACACGCGCGCACACACACGCACACACACACAAAGAAACTTTCATCAGTGTAAAACTTATGGCTTAAGGCTTATGGCTGGGCACTGAGGGTCCAAGTGTGGAAGCACCATCACTATGGAGCCATCGCCAGCAGGGAAAGTGCCAAGTCCACGGCTATAGGAACACCACCTATGAGACTGCCCAAGTCCAACCTGAGGGGTTGACACTGCAGATGCGGCGCTGCAATGCATGACCCCTCAGCTGGGCAGACCAGGACAAATCAAATCAACCTTTATTGTCATGTTGCTGTACATACAACTGTAGTGCAGGCAATATGAAATTACATTTCTCTAGGCATCCATATAAGTGAAAAGAACATAATTTAAGACACACTCACACACCCCCTCACCCCCCACCCCAACACAGCCATTCACACATCCCTGAGACATACTTGAAACTAACTAGAACTATAATATACAAATAATATACATAATGTCCATAAGGTGCAATAGTATGTATGAAAGATTCTGGATCAGCTGTTCAGCATCCTAACAGCTTGTGGAAGGAAGCTGTTAATCAGTCTGGTGGTTCTGCCTCTGATGCTTCGGAATCGTTTGCCAGATGGCAGCAGTTCAAAGTGTTTATGCAGAGGGTGAGAATGGTCCTTGACAATGTTCAGTGCCCTGCTCCTACAACGGTTCTGAAAAAGTTCTTGGACAGAGGGGAGGGAAACTCCAGTTACCCTCTCAGCTCCCTTGACTATCCTCTGCAGGGCTTTTTTGTCTGACATACTGCAGCTGGAGTACCATGTAGCAATGCAGTACATCAGAACACTCTCCACAGAACACTCTCTGTAGAAGGTCCTGAGGATGCAGATGGGGAGAGAGGCCTGTTTGAGTTTCCTCAAGAAGTGCAGTCTCTGCTGGGCCCGCTTCCTGATCTCCAAGGAATTCTTGCTCCAGGTCAGGTCCTGCGAGATCTGCACCTCAAGGAACTTGATGTTCTCCACTTTCTCCACCAAACGGCCGCCGATGCTGAGAGGGACGTGTTCAGACCGTGACTGCCGGAAGTCAGTAATCATCTCCTTCGTTTTGTCCACGTTGAGCACCAGATTGTTCTCCTTGCACCAGCCCTCCAGGTCTCTAACTTCTCTCCTGTACATTGATTCCCCATCCCTCTGAATAAGTCCCACCACTGTGGTGTCGTCTGCAAACTTAATAATCCGGTTCCCCTCGTGCCTGGATACACAGTCATGTGTTAAAAGTGTAAACAACAGTGGACTGAGTACGCAGCCTTGATGGGATCCGGTGCTCAGCGTGATAGAGTTGGAGATGTTGTTTCCAATACAGACAGACTGAGGTCTCTCGGTCAGGAAGTCCAGGATCCAGAGACGTGTGGCAATGTTCAGACTGAGAAGGAGTAATTTCTCCATCAGTCTCTTGGGAATAATGGTATTGAATGCTGAACTGAAATCAATGTACAGGAGTCTGGCGTAGGTATTTTTCTGATCCAGGTGGGTGATGACAGAGTGCAGGGTGGTGACTATAGCATCCTCCGTGGAGCGGTTTGAACAATATGCAAACTGGAGCGGGTCATGTGATGCAGGGAGGCAGGCTGTGATGTGTGGTTTGACAAGCCGTTCAAAACACTTCATCACAATTGGTGTCAGTGCAACAGACAGGACACAACTGGTTTCTTTGCCACCGGTACTATGGTAGGGGTCTTAAAGCATCTGGGAATGACGGCCTGACTCAGGGAGATGTTATAAATATCAGTCAGGACATATCAGTCAGGACATCCGCCAACTCGCTCGCGCAGACTTGGAGCACACGTCCCGGGATGTTGTCCAGACCTGCAGCTTTATGTGGGTTGACCCTGAGTAGGGTCCTTTGTGTGTCCGCTGCGTTGATGATGATAGCTGGCCCAACAGATGGTAGAGATGGGCCAGCCCTCCCTCTGATTGTCGGGTTTGATGCTTCAAAATGTGCAAAGAAGTTGTTGAGCCTGTCTGGAAGCGAAGCATCATCATCATTGACCCCCTGCCTAGACTTATAATCCGTCAGCGCCCGAACTCCCTGCCACACCCGTTTGGTGTTCCTTGTGTCAGAGGTATCCTTGGATTTTCTCCGCATAGGCGCGTTTCACCGTCTTAATTCCCTTTGAGAGCGCAGACCTGGCTGAGCGGAGGGCGATCCTGTCCTTTGCTCTGAAGGCTGCATCTCAGGCTGTGAGCAGCGAGCGCACCTCTGCCGTGCGCAGAGGTGCAATCACAGGCCAGTGCCCCACAGCCGGGAAACAGGCACAGCCCCCATGGAAGGGCCCCCCATGAGGAAACGCCAGACCGTGGATAGGGTGATTAGAAAGTCACGGATAAATAATAAGATAGTTTGCTGATTAAAAAAGACTAGACAGTTAAGATAACTAGAAGAATAAAACGACACGTAAATACAGGCAAGCAGACATATATTCATAAGTATTAATAATTTGCAGTAAGATAAGTAATTGTGACATAAAATAGATTTTATATCAGAAATTAAGAGAATTAAAATAGGAAACTAATCAAAAGCAAGGTTAAAATAGTAGGTCTTGAGCCTGCTTTTGAAAACATGGACATTCCAGCAGCTCTGATGTTCTCAGGCAGGCTTTTCCACAGACGTGGGCCGTAGTAACTTAAAGCCGCCTCACCGTGGGTGTGTGTTCTAACAGTAGGGATAATTAAAAGACCAGTGCCAGGGGACCTCGGGGACCGTCGTGGCTCATATGCCAAAAACAATTTTGATAAAAATGAAGGCCCAAGACCATGCACACATTTATAAACTAGTAAAATGACCTTAAAATCGATCCTGAAGGACATGGGGAGCCAATGCAGTGATTTTAAAACCGGCGTGATGTGAGCCTGCCATCTGGTCCAAGTCAGAATATATGCAGCTGAATTCTGTAGTAACTGCAGATTTGAAATTGTCTTTTTGGGAAGACCAGAGAGCAAGGCGTTACAGTAATCGATACAACTGGTGATAAAAGCATACATCAAGCCACCATGTTTGCTTGAGAGAGAAGTAGGCAGACTCTGGCTATGTTCTTTAGGTGGTAAAATCCTGTTTGTGTTATATTTTTAATGTGTGGAGTAAAACCAAGCTCAGAGTCTAAAATGACACCCAAATTCTTGATATATTGGGATGGGGTAAAGGACAGATGATGTAATCTTGGTAAAATTTTCTCTTTCTTAGCTTCAGGACCAATGACTAAAACTTCAGTTTTGCCCTAGTTGAGCTGAAGAAAGTGTGTTCAGGGCATTTGGAAGCATGGCGTCATGGCTGGTTAGTGACGTGCTGCTCTTGTAGTCACTTATGGCCTGAATACCTCTCCACATGCTTCGTGAGTTATTGGTTTCGAAGTGGCCTTCAGTGTGCTGTTGGTACTTGTGCGTCGTTTCTCATGTTCTTTTTCAGTTTTCTACGGACATTACTGTAAGCTAGCCTATCTCCTGACCTAAATGTAGTGTCCCGTGCCCTGAGCAGAGACCGCACATCAGTCAGCCATGGCTTCTGGTTGGGATACACTCTGATGGTCCTTATTGGTTAACACATTTACAGTGCAGAAGGCTACAGTATGTAGGGTAGAAAAGAGGAGCTGTATTTATCTGAGTCTGTGTTATGTGCAAACGGCTCCCAGTTCATGTTTTCAAAACAGTCCTGTAGCTTTGAAGTGGACTCCTCATCCCAGACTTGGATGGTTTTAACAGTTGGTTTTGTTCTACAGATCAGGGGTCTGTAGAATGGAATAAAACGCAGAGAGATATGATCAGATGATCCCAAGTGTGGAGATGGAACAACTTTGTATGCTCCAGGGATGCTGGTGTAAACCTGATCCAGGATGTTATTTTCTCTGGTAGGGAAATGCACATTTGCATGGAATATGGGCAACACAGTCTTTAAATCCGCATGATTAAAGTCTCCAGCCACTATTATGGCTCCCTTTGGATGTGCGTTCAACTGTGTGTTAATGGCATTAGAGTCGGCGGTCTGAGGAACGGTGTTGTCCAGCCAGGTCTCCGTTTGGAGACTCCGTGGGGGTTAGCATATAGCCTAGCTTGTACACCGGCCCTCTTACCCTGCTTTTATTTTCCTTCCCTCCACCGCCTCTCTTGCTTGACGGGTGGGAAGGTGGCTAATCCACTGAGCCTAGGATGCTGTAGCTCTGGTGGAATGGAGTAGAGGTCCTCTGGGATAAAATTCTGGCATTTATTGCCAATTTTGAGCAGCTCGATCTGTCCATAATGTAAATGTTCACTCAAAACTTGCGCCAATAAGTCAAAAACACATACACAAACAAAAAGGTTGCAGAGTAGACTGGAGCGCCGGGCCGCTGCATCCATACACGCCGCCATCTGATGTATGTTTGGACTTTGAATTAAAAAATTAAGCTCAGTTCATCCAGCTATCCAGTTCTTGATTTTCTGCCCGAGTTTACTCCCGTAGCCTTCACTTTTCTTAAGGATATCCACAAGGCTGTGGAGCCATCAACCAATGGTTTGGGATACATGTTCTTGCCTGGATTCAAACCCTGGCAGTCTGTTAACCCTCTACTATCAGGCATAGTTTGTGTGGCTTGGAAAGTGGCATTCAGCCTCAAAAAAGGGTGGTTACCAATCAGAAACTCTCACTTGAGTAAATCATTACTTGGTCAGACGGTCTATATATTTAGTTTTGGATTAACTGAATAACTGTTTTTATGCATAAGTAGAGATTATCAGCTAGTAGTATTGGTCAGATGTAGAGTATGTGGAGTTGAAAAAATCAGACATATAATAGAGGAGGTTATCTGAATTTGTAGATATTTGTGAATCCAAGTAGAAATCTTGATATATTAACGCGACCCATCCGACGGGAGACATCTCTGCTGAGTGGCTGTCTCATTTTCAGACTAATTCACTCTCCTGGCAATGGCAGAACGTTAATAATGAATGTCCATCGTGACCAAGCATCAAGCAAACTCCTGGCCTGAGTTGAGTAAAATCCAACTTGCAACTTGTGTGCACTTGCATCAGCTGGGGCAAATGCACTTGTGTTTGCGGCTTTCCTAGGGGTGGGAATTGGATTGCAATACTTGTTTCACGATATGATCCTATCACAATTCAACAATAATCATGATATCGCAATATTGAGTATCGTGATACTGTATCTTTCAAAAATTTTTCACCTTATTCAACTGCAAATCATGTCCCAAAGTGAAACTGTTGACATCTTTTTCATATAATAAAGTGTTATAAAGTGGGGCTTTGTTTTCCACGGAGACGCATCTCTGCACATAGGGAGGGTGGTGGACGATGTTGTTTGGCATAGATCCCCACTCCAGCTACCTTTAGCTATGTGGACTCTTAAAAAGCAGCTGAAAAACCTTTTTGTGTAAGGAGGATTTTCTTCGAGTTTCAAATCAACTACTTTTTAATGGCAAGTCTGTTTTAAAGTTATTCTAATCTTGTGTTTTAACTCGTTTTTGTATTTTTTAAAATTGTTTTTATCTATCAAATTCCTTTTATTCTAGTTTATTGTACAGCTAACTGCTTCCCAACATTCAAAGCTGGTTGCAAATCTTGTGAGACAAGCTATGATTTCACTTAACTGGGTGCTTGATCTGCACCATCTAGTGGACTGAAAACGCAATTGGTTGAATACCCAAGAGAGTATGCAATGTATACGTACATCAATGTATATAATTAATAAAAGACTGATCCATGTGTTTAGGGATTGGTGCATTGTTGTTGGAGTCAAATACCGTGATCCATCACTGAATTGATCAATGGAATTGGTGTATGGAAAGACTGAGTCGGTCAATGGAAAGACCCCAAATCTTTCCATTGACTTTGTATGTAATCACGATTTGTTTCACACTGAGTATAATCAAATTACAGGAAAAATGTCATTTCATACCCTGTAATACTCTACAGTGTATCATTTTAAAACATTAGTGGAGTGCCGCTGGCTTTTTTCAATATAAAAACAGAGCTTAAAGTTTTCCAGCACCTTGCCGGATTTCCGGCGTGTGCCATTTGGCTGCAGGGAAAAATGATACTCCTACTTTCTATTCCTATACGCAGAACTACTTTTTGTCCATGCGTTGTTGTATGTAGCCATCCAAGACCATATTGCACTTGTGCACTCCTACTTAGGGTGGTGACGGCATACAAGTGAGTGACTGGAGGCGCAAGTCCAGGACTGGAGTGGCCCACATCCCAGTGGTCCGCTTCACTGATGGGCCAGTGTTCTAGTTGGAAGTAAAAATAATTAACATCAATATAATCAGGCATGTTGTTGGCACTATCCCGATGTTTAATAGCCCTAAATCTGCCTGACTGAGCTACACACCAGAGCATCCCTCACAATTTGGTGCCAGTCACTATTGGTCCAACTGAAAGACGGACTGACAGCATTCAACAGGGCGCACGATTCCAGAAGGTGTGTTCACATTGTGGTGGTTAACAAATGGCAGAAACTGATAGAAGAGGTGATTTTCTCACAGCAAAATGAGTCAAACAGTACATGTGAGGGGAGAGGAGGCTGCAGAGGAGCGTGTTCTGCTACAGCAGAGGGGCTGGGAGCGTTTCAGCACCTCAGCTTAGTTAAGATGAGCCTTTATTAGTCCCACAATGGGGAAATTAGTTAGGTGACTCTCAGAATTAATTCTATAATATTTAGCTGCCATCAAATAGTTCACAATTCTCTGACTCCCACGTATTTTTTCTCATAAACTGGAAAACTAGTTAATTCCTCATTATGAAAATTTTTAAAGTTCTAAATTTCCAAGAAAAAATGAGCTACATGAACCTACAGTATATGCTAATATGAAAATTTATAAGTAAAAGCTGTATTTTTTATGGTAAAAAGGAAAAAAATAGATTAGATTAGATTCAACTTTATTTTCATTACACATGTATGAATACAAGGTAATGAAACACAGTTTAATCAGAAGTGCAAAGGACAGCAGTGCAGTATATACAGTAATTGACAGTATGTGCAGTTTAAGCAAATATATGCAGCAGTGCAGAAAGTTAAGAGTACTGTTATGTGCAAATAATGTACAATAAGTTAGGTGGGCAGTTATGTACAGGTGAGGATGGTAAGAGATGATGATAAGAGAGTCAGTGGGGAACTAAGTTCAATAACGTGACAGCTGTTGGAAAGAAACTGTTCCTAAACCTGCTGGTTCTAGTGCGAAGGCTTCTGAAACGCCTTCCGGAGGGGAGAAGCTGGAACAGTCCATGAGCAGGATGGTTGGAGTCCCTAAGAATGCTGCGTGCCCGGCCCAGACATCTTTTCCTGTAGACATCCTCTATAACTGGAAGTGGAGTCCCTATGATGCGTTGGGCGGTTTTCACCACCCGCTGCAGCGCCTTACGGTCAGCGACAGAGCAGCTCCTATACCAGACTGTGACACAGTTGGTCAGGATGCTCTCTATCACGCAGCGGTAGAAGTTGCCCAGGATGTCAGTTGACAGATGGTTCTTCTTCAGTGTCCTCAAGAAGAAGAGGCGCTGATGGGCCTTCTTGATCAGGCTGGTGGTGTTAACTGACCAGGACAGGTCCTCCGAGATGTGGGTCCCCAGGAATTTGAAGCTGGGGACATGTTCAACAGCTATGCCATTGATATGGATGGGGTCATGTGTCTCTCCCCTCTCCTTCCTGTAGTCCACTATGAGCTCCTTGGTTTTGCTGGTGTTAAGGAGCAGGTTATTGTCAGCGCACCAAGTAGCCAAGTGCTCAACCTCTGCCCTGTAATCTGACTCATCATTGTCCCTGATGAGTTCGATCACCGTGGTGTCATCTGCAAACTTTATGATGGAATTGGATCCATACATAGGCCTGCAGTCATGGGTGAAGAGGGAGTAGAGGAATGGGCTGAGCACACAGCCCTGTGGTACACAAGTGTTGAGTGTGATGACTGAAGAACGGTTGGGGCCTAACCTAACATGCTGGGGTCTGTTGGTCAGAAAATCCATGATCCAGTTGCAGGTGGAGGTACTGATTCCCAGGTCCCTAAGTTTAGTGATCAACTTGGAGGGGATAACTGTGTTGAATGCTGAGCTGAAGTCAACAAACAGCATTCTTGCGTAGGTGTTCTTGTCATCCAGGTGTGAGAGTACATAGTGCAGCGCTGTAGAAACCGCATCCTCTGTACTCCTGTTGCTCCGGTAGGCAAACTGGTGAGGGTCCAGTTTAGGGGGCAGGCATTTTTTGAGCTGTGCCAAGACCAGTCGCTCAAAGCACTTCATGCCTATGGGCGTCAGTGCCACAGGGCGATAGTCATTTAGGCACAATGGTGTTGAATGTTTCGGCACTGGCACTATAGAAGTGGTCTTGAAGCAAGCTGGTACCATGGCCTGGGCCAGGGACAGGTTGAAGATGTCTGTGAAGACCTCTGCCAGCTGCTCAGCGCATGCCCTCAGCACACGCCCAGGAATGCCGTCAGGGCCAACAGCCTTACGTACGTTGACATGACTCAGTGCATTACGGACGTCGGTGTGGGTGAGTGTGAGGTGGTGGAGGTCGTCAGAGGGTGGGAAATTGATGTTCTTTTCGTTATTGTCCTTGTCAAAACGAGCATAGAAGACATTTAGCTCATTGAGAAAGGACACAGTCATGGCTATAGGTATGGAGTTGCTGGGCTTATAATCAGAGATAGCTTGAATGCCCTGCCACATGCGTCGTGGGTCAGAGTCCCCAAAATGTTCCTCCACCTTCAGCTTGTAGCTGTGCTTGGCCTTCTTGATGCCCCTCTTCAGATCTGCCCTGGATGAACTGTAGGCCTGTGCGTCACCAGATCTAAAGGCATTGTTACGTGCCTTTAGCAGAAGCCGCACTTCTCTGTTCATCCATGGCTTCTGATTTGGGTACGTGGTGATCTGTCTTTCCGTGGTGACACTGTCAATAGTGGTGTTGATATGGTCCAGGACTGAGTGGGTGTAAGAGTCGATGTTTATGTGGGAGCCACAGGTAGCCTGAGAGGTGAACATACTCCAGTCTGTGTTCCTAAACTTTTCCTGGAGTACAGAGTCAACCCCCTCTGGCCACACTTTGATGGTCCTCACTGATGGCTTCACCCAGTTGATGAGCAGTACATACTTGGGGGTGAGGAACAAGGATAAGTGATCAGACTGACCTAGGTGGGGGAGGGGAGTTGCTGTGTAGGCTCCCACAATATTGTTGTAAACATGGTCCAATGTTTTGTCCCCTCTTGTGTGATAGGAGACATGCTGGTAGAATTTAGGAAGCACTGTCTTGAGGTTAGAGTGGTTATCAAAAAGTTCTAAAATTAAAAGAATGATTTTATACGAGAAGAAAATCACATTTATAGAAAAAGCTGCATATTTATAACCTTAGTTACGGCCTTTTACCTGTTACCGTGTTGTTCAGAACTCCTTATACAAAGATGTAGAGTGATGATCACACTGGTCAACACCAGATGTATTGTCCAAGGTTTTTTAGCTGATTTAGGACAATTTTGATGTGCAGAATCCAAAAATCTCATTGGTTTTGCTCAATCAGGTCAACTTTTTGAATTATGCCCACATGTTTTCATACGTTTTTGTTTACATGTACGGGTATTTTTGCTTTATATGATACAAAATTCTTTTTTATTTCTTGAAATTCTCTGAATTTTGAACAATGATGGCGTAACATTCAGTTTACATGTACATACCTTTATCAATGTCTGCTATTCAATTTACAGTACAACTGTACAACTGCTGTACAACTTAGCATAAAAACCTGACCTGATGGAGAGAAACGGATGTCATTTTCGGATTCAGCGGTCCAAAATTGTCTTAAATCAGCTGAAAAAACACAGAGAACTTACAAAAAATGATTTGTATGGTGTGTAATCCAGTCAGTGGCGGTAGTGCACCTGTCAGCTGGTTGCTAACCACCGATCAAATCTAAAAGAAGAAGAAGATCAAATATGCAGATTTTTGTGGACACAGTTTGGTGAAAAAGCCTCTTTCCACGGTAGATGTTGCTGACTGAAGAAAAAAGCCTTGCTTGTTCTCAGGTGATGTATTTTTTTTTAACATGGGGGACGGTAGCGGTGGTGGACTCACAAACTTAGTGTAAGGTAAAGCCTATAAATGTAAATGAAGTATAAATTAGCAAGAATAAAGCTGTAAATATGACAAAGGAGGCCAATTTACAAGTAAAATAGAAAATTTGATGTCTTTTGAAGAACTGAGGATCAAATTTAATCTTAATAGAACACATTTTTTTTAAATATCTTCAGCTTAGGAACTTTATTCGATCAAATCAAAATAATGCTCTCATCCGACCTACTTATTCATCCTTGGAAAAAATTTTGACGAAAGATAGTAAGAGAAAGGGTATTATTTCAGAGTTTTATAACTCATTGACACTATTCTCAAGTGAAAACTCACAGAAAAGATTGAATTATTGGAAAGAAGACCTGCAAACTGAAATTTCAGAGGAACAATGGGAATTGGCTTGTACAGAAGCTCAAACCAAATCAATAAATGTACGTCTTAAATTGATACATTTTAAATGGTTAATGTGGATGTATGTTACACCGGAGGAGTTAAATAGATATAACAAAAATATACCAGATATGTGCACAAAATGTATGGAAAGTAAAGGAACCCTATTTCATTGTTTATGGGAATGTAGGAAAATTAGAATGTTTTGGGAAGAGGTGAGAGTAACAATTGAAAAAATAATTTCAAAACAAATATTGAATCCTAAATTGTTTTTGTTGGGTCTGTATCCAGAAAAGCATAGCTTTAATAAGAGTGAAAGAGCATTCATAGACCTCAGTTTGCTTAACGCCAAAAAATGTATTGCACTACTGTGGAAAAAGACTCATAGACCAGATGTGACTCAGTGGTTAAGACAGATGTTAACAAACCTTCCACTAGAAAGAATAACATACATACTGAAATCAAAGGAAATTGTGTTTGAGAATATATGGAGACCTCTCATTGATTATGTAAAGAATTTAAACATAACTTTTGAAGAAGAAGGTGAATGATGTGTGTGGACCTTGATAAATTCCAAACTGGTGAATGTATAATATGTATACTTATGTAATGGATTGCCTAGACTAAACAGAGGAGCATTGTTGAAGACCTGTCTTTGTTAGTGGTTGTTGGTGTTTTTTAGTACAATTTTTATTTTTTATTTATTTATTTATTTTTTAAAATTACTTTAGTGTTAGTGTTTGATTGTTTGTGTTGTGTTTGTAAAAAAGGTTCAATAAAAATATTGTGAAAAAAAATAGAAAATTTGTTAGGAAAAGTTACAATTTTGTATGAAAAACAATGAATGCAGGGGAGAAATGGCACATTTCTACAAAACTATAAATTTTCAAGAATGAAGTCAAAAATTTAAAGAATAGAAGCTGCAGATTAGCCGTAAATGTTTTAGTTTTTCCAATTTTATATGCAATTAGTGAGGTTTTTCTTGTAAATGTTCTTGGACATTTTTAACTTTTTTTCCGGTAAATTTGGGACACAGACATGCATATATGGGAACAGGACAAAAGAATCTATATGGGGGAATTGCACAACGATATGATGTCATTACTGACACTGAACTGACATGACACCGTATATTTTACTATTACATACTAGGTTAAAGTTGTCTGATGAATAGCTGTTTTGTTTTGTAGAACTTTTATGCCACTGAATTGATGTTCCCATTCGTGATTCATCTTTCAGCATATTAACAGCTTTGAGAACCAGCACTGTGATTCATCCCAGAACTGAAAAAAGGATTAACGTATCACCCAGGCCTGTATTTGTGTGCTGCTTCAGTGTCAGACAAACACATGAAAAGACAAATGGACAACTAAACGTTGAGGCAGCCACCTCTGGTAAAAAAATTTAGTGGGTTCATCCTTGGCTCAAGGGCTACCTCTGGTGAAAATTTCATCGAAATCCATCCAGTAGTTTTTGCGTAATCCTGCTAACAGACAGATAAAGGGACGGATGGACAAACAGACAAACCACCATGATTACATGACCTCCTTGGCGGAGGTAACTAGGGAGTTGGAGGCTACAGCACATTCCCATCACACTATCATAATCTAGTGTCTTTACACTATTGCTAGAGTATCAGCACTGTATTAATGAAAGTTCATATTTGGCAAAGTGTATCAGTTAATTTAGCTAAAGGAAAGGGAGAGAGCAGCATGGCGCATAGCTGAATTTCTTTCTCTCCCCGTCCTTGTTCATTGTTGAACCCTGAAACCTAAATTATAGGCCTCCTCATGTAGAGTATTTCAAGTTTGACGTATGAATGGAAAATAAGCTACTGATTGCTGGCTGTAATAAACTATCAGTCAAAAGAAAAAAGTAAAAACAACCTCCACAGTTTATTTTTAAGCCGTGGGCCTTGTTTTTCCTTGAAGCTGTAGACTGGCTTCATGCAGGAAGCCGCTGCCTGGAACCTTTCCTCCCTCAGATAGCGGACGGCCTCTGTGTGTAGAGGGAGACGTGGATCTAATGGGAGCTGATCTTGAAATATGCTGCTGTGGGACAGGAGACCAATGGCATTTCCCCACAGCTGTTTGGCCATCCGCAACCAGTGTTGCGCAACCCGCCATCCCTGGAGTCCCTCGAGAATTTCCCAACCCCCACACAGACATGAGTGAGAGAGCAAATACACTGTACCCTCATCTTTGAACACTAATGGACAGCTAATTAGTGATAATGAACGATGCAGTCATTTTAAAAAAGAAATACTGTGTTTAAAATAGTTTTCTCATGGTAGAGCCACTGCAGCCAGTATTTGGGTTTTCCTCCCCCCCTCCAGGTTCCCCCCTTTACTTCTTCACATCTCTTCTTGCTCCCATCACATTCAGCACTTACAGCAAAATTGCCAAATGCAGTTTCTGTTCACTTCCAACGCCTGCTGTGGCGTCTGCAGAGAAAATCGATGCTTGTTACTGGTGAGCTATTGGAACTCAAACTGACAGCATTGCTAATGACTTGAAGGATGTTGAACGGGTTGTGTTTCAAGTCTCTAAGTTGATCTGAAGAATTTGTCAAGTGTTTGAATGTGAAGATTGTTCAGCAGAACCCTTCCCCTGCAAAATGATGGGTGCTGATGTTTGATGTGCCAGACTCGGTGCTTGGTTATTCATAGCGGAATGTGTTTGTAGCGCTTTCTTAAGGAAAGTACATTTCAAAGTCAAAGTAAACAGTCAAAATCTCTCAAGTATCCAAGATTGTACTGGAACTAAATCAAAAGCCTCTCATTCCTGTTTTAATGTAAGGAACTTTTTAAGTGCATAAACAGACTGTTAAGCTCAACTGTGTGTTCGTATTGGACCAGAAAAGACACCCCCATTTGCTCTCTGTCGACAGCAAGCTGCTTCTGCCCTGTCAACTCACCCAAACATGGAGCCAAATTTCATAGAAGGGACCGTAGTCACGTGTAGCATAGGACAGAGCTGTTAGTTTTTTTGTTTTTAGAAATGCCTTGAGAGTTTGGATCTTTTTGTGCCTCATAGAAAGGAGCAGAATGGAGCACATTCAGGCCTGGTGCACACAACGTTTTAGTTTAGACCCAGAGAGAAACATCTGCGTGCACATGACACCTCACAGAAGCAACCGTGCATGCACACGGCTCCACCGACGGTGTGAAAACTACAGTTAGAACTAATGGATGACAAGTAGAAGTTTTACTAGGGGCTTTGGATTATTGCTATCAAGACCAGATTCCATCTGCAGTAAATATTAATATTCATTTTCTTTAAGCTGAAAGAATGAGGGAGTAATAAATATATAGTGCATTTAGACAACGTTTGTTGTGATTAGGCACTATACAGAAGAGGCTGAATTCAATAAATCACCCATATAATTGCAGACAATAAAAAAGCCTGACTTCCCGACAGCTGGTTTGAATATTTGATCAGGAGTCTTCAGTCAGAACTTTTACAAAAATATTACAATTAAGAAAAACTAGTGCTATGATGAGACGTCGGCTGCAGCCACATCTCCTCATTTCAGCAGCACAAACTTGGATCTGAAACATCGACAGCTCCACCATGATTTGTTCATCATTCAACAAAGGTAGGCATCCTCCTTGGTTACAATTTTGAGGATTTTTTTTCTATATAAGGCTGCATCTATTGTGTAAAAAAAGCAGTTTTACAGATACTGTTCAGAGCCCATTTTTAACCTGATCCTAACTGTAAACACATCAGGCTTTAAGTTTAATCACGGAGCTTTCTGTATCGCTCTGAGAAATACAGAAAGCTTCATATTTGTATTTCTCTGTGAGAAATACATGCTCTTTGGTGTGTGGATTGGCTGAAATCTGTTGTGAACTGGGGCTGTATTGCTTTATTTCCGTAGATACAGACCCGTTTAAATGGTGCTGGGAAAAGCTCTCCACTCTGGAGGCTGGTTTCAAATCTCTCCACTTTCACACCTCCAAATACCCGGCGTACTCTGCATGGGCAGCTAAGCTGGAGACAAACTTCCACGGTTTGGAGTAAAAACGCTGTTGTGTGCACGGCCCCTCAGACTCCCTAAATACTATACTATTTGTTGTGTATGTAAATAGGCTGGTAGTAGTAAGATGGCGGCCGGGTTGGACGTGGGATAGACAGGGGTGGTTAACTTCCGGTTTCTGGTGGTGACACCACTCCTAGTATAAAGGAGGTGGGCAGAAAAGGTTAGTCCTCTTTCGTTGTGGAGCCACCTGGCCTGCAGGCGTGTGCCGTAAGCCTTATCTGTATATAGTTAGTGTCCTGAATAAAGCTCCGTAACCTGAGTTACCACTTGCTCGTTATTTGCCTAAACAGGGATACAACATTTGGCGATGAGGTAGAAGCAGTAGTGGAACAATCTGTTGCCAGTTTTTGGCTGTTTTTGGAGGCCCTGGGTGAGCCGCCCGTGCCGTGGCCCCACTGGTTTGCTGCTTTTACCAATTATTTGGTGGTTTTGAACCTTGGCGAGGTGGAGAGGCTTTGCACGAGGGTGGTCTTGGTCCATAATTTAGGCATGGAGGGGCAGAGGATACTGGAGAACCTTGGGGGGGGGCTGATAGCTTTGAAGTGGTGGAGCTAATGGCGCGCTATTTTCGCGCGCCGGAAAACGTCACTGTCCAACGCATCCAGTTTCAACAGCGCCGCCAGCAGTCGGGAGAGCCAGTGAAGAGATTCTTGGCAGACCTCTGAGAGCTGGCGAGGGAGTGCAAGTTCGGGCCCCTGGAGGACGAGATGATTCGGGACCAGCTGGCAGAGCACATCCGCTGCCCGGTGGCCCCGTCCAGGCTTTTAATAGACTTAGACTTAACTTTATTAATCCCTTTGGGATGACTCCCTCTGGGAAATTTAAATTTAATTTAATGCACCCAGGAGAGTTGGCGTTGGCTGCAGCTATCGGGCTCGCCCAACACATCGAGGCAGCAGAGACCATTGCGAGGGGCCTTACTGAAGGGGCCACTCTGGGCCAGGATGAGTCTCGCAGTAAGGCACTGTTTTTGGACCCTGGTGATGGTGACAGCGGAGAGGAAGAATATGCCTCCATGGTTAAAGTAAGGTCTGCCCCAGGTACGCCACGTTATGGATGTGGGTCCACTGTTTACCACTATAAGTCCAGAGTGTACCTGGTGAAAGGAAAGTGTACCTGGTGAAAGGAAAGCGTTGTGGGAAGTGTGGTTTGTTGAACCACTTTGCCAGGACGTGCGCAAACTTTGAACACAGGGACCGGAGGGGTGAGCCAGGTGCTGTGCCGAAGACTCCAACCATTGTGCATACGGTTTCCCCAGAGACGATGGGGAGAATTGGGTGTAGTGTCACGCTAGATGGCGTCGAGGTTCCCCTGCTGGTGGACACTGGAGCAGTTATCTCCGTTTTGAACCTGGTGACCATGAGAAGTCTGTTGCCCTACCAACAGATTAGAAAGCAAGAAGGAGAGTATTATGGTTATGGATGGAACAGGTTGACTATTTTGGGGTTTGTGGAGATGGAGGCCTGATATAAATCGGTTGTGATGCCCCAAGCCCGCATCAGTGTCTCTGCTATGGGAGTCAATATCATGGGGTGCAACCTTTTTTTATAGTCTAGGGATCTCCATAGCCAACGTGTTGGGTGAGGAGTGGTTGGGATGTGGACTTTGGGGCCGACCAGCTCCGGTGGTGGACGGTGTGGAAGTATGGGACTCAGACTGGCTGGACAATGGAACCGTTGGAGAGCACATTGGGCGCCACGCGACGCCGCCTCAGGATGGACCCGATGCCGGTTCTCAGGCTGCCCTGGATGAGGGTGCTGGACGGCATGCCGGGACCCCCGTAGCGGCCTCTAAGGATGAGGCGCCCACGCTGGAGAAAGGGGCGAGACGAGGAGTGTGGTGGTAAAGCGCTCACAACGACAGCCTGCCAAGAGAAGGACGAACCAGATCCGCGAGTTGACCAGTTCGGTGGAGGGGGCCAGTTGAAGATGGAGTGATCCGGAACGGAAGAAAAGGGCTTCCCCGCAGGTTGAAGATGAAGTTCGGCCCAGGGTTAAGGCTCTAGTACACGAAAATCACAGTCCATGCAAGCGGCGTGATTACCAGAGGCGTTTCCAGGTGGAGGCTGCCCGGAGGGACAGACATTGACGCGTGTCTGACCAGATCTTGAGGCTCCTGAGTGAGCTGCGTCTGTCATTGAAGGAGAGGAGGCGGCACAGCAGGAGCCCTGAGGTCAAGAGATGGAGGCGTCTGGAGAGAGATCCATCCGAGGACTGAGGGTGCTTTGTGTGGGTGTTTAATTTTTTTTCTTTGCCCAGGTCCTGTTGTGTGTGATTTTACTACTGTTTTAGTGCCCCGATTTTAAATTAAAAAAAAAAAAAAAAGAATATGAATGAGAGCAATTATTGGTAAAGGGATTTGAGTTGTGGGTGAGATTTCTGATGGGACCGCTGGTCATAGGTTAACTGTATTTTGAAATTTTAGTGATCATGGTAAAGTGAATTATTAACTTGGTAATTTGATATATATCTGAACTTGTTTTGATTGGTCATTTATTACAACTATGATGCCCAACAGTTTATTTTGTTGTGTGCCCTGCTGTGGGGTGGGTGATGGGGTGGGGGCCACCAGTAGTTTATGTGCGTGATATAATTTTGTCTGTCATGTTCATATGGAGCTGTTTTAGGGAATTATTTTATTTAGAAACATGGCTTTATTTTGAGTTGGACTGTTGTAGTTTGTGGCAGAATAACCTGCCTAGCCGTGTAGGGGGTGCTGGTAGTCTACCCGACCCCCCAGCCTTGGTTGTATGTTTGGATAGGCAGTTTTTTCCTTTTGTACATGTTTTATTTTAGAGTGTGGGTTGGGAGACAAATTTGGGTGGGTTACCTGTGTGCTTGACATTTTTTTTTTTTTGAAGCGGGGGGATGTAGTGTATGTAAATAGGCTGGTAGTAGTAAGATGGCGGCCGGGTTGGACGTGGGATAGACAGGGGTGGTTAACTGCTGGTTTCCGGTGGTGACGCCACTCCTAGTGTAAAGGAGGTGGGTGGAAGAGGCCAGTCCTCTTTGGTCGTGGAGCCACCTGGCCTGCAGGCGTGTGCCGTGAGCCTTATCTGTGTATAGTTAGTGTCCTGAATAACGCTCCGTAACCTGAGTGTTGCATGTTCTTCCCATGTCTGTGTGGGTTTACTCCGGGATTTCTCCGGTTTCCTCCCACATGCAAGTTAGGTTAACTGGCATCAAACTGGGGATTCTAAATTGTCCTTAGGTCTGACTGTGAGAGTGAATGGTTGTCTGTCTCTCTGTGTTGGCCCTGCGATGGACTGGTGATCTGTCCAGGGTGGACCCTGCCTCTCGCCCAAAGATGCTGGGATAGGCTCCAGCCCCCCCGCGACCCGAAAAGGATTAAGCGGAAGAAGATGAATGAATGAATGAAACCCGAGTTACCACTTGCTCGTTATTTGCCTAAACATGGATACAGCACTATTCACAGCCCCAAGAGAGGCAACACTGAAAAACACCCGTTTCCTTTTCCACAGCTGACCCTTCCCATTTAACTGCTCAGCATCAATGGAGCTCTCAGTTAGAGAGGGTGTTTCTTCATGGTCGCCACTTTGTTTTTCATGCAAGTGCTTTATTTTGTTGTCCCCAGAGGGTCAAAGAGTAGGAGGCCTCCAAAAGAAAGCACTGCAGCCTGCCTCCCTCATCCCTCCGCCTCTTTCACTTTCACTGCACATTAGCAAATCAGTTCCTGCAGCAGCGGTGAAAATCAAGGCGAGGAGGAAACAAAGGTGTAAAACAACAAATCCTGTAGTAGGGAAGCGAGAGCGCTGCAAACGGATTGCAGATGTAGGACAAAAAAGAATGGCAGAGTTGCTCAATTTTCCGTTCCATCTCTGAAGAATCTAAAGCTGCTTCTGTTCACCAGTGGCAGCTGCCTTGACTGCTTTCATAGAGGAATATCAGCCTTGACAGACATTCTCTGCCATTAGCAGCTGCTTCTTATAAAAGACGACTATGAAGGTGAGACTGATCACACTGGTCAACACCAAATTTATTGTCTCAGGTTTTTTTAGCTGATTTAGGACAATTTTGATGTGCTGAATCCAAAAATCACATTGGTTTTGCTCAATCAGGTCAACTTTTTGAATTATGGCCACATGTTGTTTTATACATTTTTGTTTACATGTACAGGTATTTTTGCTTTATATGATGCAAAATTCTTTTTTTTACCTCCGCCAAGGAGGTTATGTTTTCATCGGCGTTGGTTTGTCTGTCTGTTTGTTTGTTAGCAAGATAACTCAAAAAGTTATGGACAGATTTTCATGAAATTTTCACAGATTGTCACAAATGGGGTATCCTAGAGATGATTAGATTTTGGTGGTGATCCGGATCACCGTCCAGAAGAAAACCACCATTATGGAAAATGCCATTTTCGTCAATAACTACTGAACCACTAATCCTATCATTGTGAATCCAATTGCTAGTCATATGTTTTCATGGTCAAGGAATCTGAAAACGTACACACAAACACTGTATGGGGGGGAACTGTGGCGCTTGGCCGAGGTCTGCGCTCTCCAAGTGCTTTTCTAGTATTTCTTGAAATTCTCTGAATTTTGAACAATGATGACGTAAAATTCAATTTACATGTACTTGCCTTTATATAAAGGTCAGTACGTGCACAGTACTAAGTAAGTACAGGTTTTTACTTAGCACCTGATGGAGAGAAACGGATGTCATTTTCAGATTCAGCGGTGCAAAATTGTCTTAAATCAGTTGAAAAAACACAGACAACTTACAAAAACATAATTTTTGTAACCCTGTGTAATGTATGAGGTCAGCCCAGCTTACCTTAATTTCTTGAGCTCGACTCGAGCATGACTTAATTTGTCTTCTTCATCAGAATTCACCACAGCATGATGAAGACTGAAGCTGGTTATCTATGTCATACTTTCTATGCTAGTTTTTTTAAAATCCAGAGGTGGATAGAGTACCTAGACATTGTACTCAAGTAAAAGGAGTGTTAGCTCATGATTTGAATACTCAACCACATGTAAGAGTAGTCACCTAAAAATTACTTGAGTAAAAGAAAGTATCTGCTACTGTGTATATGTATTGTGTATATAATATAGACTAATTTTTTTCAATTAGTCTACTAATCAGGATTATTTCTCATGTCCGCCATCTCTGCTTCCTGCTGGCACAGCTCCTGTTTGGGGCTCCAGGCCATGTTTCACCTCACCTGTTTAAGCCTGCACACCTGTGAAAATCACTTTGTTGTCAGTCTCTGCCTTAATATAATGTAGCCTATTGTAACAAGTTCCCATAGCTAAATAAAATAATGACCCGTCAAACATGAGTTGGGAACTTGACAATTTAATTAGAAGTGTTGGTAGCAACATAGTTAAATAATAGATGTTAAAGGGCAGTCTTTTAACCCCCTAAAATAAAGTGCAAAAACTCAAATAGCAGCCTCTGCTACTGTGTAAAGGGCTGTTGTAATGCTGCATGTTCAAAACAAACTAGAGTGATAGTCAACTCCAGGGAGAAACGATATCACCTCAGAGGAACATGTATATTTCAAAAGCCTACAGTGAGAACAACCACCAAGCAACACTGTATTTCAGTGCAAGGAGTCAGATTATGGAACGATTTTGGACCTGAATTAAAATCATGTACAACGCTTGGACAATTTAAACAAAAACTAAAGGAAGAAATACTCCAAACATATTTACAAGACGACATGTAAACTCACATAAGGGTTGACATTTCCAGGCTGTGTTGTGTTGTAGCTTAGTTTTTCTTTTTTTCTCTGTGACATTATGTCTTAGATTTGTTTTTGAATAGTAACCGCTTAACTTAGACTAGCTCAGTTTTCTTTTTTCTCTCAGTCACATTTTGTCTTAGCCTTGTTTTAAATTGTAATCGCTCTTGTCTTGTTTTCTCTTTTTTCTCCTTTGAATTCTTGGATGGAATATGGGTGGGCAATATAAGCTGCGGCTTCAGCCATCACCCATTTCGGATAACTCACGTGGAATTGTTTAGTAGAAGGAGTCTTTGTCTAATTTGACCTTGTTGTTATATTATACGGTTTCTTTTAACCTGTAATGTACTATCCGAAATAAATAAATAAATTCAAATTCAAATTCAAAGTTAAAAAAAAAAAAGGGAAAAGAACAAGCTAGTCCATCTTGTTTGAAACCTTGCTGGGTCTGTCATGATGCGGGCATGATCTTGGGATCATGCCCACGCTTTATGTTCACTTATTGTTTTTCTGTGATTATTTATTATAATTATTTGCATTAATTGTCTTCTGCATTCCCCGGTCTGTTGTCATCCTCTGTTTGTCCTTATTGTCATGATGGTGATCCTTTGTTTAGTTTCATTATTTGGTCTTATTGTCCTTGGTGCTCCTGGGTCCTTAGCCTATCTTGTCCTTTCTCTGATTTTGTGTCTTGTGTGTATATTGGTTTACCTGTTGTTCCCAGCTCCTCTTGTTTTCCTTACCTGTAGACACCTTCCTTCATGTGTGCTCCTGATTGTTATCCCAGCTGTTCCGTGTTCCCCATCTCAGCCTTAGTTTGATCATTGTGTTCATTTTTATCACCATGTCCCTAATTATGTTCTGTAGTTTTGGTCCTGCTCCTTAGTATTATGATCATTTTCACAGTCGTGTTTATGCCACTGCCCTCTCTGTATTGCTCCTGTACTGTTGCCCTGTATGTTCATTACCACATTTCTTGTGCATCCCCTGTTCATGATTGTCTGTACAGCCCCGCCCGTCCTGTTCTTCTCACCTGCAGCCTCTTTCCTGCTGCCCTTGATTGTTCCAACCTGTCCTGTGTTCTGTGATTACTCCCTTGTCCATATATGTCGGTGTTCAGTGTCAGTCTGGTGTGGCGTCATTAATGTTAATGTTGTATTGTGCGAACCGTTGTTCCCTGCTGGTAACCCTGTAT
Source organism: Pholidichthys leucotaenia (assembly GCA_020510985.1). Lineage (NCBI taxonomy): Eukaryota > Metazoa > Chordata > Actinopteri > Cichliformes > Pholidichthyidae > Pholidichthys > Pholidichthys leucotaenia. The sequence goes on from CM035839.1 coordinate 257,615,351, forward strand.
CCTGAGTTTTGCAGTAAGTTTATTTATTCATTGTGACCTCAGTTATTTTCAGCCCACGTGCTGTTATTTTGTTTCTATTTGTTTTCTCTTAAATAAACCATGTTACACTGCAGTTCTGCTTGCTATTTGAGTCCATCTTACCTGTCTGCCGGAGGTGAATGTGACAGGATCTACAAGTTCAAAAGTTTAATTAGGCTTCAGACGAAAATTAAAATAACTTCCTCCAGTACAAAATAAATTTACAAATACTTAAATATCAGTGCAGGAATGTGAGCCTTCACCACACATACAGTGAAATATTTATCGAGCCGTTTTAATTTATTTGTGATGATTATGGTTATCCTTTTTTAATTAAATTACAAATCATGATATTCTAATTTACCAAAATGCACTAATATTCAAAATAGAATTGGCTTCATTGTCATTGTACAGTACAACGAAATTGTGGGTGCTCCACCAGGCTACTGTGCAATAAAGTAGGAGAGAAGGATTAGATAAAAACACGGTTACAGAACACACGATTAAACACACGGCTGAAATAAAAATAAAATGGTCCAAGATTATGGAAATATACACAGGTATGGTAGTGGCTTCATGAATGGAACTATGTACATAAGAGTGCAGAACACACAATTGAGTAAAATGGCCCAAGGATTATGGAAAATATACATAGTAGTGGTTTCATGGATGGATCAATATACATGAAAGTGTGGAGTGCAAAGACAGGTGTGTTACTGTGATAATTAAAAAGGTCGTCAGTTCTGAGCATCCGAGCGTTCGGAGGGAGGGGTGGTTGGGCCTCTGACTGTTTGGAGTCCAGATGGCCCAGGGGAAGAAACTGTTTGTCAGTCTGGAGATGTGGGACCTGATTGATCTGAACCATCATCCAGAGGGAAGCAGGTCAAACAGGATGGGGGTGGTCCTGTCTGTTCTTCCTTAAGTCCTGAATGAGTTCTTTGGTTTTTTGGACATTCAGTTTCAGGTTGTTTGCTTGGCACCACAGCAGCAGATCCTCTGCCTCCGCCCTGTATGCCTTCTCATCGTTGTCAGTGATGAGCCCAACCAAGGTGGTGTCGTCTGAGTATTTCACGATGACAGTGGTTGGGTGGGTTGGAATACAAAGGTGTACAGGGAGTACAGTAGAGGGCTTAGCATACAGCCTTGGGGGGAGCCACTGCTGAGAGACAGTGTGGAGGAGTGGTGGGGGCCAAGTCTGACTGTTTGTGGGTGGTTGGTGAGAAAGTTTTTTTTATCCAGGAACAGGTGGGGAGGGGAGATCAGGAGGAGGTGCAGTTTGTTGATCAGGATGTCCGGGATGATGGTGTTGAAAGCTGAGCTGTAGTCCATAAAGAGCATCCTCACGTAGCTCCTTGGGTTCTCCAGGTGGCTCAGCGCTCTGTGGAGAGTGGTGGGGGGCGCAGAAAACACATGACTCGATTGTAACCAGAATATGTTAATTTTACACTATCCATCCATCCATCCATCTTCTACCGCTTTTCCGGAGGTCCGGGTCGCGGAGGCAGCAGCTCAAGCAGAGAAGCCCAGACTTCCCTCTCCCCAGCCACCTGCTCCAGCTCTTCAGAGGGGACACCAAGACGTTCCCAGACCAGCTGGGAGACATAGTCTCTCCACCGAGTCCTGGGTCTGCCCCGGGGTCTCCTCCCAGTGGGACGTGCCTGAAACACCTCAAGTGGGAGGCGTCCAGGAGGCATCCTAATCAGATGCCCATACCACCTCAACTGACTCCTTTCAATGTGGAGGAGCAGTGGTTCTACTCTGAGCCTCTCCCGGATGACTGAGCCCCTCACCCTATCTCTGAGGGTGAGTCCAGCAATCCTACGGAGAAAGCTCATTTCAGCCGCTTGTATCCGCGATCTCGTTCTTTCGGTCATTACCCAAAGCTCGTGACCATAGGTGAGAGTAGGAACATAGATTGACTGGTAAATCGACAGCTTTGCCTTAGAACTAAGCTCCCTCTTCACCACAACAGACCGGTACAACGTCCGCATCACTGCAGATGCTGCTCCAATCCGTCTGTCGATCTCTCGCTCCATTTTCCCCTCACTCGTGAACAAGACCCCAAGATACTTAAACTCCTCCACTTGGGGCAGGAGCCTGTCCCCAACCCGGAGAGGACAATCCACCTTTTTCCGGCTGAGGACCATGGATCGTCACCTTATCGTGGTGGGGGGGTTTGCGTGCCCCAGTGATCCCAGGAGCTATGTTGTCCGGGACAATTTGCCTCTGATAGGGTCTCCCAAGACAAACTGGTCCTGGGTGAAGGGCCAGACTAAGAACGATCCAACAGACTCTCATGATAAATTGTATATCAAGGATTCAGTGTACCCCGCCCGGTATGGGGTTACCGGGGCCCCACCCTGGAGCCAGGCCTGGGGGAGGGGCTCGAAGGCTAGCGTCTGGTGGCCGGGTTTCCACCCATGGGACCCGGCCGGGCTCAGCCCGAAGGAGTTACATGGGTCCGCCCTCCAGTGGGTTCACCACCTGCAGGAGGGATCATGGGGGTCCGGTGCTATGTGGATTAGGTGGCGGTCAAAGGTGGAGACCTTGACGAAATTTTACACTATTTTTATTTTTTTAAATTTTGCACAGTAATATTGCATAATGGAACTTACCATTTGAGGTATTGTACAACAAAGGCTTGAATATTGGAATATTGGGCCAGTTGAGGTCCCACCCAGATGTCCTGTGTTTGGACTTTTTACTGGTGTCATCCTTCTGTCCTTCCTCTGCTCTCACCTCTCCTGCACCCTCTACCTGAACACTTTCCTCTCCTTGGCTCCTCTCATCTTTCTCTCTCTGAGCTCTGTCTAATTCAGCTTCTCTCTCTGTCTATGGTGGTATACAAACAGGTTAGAAAATACCAAGTGTCATGTTTTGTCCTGCAGGAGTTTTTTCATGGTGTACATAAATAACCAAAATGTGTATTTTTTGTATTTTCATTCTAATGTTTCTTTTTTCCATTGACAAAGAGTAGGGAAGGGAAGGGGAAAAAAAAAAAAACATTCATCATTGTAGAAGAGCTTGGAATAACGAGGCGATGTGATTTATAAACCAAAGTTTATTATCAGCTTCACTCCTCTAACAAGTCTCATCTAGTGCAGAAGCAGAATAAGAGGTCGAACACATTCAGACCTTCATACTTATACCTACACACAACAAAAGACATTGCATATCAAAGCTGACATCCCGCATTAACTTAATCCCCCCTCCTTTGTCTTCCGACTCCTCCACCTGACCCTGGGTGGTCAGGGTGATCGATCTCCTCCATTGTCCTCTGTCTCCTCCACCTGGCCCTGGGAAGTCAGGGAGATCGATCTGGTCTCCACCGCTGCGACTCGTATGCTCTTTGATCTTCGCTGGCGGTCGAGACCTCTTGTCCTGTTCTGAGGCGTGAGGTCATTGCACATATGTAATCACTAAACCTTCTAATATGCTTATACATATGTAGGTATGGGATATATGATTAATATAAACCACAATCATAATAATTTACTCATTCATACTTAAATTATACGATCAGAGGTGGGTATAGTAGCCAGAAATTCTACGCATGTAAAAGCAGTGCTTTGAAATTAATAATTAAAAGTAGACAACCAAAAATTTCGAGTTAAGGGTACAAAGAGCAGCCACTTAAAAACTTGAGTAATCACTTCAGTCTTGAAGTTTTGAGGTTTTTCTCCAAAATGTATTTAAATGTAGTTTTCTTATAGTTTTTTTTTTTTTTTTTTTTTTTTTTTTTTACTTTTCTCTGTATATTTATTTAAATTTGCAACACTTTTCCTCAAATTTGTAATTGTCTCTTGTGTGGAGAGCGTGAAATAAAGAGGCTGAATTATTTCTCAATTCAGGTTTATTGCCGATCTCACATCTCCAGCTTTCTCTCAACAGTAAAAGAGACTGAACTCCCCCCAAACCCCCACTTTTATACTTGTCACATCAAAGACAGAATCACATAGTCATCACATCCCCCCCAAGTCCCGTCGTCCTCCATATGGGCCCCAGGAGGTCAGGAAATCCTCTCAGCATCTTCACCAACGGCGCCTCCACCTCCTGCTGTAATCTCCAGGAGGTCCAGACACATTGTTCTTTCAGAGACGTGAGGTTACAGAATACACATGCAATCCTAAGCATCTCAATCCTGTGCTATGCATATGCAGTCAAAATATGTTCACCATATCACCCCCCCCCCCCCCCAAACGTCGAAGAATGAAACAATGTAGCATAATCCACACAACATAATCAAACCACACATTAGTCCACATGCCGTCTGGGCTTCAAGCGTCTCCCAAAATTGCTGTAAGCGGGCTTCGCCGCCCCTGCGGCGCCGTCTTGCAGTGAATCTGTTAACTGGAAATAAGAACCGTTATTTGATCCCTGCGGGGGCCCCAGGACATGCTTCTTGGGGGGTCTGCCACGTCGAGGAGCCCTCGCCACCCGTACAGACTCGTCGTTCATCACAAAAGCAGGCTTAAGTCTGTCTATACTAATTGTTTCCCGTCTGCCCCCCAAATCTAACACAAAATGCTTATCACCCGTTTCCAGCACTCTATATGGTCCGTCGTAAGGTGGGCGTAGAGCTGTGCGCAGAGCCCCGTGCCTGACAAAAACAAATTCGGCATTTTTTAAAGATTTGGGAACAAAAACGCGCGGAAAAGTATGATTAACGGGGCCCGGAAGCATGTCCGCTCCCGTGCCGATCAGTGCCCACTGAGCAGGGGGACACCTTGGCGCCGGATGATCTGGCAGAAACTCGCCTGGCAGCCGGAGAGGTTGCGCAAAAACCAACTCCGCTGGGGAGGCCTTTAAGTCCTCTTTAGGCGCAGAACGCAACCCCAATAAAACCCATGGCAGTCTGTTTACCCAATTTGTATCCGTAAGCGACACTCTGAGGGCTGCCTTCAATGATCTATGAAAACGCTCGCATAAACCATTGGCCTGGGGGTGGTAAGCGGTAGTGCGGTGAATCGTCCCACCTAAGCTGTGGGCCATCTCTGTCCAAAGCTCAGAAACAAATTGAGGTCCCCTGTCGGACGTAATATCCGACGGAACCCCGAAACGCACTATCCAAGCCGTCAAAAATGCGCGGGCCACCTCTGCAGCCGTGGTTGATGCCAGTGGAACCACCTCCGGCCAACGCGTGGTTCGATCCATCATTGTCAAAAGATGTGTGAACCCCTGCGACGATGGTAGGGGGCCCACGAGGTCGACATGCACATGATCAAATCTCCTGGCCGGGATGTGAAAAGGCTCTAAGGGGGCTTTTGTGTGCTTGTGAATTTTGGCCCGCTGGCAAGCCATGCAGGCTCTTGCCCACTCTTTCACGTGCTTGCGCAGGCTCAGCCAAACAAACTTCTCTGCTACCATTTTCACGGACGCGCGCACCTCCGGGTGTGACAGGGAGTGAACTGAGTCAAAAACGCGGTGGCGCCAAGCAGCCAGCACCACCGGGCGCGGCCGCCTGGTCGAGACATCGCAGATTAGGGGGGGCATACCGTTTTACAAGCTCCTGCTCTCCAGCCTTAACCCTGTTGGTCCAGACTGGAGCGTGCACACGTCCGCATCTCCACCCTGATCCACTGCCACGGCCGCATAATCTATCCCCACGTGAACTGGGGCCGCGTGCGCTTCCGCGCTGCTATTTTGCTCTGCGGCTGCGGTAGTATAATCTACCTCTGCGCGGACTGGTGCTGTTACCGCGCGAGAGTGGCGCAGTCTGCCACTACATTGAGTTTACCCGCTACGTGTTGAATATCAGTAGTAAATTCCGAAATCGCGGCCAGCTGCCTCTGCTGCCGGCCCAACCAAGGTTCCGAAATTTTGGCCATCGCAAAAGTAAGCGGTTTGTGGTCGACAAACGCGGTGAAACGCCGACCTTCCAGCCAGAATTGGAAGTGGCGAATGGCTAAGTGGAGCGCTAACAGCTCCCTGTCAAACGCGCTGTATTTTCGCTCGGCTTTGCGCAAGGATCTGCTGAAAAAGGCCAGCGGCTGCCAAACCCCGGCAACGTACTGCTCCACAACCGCCCCTATGGCCAAATCCGATGCATCAGTGGTGAGCGCTATGTGGGCTGTTGGGTCAGGATGAGCTAACAACGCAGCGTCCGCTAGGGCTTTTTTTTACCTCCGCGAATGCACGCTCCCGCTCCGGGGACCAATCGATTGCATTGGAGGGTTTTTGCTTTTTAAGCGCGGCATATAGTGGTTGCATGAGCTGTGCTGCGTGGGGGAGGAAACAGTTATAAAAATTCACCATTCCTAAAAACTCCTGTAACGCTTTGACCGTTTGTGGCCGGGGAAAATCTGCCACCGCGCGCACTTTGTCCGGTAGCGGAACCGCCCCTTCTGGGGAAACGCGGTGCCCCAAAAAATCGATCTGCGCCACCCCGAACTGGCACTTGGCTGGGTTGATTATTAACCCGTGCTCTCCCAACCTCTGAAAAACCGCTGTGAAGTGTTTTTCGTGTTCCTCCTCGGATGTGCTGGAGACTAAAATGTCGTTGAGGTAGATGAAAACAAAAGGGAGATCGCGTAACACGGCATCCATCATGCGTTGGAAGGTTTGCGCGGCGCCTTTGAGGCCAAACGGCATGCGCAAAAACTCAAAAAGTCCTAACGGGGTTATCACCGCTGTTTTGGGAATGTCCTCAGCCCGGACTGGGACTTGATGATAGCCGCGGACCAGGTCTATTTTAGAAAAAATGCGCGCCCCCGCCAGATGCACCGAAAAATCCTGAATGTGTGGGATTGGGTAGCGGTCATGCGCTGTGGCGTTGTTTAGCCTGTGGTAATCGCCACAAGGTCTCCACGAGCCATCAGCTTTAGGGACCATATGCAGTGGGGAGGCCCATGGGCTGTTTGAACGACGGAGGATGCCCAGCCTTTCCAGGTTGGCGAACTCCTCGCGCGCTATGGACAGTTTAGCTGCATCCAAGCGCCGAGCTTTCGCGAAGACGGGGGGGGGGCAGCTGTGGTGATAAAGTGCTCCACTCCGTGTTTCACAACTGTTGCCGAAAATGTGGGAACTGTGAGCGCTGGAAACTGGGTGAGGAGTGTGTGAAACTTGCCGCCTGCTGTGGCGACGTTGGTCTGTGCTGGTGGCGGGGACACTCGAACTGCACAAGGAATAGAATAAAAGGAGAGTGCATTAACCAAGCGCCTGTTGGCAAGATCAACTAACAACCCATGTGAGCACAGAAAATCAGCACCTAACATGTTGAAACTCACTGCCGCTACAATAAAAGTCCATTCATAAGTGCGGCCGTGCAAGGACAGAAGCAGAGTCCTTCCGCCGAAGGTCTTAATGCTCGAGCCATTCGCCGCTGTTGCTCCTTCACCGCGGGGGCCTGCGAGTCGGTCAGCGTAGGTTGGGGTGATGAAACTCACTTGGGCGCCCGTGTCCACGAGGAAGTGCCGCCCAGAGTGCGCATCTGTGAGGTAGAGCAGCTTGTTCCGCTCGCCGAGGGCCGATGCTGCTAACGACTCCCGGTCCTGGCGTTTCCTGAGCTCTTGAAGTGGCACGGCGGCACACACCTGCGCGCCTTCTCTGCGAAACGCCGATGGTAAAAGCAGAGGTCGTCACCTCCGCTGCGTCGGGACCGCGCCGCTGCCATTGTTGGCGGGATTGATTCCGCTGCCTCTGGCCTTCCGCTGCTCCCGGCCGCCGCTCCGAGGTCTGCTGCTGCTGCGGTGGTCGCCTGCTCCCCGCAGGAGTCGAGGATCCGCTGCGCTTCTCGGGCCAGCGCATGGAAGTCCCGCTGGGTCACACAACGAGTGCCCGACAGGGTCGCCCTCATCTGCGTCGGAAGGGTTCTCAGGAAGATGTGCTTGAACAGGAAATCGTCATTGTCTGTGTCTCTCAGCTGTAGCATGTCTTCCATCAGGTCGACTGGCCTGCGTCCTCCCAAGTCGTGCAGAGCCAGGAGCCTCCTAGCTCTCTCCTCGGCTGAGGGCGTGAAACACTGGATGAGGGCAGCCTTCAGCTTGCTGTATATGTCACCAGCGGGCGGCTGCTGCACCAGGCTCCGCACGTATCGAGCTGTGCGGTTGTCGAGCTTGGCGATGACATGGTAGAATTTTGTGTCATCCGCCGTTATTCCCCCGAGTGTGAACTGGGCTTCAGCCTGAAGGAACCATGAGTCTGGGTTGTCCTGCCAGAACTCCAGTAGCTTCATCGAGACGGCGCTCGCTTGAGCGGTCCCTGACGAGTCTGGTTCGGGGGAATTGGTTCTAGACATTGCACGTCTTCGGTCACCAATGTGGAGAGCGTGAAATAAAGAGGCTGAATTATTTCTCAATTCAGGTTTATTGCCGATCTCACATCTCCAGCTTTCTCTCAACAGTAAAAGAGACTGAACTCCCCCCAAACCCCCACTTTTATACTTGTCACATCAAAGACAGAATCACATAGTCATCACATCCCCCCCAAGTCCCGTCGTCCTCCATATGGGCCCCAGGAGGTCAGGAAATCCTCTCAGCGTCTTCACCGACGGCGCCTCCACCTCCTGCTGTAATCTCCAGGAGGTCCAGACACATTGTTCTTTCAAAGACGTGAGGTTACAGAATACACATGCAATCCTAAGCATCTCAATCCTGTGCTATGCATATGCAGTCAAAATACTGTATGTTCACCATATCTTGTAAAATTATGACTTTTCTTGTACATTTGAGACTATAATAAATGTGGATTATTTTATGGCTAATTTTTTTTTTCTTTTTTTAATCCAATCCAACTTTATAAAGCTTTTTAAAAACGACAGTTGACACAAAGTGCTGTACATCAACAATAAATAAAATATAAAATACAGCTTAAGTACAAAACGGCACAAACAAAACAATCGCCATACAATAGAGACAATAAGAACAAATAAAATCAGTGTCTCAAACTGGGTCAAAAGCCAGAGAATAAAAAAGGGTTTTAAGAGGAGTTTTAAAACTGGACAGTGAAGAGGCCTGTCTGATGGACAAAGGCAGATTATTATAAAATTACTGTTTTTCTAATAAATTTGAAACAGAATGTGGCAAATTTTTTTTACTTTTTTCCTCATAGAATTTAAACTTTTGACCGTAATTTTGTAGAGCCAGAACAGAACAATAACTTTAACTCTGAATTCAAAGAAATATAATTATTAAAATTATATTTAAAGAAATAAATTAACTTAAATGACCAAATATGCAGTTATTTCTGTTACAATATTTCTATGTATTTATAGTTTTTAGAAATCTCCTCACCAACCCGACAGCAGGAAAAACCTCCCTTATTTTGAAATCCAAACGTTGGCACGTTTAGTTTGTCTGAAGGCTGCTGACGGATTAAAGTCATTGACTTCGTGAATTTTGGTCATCTTAACTTGCCAGGTACATAATAGGGAACATAACTTAATATTGTTGTGGCTGGTGAAATATCGTCGGCCTCCGTCGGTCTATGATGACCATGGAAGAGAATCCTAAGCGTCTACTCTGCTGGAACAGCACCGCCTGCGGCTGAACAGGTCGATGCGCGAATGGCAGTTGCTGTCACACAGGTCGCACTTGTGGGTTGTCTCCGTGCTGCTGGGTCTGTGGCTGTTCTTCCTGCGGGTCCTTTTTTCACTTGCTGCAGCAGTCAGTCTCTCTTCACCCGCCTTGAGCTGTCTGGTCAGGGTGCCTCTCCATTTGGAGCGGTCCGTTGCAAGGTCCTCCCAGCGCTCTGTGTTGATCTCCAGGTGAAATATATCCTCAGCAATTCATGAGTCCCCCTTGCCTTTCCCTTCATATGAAGCGGCTGCATATGATTCTAACCACATCTCTTAGATGAGCGACTCTTCCATTATTGCTCCTGTTTCCAGCGTGTTAAAACCATGATAAATGCCTCCAGTGCTTACATACCTCTTCTGATTTTTTTTTCTCGCGTTTTAAGTACTTTAATAAATGCATGTCTCTGTCGGACAGTCACGCTTAGCAAGACACTCTGCCTGGTGACTAACTGGAAAGCTTGTGTGGGCGGGGCACTTCTAAACTCCGCGTGGATGACAGCCATGCACGTTGTTTGTGTGTGCTCTTGCGGAAAGTCATTGCTTCATATAGTTTTCTTAAATTCATATTTCCTCATTAGCGTGGCGGTAATTTTTCTGGTGAGGCGGGCCGCCACCCAGAAATGTTACCGGAGGAAACCCTGTAAGCTTTAATATTAAACGATTTGTCGACAATAAAAATATGCCCCAACAAATTTTTATGATCGACATTATCAACATCATCAACTAATTGTTGCAGCCCTCCTTATAACCAGTGTTGGGAGTAACGCGTTAAAAAGTAATGCATTACTGTAACACCATTACTTCTGCAGTAACATGCTGTGTGACGAAATTACTGTTTAAAAATTCATTAATGCGTTAGTTACTGAAATTTAATCAGATGTGTTACTCGCGTTACTCGTTTTATTAATATGAATAGATATTTTTAGCGCAAATAAATACAAACTCACCCTTCGTAGCTGATGCACCATCAGTCAGCGTTGCAAAGAGCCTCTTCACAGCTGCAGCCAGCAGCCACAAATGGAGCTTGCTCCTGCTGGGAAAAGATGATGCTACATTGCTTTTGTGGAAATGGACAGATTTTTTTTTTTTTTTTTTTTTGTCACAGTTGAGGACAAAAGCATATTGGTGGGCCGTGTGAGACCGACTGCAATCTTCAGAAACACCTGAACAGCAACAAGAACAAAATTAGTGCTATGCTATGCTAGCACCATGCTATCAGTGGATTTACACTATCTGAACACCCACAGCTGGATTTTGAGCACAGGTATGGATGTGGACAGTTTGTGACCCAGCAAGAATTAAACTGACTGATTGCCAGATACGTTGTTACAGAATGAAGATCTGATGTCATTTTCCATCAGACAGCTGAGACTGTGATCCACTGAAGTTTAAACACATTTACTTGCTACCTGCATAAAGATTATTCAAAAATGTATCTGATCTCCAAAAGAACTGGATCATGTCTCTGTCACAGCAGACATGTGGACTGTGGATAATGGACATTTTCTTTGGATCACTGCACATTGGATTAAATCCATAATATTAAAGGTAAGAAACACTGACAACTTTGTGCAGTGTTGCCAACTCACTCTCCCCCCCCCCCCCCACTTCACAAACCCTATTTCTCACTCCAAAATGAGGAAATTACTGGTAATTTGGGTTGATTTTCTTCAGATTTTTCCCACAATCAGAGCCCTCAAGGCAGGATAAAGCAGACTGATCATGTTCTAAAAGCTCTGAAACAGTCTGTTTTCAGCCGGACATTAATAAGCCCCGAATGTAATCCATTAATTAAATTATCTTGCTATGTGTGAAAGATCATTTAAGTATGCATTTAAAAGTAATGTGAAAGTTACTTTTCCAAGTAACTAGATACTTTAATCATGCAGTAGCTGGTAAGTAACTCAGTTACTTTTGAAAAGAAGTAATTAGTAACTAACTAGTTACTATTTTTTAGTAACTTGCACAACACTGGTTATAACATTCTGTTATGTGCAACAAGTAACTGATCCTTCAGTCAGAAATACTCAGAATTTCTAACAGAAATGTTAAAACTTCTAATGAAAGTTCTCCTGTTACATGCAATAAGTAATTGAATCCTTCAGTCCAAAAACCCAGAACATTTTGCTGTATCAAAATCACATTTACATTTATACAAAAATGCGCAGTTACCGTTACAAATGATTTGGTGGCAATGGATTCCACCATCACGCGTGATAGCAATCCTACTGCTGTCTTCAGTAATGCATGACTTCGGCTTTGGTCTTGTTGTAGAGAGTGGGGATGGCTGTATCAGGGAACAGGTCAAGTGGACCCCTGACCATGTGAGCACCCCAAGTGGATCCCGGGATCCAATCTGTACATGTACAAGTATATTTTCAATCTAGTGATTTACAAACTGATTCATAATTTCCTAAAGCCTCATTCAGAACATTGTTGTCCCACACACCTACAGTGGGGCAAAAAAGTATTTAGTCAGCCACCAATTGTGCAAGTTCTCCGATTTAAAAGATGAAAGAGGTCTCCAATTTTCATCATAGGTATACCTCAACTATGAGAGACAAAATGAGGAAAAAAAAATCCAGAAAATCACATTGAAGGATTTTTAATGAATTAAATGGTAAATTCCTCGGTAAAATAAGTATTTGGTCAATAACAAAAGTTCATCTCAGTACTTTGTTATATACCCTTTGTTGGCAATGACAGAGGTCAAACATTTTCTGTAAGTCTTCACAAGGTTTTCACACACTGTTGCTGGTATTTTGGCCCATTCCTCCATGCAGATCTCCTCTAGAGCAGTGATGTTTTGGGGCTGTCGCTGGGCAACACGGACTTTCAACTCCCTCCAAAGATTTTCTATGGGGTTGAGATCTGGAGACTGGCTAGGCCACTCCAGGACCTTGAAATGCTTCTTACGAAGCCACTCCTTCGTTGCCCTGGTGGTGTGTTTGGGATCATTGTCATGCTGAAAGACCCAGCCACGTTTCATCTTCAATGCCCTTGCTGATGGAAGGAGGTTTTCATTTAAAATCTCACAATACATCGCCCCATTCATTCTTTCCTTTACACGGATCAGTCGTCCTGGTCCCTTTGCAGAAAAACAGCCCCAAAGCATGATGTTTCTACCCCCGTGCTTCACAGTAGGTATGGTGTTCTTTCTCCTCCAAACATGACAAGTTGAGTTTTTACCAAAAAGTTCTATTTTGGTTTCATCTGACCATATGACATTCTCCCAATCCTCTTCTGGATCATCCAAATGCTCTCTAGCAAACTTCAGACGGGCCTGGACATGTACTGGCTTAAGCAGGGGGACACGTCTGGCACTGCAGGATTTGAGTCCCTGGTGGCGTAGTGTGTTACTGATGGTAGCCTTTGTTACTTTGGTCCCAGCTCTCTGCAGGTCATTCACTAGGTCCCCCCGTGTGGTTCTGGGATTTTTGCTCACCGTTCTCATGATCATTTTGACCCCACGGGGTGAGAGCTTGCGTGGAGCCCCAGATCGAGGGAGATTATCAGTGATCTTGTATGTCTTCCATTTTCTAATTATTGCTCCCACAGTTGATTTCTTCACACCAAGCTGCTTACCTATTGCAGATTCAGTCTTCCCAGCCTGGTGCAGGTCTACAATTTTGTTTCTGGTGTCCTTTGACAGCTCTTTGGTCTTGGCCATAGTGGAGTTTGGAGTCTGACTGTTTGAGGTTGTGGACAGGTGTCTTTTATACTGATAAAGAGTTCAAACAGGTGCCATTAATACAGGTAACGAGTGGAGGACAGAGGAGCCTCTTAAAGAAGTTGTTACAGGTCTGTGAGAGCCAGAAATCTTGCTTGTTTGTAGGTGACCAAATACTTGTTTTACCGAGGAATTTACCAATTAATTCATTAAAAATCCTTCAATGTGATTTTCTGGATTTTTTTTTTTCTCATTTTGTCTCTCATAGTTGAGGTATACCTATGATGAAAATTGGAGACCTCTCATCTTTTAAGTGGGAGAACTTGCACAATTGGTGGCTGACTAAATACTTTTTTTGCCCCACTGTATTATGTGGATTTTCATCTGGAGCAGCCAGCGGTGACGAGTAGCAGCGATGGAGAAGAAAAGTAAGTGTGTGTGTGTGTGTGTGTGTGTGTGTCCCAAAACCCACTTTAGGAAGCCTGGGATCAGACCGCCAAGGTCCGCCTTTGACTGCCACCTGATCCACACAGCACCCAATGGTCCCTCCTGCAGGTGGTGAGCCCACTGGAGGGTGTCCACTTGAGGTGTTTCGGACACGTCCAACTGGGAGGAGACCCTGGGGCAGACCCAGGACTCACTGGAGAGACTATGTCTCCCAGCTGGTCTGGGAATGCCTTGGTATCCTCTCTGAAGAGCTGAAGCAGATGGCTGGGGAGAAGGAAGTCTGGGCTTCTCTGCTTGAACTGCTGCCTCCACAACCCGGACCTCCGGAGGAGCGAAAGAAGATGGATGGAGGGATGTGTGTGTGTGTGTGTGTACAGTATCTCACAAAAGTGAGTACACCCCTCACAGTTTTGTAAATATTTTATATATTTTCATTTGACAACACTGAAGATTCAACACTTTGATCCAATTTAAAGTAGTCAGTGTTCAGCTTGTATAACAGTGTAAATTTGCTGTCCCCTCAAAATAACTCAACACACAGCCATTAATGTCTAAACTGCTGGCAACAAAAGTCAGTACACCCCTAAGTGAAAATGTCAAAATTGTGTCCAAAATGTCAATATTTTGTGTGTCCGCCATTATTTTCCAGCACTGCCTTAACTCTCTTGGGCATGGAGTTCACTAGAGCTTCACATGTTGCCACTGGAATCCTCTTCCACTCCTCCATGACGACATCATGGAGCTGGTGGATGTTACAGATCTTGCGCACCTCCACCTTCCATTTGAGGATGCCCCACAGATGCTCAGTAGGGTTTAGGTCTGGAGACATGCTTGGCCAGTCCATCACCTTTACCCTTAGTTTCTTTAGCATAGCAGTGGTCATCTTGGAGGTGTGTTTGGGGTCGTTATCATGTTCAGGATCATGCTCTGCTTCAGTTCGTCACAGTACATGTTGGCATTCATGGTTCCCTCAGAGAACTGTAGCTCCCCAGTGCTGGCAGCAGTCATGCAGCCCCAAACCATGACACTCTCGCCACCATGATTAACTGTAGGCAAGGCATACTTTATTTGCACTCCTCACCTAGTTGCCGCCACACACGCTTGACACCATCTGAACCAAATAAGTTTACGTTGGTCTCATCAGACCACAGGACATGGTTCCAGTAATCCATGTCCTTTGTCTGCTTGTCTTCAGCAAACTGTTTGTGGGCTTTTTTGTGCATCATCTTTAAAAGGGGCTTCCTTCTGGGACGACAGCCATGCAGACCAATTTGATGCAGTGTGCAGCGTATGGTCTGAGCACCGACAGTCTGACCCACCCCCACCCCTTCGACCTCTGCAGCAATGCTGGCAGCACTCATACGTCTATTTTCAAAAGACAACCTCTGGATATGACGCTGAGCACAAATGTGAGAGGTGTACTTACTTTTGTGAGATACTGTGTGTATGCATATATTTTACACTTGTTGGTGACGGGGACAAGTCTTTCCAGCAGCTTTACACAAAATATTATGATGTTGTACCTTGGCATCAGAGCACGAAAGCCTTGGTTCTTGACGATGAAATACATACTTGGCAATAAAAGCAACAGTAGATTTTGTAATTCTCTTTGCCCTTTCCGAGTTGTCTGGAAGTTTTGACATTGCTTACTCAATGGTGCTTTGGTCGGCGGCAGTGGCCACAACTGTTTTATTCTCTCCGGTCGCTGGTTGGAAACGTGCAATATGGTTTCACATGTTTGTCGTGTTTCCAAAATATTTTAGTTTAGTCCAGGCCTGTTCAATTGGCAGTGTGTGGGCCACATGCGACCCAGAACCAACCTCCAAGTGGTCCAGGCCCAGTCTGTGGTCCACCCAGAGAAGCAAAGGTCAACACATTTCATAGAATTATGGAAATCCAGGCCAAAAACATGCAGGTTAGGTTTATTGGAGACTCTAAAGTGGCCCTAGGTGTGAATGTGTGTTTGAATGGTTAAGGGATGGCACCGTATCGTGGCTGCTTCATCCATCCAGGTGGATGCCCTCAATTTCCCCTCTGGGGATCAATAAAGTATACAAAATCAAATCAAAATCAAATCCATTAATTACTACAGACCGTAAATGCAATACTCCACGTAGCTTAGCAACCGTCAAACCACAATGCAGTGCATTTGTTTTGAAGTGTGGGCTCTATGACTGTGGCTAACGATGCTTGTGGCAAGATACCAAACCTTCACACCAAACGCAAACAGGTGATGTAAATGCATACAAAGCAGTGTTTCCTCTGGTTTAAAGACCTTGACATGGTGGCAACATATTTTTCCGGGGGGGGGGGGTGAATACATATGTATGAATATGTTAATTTTGTACAGTAACTTTGCATATAATAATACTTTAATGATTTAATATTGTAGTGGCTGGTGAAATCTATCCTCAGCAATTCATCAGTCCCCCTTGCCTTTCCCTTCATGGGCAGCACGGTGGTGCAGTGGTTAGCACTGTTGCCTTACAGCTAGAAGGTTCCTGGTTCGAATCCCCAGGCTGGTAGGGGTTGGAACCTTTCTGTGTGGAGTTTGCACGTTCTCCCTGTGCTGCGTGGGTTTACTCCGGGGGCTCCGGTTTCCTCCCACAATCCAAAGACATCCATGTTAGGTTAATTGGCTGTTCTAAATTGTCCCTAGATATGTTTCCTATAGGCCCTTAGAATAGAGGGTTAGTATTAGTGAAAGTGCTTTGAGTGATCTTTGTGACTAGAAAAGCGCTATATAAGTGCAGGTTAGTAGTAGTAGTTAGTAGTTCATATGAAGCCGGCTGCATATGAATTGTCACCACGTCTATTAGCTAAGCGACTCTTCGGTTATTGCTCCCGTTTCCACCGTGTTAAAACCACGATAAATGCCTCCAGTGCTTACATACCTCTTCTGATTTTTTTCCGCGTTTAAAGTACTTTAACAAACTCACGTTTCTGTCGGATAGTCGCGCTTAGCGAGACACTGCCTGCTGACTGGAAAGCTTGCGTGGGCAGGGCGCTTCTAAACTTCGCGCAGATGATGGCCACGTGCGTTGTTCGTGTGTGCGCTTGTGGAAAGTCATTGCTTCATATATTTCATCCATCCATCCATCCATCCATCCATCCATCCATCTTCTTTCGCTTAATCCTTTTCGGGTCACGGTGGGGCTGGAGCCTATCCCAGCATCTTCTGAATAAATTCATATCTCCTTGGCTTGGCGGTAAAATTTCTGGTGATGTGGGCCGCCACCGAGAAATGTTACCAGAGGAAACCCTGCAAAGTCAAGGGAAAGAGGCGAGCACATGCGATTCAAACTCACCATCAAGGTCATGATTGAGCTCTTTAAATCAGTTAAGAATTGCTCTGTTTGGTTATACTTTTACAGGTTAAGATAATTTACAAAGTTACCTTAAGTAGAAGCGACGACTTCCTCTTTGACCGCTACAAAATAAAACCGGAAATGTGACAATATTAAAAATGATAGTTTTGCAGAGAAATGGACTCCCTCTTTATAATGAACTGAAAAAAAATTACAAATTGCTATCATAAAAATACTATTATACATTCATGATTTGCTGCTGTTGCAGATTTTTAGAGCCACATGTCCTTAATAGTAGTTTGTTTGTTTAAGCCACATTTTCAGTACAGGACTTGTTGTAGTGCAGTACGTCTGGCACAAGTAAAGCATCTGATCCTTCTCCAGCTCCGCACTCAAGCAGTCTGCTGGAGGGCTTCTGCATGCTGGACTTTTCAGCAGTGAGAGACAGTTGGTGGTTAGGCGTGAGGATTTGTGTTGACCTCCCGACTGAGCTTTGCACAAATATCAGACAAAATGAGATACCCGTCCCTTATCCATTGCACGAGTCAGACTGTCCTTTGATGGCTCCACCATCTGTGTTGGAATTCTGTCTGAGCCCAGGAAGCTGCAGAGGTGAGTGTGTATTTACATTCTGAGCTGCCTAGGTGCTGAAGAGCGCTTTAACAGCCTGTCACCCAAAGCAAATAGCGTGCCGAGTGAAATTATGCTAAAATGAACTTCACAGCTCCCAGCTTTCAAAATGGGAAGATACACACAAGAGCCGCTCAGAGCTTTCTTTTTTTATTACATTTTTATGATTTCCTGTTGAGGCTTGTTGTCTCCTGCATCGTTAGGATTTATGACAGCCTAGTGTTTGACCTGTGACTTCTTAGTAGAGGAGCATTTCCAGATAACTGAAGTGGACAAACTAAACACGTTTCCACTCAAAGCATCTCTAAAACTTGTGACTGAAAAAATGCAAACAGCCTGTCTCATACACCTACAGATAAATCACCGGCTTCATTCTTGTAGCGTTTCAATTGGAGACCAGTGCTGGACCACGTTTGAGTTACCAGGTCTTGTTCCCATGTTTCAGAGGGAGTAAATCTGCTCAGGGATGAGAGCCCACTTGTGTCAGTGGTGAAATAGGGCTGTGGAGTTGGCAGGACGAGGGCGATATCTGGCAGTGGTCCCCTGGTCTTGATTCATGCAGGACATCTCTAGCTGAGACACTGGTTCCCGTGCTAGATGAGAAAGTTGTTCCTCAGCACTTTGCCCGTCTCCATTACAGATGGGACATTACAGCTGCAGTTTATGCTCCCTGTGGCTCTTTTGTTAAATTCTCCTTGTTTGGTTTTTTTTTGCCATCCCTACTGTTTCTCTGTCACCCTCTCAGGCTTGTTTTTTCCTACCACCTTCCCACTTTTTGAAGCAACTTTGAAGTCTTCAGTTAGCAGTAATTATTTCTGTATGTGTGTCTCGGTGTTTAAACAAGGCATAAATGCAGAGGACTCCATGTGAGCTTTTTGCTAGTTCGGACTCATCAAGCAAGAAAGGAAAGTTGGTGCAGAGTGGATTTAATTAAACAGTGTCCTGCTTTACCCGCGTGAGAACTAATGCCAGAGGAAATAAAGGATACTGTGTTCCAGCATGTACTTTCACATTAGAGCAAGGCACCTTTGTTTTGCCATTGGTGTGGGT
The DNA here is from genome assembly GCA_020510985.1 of Pholidichthys leucotaenia. Classification (NCBI taxonomy): domain Eukaryota; kingdom Metazoa; phylum Chordata; class Actinopteri; order Cichliformes; family Pholidichthyidae; genus Pholidichthys; species Pholidichthys leucotaenia. The sequence goes on from CM035839.1 coordinate 257,633,988, forward strand.
CAGCGCAAACTTGGCTTATATTGCATGTATATATTAATTCTATTGATATCACTTTCAGATAGGCAAGGTTCTGGTTCCACTTCTGTTCCCATCTCGGAACTAGTATAAGCCTGACTCTATAACACTAGAACACTGACTCTGGATCCGGTCCATTACGACTGCAGTCTGGACTCTGCAGCATATAGTTCCCATTCTCATGAATGTTCTAATCCCCACCTGAGCCAGACCATTGCGGAACGAATCCGGCTTGTCAGATTTGGATTGCTAATGAAACGCAACCAGTCTGTTTTTGATGGATGCCGTATCCAATCTGCAAGGAAATGCCGCAGTATCTCGCGGTATTTAATAGCTGTTTGTTCATTAAAAACAATTTAAGGATCGTCCGTTATCTTCTGACGTCTGCTCCTCCAGCACTGTGTCAGAGAAGATAAAAACTTGCAAACACTTCATAGAATTAAAATTAACAGGCTACTTACGCATTTTTTTTAATCTGCTGAACATGTTTGTATTTATGACTGCTGGTTTAAATGTTTGACATAAGTTCTGTGTAGCTCATGCACTGGACTGCCCTGAGCTGGTTTTTGGTGCCAGCTGAGAACCAGCTTTTCCAATCTGATTGATTTTAGGTGTGAACGTGCAGGTAGGTTCAGAATTAGGTTCCAGAAGTAAAACCGGCATGGAAACTTACTGACCTGAAAGCCTCAAGAGGTTTTATAGGAATATTTTAGTTAGTGTTGAATTGTTTCCACTTAAACTTTTCCAGGTAGAAATAACCTTCAGGGAACTCAGAAGTTTCCCCAGTTGCATTTTCACTGGTGGATGTAGGTTTCATAATACTGTGTGTGTGAGTGGCTCAGAAACTCTGAAGCTATGGTCACAAAGATTCTTATGAATGATGGGTTCGTAAGAATCTCCCTGTTCCTACGAATTCTGGAGTTCACAGACATTCATGGAGGGGGGCATAGTTTCTTACGGCTGCTGTTCAATTCACAAGAGCAACTTGAGGCATTCTTGAGAAATGAGGTGCTTTCTTGTCACACGATAGTCCTAGAGTTCTTAGTTCTTCGTTAGGGGGGCCTTGGGACCTTCCTACGGCATACTTACTACCATCTTACGAAAATTTTTGTGCAGCTCACGACACACTCAAGTCGTTGGTAGGAAGATCTTACAGTTTTCGGCACATTTTGTTGGCACAAATATCGCACGAATGGCATACTTCCACCTTATGAGCACCTCACTACTGCCTTACGCACACTGTACGAATCTCTGTACGAATGGGGATTCATATTGCGTTTACTACGACCACTGTAAGTGGCCCTCAAGAACAACTTAAGGTGTTCTTGAGGCATACTTACGGCCACCATCTTGCGTAGTTCTTATGTTGTTCCTGTGGCATTCATATGGCCACTCTACGATGAGAGTTTTTCATGGGGCGTTCGTAGAAAACTTGGACAAGACCACTGACTTGGCCATGAACTTATGAAGGGTCTATGAGTGCTGGATTCTACACCGTAAGAAGGCCACATGAAATGTTCCAAAACTCATTCATACAGTGTTTGCAGCTGTTCGTAAGGGTATTTGTGACCGTAGTTTTAACTGCTTTGAAGCTTTTGTCATTTTTTGACTACACCAACTGACTGGCAAAGATTTTAGAGTAAATTACATTCTTGTGCCTGTTCCAGTGCAGGAACTGCTCCAATAGGAGTTGTTTCTTGGAAAGTTAAATAAGTAAATCACTCCTCAGTTTACCATTGGCAGGGTATAATCCTGATTGGTAGGAATATAATTTTCAAAGACATTCAGCAACCACCCAGAACAGCTGTTGGCTGCTGTCCGACACTATACAAGTGAAATATTAGTCTTCCTCAGTTGTAATATTGGTGTTGATTTGTCTCACAGGTTTAGTTATATTTTGTACATAGTCTTACCAGATTGGCAGTTCTTCTCTTGGAGAGTTTGTCCTATGAATCAGTATTGATATCCAGCTGTTGGTGTCTGTTTTTGCAGAGGAAGACATAAATTTAGTTTCAGTGAAATTATACATCCTAGAATTTAATCACCTGTCAGCTTTTTGGGCAAAGAAATTTGGCGAAACTCCCAGTATCCACAAAACATTGATGTATCGATGCAAACGGTTTCTTATCATTCATATATGCAAGAAGTACAGTTTGATACCTTTTTTTTCTCCTGCAAATGTATTTGGCTTTGATTTTGATGACTGTAAACCTTAAGGACTTTATATTGTTTCTCTGCATGAAAACTGCATGGCCTGTTTTTATTGTATTTCTTGTCTCTAGACCTTGCTACACTTTTAATTTATCAATAGTTTAAGTTGCTAACTTCTGCAGACTTGATCGTGTAAATCCAATAAATAAATACTGTACAGTTTCTGCAAGTGGATCTGCAAGTTAAATCTTGCATAAGTCCATATCTTTTACCTTGCCAGTTTAGACAATAGCTCATCATTTCTCCATGAATTCTTCCACTCAGTCAAACTCCGGCTGGCATCCCTGTAGCTTCATTAACGCGCACATATCATCTTTGAGAGTTGTTGCTGCCACCCCATTGGCATAGACCATGGACAGGAGCTAATGGGTCCTCAGAGGGTCCAGACATTCCTATTAGAAACTCTTCTCGAGACAACCAGTCAGACCCTCCAGACTCCATCTGCCCACTTAACCTGATTGGAGTTCATCTTTTCTAGCCTGATCTGTTACTCGCAGTACGTCTACCCTCACACTGAGCTGGGGTAGCTGGGGAATACTGTTTGCCTGAGAAATTCAAATATCCCTGAGTTGCGTAGCCAGAACACCCATTCTCTGTCATGTGGATCTTTACCAATGTACTTGTCCTACTAATGTGATGATAACTAGAATTATGGTTTCCAAAGATATTTAATGCTTTTGAATCATCCCAGTCACCCCAAGTTGTACAACTGTATGACATCCTGGGTAGTATAGCAGCTGTATCATCTTTGGGAGTCGGTGTTCAGCGGTTGCCGCTTGGTGGTTTCTCCTTATGATGTTTAACTCAGCCACACACGGTGGTCTTATCCTCCTTAAAAGCATTTGCTTTACATTTCCACATGACTTGTTTCAGCTGGCTTCTACTGTAAAATTTATGAGTCTGCTCTTAAAGCCTCTGTCCCACAGAGCTCTTGGTCCCTCACCTCCAAACACCCAGCTCAGTTCAGCCAGTTGATACATATGTTCCCTCTAAGGTATTAAGATGGATGGTTTTCAACTCGGGGACCTTGAGGTAGGAGAGGCAGTGCACTTACCCAAATGACAACTGTTTTCAGTTTGAATTCTACTGGAGACTGAAAAAGAAAAATACATTTTCTTTACAGATGCATCATAATAAATGGTTTGTGTTGATGAAATGCACAGACATATGCAGCCATCAGGGTAGTCACAGTGGTTATGAGTTTCATTTAAATGCTAAATGTTCTTTATATAATTATCTCCAGCAAAAACATAATATTTTTTGTCACTATTAGTTTGTCAGTTTGTTTATTAGACAAAGTAAGGTCAACTTTATTTTAGCTACGCTTTATTATCCCTAATCTGGGCATTTTTGCTGTTTTTACAGTGGATTTGAATGGATCTTGATGAAAATAACCAGGCATATTTAGGAGTCTGGTATCATGGGTGGGTACAATTTGGTGTAGATCCAGATAGAATTCTGGATCTGACAAGTATAAATGTGGTTTTAAGTATAAATGTGTCTGTGTCACTTTTTTTTTTTAATCCCACTCTTTCTAGCCATCCTGCCGTTGTGTTCCTGGGTAAGACTCACCTTGCCTCCAGTGCCCATGACACTGGGCATGAAAGTGGATAAATGTTCAGTAGTGGTAGGAGAGGCCATTGGCATGGATTGGCAGCCACGTTTCCATCAGTCTGCCCCAGGGCAGCTGTGGCTACAGCAGTAGCTTACCATTACCATTGTCTGTGGAGTGAATGAGTAATGTATCTATTGTAAAGCGTCTGTGAAAAGCGCTATATAAATGTGATGCATTATTATTATGCCTTTGTGAAATGAGAGGTATACGGTAATCAGTTAATGTGTGTGTGTGTCTGTCTGTCTGTCTGTCCATCTGTCTGTCTCTCCGTTTCAGCTCGCCCGGTCAAAATTAAGTGCAACTAAAGGCTTGTATCATTGTATCGCCATATTTTCTTGACTTTAGATTTGCCAGAATTCTGAGATAAGGCTTTGTTTTCGAAATAAACACAAATTTAACTCGCCTTTAATGTCAATGAAGCGGGGGGGGGGGGGGGAGGTATTGTAATAACTATGCCGGGCCACTAGAGGCGGCAGTGTGACTTTTTTACAGACGTGGATGACTTCCTGTCAGTCGATCTCTAGCTGAACTGTTGTAAAATAGCGGTTCCTAAAAAACCCTCCACATGTTCAGCAACTACACCATTTATTCATCACATTGATTTTCACAGTGGTTTTGCTGTTTAGTTTTGCAGAAGAAGAACAAGGTAAACTTGTTAAAAAAAAAAAAACTCCAAGTCCCAACATTCCTCACCCACAAATGGTCGCAATGAACTGCACATGTGCCTGAAAACTCCCACCAAAGGGAAGTACTGAGCAATCCGGCAATACTGGGTGAACAAATGTCTGTCTTTTTGCCCGTCTGTTTTCTTCCTCTGCCACTAAACAGCAAAAGCTCCTGTTTGTCTTGATTGTCATTGTATTCACGTACCTCCATGCTTCCGCTATTTAAAATGTCTGCCACATGCTCTACTTTTATGTTTGGATTGCAGCTGCGCAAATCAGGTTGGTGGCTCTTGGCTGCCGCCAACAGTATGGGCATGTGAACTGCAGATTATTTTCACTGCGCATGCGTGTACTCCAAAACTACTAGATAGATTTGGATGAAATTTTTTACCAGAGGTGGTCCTTGGGCTATAGAGGAACCCATAACATTTTGGTGATGATCCCAGAATCCATACCTCCACCAAGGCTCTTTTCTTCTCACAGTGTGTAAGCAAGAATACGCCAAAACTACTGGATGGATTTGTTTGAAATTTTTACCACAGGTAGTCCTTGGGCTAGAGAGGAACCCATAACCTTTTGGTCATGATCTGAGAATGCATACCTCTGCCAAGGCTCTGGCACGAGGCATCAGCATCTTGGTGCTTTCATTATTATTATTATTATTATTATTATCATGTTTATGGAGATAGTGTTGTATGAATGATGACAAATAAGACTAGAAACTTCCAGCTAGATTGTGAAGATTCAGTACTGTGCCTGTGGTTTTCACCTATCTCTAATACTTTTTAGATTGTTCTGAAAAATCCATCAGGAGCTGATGTGATGACGCAGTGTCCGTCTTTTTGTTCGCCTGCTATCCACATTTCACAGGAATCACACCTCCTCCTAGGCATTTGCCTCAGTGCTCACAGAACTCACCCACAATGATCCTCACGTGATTCTGCTTCCAGGTTGTGCTCAAGGACAAAGGTCAGGAAATTTGGGGTCTTATGTGATTCATGAAAATTGCTACTCCTCTTAGGGAATTGCCCCAGTAGTCACCAAACTTACTCACAATGATGCTGACATGGGTCTACATTCCAGCTGTGCTCAAGGTCGTTGTCAAAGGTCAGGAGAGCTGAGCACTTATTAGGGCTGCAACAAACATTTATTTTGGTAGTCGACTCTAGCTAATGACTATTTTTTAGATTAGTCGACTAATCATGATTATTTCGGTCATGTCCACCATCTCTGCTTCCTGTTAGCACGGCTCTTGTTTGGGGCTCTAGTGCATGTTTTACCTCACCTGTTTAAGCCTGCACACCTGTGAAAATCACCTTTTCAGTCCCTGCTTCAATACAACATTTTATAAGCAGTTTCCAGAGCTAATTAAAATGAAACACATTTGAAACTGAAGCTCAACAGCTGACTGAAATGTACAGTATTTTTAGCCAAACAACTGATACAAATTAAAAGAGCAGTCTTGAACAAAAAAGGTGAAGTGCAAAAAATAGCAGTCTGCTAAAGTCTGCACACAGTCTCTGTTTAACATAACACAAAAAAGGTATAGGACCTTACACACACACACACACACACACACACACACACACACACACACACACACACACACACACACACACAGAGTGGTGTGAAAAAGTGTTTGCCCCCTTCCTGATTTCTCATTTTTTTTGTATGTTTGTCACACTTAATGTTTCAGCTCATCAAACAAATTTAAATATGAGACAAAGATAACACAAGTAAACACAAAATGCAGTTTTTAAATGGTGTTTATTGTTAAGGGGGAAAAAATCCAAACCTACATGGCCCTGTGTAGTAAGTGTAAGTGATTGCCCCCTAAACCTAATAACTGGTTGGGCCACCCGTAGCAGCAACAACTGCAACCAAGCGTTTGCGATACCTGGCAATGAGTCTTTTACAGCACTGTGGAGGAATTTTGGCCCACTCATCTTTGCAGAATTGTTGTAATTCAGCCATATTGGAGGGTTTTCAAGCATGAACCGCCTTTTTAAGGTCATGCTACAACATCTTAATCGGATTCAGGTCAGGACTTTGAAGAAAACAAAATGAAGATTCTGGAGTGGCCTAGTCAGCCATTCAGAGGCGGACTTGCTGGTGTGGATCATTGTCCTGCTGAAGAACCAAAGTGTGCTTCAGCTGGAGGTCACAAACAGATGGCCGGACATTCTCCTTCAGGATTTTTTGGTAGACAGCAGAATTCGTGGTTCCATTTACCACAGCAAGTCTTGCAGGTCCTAAAGCAGCACAACATCCCCAGACCATCACACTACCACCGCCATATTTTACTGTTGGTATTATGTTCCTTTTCTGAAATGCTGTTACTTTTACACTGGATGTAATGGGGCACACACCTTCCAGAAAGTTCAGCTTTTGTCTCGTCAGTTCACAGAGTATTTTCCCAAAAGTCTTGGGAATCATCAAGATGTTTTCTGGCAAAACTGAGATGAGCCTTTGTTCTTTTTGCACAGCAGTGGTTTTTGTCTTAGAACTCTGCCATGCAGGCCATTTTTGCTCAGTCTCTTTCTTATGGTGGAGTCATGAACACTGACCTTCACTGGGGCAAGTGAGGCCTGCAGTTCTTTGGATGTTGTTGTGAGGTCTTTTGTGACCTCTTGGATGAGTCGTTGCTGTGCTCTTGGGGTAATTTTGGTTGGCCAGCCACTCCTGGGAAGGTTCGCCACTGTTCCATGTTTTCACCATTTGTGGATAATGGCTCTCACTGTGGTTCACTGGAGTCCCAAAACTTTAGAAATGGCTTTATAACCTTTTGCAGACTGATAGATCTCAATTACTTAGTTTCTCATTTGTTCCTGAATTTCTTTGACTCGCAGAATGATGTCTATGTTTTGAGGATCTTTTGGTCTACTTCACTTTGTCAGGCAGGTCCTATTTAAGTGATTTCTTGATTGAGAACAGGTGTGGCAGTAATCAGGCCTGGGTGTGGCTAGAGAAACTGAACTCAGCTTTCCAAAGATGTGATAAACCACAGTTAATTTACGTTTTAACAGGGGGGCAGGCAATCACTTTTTCACACAGGGCCATGTGGGTTTGGATTTTTTTACCCTTAATAATAAACACCTTCATTTAAAAATTGCATTTTGTTTACTTGTGTTATCTTTGTCTAATATTTAAATTTGTTTGATGACCTGAAACATTTAAGTGTGACAAACATACAAAAAAATGAGAAATCAGGAAGGGGCAAACACTTTTTCACACCACTATATATATGTACACACACACACACACACACACACACACACACATATTAGGTGTGGGGGAAAAAGATGGATTCAGTGATGGATTGTGATACTTGGCACTGGCGACTTGGGGTGTTGGAAAAAATAGATTCACATAAGAATCGAGATTCTCATTTTACATTATCCAGAATCAATTCACAAAAAATAATTATTATTATTATTTTTTATTTTTTTTGCGGTGGTGCTGGTGTCCGTCACATGACATGTATTGCTGTTTTGTGATACGCAATTACACATTGATGCTGCTGATGCAGGAGAACCATGCAGAGTAGCTTACTAGCTAGCAGCCGGATGAAACAGTCGCAATAAAGAAAAAATGGGAGCAGCAAGAAATTCAGCCAGTCCCATCTTCAGTGAAGGCAAGTGTGTGGGTACATTTTTGTTTCTACAACGTTCCAGAAAAGAAAGTGCTAGACACGACACATGTAATACGTTAAGTTTGCAAAACAAGTCAAGTACTTTGGTAGCACCACAAACGCCGGGCTTACACCAGCCAGCGTCACCCAGAGTTGAAAGAAGTGGAAACGGTTCTAAGTCCTCCTGCTGAACAACGCACACTGCAACACTTTAACAAACTCCCAGCAAATTCTGAACGGACAAAAAAAAAATATGAAATCTTGTAACAGCACTTTATTTTGTTTCATAACTTTAACTTGTTTTTTTTTTTAAGTCTCCGAAGAGTTTAGATACTTAAGTTTATATTTATGCAGGTTTAAAATTAATGTTACTTATCTTATGCATCAATTGCATTCAGTTCTTATTGAATTTGTTCGTTGCATTAAGTTACTGTATAGGTACTGTACACTGACTGCATAGTCGGGTAGCACCGCTATTTAAATGGATGTTCAAAGTATTTGTTATAGAATTTACGTTTGTTTTTAAATGAATAGCCTATATTTCTAGAATGCTGGAGGGTGACCAAACCTACATACTGTGGAAAAGCTGGTGGCAATTGTGGTATGCTGAAAAGATAAATTTTCAAAATATATTTCACTTGTGTACATTTTCATTTTTGAAACTTTTTCAAGAAATAAAAAAGCAGTTACTAACCTAAGCCAACTTTTTTTATTTAACAGTATTTTATTGCAAATGAGTTGATGTAATTTTTAAAAAAAAATATACACATACAGCTGCACTAATATTCAGAATGAGGGCTAATATTAACAAAGATGAAAAAGAGGTAGCTACTCCTGTAATTCAGTCATTAACTGCATTCATCACGTTAGCCATGACTTAAACAGCTCAGCCCTCAGCAACCATTTGTTGTGTTGGAGTTTGAACTATTATTTGTGTGACACGGGTGGTGGCTGTACCTTTCTGGTTCTGCCACCACCCAGGGTATAAGAGAGCAGTGAGTGGGAGGGGCAGCCTCTTGGCCACCTCTCTGCCTGGCTTGTACACTTGTGTACTGTGGCGTGCCTAATAATAAGCGTGTGTTCAGTCCAACACCTGGCCTCGTCCTCGGCTCCTATTACCGACATAACAACTTGCAACAAGAATAAAAGATATGGACGCGTGTGTGACATCTATTCGGCCATTTTTGGAGCTTCCCCATGAGCCGCCCGTCCCTTGGACGAGATGGTTCGCCATGTTCCAGATGTACTTGGTGGCACTGGACCTTGGGAGGCTGGAAAAGTTAAGGGCACGTGTGTTGTTGGTCCATAATCTGGGAATGGAAGGACAGCGAATTTTGAGTACTCTGGGCGACTGTGATAGTTTTGAAGAAGTAGTGGAGCTAATGGCGTGACATTTTCACGCCCCGGAAACGTCATTGTCCACAGGATTCAGTCAGCGCTGCCAGCGGGTTGGTGAGTCAGTGCAGCAGTTTGTGGCAGACCTGAAACAACTGGCCAGCGACTGTCAGTTTGGACCATTGGAGGAGGAGATGGTTTGCGACCAGTTGGCGGAACATACTATCTGCCCTGCTATAAGGTCGAAACTACTTACGTTCTCGGGTGAACTGACGCTGTCCACAGCCATTGATTTAGCCCAGCAGTTGGAGGTAGCTGATAAGCTATCACGGGAGCTCAGTGGGAGTGTACTACATCGACAACCTGAATCACAGTCGACGGTGCAAGCGGTGGACCCGGACAGCGACGATAGCGTGGAGGGTGATGGAGATTACGCCAATGCTGTAAAAATGAGGTACGCCCTGGGAACGCTCATGTGTATGGGCTGTGGATCCACAGAGCACCACTATAAGGCCAGGGAATGTCCGGCGAGAGGGAAGCACTGCCGCAAGTGCAGACTCTTGCATCATTTCGCAAAGGCATGCCACAAGTTCAAGCGAGGGAGTCCAAGACACAAGGAGGACTCTCCCACCCCCACGGTTGTTCACGCTGCGTCCCTGAGTGCCAACGGGTGTTCCTACTGTATGGTGGAGTTGGAAGGGGTGGTGGTGCCATCGCTGACTGATATGGGAGCGTTGGGCTCTGTGTTGAATTGGGGAATCGTGAGGAGTTTTTTTCCCACATTATAGGATTGGAGGTGATTTGGTGCCGCTTTGTGGTTATGGTGGAGGGAGACTGTCCACGGTGGGAACGGTGAGACTGACAGCTCGGTACAAGTCGGTGGAGGTGTGTAACCTGAAGTTCATCGTGACTGCTCGTGGTAAGAATATAATGGGATATGATCTGTTTTATGGCCTGGGGTTAACCATTAAAAGCGGTACTGGAGAAGAGTGGTCGGGCTGCAGTTTGTGGGACCGGCCGGTCCCAAGAACGCTAGATGGAGCTGTGTGGGACGAGAACTTGCCTGGCACCCTGGAGAGTGAGCAGAACCAACCCCACCCAGGGCCATCGCAGGAGGGTTCCTGTGCCAGAGCCCAGGTAGCCCCGGACGAGGGAACTGGGCAGCACGGCAGGATGCCTGTGACTGCGGGTGGCGCCAAGTAGCTGGCTTCATCTGTTCCTGGATTTCCGCTAGAAGGGGCCGGTGAACAGGGGGTCACAATGGCAAGGGTGGCAGCAGAGACAAAAGTGGTCGGGGCAGGACCAGCTGGTACGGTAAAACGACGTGCCAAACAGAAACACTGTTAGCCGAGTAGGGCCCCTCTGGGGGTCGCGGATGTGGTCTGGGCCAGGGAGGAGACATGGTCGCAGAGGATTCGGACCAAGCATCGGATGGAAGAGCACCAGGGGCGGCTGCAGTTGGTGGCCATATGGGGGGATCCCTATCTCCAGCTGTCAGATGGCTCATGGAGGCATCCAAATGAGCTGTGGTGTGCCTGGGAGAAGATTGGTGGGCTTGGACCTGAACAAGAGACGTCTCTGGTAGTGGCGAAGAGGAGGCGCACCAGAGTCGGGTCAGTCAGCAGTGACCCAGGTTGGTTTGATTTATTTGTGATGTTCTAACCTGTTATAACTCTTACAGCTACTGTTTGTCTATGTTCGTGGAGATTAATTTAATGTTATGTTGAGGCAAAGACATGGCGGTATTTTGTGTTGAATTGATTGTTGTGGAATACAAGCGGCAGAATAATCTGCTTCGCCGTGTGGGGGAAGATGGCAGTCTACCCATCTTCCCCTAGTTTAGCTCTTTTGGAGTGACTGTGCTAGGCCATTTATACTGTGTTATTACTCTTAGGGTGTGTTTCGGGTTTCAAATTGGGGTGGGTTTGAGTTGTATGTGTACCTTACGGGTTTTGTTGTGTTGGAGTTTGGACTCTTATTTGTGTGACACGGGTGGTGGCTCCACCTTTCCGGTTCCGTCACCACCCAGGGTATAAGAGAACAGTGAGCAGAAGGAGCGGCCTCTTGGCCACCTCTCTGCCTGGCGGGTACCCTTGTGTACTGTGGAGTGCCTAATAATAAGCATGTGTTCAGTCCAACACCTGGCCTCGTCCTTGGCTCCTATTACCGACATGACACCATCCTCCAAGAAATCTGATTGTCAAACAGCTAAGCTGACATAAACAGCAGTACTAACACTGTAGTCATCTATCTATAAATGCACGAAATCTCTGTCTGTGTGTCTGTCTGTTCCACGCATATCTCTTGAACCGTTCATCAGACTGGCCTCAGATTTTATACATGCTTTGCTGAGGTTACGAGGGTGTAGGGTGTGCATCCCCGAGTGTGGAGTCACTCAGTCAAAATATGCAGTTTTTATCAATAAAAGTTTATCCACAGCTCTGTCACAGCTCTGTCTCTTCATGCCCTTCAGTCTGTGCGAGGTGTCGGATTGACTTTGTGCTGATTGGATAATACGCGGCATCATGACCAGTCAGTCACCACAGCAGTTTAGTTTAGTTTATTGGTTTATTTGTCAGGGACAATGTACAGAAAAAACCTTAAACACAGGGTAAAGATGCTCTGTACCAGATTATAGTGTTCTCACTAATTTCCATCTGTAGTCCCTGAGGCAGGAAGGAAGATATTAAAAGAAAAACAGCACATATAGAAAGCAATTCAGGTTGGGTTTCAGAAACTGTTGACCCTGAAACAAGCAGGGAGTAAGTTTAAAAGGTAAAAAGATAAGAGAGATGGCACACATAAAAACAATTTAAGAGTACAATTTCAAATCCCATTTAAGGGAGAGTCAATGCTTTGCAAACAAAAAAAGGAGTGAAAAGTGACAAATTTGACAAGAAAGAGAATAGTGAAGATGCAATGCTTAAAAAAATTATACTATAATGTTGCCGTGATTGCGTACGTCTAAAGGATAATTCGGGGAATGGCAGTGGGGACCTGGGGTCTGCCTAAAGAACACCCTGTTGGAGAAGCAGCGGGCAGAATGTGGTCCTTCGCAGGGAAGAAAGCCCAGCCTGCTCAGTAGACGGGAGTCTCTTTGCAGGACCATGAGATGCCGTCACCGATGGCCCTCCTCTTGGTGTGCTTGCATGGCTATCTAAAAATTGAAAGTTCATAATAATACCACCATGATTGTGGAGCAGAGTTCCCAGATCACTTGCATATCCTATGTGGCCACATGCACGGTTTGACGAAATGACAACTGTCACCAAACTGGACACAAAAATGCCCAAACAACGAAATACATAATTTTTATTTAAATATTTAATGACAGATGGGCAACACTGATGCAACAGTTGCAGCCAAGTGGGTCATTCTGCTGTGTATAATATCGGTGTTTTGTACTTATAATATTCCTAAAATATAAAAGGATGCACTAGAATGGGTCTCAAATATCTGTAAACGTGTCCTGTTATAGTGCTGCATGAGCTTACTGATGATAGATTATAAACTGCACATACAGTATCTCACAAAAGTGAGTACATCCCTCACATTTTTGTAAATATTTTATCTTTTCATGGGACAACACTGAAGATATGACACTTTGATACAATGTAAAGTAGTCAGTGTACAGCTTGTATAACAGTGTAAATTTGCTGTCGCCTCAAAATAACTCGACACACAGCCATTAATGTCTAAACCACTGGCAACAAAAGTGAGTACACCCCTAAGTGAAAATGTCCAAATTGTGCCCAATTAACCATTTTCCCTCCCCAGTGTCATGTGACTCATTAGTGTTACAAGGTCTCAGGTGTGAATGGGGAGCAGGTGTGTTAAATTTGGTGTTATTGCTCTCACACTCTCCTACTGGTCACTGGAAGTTCAACATGGCACCTCATGGCAAAGAACTCTCTGGAGATCTGAAAAAAAGAATTGTTGTGCTCCATTAAGATGGCCTAGACTATAAGAAGATTGCCAACACCCTGAAACTGAGCTGCAGCATGGTGGCTAAGACCATACAGTGGTTTAACAGGATAGGTTCCACTCAGAACAGGCCTCGCTATGGTCGACCAAAGAAGTTGAGTGCACGTGCTCAGTGTCATATACAGAGGTTGTCTTTTGAAAATAGACGTATGAGTGCTGCCAGCATTGCTGCAGAGGTTGAAGGGGTAGGGGGTCAGCCTGTCGGTGCTCAGACCATACGCTGCACACTGCATCAAATTGGTCTGCATGGCTGTTGTCCCACAAGGAAGCCCCTTTTAAAGATGATGCACAAGAAAGCCTGCAAACAGTTTGCTGAAGACAAGCAGACTAAGGATATGGATTACTGGAACCATGTCCTGTGGTCTGATGAGACCAAGATAAACTTATTTGGCTCAGATGATGTCAAGCGTGTGCGGCGGCAACCAGGTGAGGAGTACAAAGACAAGTGTATCTTGCCTACAGTCAATCATGGTGGTGGGAGTGTCATGGTTCGGGGCTGCATGAGTGCTGCCGGCACTGGGGAGCTACAGTTCACTGAGGGAACCATGAATGCCAACATGTACTGTGACATACTGAAGCAGAGCATGATCCCCTCCCTTTGGAAACTGGGCCGCAGGGCAGTATTCCAACATGATAACCACCCCAAACACACCTCTAAGACAACCACTGCCTTGCTAAAGAAACTGAGTGTGAAGGTGATGGACTGGCCAAGCATGTCTCCAGACCTAAACTCTATTGAGCATCTGTGGGGCATCGTCACACGGAAGGTGGAGGAACACAAGGCCTCTAACATCCACCAGCTCCATGATGTCATCATGGAGGAGTGGAAGAGGATTCCAGTGGCAACCTGTGAAGCTCTAGTGAACTCCATGCCCAAGAGAGTTAAGGCAGTGCTGGAAAATAATGGTGGCCACACAAAATGTTGACACTTTGGGCACAATTTGGACATTTTCACTTCACTTCTGGGTGTACTTACTTCTTTTGCCAGCAGTTTAGACATTAATAGCTGTGTTGAGTTATTTTGAGGGGACGGCAAATTTACACCGTTATACAAGCTGTACACTAACTACTTTACATTGTATCAAAGTGTCATATCTTCAGTGTTGTCCCATGAAAAGATATAAAATATTTACAAAAACGTGAGGGGTGAACTCACTTTTGTGAGATACTGTATAAACTAAAACTATCTATAAATTCACACAGTCTCTGTTTGTCTGTCTGTCTGTTCCATGCATATCTCTTGAACCATTCCCCAGACTGACCTATGGTTTTATACGTGATTTCCTGAAGTTACGAGGGTGTGCATCCTCGAGTATGGAGTCGCTCAGTCAAAATATGTAATTTTTATCAATAAAAGTTTAGCCACCACTCTGTCACTGCTCTGTGTCTCTTCATGCCCTGGCTTCAAGAAGTGTGTGTGGGGGTTTTGGATTGACTCTGTGCTTATTGGACAATGCGCATCATCACAACCATGCTGACTGGATAACACACAGCATCACGACCTGTCAGTCACAACAGTATTCCCTGGACAAAACACGGAAATTAAAGTTAGAAAGATAGAAAAAGATAATACTGAAGATTTAATGCTTAGAAAATTGTATCATAAAGTTGCCGTGATTGCGTAGGTCAAAAGGATAATTCGCCATACGCCTACCACAGAGGAAGCAGGGCTTGTGGACGAGGGGGATGACTCGCCTATCACAGGGGCTGAGGTCACTAAGGTGGTTAAAAATCTCTTTGGTGGCCGGGCCCCAGGGGTGAACGAGATTCGCCCTGAGTACCTCAAGGCCCTGGATGTTGTTGGGCTGTCATGGTTGACATGCCTCTGCAACGTTGCGTGGAGGTCGGGGGCAGTGCCTTTGGCATGGCAAACCGGGGTGGTGGTTCCTCTCTTCAAAAAAGGGGACCGGAGGGTATGCTCCAACTTTAGAGGGATCACACTCCTCAGCCTCCCTGGGAAGGTC
This sequence comes from Pholidichthys leucotaenia, assembly GCA_020510985.1. Taxonomy (NCBI): domain Eukaryota; kingdom Metazoa; phylum Chordata; class Actinopteri; order Cichliformes; family Pholidichthyidae; genus Pholidichthys; species Pholidichthys leucotaenia. The sequence goes on from CM035839.1 coordinate 257,649,408, forward strand.
TATGCCAGGGTACTGGAGAGGAGAGTCCAGCTGTTGGTCGAACCTCAGATTCAGGAGGAGCAATGTGGTTTTCGTCCTGGCTGTGGCACATCGGACCAGCTCTTTACCCTCTCGAGAATCCTCGAGGGTTCATGGGAGTTTGCCCAACCAGTTTACATGTGTTTTGTGAACTTGGAGAAGGCATTCGACCGCATCCCTCGTGGGTTTTTTGTGGGGGGTGCTTCGGGAGTATGGGGTATCGGGCTTGTTGTTACGAGCTATTTGGTCTCGACTGTTGTGAGAGTTTGGTTCATATTGCCAACAATCGGTCGGACTCATTCCCAGTGAGAGTTGAACTCTGCCAGGGCTGCCCTTTGTCACCGATCCTGTTCATAATTTTTATGGACAGGATTTCTAGGCGCAGCCAGGGAATGGAGGGTGTCATGCTTGGTGACCACAGGATCTCATCTCTGTTGTTTGCAGATGATATTGTCCTGCTGGCTTCATCCAGAAATGACCTACAGTTCTTGCTGGGACAGTTTGCCACTGAGTGTGAAGCAGCTGGGATGAGAATCAGCACCTCCAAGTCCGAGTCCATGGTCCTCAGCCCGAAAAAGGTGGATTGTCCTCTCTGGGTTGGGGACAGGCTCCTGCCCAAGTGGAGGAGTTTAAGTGTCTTGGGGTCTTATTCACGAGTGAAGGGAGAATGGAGCAAGAGATTGACAGACAGATTGAAGCAGCATCTGCAGTGATGCGGACGTTGTACCGGTCTGTTGTGGTGAAGAGGAAGCTGAGCTCTAAGGCAAAGCTGTCGATTTACCAGTCAGTCTACGTTCCTACTCTCACCTATGGTCACAAGCTTTGGGTAATGACCGAAAGAACGAGATCGCGGATACAAGCAGCTGAAATGAGCTTTCTCCGTAGGATTGCTGGACTCACCCTCAGAGATGGGGTGAGGAGCTCAGTCATCCGAGAGAGGCTCAGAGTAGAACCGCTGCTCCTCCACATTGAAAGGAGCCAGTTGAGGTGGTTTGGGCATCTGATCAGGATGCCTCCTGGACGCCTCCCACTTGAGGTATTTCGGGCACGTCCCACTGGGAGGAGACCCCGGGGCAGACCCAGGACTCTGTGGAGAGACTATGCCTCCCAGCTGGTCTGGGAACGCCTTGGTATCCTCTCTGAAGAGCTGGAGCAGGTGGCTGGGGAGAGGGAAGTCTGGACTTCTCTGCTTGAACTGCTGCCTCCACGACCCGGACCTCTGGAAAAGTGGTAGAAGATGGATGGATGGATGGCACTGCTCTCCATGTGTTTTACAGTTTTTTTAGTTGATGGTGTCCTCCCAGACTCTATTGTGTCTGTGGTGCTAGTTCCTGTTATCAAAGACAAAGCTGCAAAGCTAAACAGTGTTGAGAATTATAGGCCAACTGCTCTAGCGAGTATTCTGAAGTGTTGGAAAAAATTTAGCTCACACGGTTGGAGATATTTGTTTTTTCTTCTGACAGTTTGGTTTTTAAAGAAAGCATGGCACTGCTATGTGTATATTTGCTCTAAAGGAATTAGTGACAAATTATAGAAGCCTTAATTCCTCTGTCGTCTTGTGTTTTATTGATGCTTCCAAAGCATTCAGTAGAATTAATCATGAAAAACTATTGATGAAATTACTCCTTAGAGGTGTTCCCAAGTTTTTAATTAGAATTCTGGTTTTCTGCTACGCCAATCAGACCGTGTGTGTAAAATGGGGGAACATTCTATCAACTCCCTTTCATGTGAACAACGGTGTACGCCAAGGTGGAATTTTGTACCCTATTCTGTTTAATGTATATATGGATGATCTGTCGAGACAATTGGACTGATGTAACACAGGCTGTGCTGTGGGTGGCTCTGACATCAATCATCTCATGTATGCAGATGACCTAGTAATAATGAGTCCTTATAGTGCCGGGTTGCATCAACTATTAAGAGTTTGCTCACAATATGGCAATTATCACAACATCAAATTTAATGCTTGGAAGAGTAATGTCATGATTGTGAGATATTGAGAGGACAGCGAACTCATTTTTCCTGCCTTTAAATTGTGTGATACTTCTCTTGCCACATGCAAGGGAATAAAATATCTGGGTCACATCATCACAGATGATTTGAGAGATGACAGAGATATCTACAGGCAGTTCCGTAAATTGTATGCCCAAGCCAATATGTTATTGAGAAAGTTTAGTATGTGCTCTGTAAATGTTAAATCTTCTCTGTTCAGAGCTGACTGTACTCCTCTGTCCACTGCACATCTGTGGAGCAACTACAGGATGGGTAGTATGAGAAGGTTGACTGTGGCCTACAATGATGCACTGAGGCTGCCGCTTCAGGTGCCCAGATGGCATAGCACCAGTCAGCTGTTTGTGACATGTGCAGGGTTTCCTCTGGTAACATTTCTTGGTGGTGGGCTGCCTCGCCAGAAATTTTACCGCCGCACCAAGGAGATATGAATTTATTAAGAAAAATATATGAAGCAATGACTTTCCGCAAGCGCGCACACGAACAATGCGCGTGGCCATCATCCGCGCAGAGTTTAGAAGCGCCCCATCCACGCGAGTATGAGTAAGACGTCACAGAGCTTGGAGGAAAACGTCACAAAGCTATGAGGAAATCATAATCAAGTCAGTGGCGGTAATGCACCTTTGAGCTGGTTACCAACCGCCAATCAAATCTAAGAGAAGAAGAAGAGTTTTCCAGTCGGTCAGCAGGCAGTGTCTCGCTAAGCGTGACTGTCCGACAGAAACACGAGTTTGTTAAAGTACTTCAAACGTGGAAAAAATCAGAAGCGGTATAAGCACTGGAGGCATTTATCATAGTTTTAACACACTGGAAACGGGAGCAATAACAGAAGAGTCGCTTAGCTAAGAGATGTGGTTAGAATTCATATTCAGCCGCTTCATATGAAGGGAAAGGTAAGGGGGCTGATGAATTGCTGAGGATATATTTCACCAGCCACTACAATATTAAGTTCTGTTCTGTAGGAACTGCAGGAATGAAGAGACTGGCAGCTTCCCTCTTTTCTCGCACGAGCAGGCGTGCCATTTTTATTCTCCAGCTGCAGTGACAAAAAGCAACAGCTAAAAACACTAGCTCTCTTAACTCTAAACTGAGGTCCTTCAGCGGCTGCCTAGAGAGGTGCCTGATGAGAAAGCCTGAGAGCACAACTATAACTGCCTAAGCAGATCATTCTGTACATGAACACATATTGTGGTGAATTATGTCTTTAGAGTCGCTACAGTTCCCTGTTATGTACCTGGCAGGTTAACCACTTGCACTCCGTTGTTCCGCGGGCGGGCAAGTCTCTGCGTCCTAGGGTGCGCTCCCTAGGGGAGTGCGCCCTCGTGCGCGCTCGGACGCATGACGCATGATAGAGATACTGATGGTGGTGATGTAGGTGAGATGAGATGAGATTCAACTTTATTGTCATTACACATGTATGAATACAAGGTAACGAAACGTGACTTGGCATTTGGGCACGCTCTGCAGAGCGCATCCAAGGCCAGGGCAGCCGCTAGGCGCCTGTCATAGGTGTAGGTATAGGTATAGTCATAGGTGGTGTGGCCTCCAAGCGCCACTGAAAAAAAAAGCTGCAGACACAGCCGCGAACAGATCAGTTCATCTGATTGACCTCTCATTCGACTAATAAGAGCCTTGAATTGGGTTTCTGAAACCATGAAGAGCCAATGAATGAAAACCTAGGAAGGAGGACCCGCCTACTGTGAATGCAGGAGCCAGTTGAAGCACAGAAATTCGGGCTGGTGAAGAGATATTTACTGTTGCAGCAGATGAAAACAAAGGACGCTGGACGAACCTGCTACAGACCTAGGCTCACCCAGCAGCATGATGGAGAACACCCACAAGTGGGACCTGCACTCATTCCAGCAGAATAGACGTTTAGGATTCTCTTCCGTCATCATAGACCGACGGAGGCCGACGACAAAGGTCGTAAGTCATTCACCAAAACCGCAATAATGGAATTATGTTTTGATCGGGATCCACAAGCGGACCAGCGTCGCGTTTGTCTGACAATGGGGAAGAGAAGTTCGCCACGACTCTGCTGCTGTGAAGAGGTAAGGTGTTGTAAGCTAAATTATTATTTCTCCCTGAAAACTGTAATCCAAAAATGACTTTTGACCGATCGGTAAATTACAACTGTACGGCGCACGAAGTACGAAGTGCGTGCGCCGCGATAAACGGTTCATTTGCCGTGTTGGGACCGTGAACGCCCCCCCCCCCCCCCCCGCTGCAGAAGAGGAGTGGTGGGGGGGCGTTCACGGTCCGAACGCCCCCCGGCCTGCGGGGGGAAGCATATGAGTCTATTCCGTCATGTAGCGATGGCCGTCTTCTGTAGCGAGGGGGGGGGGGGCACACACACACACAGTAGCGGGGGGGGGAGGGGGGGAGCTGCTGTGAAAACATGCAAGGAGTGTAATCCGTCATGTAGCGAGGGCCGAACTCCGTCTTTTGTAGCGGGAGGGGGGGCAACCCCCCCCCCCACACACACACACACAGACACAGCCCTGAATGTGACCTTTCATTAGAGCCCAAAATGAAGATTCTACATTGAATTATTCAAAAGTTACAGACGTTTTTCCAAACTGTGCCATTTGACACAATTTGGCACAGTTCCAAAATGCCTGGGAACTACCTGAGAACAAAGCTGTGTAAAATATTCATTTTTTGTGGTATTGTTACCAAATTTGGACCTCAGCTTGATAACACTTGGTTCTACATTTCTGTTGCATTTTCCAGCCAGATCGGACAGCTGTGTGTTATTTGCAAGCATTTGTATCCAAAAAAACACCGTGTCCAAATTTATTTTCTTCAAGTTCAGTATGTTTAGATGACTGTAACTCAGTGACCGGAGCACTTAGAGAGATTGTTTTTTTTTTGCCAAAAAATTCAAAGTGTTTTCTTTTAAATGAGACCAACCCCATGAAGATGCTGCAAAGGGTTGAATAACAGCTTTCGATTTACTTTGGGCACGTTTTTTTTTTTTTTGGCATTTTTAGGAAAATTGCCCGGAGTGCAAGGGGTTAAGATGACCGAAATTCACCAAGTCAGTGACTTTAATCTGTCAGCAGCCTTCAGACAAACTAAACGTGCCAACATTTGATTTCAAAAAAAGGGAGGTTTTTCCTGCTGTCTGGGTGGTGAGGAGATTTCTAAAAAACTATAAATATAAAGAAATATTATAACAGAAATAACGACATCCTTGGTCATTTAAGTTAATTTATTTAATTAAATGCAATTTTATTAATATTTTTTCTTTGTAATCAAAGTTAAATTATTGTTCTGTTCTGACTGCAAAATTATGGTCAAAAATGTAAATTGTTTTAAGAAAAAGTAAAAAAAAAAATTACCACAGTTTGTTTCAAATTTATCTAGAAAAACGGTTGTTTTATTTTAAAAAAACAGACAAAAAGTAGTCATAAAATAATCCACAAATTTATAATAAAGTTTCAAATGTACAAGGAAAGTCAATTTTACGAGAGGAAATTACAAATTTGAGGAACATGGTTTCAAATTTACATAAGAAAGTTGTTATACATTTTTGAGAAAAACCTCAAACCTTCAAGACTGAAGTCATTACTCAAGTTTTTAAGTGGCTGCTCTTTGTAGCCTTAACTCAATTAGAAATTTTTGGTTGTCTACTTTTAATTATTAATTTCAAAGCACTGCTTTTACATGAGTAGAATTTCTGGTTACTATACCCACCTGATCATGTAATTTAAGTATGCATGAGTACATTACTATAATGAATGTTTCTTTCCCTTCCCTACTCTATCAATGGAATGAAAGAAACACTAGAATAAAAATACAAAAAATACACATATTTTTGTCATTTATGTAAACCTTGACAAAAAAATCCTGCAGGACAAAACATGACACTTGATATTTTCTAACCTGTTTGTTTACCACCATAGATGGAGAGAGAAACTGAATTAGACAGAGCTCAGAGAGGGAAAGATGAGACAGAAGTGAGGAGCCAAGGAGAGGAAAGTGTTCAGGCAGAGGAAGAAGAGAAGGATGACACCACTAAAGTCTAAACACAGGATGTCTGGGTGGAACCCCAACTGGTCCAATATTCAAGCCTCGGTTGTACAATACTTCAATTGGTAAGTTCCATATGCAATGTTAATGTATAAAATTTTAAAACGAAATAAATAGTATAAAATTAACTTATTCCGGTATGTTTACTGCACACCCCCCCCCCCCCCCGGGAAAAATATGTTGCCACCGCGCCAAGGTCTTTAGGCCAGAGGAAACACTGCATGTGGTATTCCTACATGTAAGGCACTACTGAGGAAATGTGTACAGTTTTATGTGTTGTCTGGATGACTTGGATAACTGCATCATACAGACCCTTATAAGCCCTAGGAAGAGCAGTCTCAGATGCACCTCTGCTCTCAGAAGACACTGGCACAACAGCCTCTACAAGAAGTCTTTTTAAAGACTGTTATGTTGTTTTTATTGTTTCCCTGATGCCTCTACCCCTTCTTATTTTATATGGACTTGCTTGTGTGTCTAAAATAAAGATTAATAATGATAATAATGAAAAACAAGACCTACGCTTTTTTTAAGCTAAGCCAGCTGCTAAGACAAACCAGTCACCACTGCTGACACCACCTGTGTGACCGACCCCAACAATTTTTAGCTCATTGCGGTGAAGCCAAAAGGAGTGAATGTGATGAAGTGGCGTCTGCCATCTGATGGGAATCGCTACTCCTCCAAGGCATTTAGTCCAGTGCTTACCAGACTCAGTCACAGTGATCCTCAGGTGGGTCAAGGATCAGGAGATCTGAGCAGAACAATTTCTACTTCTCTCTTCTGCAGTTGTCTCAATGTTCACCAAACTCATACCGGGGTTGACATCAAGGGCACTGTCAGAGACCAGAAGGTCTTCTCTGAGGCCACTGACCCTGACCTCAAGCACAGCCTAGACGGCTCTGTTCAAAGCAACATTCAAAGCCCCTACATGCCAGTTTGGGGCTTTGAGTGTTTTGCAGTAAAGCTAGAGCAAGTATCTGAAGTATGTTGTAGTCTTCTATGTGGACTGCATCACCATCAGGGTCCTTTTCTTCTACAGCTGGACTTATTGTAAATTTTTAACTTTTTTAAAATTTGCAACTTTTCTTGTCCGCTTGAAACCTCTATTTTCACATAAATTTACGTTTTTTATACAAATGTACAATTTCTTCCTTGTAAATGTAAAGTCTTCTTTTCATTAATTTTGCAGCTTGTCAGTTTTACAATTTTTTTTGCATTTTTTGGCATGTAAATTAGATTCTTAATTTTCTTACATATTGGTAAATTTCGTACACATTTATGACCTTTTTGGTAAATTTATGAATTTATCATCAATCTGCAACTTTTGTCTTTGTGAATTTGTGAGATTTTAATTAGTCAATTAGTTGTTTTTTTTTTTTTAATTTAGTAAAATTAAATTTGTATTTTACCTTCACAAGTAGTTTGGGGGCGGGGGGGCAGTCTAGATAATTGAATGTTTGGATCCTGTCATAGAAAATAATTTAATGTTTGTTTCTTACTTTTGCTATGAAGATTATGAAATTAAGTTGATTGCTGAAGGTTTTGTGTTTAAAAAAAAAAAAAATCAACCCCCCCCCCCCTGCGGAGCCCAGATGGGTGTAATTTATGGACAGTGTTCCAGCCAGCATGTCCATGTGGACCCAGCAAAGGTTAAACTGGGCTGTGTTATGGGTCCCATGTGGGTTTGTGGACGGGTTTGATGTTGGTCCCATCTGTGTCTGCCCACATGGACTTTACCTGTGGTACGGGTGAGCAGCTGATCTGTTGCCACCGGGCCCCACATGAGCTCAGTGTGAGTGAGCAGCTTCAGTAACGCTGGTGCCACAGGAAACATGAGGAAAAAGTCACAAATCCATGAGGAAAAAAATGTCTTTTTTTTTTTTTTTTTTTTTTTTTTTTTATTACTTATTTTGTACCCGTAGGTAGATTTGTTTTGCAGTCTGGTGACAAACCACCAGCTGCCGGTCGCTGCGTGCGCAAGCGCCCCTTAACTCCCTAACCTGCATGTTTTTGGCATGTGGGAGGAAACCGGAGAAATCCCGGAGTAAACCCACGCAAACACGGGGAGAACATGCAAACTCCACACAGATCACTGTTGGCCGGGGGCAGGGATCGAACCCACGATCTTACGGTCCCCGCGATCCCCCGGACGAGGGTAAAACTGTGCTGCCACAGTGCTAACCACTGCGCCACCGTGCAGCCACACAGAACCCCCTGGCGCTCCATTCCATCCCCGCCAGGGAGGATGGAGGAGGAGACATTAAACCCCCCGTGCTCCCGCCGAAGGAGGGAGGAGAGTTGGGTACCCGGAGGCACGCGGTGCGACGGCCGGAGTGCTGCGGCGGCGGGCACACTGGACCGCCGGCCCTCAGCGAGCTCCACGACGGGCACCTGTCAGCCCCCGGGAGGGACCGCCGAGACGGAGCTGGCTCGGACGGGGGCCAGCGGTGGCTGGGGCGCTGCGCCGGCCAGCCCTCCTCCTTCCCTCCTGGCAGAGGGACTGGGACAGAGAGCCGGGCAGAGCCTCCGGAGACTCCCCCCGGAAAGAAGAACGGTGACAAATTCACAAAAAATACTAGCAAATTTATGAGGAAAAAAGTCACAAATTTATGAGAAAAAGTGAAAATTTATGAGAAACAAGTTGCAAATTTACAAGAAAATAGCAAATTTATGAGAAAATAAGTTGAACCGGAGTGGTGGCTTAATGGTAAAGCACTGGCCCCACGACCAAGAGGTTGTGGGTTCAAGTCCTAGCCGGGTCATAACAAAGACCCTATAAAAATGGTACTTGCTGCTTTCTAGCTTCGTAGTCAGCAAAACGAGAATGGAGGAAGGAAAGTTGGTTACCCAGCAGGGGTGAACAAGCCAGTGTGCTCCCTGTGCCGGTTGCTAGCCCGGATAAATGGGCAGAGTTGTGTCAGGAAGCCGGTGTAAAAATGCTGCCAAATCGATGTGTGGATCATCGCGATATAAGGTGATGATACTGTGGTGACCCCAGAAGGGAACAGCTGAAAGACACAAAAAGAGAGAAAATAAGTTGAAAGTAGGTAAACGGGCAAAGTCCATGTGGGCAAACACAGATGGGGCCAACATGGAACCCACAGACAAACCCACATGGACCCAGAGACAGCCCAGCTCTAACTTTGGTGAGACCCACATGGACATGCTGGCTGACTGGAATATGTATGATTTTGGCCTTTTGAAAATTATTCTGTCAAAACTTGGCAATTAGGTGAAAACTCTTGGATTTTGTCCCAAAATACAGGACCAGGGTTTGGGTTTGTCTCACACATGACAGAATTGAAGCAAAATGTGTAATATGCAGTGCTTTGCAGTACCAGTACTGCTATGCCTCTAAATACCCAAGAATTCAACAGTGCGAGTTTTCTCAGAGTAGTCTCCTACCGTGAGGCTTCTGACAACAGGCATTGCATAATACAACACGGTACGACGTCTCTAACCATCCATTAGACAACCACACAACCTGCTAGCTGAGTGGGAAGGCGAGACAAATCAGAAATACACTTGTGAACGCTGCAGCGATCTCAACTGTAAAGACTAAAAAGCACAAGGCGTACCTCCTGTTGTCATTTGTTCATCTGCTCTCCAGGGGAAACTTTCTCTGTTTGTCTCATTGCTGTATGTATTGCCGTATGGAGCTGTGCAAATCCTTCCTATCATGACCAGAAGCCTTCTTTCCCATCAGCTTCTGATCAGCTTGGTTCTGCCTCCTCCTCCAACCGCCAAGAAATCTGGCCTTCAGTTTTATAAATGCAGAATGTAGAGCATGGGATTTCACACGTCTTCTTCATTTAGACTTTGAGCACAACTGTTGAGCAATTACATTACGCTCTCATTTCACACTGCAGTGTCGTTGGTGTTAAAATTATGAGTTTTTTTGCAGCCGTCCAGCATTAGAGACGGGGGCAAGCCCAGTGTTTTTATGAGCTGTGCCGCCCACTTGCCTCTTGTACGCATTGGCGAGGAGAAAATCTCTGTTTGTTATAGTCCTTGGAGTGCTTGTGTAACCACACTCTGGTTTGTTTTCAAGGTGCTTGAAATTAAATTTTTGCATCATGGGGCTTTGAGGACTGAACAGATGTTTTATTTTAAACACTTCACCATCTCCCAGTAACACATTATTAATTCTCGATGTACTTTTTTCCCTGTATCGTATACTTTAAACACAGAAGAAACTAGAAAATCAACAGTACACATGTTAAAAGCTGAACAAGCTTTGCTGCAATACAGAAAAAAGGCTGACATGTCCTGTCAGCAAAGACAGAATAAAGCAGAGAATTGTAGCTTAAAAGCAATGCAGCTTAAACTGCAGTGAATGGAACTCTAACTGTCCCATTCACTGCACTTTTCCTACATTTTGACACCTCCCACAGGTCTTAATGAAATGTTTGACATTTTGATTAAATTGCTGTACAATATTTATTTAATGCAGCATCACTCAGAATGGCTTGTTTCAGTGCATGTCTCTTTAAATCCTGACGAGCCTTGTTTAACTCCACCCTCCCTCAAGTCATTACTTCCCATCTTAGCTGCTTAGCTCCTAGCTCGGATAGCGAACCTGAGCCAACTGCGTAAATTTGTCTCAAAGAATGAATAAAATAATGCATCATCGGTGAGCAGGGATGTGTGGTTTCAGTGATCAATAGGATCTTACTGATCCCTGGACTAAAATAAGCACAGAAACATTTGTGAATGTCTTCCTAAACTGCTAGCTTCAGTAAGTTGCCGAATTGACGCCCACAGCCTAGCCAAGCTAATGCTAACGTCTTGATGTAGGATCACAGCAAAAATATTAACAAAATAAACCAGCATGACATAAGATATAGACTGTGGATTGTCTATTGGGGTGACTGGAATCTAAAGAAAAAACCAACATAAACCACGCTTGGAAAGCCTAGCTGTGAAGTCTTGGCAGGGCTCCCTGCCTTCTACATCTGCTATGCTACACTATAATAGAGCAGTGGCATGTGCTGTGCCACGGCTGATCTTACCTTTTGTTGACATAGAGACCCCCCCCCCACCCCCAGAAGAGTTAAAGAGTTTAAAAACATACAGAAGTGATATAAAGTGATATAAAGGTTTTTTTTTTTTGTTGTTTTTTTTTTAAAAGAGAAGTGAGCGGTTTTATAATTTCACAATAACTACCTAGCCAATAGATGCATTTTAGAAGGTTAAAGCCTACAAAACGCATTTTTTTCAGTGGATGGGACCTTTAAAACCTTAAATAGCTTAAATCTAACGTATATTTTTTTTTTCTCCTCTCGGCGCCACACCAGTCGGCTGCCTTTTGCAACAGCGGCTCGATTCCGAGTTTTTTTTCCCTTCCTCTCTCTTTTGATCACTTTTTTTTTTCACCCCACTTATATCACGGACACACAGATCATCCCAAATGTCTCCTGAGCCGGTGGACGGAGCCACTGTTTATAGCAGGATACGATATAACAGGGAAGAGCTGCTAGCATTTAACCGCCACCCGGTCCCACTGGAAAAACTCGACATACCGAGAGAACTGAGGCGAAAACGCCGCGGCTGCCGGGCTGGAGTAAGGCGGAGGACAAAAAATATAAGGTACAGACCCTCCCTTCCATCTGTTGTCATGGGAAATGTACGGTCGATACTGGGAAAGTTAGATGAGCTAGCGGCTATCTCCCGTTACGATAGCACTTACCGGGAGTGCTCTCTCCTTTTGTTTACTGAGACGTGGCTAACTGAACTAGCAGCAGATGCTAACATTGAGCTGGAGGGTTTTCACACGATACGAGCTGACCGAACACCAGAGAGTGGCAAAACTAGGGGCGGTGGAGTGATCATGTATGTTAACAACAACTGGTGCAGACCGGGACATATCACTGTTAAACAACGACACTGCAGCAAAGACATTGAGTTGCTAGCTGTTAGCATGAGGCCTACATATCTCCCGAGAGAACACTCACACGTGATCTGCATTGTTGTTTATGCAAATCCGACGGCGAACGCTGGGACAGCGCGTGACGTCATCCATTCAGTAACCAGCAGGCTGCAGACAGAACACCCAGATGCTCTTCTCCTCATCTCAGGCGATTTCAACCACGTTTCACTGTCTCCCATTCTGCCCACTTTCACCCAGTATGTCACATGCCACACTAGAGACAATAAAACACTGGATTTGTTCTACGCAAACACTAAGGAGGCGTACACCTCATCACAACTCCCCCCACTTGGGAGATCGGATCACAACTTGGTTCATCTCCGACCGGTGTACAAACCCTAGTGCACAGACAACCTCCGGCCATGCACACTGTGGAGTTATGGTCTGAGGAGACAATGGACACTCTAAAGGACTGTTTTGAAGCCACCGCCTGGAAGCAGCTCTGCGATCCACATGGTGAGGACATCGATGGCCTCATTCACACCTTCACGGGCTACCTCAGCTTCTGTGTGGACAAATCCGTTCCCACCAAGACCATACGGCGTCACTCAAACAACAAACCCTGGATCAACCCTGAGATAAAAACACTTCTGAGAGAGAAGAAGAGGATCTTCAGGTCGGGGAACAGGGAGATGCTGAAGTCCGTACAGAGGGAGCTGAGGAGAAAGATCAGAGAAGGCAAGGACAGCTTCAGGAAGAAGATGGAGGACAAGCTGCAACAGAGCGACATCAGCGGGGTCTGGAGAAACCTCAAAACCATCTCGGGGGCTCCAGAATACCTCCCCCCAGGCCACGGGGGGCAGGGAGTGGGCGAACAACCTGAATCTGTTTTTCAATAGATTTGACCAACCGCCCTCCCCCCTGTCTGCACAACAACCACTGCTGCCTCTAAGAAATCAAGTCCTGCTACCCACTCCCCACTCCACCGACACCCCCCCCCCCCCACTCCCAACACACAGCCCCCCATCCTGACCCTGACCAAGACCCAGGTGAGGACGGAGCTGAGGAAGATCAAGGCGAGGAAGGCGTCGGGACCGGACGGCATCAGCGCAAAGCTCCTCAAGTCCGGTGCAGACCAGCTGTGTGGGATTGTGACGTATATCTTCAACATGAGCCTGAAACTGGGGAGGGTACCACAGCTGTGGAAAACATCTTGTGTGGTACCTGTACCAAAAACTTCCCACCCCAAAGACCTGAACAGCTTCAGACCGGTGGCCTTGACGTCCCACTTGATGAAGACCCTGGAGAGACTGCTCCTTGCTCATCTCCGCCCCCTGGTGGAACCAGCGATGGATCCACTCCAGTTCGCCTACCAGCATGGCATTGGGGTGGAGGATGCGGTGATCTTCCTCCTTCACCGTTCTCTGTCCCACCTGGAGAAGCCCGGGAATATGGTGAGGATCATGTTCTTTGACTTCTCCAGTGCTTTCAACACCATCCAACCGATGATCCTGAAGGACAAGCTGCTGCGCGCAGGGGTGGACCAGCACCTGTCATCATGGATCCTGGACTACCTCACGAACCGGCCTCAGTTCGTGAGAACCCGGGACTGTGTTTCCGACACGATCATCAGTAGCACGGGGGCCCCCCAGGGAACGGTGCTGGCTCCCTTCTTGTTCACTCTTTATACTGCGGACTTCTCACACAACACAACACATTGCCATCTACAGAAGTTCTCTGATGACTCTGCGATCGTTGGTCTCATCTCCAGCGGAGATGAAGCTGAGTACAGAGGGCTTATCCAGGACTTTGTGGACTGGTGCCATCGGAACTGCCTCCAGATCAGCGCGAGGAAAACTAAGGAGCTGGTGGTGGACTGCCGCAGGCATGGGCAGCCCCTCACAGCACCAGTAAATATACAGGGAACAGACATCGAGATGGTGACATCCTACAAGTACCTGGGTATTCATCTGAACAATAAACTAGACTGGTCACACAATACTGACGCACTCTACAAGAAGGGACAGCGCAGGCTGTTCCTGCTGAGGAGACTCAGGTCTTTTGGTGTACAAGGGGCGCTGCTGAAGTCATTCTATGACACGGTGGTGGCATCAGCCATCACTTTTGGAGTGGTCTGCTGGGGCAGTGGCATTACTGCAGCCGATAGGAAGAGACTGAACAAACTGATTAAGAAAGCTAGCTCTGTCCAGGGGCAACGCCTTGATCCGATGGAGGAGATAGGAGAGAGAAGGACGGTGGCTAAACTGTCATCTCTGCTGGAGTCCGAGTTCCACCCTATGCAGGACATACTGGATGCACTGAGGAGCTCATTTAGCAGCAGACTACATCATCCCAGGTGCACAACCGAGAGGTTTCGTAGGTCCTTCCTACCAACGGCTGTCAGACTGTACAACCTAAGCAGGGCTGCTCGCAGAGATAGCAAAAAGACGTAACAAACTAATAGTTTTTTTTTTTTTTTTTTTTTTTTTTTTTTGAATGCAAAAGATGCAATAGACTTACACAATGGTCCTCTCCGGCATACAACTAGGAACATACCGGTCGCTATGGAGGGTGAGAATATGTATGGGCACATAATCATACCATGTAGGATAACTAAATAGACGGTTATGCTGTTTCATCCCACCTAGCAACAATGCTCTGCACTGTGTGTGTTTATATATTTACATATTTATTCCATCTAGCTACAATGCTCTGCACTGGGTGTGTTTATATTTATATATCTATATATTTATTCCATCTAGCTACAATGCTCCGCACTGTGTTTTTATATATCTACATATTATTCCATCTAGCTACATTGCTCCGCACTGTGTGTGTTTATATACTTGCATATTTATTCCACCTAGCTGCAATGCTCCATACTGTGGGTGTTTATATATTTACATATTTATTCCATCTAGCTACAATGCTCTGCACTGTGTGTTCATATATTCATATATTTATTCCATCCAGCTACAATGCTCTGCACTGTGTGTCTGTGTGTGTGTGTGTATATATATATTTTATAGTAATATGTACATATGTATATTAGCTGCTCTTGCTTGCTTGTTTTTTCTTGCCTTCTGATTGTTGCTCTGAGTGTTGCTATCCCTGTGCTGTTGCAATCCTGGAATTTCCCCGTTGTGGGACTAATAAAGGCTTATCTTATCTTATCTTATATTAGCTTAGAAGCAGAAATGCGTAAAAACTGACCTAAGTTGGCATAAAAACTAAAATAGCTGAAAGCTAAACACTGTTAGCTTAAAACTTGAAATAGCTTAAAGTGGATCAAAATGTGTTCAGTCCTACAAATATCTTGGGACGATTATTGATAGTAATTTAAACTTTGAAGAGAACTGTGAAAGGGTGTGCAAAAAGGGTCAGCAACATTTGCATTGCTTGAGGAAACTTGCACGCTTCCAAATTGACCGAACCATAATGACAATGTTTTATCGGGCTTTTATTGAATCTGTTTTATCCTTTTCTTTAGTGTCATGGTTTGGTCAGATAAAACTGAAACAGAGGAAATCCTTGGATCAGGTAGTTAGATGGGCCAGTCGTTTGCTTGGTGAGCCACAGCTGAGCCTGGCATCCCTGTACACCAGACAAGTACAGAGGATGGCTACCTCCATTTTAAATGATGACTCCCACCCTTTGCACGGCAACTTTCAGCTTCTTCCCTCAAGACGGAGGTTTGCTGTCCCAAAAAGCAAAACCCAGCGCTACAAAAACAGCTTTGTTCCTGCTGCTGTCAAAGAGTTGAACAAGATGTAAAAATATATTGCACATAATTTAGGTACCTATTTATTAATTTGATTTTATATTTACTTATTTTTGTAGGTTTTTTATTTGGGTTCTAAATATTTTATTGGGTTTTAGACTTTAGAGTTTTTAACTTTTTAATATGACCCTTCTCTCTTATCTCTGGTTTTTCTCTCATCTCTTTGTCTTTATATCCTGATTGATGGAGCCTTGAGTATTTTTCTCATGTTCATAGTCAGCTTCATGTGTGCCTGTGTTTGTGTCTATGTTGAATGTAATTGTGGTTTGTAAATATGGATGTCACCTGACTGCAAAACAAATCTACCTACTGGTACAAATAAAGGAACCTGAACCTGAAAATGCTCAATAAAACTTTAACACTGGTAAATGCTAGCTTAAAAGCTACAAGTTGTATCTAAAATGTTGTAAAATGTAAAAGCTGGCATGGTTAAAAGTAAGAAAAATGCTTAAAGCTAAAAAAGCTTAAACCCGCTAGCTTAAAACTAAAGTGATCTAACCTTATAAAATCAGTGTTGCCAACTCTCACTCTTTTGGTGTGAGTCTCCCTCTCTCACACCACAGACCTTATTTCTCACTCCAAAAATGAGGAAAATACTGCCAGTATAATGTTGACTTTCTTTAGATTTTTACACAATAAGAGCTCTCAAGGCAGCGTAAAGCAGACTGAATATGTTCTCACTTATTTTGAAGTGTATTTTTTTGTGTTGAGTTTGAGCCCATATTTGTGTGGTATGGGTGGTGGCTCCACCTTTCCGGTTCCGCCACCACCTGTGCCTATAAGAGGGCAGCGGGCAGGAGGGGTGGTCTTTTTGCCACCTCTTCTGCCTGATGGCTGCACCAGTGCTGTATAGTGCCTTTCCAATAAACATGTGTTCAGTTCGACACCTGGCCTCACCCTTGGCTCCATATACAGACATAACATTTGGCGACAAGGATAAAAGTAGATTAAAACAAGGTATGGAAGTGTGTGGGTTTGAAATTCTGCCGTATTTGGAGCTCTCTGGCAGGTCACCAGTCCCCTGGCGGTGGTGGTGCGCCGTACATGGTGGCACTGAACCTTGGAAAGCTGGAGAAGTTGTGAGCACGTGAGTTGGTGGTGCACAATCCTGGAATGGAGGAACAGCATATTGTGAGCACACTGAGTGACTGTGATAGCTTTGTTGAAGTGGTTGAGCTAATGGCACGCTATTTTCGCGCCCTGAAAAACATGGTTTATAAGATTTGGTTTTGACAGCGCCGCTAACGGGTGGGCAAGTCTATTCAGCGGTTTGTGGCTGACTTGGAGCTGTTGGTCAGCGGGTGCCAGCTTGAACTACGGGAAGAGGAGATGATTCGCAACCAGTAGGCGGAGTATACCAACGGCGCTGCGATAGGGTCAAAGCTGCTTACGTTTTCAGGCGAACTGACGCTGCCCACAGCCATCAAGTTAGCTCAACAGATGGAAGCTGCGGATAAACTGCTACGGGAGCTGAGTGAGTGCTTGTCACACAGACATCTGAGATCACCACCGACTGTGCATGCAGTGGGCCTGGTCAGCGTGGAAAGCATGGAGGACGACGCTAGCGCTGTGAATGTGAGGTCTGCCCCGGGAAAGCCCAACGGTGAGGGCTGTGGGTCCACGAAGCACTGTTTCAGAGCCAAAGATTGTTCGGCAAGAGCGGAGCGCTGCTGCAATTGTGGCCACTTGCTTCATGTCACCAGGGTATACAACAGATCCGATCGAGGAGGTCCATGGCACAAAGAGGACTCTCACACCCTCATGGTTGTCCATGCTGTGTCTCCAAGCACCAACAGACATGCGTACTGTATGATGGAGTTGGATGGGATGGAAGTGTTTTTGTGGATCAACGCGGGTGTGGTGGGCTCCGTGCTGGATTGGAGGACCGTGAGATGTTTTTCTCTGCACGTCAGAATTGAGAGTGACCCGGTGCCGCTTTGTGGTTGTGGAGGAGGACGGCTGGCCACGGTGGGAACGTTGGAACCAACGGGTCGGTGCAAATTGGCCAAGACGTGGAACTGCCTGATCCTGAGAGTGGTAGACTGCGCGGTGTGGGGTGACGAACTGCCTGGCACCCTGGAGAGTGGGCAAGACCAATATCGCTCAGGGTCGTCACAGGAGGGTCCTTGCACCAGAGCTCAAGTTGCCCTGGATGAGGATACGGGGCGGCACAGCATGACGTCTGTGACGACGGGCGACATCGAGAGGCTGGCTCAATCTGTTCCCGGATTTCATCTGGAAGGTGCCGGTGAACAAGGGCTCACAACCGTGAAGGCGGCAGCAGAGGTAAAAGAGGTCGGCACAGGACTGTCAGGCACGATAGAACGACATGCCAAGCAGAGACCCTGCAAGCCGGGCAAAACACCTTTGGGAGCCGCGGGCTGGATTTGGGCTCGGGAGGTGGTGAGGTCATTGTGGGTACGGGCCAAACAGCAGATGGAGGAGCACCAGGGATGGCTATGCATCATGACCAGACGGAGGGATGCTTATCTCCAGCTGTCGGATGGCTCGTGGAGGCACCCGGACGAGCTGCGGCGTGCCCGGGAGGAGACTGTGTGACTTGGGGCCTGGACAAGCAGAACGTCTGATGGTGAGGAAGAGGTGGCGCACTGAGGCCGAGGCAACCAGCTGCGGCCCAGGAGGCAGGCCGCCTTCAGGGGCGGACTGAGGAAAGAGCGGTCCAGGGGGAGCCACAAGGTTGTTTTCCCCAGCCGTATGTACATAAGTTGATTGTTCTGTGTGTGTGTATACAGTGGGGCAAAAAAGTATTTAGTCAGCCACCAATTGTGCAAGTTCTCCCACTTAAAAGATGAGAGAGGTCTCCAATTTTCATCATAGGTATACCTCAACTATGACAGACAAAATGAGAAAAAAAAAATCCAGAAAATCACATTGAAGGATTTTTAAAGAATTTATTTGCAAATTATGGTGGAAAATAAGTATTTGGTCACCTACAAACAAGCAAGATTTCTGGCTCTCACAGACCTGTAACTTCTTCTTTAAGAGGCTCCTCTGTCCTCCACTCGTTACCTGTATTAATGGCACCTGTTTGAACTCTTTATCAGTATAAAAGACACCTGTCCACAACCTCAAACAGTCAGACTCCAAACTCCACTATGGCCAAGACCAAAGAGCTGTCAAAGGACACCAGAAACAAAATTGTAGACCTGCACCAGGCTGGGAAGACTGAATCTGCAATAGGTAAGCAGCTTGGTGTGAAAAAATCAACTGTGGGAGCAATTATTAGAAAATGGAAGACATACAAGACCACTGAAAATGTCCCTCGATCTGGGGCTCCACGCAAGATCTCACCCCATGGGGTCAAAATGATCACGAGAACGGTGAGCAAAAATCCCAGAACCACACGGGGGGTCCTAGTGAATGACCTGCAGAGAGCTGGGACCAAAGTAACAAAGGCTACCATCAGTAACACACTACGCCGTTAGGGACTCAAATCCTGCAGTGCCAGACGTGTCCCCCTGCTTAAGCCAGTACATGTCCAGGCCCATCTGAAGTTTGCTAGAGAGCATTTGGATGATCCAGAAGAGGATTGGGAGAATGTCATATGGTCAGATGAAACCAAAATAGAACTTTTTGGTAAAAACTCAACTTGTCAAGCATGGGGGTGGAAACATCATGCTTTGGGGCTGTTTTTCTGCAAAGGGACCGGGACGACTGATCCGTGTAAAGGAAAGAATGAATGGGGCCATGTATCGTGAGATTTTGAGTGAAAACCTCCTTCCATCAGCAAGGGCATTGAAGATGAAACATGGCTGGGTCTTTCAGCATGACAATGATCCCAAACACACCGCCCGGGCAACAAAGGAGTGGCTTCGTAAGAAGCATTTCAAGGTCCTGGAGTGGCCTAGCCAGTCTCCAAATCTCAACCCCATAGAAAATCTTTGGAGGGAGTTGAAAGTCTGTGTTGCCCAGCGACAGCCCCAAAACATCACTGCTCTAGAGGAGATCTGCATGGAGGAATGGGCCAAAATACCAGCAACAGTGTGTGAAAACCTTGTGAAGACTTACAGAAAACGTTTGACCTCTGTCATTGCCAACAAAGGGTATTTAACAAAGTATTGAGATGAACTTTTGTTATTGACCAAATATGAAGCGGATGATAAAATAAAGGCAGTGTTGAGAGTTTAAAGCAGGTTTATTAAATCATACTGCCTTCACAGGAACATCCGCCCCAGCCCAAGTATGAGCAGACTGGAGCACACAGTGTGTGTGTCAGCAGCAGTTGAAGGAATCAGAGCAATGAGAGGGACAGACAGTACAGGATGCATGAACACAATGCATGAGTGGGACATTAACATCACAGCAGTGAAACCATGCATGAATGGCAGATTACTTCACAGCATGCAGCGGAAAAAACCAGAAGAGCGAGCTGTCTGTCCCAGTCTGTTGTGGGGGTTGCCACACCGCTTCACCCCAGAGGGCAAGGCAGGCGGCCGAGACCTTGATATTGCAGCTTTGGCAGCGAGCAGGGAAAGCTCTCTGCAGGAGGAGGGGGAGGGAGGAGGGGAGTGGTACGTGCCGGCCGGGACAGTGAAATCGTCCGAGCCGCGCAAAAATTGCTTGCTGGTCCGCGACGTCGAGGGGCTGTCCCGTTGAACGTGCGGAGGTCCACAAGAAGAAAAATTAGTCTCTGACTCCTCTCATGGCCATGAAGAAAAGCAGGAGTGGCTGTAAGAAAAAAGAAACAAAAGCAGAGGGACTTGGCGTGTTGACTTTAGGTGCAGGCACAACCTTAAAGCCTTCGGAGACTGCAGACTGCTGAATTCCCGTTGAGCGCCATGGCTAAGACCATAAAATCCAGTGAGCAAGCTGCGTGCCTCAGGTGTACGAGCAAGCCTGAAGGGCAAGTGTGCAGCGGCGAAGAAGGAAGGCGGTCAGTGGAGCCGTATGTGTCCCGTGCGTGGTGCGCCGTCCGCGTAACCCCTGGTGCGTGTGCCGGGGCTCCGTGCGTTGTTGGGCCAGCTAGAGAGGAGACGGGGTCAGGGAGCGTAATCATCCCTGTTGTAGTTGTTGTAGATGCTTCATGGTGCGTTCAGGTCCATGCGTGCTCCGTCGGCCATGGGGCTCGCTGTCGTGGAGAAAGGACGAGGTACATGCACTCTCGTGTGGGGGAGCTGCGAGCTCGGCCGGTCCAGCGTGGCTGTGCCGATCTAGGCGTGCAGATCTCACCATGAAGTTTGCTGCGGCTTTCCCGGTCGTGGGTGGTCTCCGGAGAGTTTCACCTGGAAACTCTGCGTCGAAGTCTCCCTGAAGCAGAAGGGAGGGCAGATCAGTCAGGCTGCCGCGTTCGCTTGTCGTCGGAGAATCCCCGCCGGGTGCTGCGTTCGCCGGCAGCGTGTTTTTTTTCAGCGTTGTGTCACCAACGTGGCCGTCCAGACCAGAAGGTTGCGTTGCACAAAGCGTGTGCATTCTCGGGGTCACCAGTGAAGCGGATGATAAAATAAAGGCAGTGTTGAGAGTTTTAAGCAGGTTTATTAAATCATACCGCCTTCACGGGAACATCCGCCCCAGCCCAAGTATGAGCAGACTGGAGCGGCGTTCCTCAGGCTCTCAGAGAGAGAGACACAGTGTGTGTGTCAGCAGCAGTTGAAGGAATCAGAGCAGTGAGAGGGACAGACAGTACAGGATGCATGAACACAATGCATGAGTGGGACATTAACATCACAGCAGTGAAACCATGCATGAATGGCAGATTACTTCACAGCATGCAGCGGAAAAAACCAGAAGAGCGAGCTGTCTGTCCCAGTCTGTTGTGGGGGTTGCCACAAAATACTTATTTTCCACCATAATGGGCTGCACGATGGCGCAGTGGTTAGCACCGCGGCAGCACAGTTTTACCCTCGGCAGGGGGATCACAGGGATCATGAGATCGTGGGTTCGATCCCGGCCAACAGTGATCTGTGTGGAGTTTGCATGTTCTCCCCGTGTTTGCGTGGGTTTACTCCGGGATTTCTCCGGTTTCCTCCCACATGCCAAAACATGCAGGTTAGGGAGTTAAGGGGCGCTTGCGCACGCAGCGACCAGCAGCTGGTGGCTTGTCACCGGACTGCAGAACAAATCTACCTACGGGTACAAAATAAGTCCAAAAAAAAAAAAATAAAATTTGCAAATAAATTCTTTAAAAATCAGACAATGTGATTTTCTGGATTTTTTTTTTCTCATTTTGTCTCTCATAGTTGAGGTATACCTATGATGAAAATTGGAGACCTCTCTCATCTTTTAAGTGGGAGAACTTGCACAATTGGTGGCTAACTAAATACTTATTTGCCCCACTGTAGGTTATTTATTATACATGTGTTCAGAGTAATTGGTTGTTGGTATATGTTTCTGGGGATTATTTTGTGTGGTTTTTTTTTTTTTTTTTTTTTTTTTTTTTAGTTTAGGAGCATGGTGGTTGTTTTGTTTATAAATGGACTCTTTTCATTTAAGATAAGCAGCAGAATAATCTGCTTTTGCCGTGCGGGGTGGGACAGCAGTCCACCTGTCCCCCCCTAGTTTTAGTTGTTTTGGTGTGACTGAGTTAGGCCATTTGTATTGTGCTATACCATTGCTTTTAGTGTGTGATTCAGGTTCCATATTGGGGTGGGTTCAAATTATGTGTGTGTGTGGTTTTGTTGGCTTTTGTGAAAGGGGGGAGAATGTTGTGTTGGAGTTTAAGCTCTTATTTGTGTGGTATGGGTGGTGGCTCCACCTTTGTGATTCCTCCACCACCTGTGGCTATAAGAGGGCAGCAGGCAGGAGGGGCAGTCTTTTTGCCACCTCTCCTGCCTGACGGCTGTGGCAGTGCTGTATAGTGCCTCTCCAATAAACGTGTGTTCGGTTCGACACCTGGTCTCGTCCTTGGCTCCATATACAGACATATTTGTTGAAAAAAGTAACTGTTTATGTGACATATCCTGTAGTCTGATGAAACTAAAATTGAACTGTATGGCCATAATAACTGTCATTACATTTGGAGGAAAAAGGGTTCCCCCCCAGGCTTGCAAGCCTGAGAACACCATTTCAGCTGTGAAGTATGAGGGTGGTAGCATCATGTTGCCTCGCAACAAGCCTGTGGGTTTGAGTCCACCAGCCAGCAGGGCCTATCTGTGTAGAGTTTGCATGTTGTCACCATGCTTATGTGGGTTTACTCTGGGTGCTCAGGTTTCCTCCTACAGTCGAAAAACATGCACGTTGATTAATTGGAGACTCTAAAGTGACCCTTCTCTCTCCTTCCATCCAGGATCCAGACCGAGGTTGGAGGATGCCCCCCCTCGGATTGTGGAACACCCGTCTGATTTGATCGTGTCCAAGGGAGAGCCAGCCACCCTCAACTGCAAGGCCGAGGGACGGCCGACCCCCATGGTGGAGTGGTACAAAGACGGTGAGCGGGTCGAGACGGACCGAGAGGACCCTCGGTCTCACCGGATGCTCTTGCCCAGTGGTTCCCTCTTCTTCCTGCGAATTGTACACGGGCGGCGGAGCAAACCTGATGAGGGTGTCTATGTGTGCGTGGCACGGAACTACCTGGGCGAGGCAGTTAGTCGCAATGCATCGCTGGAAGTGGCAAGTAAGTGGTTTGGGTTTTTGTTCTCTTTAAACCTGAAGGTTTAGTTTCATCTTTTGACACAAGAGCATCTAACCGCCTTCGCAGGTCACAGCCAGTAGAAGGGTAAATGGAGTGTAGCCACCAGAGGCACAGCAGACTTATACTGCATGTGTGCTGCTTGGCCAAACAAAGGGGCTGAAGTGGGCAACACCACGCCACCACTTGCGGTTCCAGATGCAACACGACCAGAATGCATTATGGGGTGTTTTACGTAGACAAAGAATTGGAAACGGAAAAATGCACTCCTAGGTCGACGGGTACCGTTCCCCTCTTTCCCTGCAGCCATGTTTGTATTTCTCTTGCATGACTTATCATAGAGCCGTGCATGTGCAGGTAGCCAACAATTGTCTTTAGCCGGAATAAAGTGTATATACAGACGTGGACAAAATTGTTGGTACCCCTCTGTTAATGAAAGAAAAACCCACAATGGTCACAGAAATAACTTGAATCTGACAAAAGTGGTAATAAATAAAAATTCTATGAAAATCAACCAATGAAAATCAGACAATGCTTTTGAATTGTGGTTCAACAGAATTATTTTAAAAAACAAACTCATGAAACAGGCCTGGACAAAAATGATGGTACCCCTAGAAAAGATTGAAAATAATGTGACCATAGGGACATGTTCAACCAAGATGTGTCCTCTAATTAACATCACAGGTGTCTACAAACTTGTAATCAGTCAGTCGGCCTATTTAAAGGGTGACAAGTAGTCACTGTGCTGTTTGGTGACATGGTGTGCACCACACTAAACATGGACCAGAGGAAGCAAAGGAGAGAGTTGTCTCAGGAGATTAGAAAGGAAATTATAGACAAGCATGTTAAAGGTAAAGACTATAAGACCATCTCCAAGCAGCTTGATGTTCCTGTGACTACAGTTGCACATATTATTCAGAAATTTAAGATCCACGGGACTGTAGCCAACCTCCCTGGATGTGGTCGCAGGAGTTGACGGATAATCCGAATGGTAACAAAAGAGCCCAGAACAGCCTCTAAACACATTCATGGTGAACTCCAAGGTCAAGATACATCAGTGTCAGATCGCACCATCCGTCGTTATTTGAGCCAAAGTGGACTTCATGGGAGACGACCAAGGAGGACACCACTGTTGAAAACAAATCATAAAAAAGCCAGACTGGAATTTGCCAAACTGCATGTTGACAAGCCACAAAGCTTCTGGGAGAATGTCCTATGGACAGACAAGACAAAACTGGAACTTTTTGGCAAGGCACATCAGCTCTATGTTCACAGACGCAAAAATGAAGCATAGCAAGAAAGGAACACTGTCCCTACTGTGAAACATGGAGGAGGTTCTATTATGTTCTGGGGCTGCTTTGCTGCATGTGGCACAGGGTGTCTTGAATCTGTGCAGGGTACAATGAAATGTCAAGACTATCAAGGTATTCTAGAGAGAAATGTGCTGCCCAGTGTCAGACAGCTTGGTCTCAGTCGCAGGTCATGGGTCTTGCAACAGGATAATGACCCAAAACACACAGCTAAAAACACCCAAGAATGGCTAAGAGCCAAACATTGGACTATTCTAAAGTGGCCTTCTATGAGCCCTGATCTAAATCCTATTGAACATCTGTGGAAGGAGTTGAAACATGCCGTCTGGAGAAGGCACCCTTCAACCCTGAGACAACTGGAGCAGTTTGCTGATGAGGAGTGGGCCAAAATACCTGCTAAGAGGTGCAGAAGTCTCATTGACAGTTACAGAAATCGTTTGATTGCAGTGATTGCCTCAAAAGGTTGTGCAACAAAATATTAAGTTAAGGGTACCATCATTTTTGTCCAGGCCTGTTTCATGAGTTTGTTTTTTAAAATAATTCTGTTGAACCACAATTCAAAAGCATTGTCTGATTTTCATTGGTTAATTTTCATAGAATTTTTATTTATTACCACTTTTGTCAGATTCAAGTTATTTCTGTGACCATTGTGGGTTTTTCTTTCATTAACAGAGGGGTACCAACAATTTTGTCCACGACTGTATCTATTAATTTCCTGGTTATTGTCAGAACACTCCTGGTGGCATATTCATATTTCTTATAAACAAGATAGATCTTGATCTTGATTTTTGAGATGAGGATATGATGTTTACATACAAAAATGGCTAAAGCTACACTCACAAATATCCTTACAAATGGCTGCGAACACTGAACAATTTTTGGACCATTTCGTATGGCCTTCTTAAGGCGGCCGTAGGAGAATCCAGCATTGGTAGGCTGTAAGTTCGTGGTCAGGTCAATCCAGGTCCAGCATATGTTAGTTCCGCAGGTTGCAGACCCCTGGTCTAGACTCTCAACTAAAAGATGGAGGCATTTCAGAAAGAGCTGTAAAGCAGAGTATGCCTGATAAATCTACCGTGTGACTGACAGGCCTCTCTTGATCAGGATTGTTCACGGTTTTAAAAATGAAGAACTGCTTTATTGTTGCGCTCAAGCTTTTAAACAGGTCTGAGTGTACCAGTGATGACGGCCCACTGACTACAACCATGTTTTCCATGGAGTTTATGGAAGCAGACTAAAATATAGAGCACATGAGGGAGTTTCACACTTTACAGGCTTCACAGCTTCCCAGAAATGTGGCGCTGTTGAGAAACTCACCCACAAGAACACGATAGCAGAAACAGCCCAGTGCTTGTCCACATGCATCTCAGATATCATGTAGTTCTAGTAACCAGAGGAGCAGAATTAAATCTCAGATAGCGCTTCCGTGGAAATAACATTAGCCTCACCATAGAAGCACCTTCTAAAGACTCTCTGCCCTCTCATCATTGCTGTCCCTCGTTTGAGTCAACTTAAGATGCCGCCCCCCGACCTTGGTGTCAGATCTCCTGGCAGCTTTCACCCCGAGGCTCCCCCACCACCATCACCACCACTGCTGTTAATGTAGATGGATGACAGCTTGCTCCAGCAGCAAAGATAACGGTGGTCGCCACTGGGCAGCAAAGCTGAAAAATGGACTGGTTGTGGGGAGCGGACAAAAGGCCAGGGTTGGTTGGCAGCTTCTCACGAGCATAAGTTAGCTCCTTGAAATACAGCAAAGTTCCATCAGATGGGATGGAGCAGGTTGGCACCTTGGTGAGATGTGGGCCGCATAAATGACCTTGAATTAGAGTACATCACTGTTGACTTTAATTTCTCGACAGCAGCTGGTAGTTTAAATAAATCTGGTGCCACCTTGCAATAAGACTATCCAAATAAAGGCTTTATAGATAATTTATAAGTCAGTTAATCTTAATTAGATTGTAATTAATTAGGTTGTAATTAGGGACAATTAATGCATATTTTTTCAATTAAGGTTAGCCAATTAATACATTAAAAAAATTGACACAGGTCACTTCCTGAAGTGTTGCTGGCACCAGTGACTGGTTTGTCTGAGCAGCTGGCTCAACTTAAAACAAGGGTAGGTCTTCTTTTTCAGTGTTTAAATTTACACCACACTAAAATGACCCTCCGGTACTCGGGGTGACCTCATCCTGCGCATACAACCCATTGCGCATACAACCCATTACCCATTGCGCGCGCGCACACATACACACACACACACACACACACACACACCTTACCTAATGTCAATGATTGGGGCTACTCACTCAAAAATATGAAAAGAGGGAGAGTTTCTGTCAGGGTAAGTGGAGAAAAACACTCACTCCACTGCAAAGTGAATAAAAGTTTCCAACTCACCAAGTTGTAGCAAATTTACAAGAAAAGTCAAAAATTTACCAGAAAAAGTAGCAAATTTGGAAATTTATGAAAATAAGTTTTAAATGTAAAAAGTTGCAAATTTACAATTAAAAAATTGCATATTTACTAGAAAAAAAGTTGCAGTTTACAGGAAAAATGTTGCAAATTTGAGAAAAAAGTTTTAAATGTATGTGGGGAAAAAAGTAGCAAATTTAGAAGAAAAAGGTCACAAATTTACCAGAAAAAAAGTTGGAAATTTATGAAAATAAGTTTTAAATGTATGAAAAAAGTTGCATATTAACTAGAAACAGTTGCACATTTACATGAAAAAAATAGCATATTTAACAGAAAAAAGCTGCAAATTTACAAGTAAAAAGCTGCAAATTTAAAAAGTTGGAAATTTACAATAAAAATGCTGCAAATTTATGAGAAAAAGTTTTAAATGTATGAGAGGAAAAAAAGTTGTGAAATTTACAAGAAAAAGGTTGTGGAATCATAGGAAATAATAGTGCAAATTTATGAGAAAAGTATAGATTTACAAAAAAAACCAAGCAAATTTACATGAAAATGATTCCATCCATCCATCCATCTAATTCTGCTTAATCCTGTTCAGGTCACGGGGGGGCTGGAGCCTATCCCAGCATCTCTGGGCGAGAGGCAGGGTCCACCCTTGGGCAAATCGCCAGTCCATTGCAAAAGAAAATAGTTGTAGATTTAAATTTTTAAGAAGTTGCTAATTTACATGAAAAAAGTTGCAGATTTAAAATTGTTGCTTCAGATGCATTTTTTCTGCAATATCCTTGCCTGCTGTATATTTAGACAAACTGTCACTTTGGCAGCATGCTGCAACCAGCTGCTGCAGAAACAGCGGTGATGGATTTAAACTCTTCCTCTAATCCTTTCTCTCTGGTCTCTCCTAATATCACTCATACTTTAAAACTGAGACTATCTCCACAATCTGCTTTAATGCAAACCAGCTGAACATGGTCAAATTAACTCCAGAAGTGTAGGAACTCTCGACTGTAGTAGAACACCTTTCAACCAGCCATCATATGTTCTTTGGCTCCAGCCCCCAGCCTATGAGTCACCCTCCATCCTCTGGCCCGTGTGTCCGTCACCTAGGCTAAAAGTGCTCCTCGTGCAGCATGAAGGATTACCTTTCACCTCAGTCTTCTGTTCCAGCATCAATGATTGGCTGCGGGGCATGGTAGGGGGATTAGCCGGAATCGGGGCAGGTAGAATAGGTAGGAGTGTTGTGAATCACTTTCCACAGAGCTGCTTATGAAAAAGAGCAGAGGGTTGGAGTGGCAGCAGATGCCAGGAATTTCTCGTTTGTTGTGAATAATCCTCTAAATGTTTTTCTCTGCAATTTCTTTACATGGCGCTACTTGAGCTCCAAAAACAGTTCCTTTGCTTTTCATAGTGGGTTAAGCATTAGGGTGGTGCTTATCTCAAACCAAGGGTACATTCTGAGCATTATTTTTGCTTTCAGATCCTCCCACACCGGGCAGCCGCCCCGATGTATCTTGAAGCTTTTCAGGGTAACTCAGGTTTCTGGGCTTCTTCATTGACAGACGGCTGAATCTCAAACCAGGCTTTGTGAGCTACTGCCAGCTCCCGTGTTTGTGAATGTCTCCCTCAGTGCTACGGCCTGTTGGGAGGTGACATTCTCAGCAGCTGTCTGCAAACACACGACAGATTTTACAAGAGCAGTTGCTCTTCCGGATAAGTGGCCCTAATCCGTGGTGGCTACAGAAAGGATTGTGTACATAGATTTTTTTTTTCACCTGTCTCCTTGGCTCTGCCTGTCCACAAACACACGTTTGGGCTATTGGCCTCAGAGACTGGAAAAGGAGTGAGGTTATGTAGATCAGTCGGCAATGCCAAAGCACCTGGACAAAAGGCCAGTGGCACAGAAGCCTGCCTGGAGCTGCCCGGAAGCTCAGCCCAGCACCAGAAGAGGCTCAACATGGTACTTGGGGGCATCGCATCATTCAGCCTGCCCAGCCTGTGACTTTGGACCATTCAAGGAAAACAGAGAGAGAGGTAGCTGCCTCCTGTGATTGCGGTGTATATTGGGTACTGAGGTGGGAGCCAAAGCAGCAGGAATGGTGGAAAGAAACTGGCCGGGGCCTGAAGTGTCTTGTCCTTTTAGTCCAGTCAGTTACAGTTTAGTTTCATACAGTAGGTCCCAACCCCTTGCAAAGTTGTTTAGATTTTCTCACACTTTATGACTCACAGAAACTAAATTGAGAAGGGTTTGAGACGGGTTCAATACATCCACAACAACTTTGTGACTATTTGGTGAGAAAATTTGTTGCACAAAATTTTGAACATGAACAAATTCATGTGACACGAGAGTGAAGCCCTGCAACTCACCAGAGGAAATTGCAGACTCTCGCCAATGTGTGGAGAGATTTTGTAAACTCCCTGGTGAATGCCATTCTCCAGCAAGTCACAAGCCGTAGTAGCCCAGTGAGATACAACCTTTAGACAAGTTAAGTGTGTGGTCAAGCATAAGTTACACTATTTCTGAACTTTAGTGAGGTGACTTTCCTAGTGTGGAACAAACCTCTACATCCATCTTCTTACTCATGGGGAAGTCCACATTCGTACTCACTCGATTGCAGTAGGTGGCCTTCATCGGCCATAGCTGCATTCACTCTCATCAGTGATCATTGTTCTGAATTCTCAGTGAACTTTCACAATGGAATTTCATTGTGAAAACCCTTGGCTTTTTCAATTAAAAACCCATTTGATTAAAGAGATACTTACTTAGATTGTGATTGTCTGTGCTGAAAGTAATTGCATAGTCATCGACTCATCATTATAGTTTGTACCCTGTATCTAAAACTTAAACCTGTTACACCGGAAAATATAAGTTTGGCCTTGAAAAACTGATACATCTTCAGAAATGTGTGTAGTCTTTATGCCTAAAGCTACGGTCACAAATACCCTTACGAACGGCTGCGAACACCATACAAACGGTTTTTGGACCATTCTGTACAGTCTTCTTAAGGTGGCTGTAGGAGAATCCAGCATCCATAGACTGTAAGTTTGTGGCCAGGTCGATTGTCTTGCCTAAGATTTCTGTGAATGCCCCACAAAAAACCCAGACGTAGGGCAGCCGTACGAATGCCATAGGAACAACTCAAGAACTTCGCAAGATGTTGGCCATAAGCATGCCTCAAGAACACCTTAAGTTGTTCTTGAGGGCCCCTTACAGTGGTCGTAGGCAATGCCGTACGAATCCCCGTTCGTACAGAGATTCGTACAGCCTGTGTAAGGCGATAGTAAGGCGCTCATAAGGCAGGAGTACGTCATTCGTGCAACATTTGTGCCGACAAAATATGCTGAAAGCCGTAAGATCTTCCTACCAACAACTTTAGACTGCTGTGAGTTGCACAAAAATTTTCGTAAGATGGCAGTAAGTATGCCGTAGGAAGATCCCAAGGCACGAAAAACATAAGAGCTCTAGGGCCATCATACGACAGAAAAGCACCTCATTTCTCAAGAATGCCTCAAGTTGCTCTTGTGAATTGAATGGCAGCCTTAAGAAACTATGTCCCCCTCCATGAATGACTGCAAACTCCAGAATTCGCAGGAACTGGGAGATTCTTACGAACCCATCGTTGGTAAGAATCTTTGTGACTGTAGAGTTAGACATTACATAATTAGGGAGGGTTAGGACTATACCTGTGTTTAAGACTATATTTGTTTTTCATTTATTTTTAGTGTTTTACAGATACAATGTGTTTATTTCCCTTCAATTTCCAAGACTTTGGTAAGACTTTTTCAAAGTTGCATTTTGTGGCACAGTAGGGGTAGTGGTTTGGGTTTAGTTGGTTGAACCTCACCTTAACCCTCTGTGATAACAAGTATCCTCACCCTACCCCTAAATCCTTCATCCTGGCTATCTGAATGTCATATTTTGGGATAGGAACTCTGGTGTTCTGAGGGACAGAAGATAAAGGCGCCTACAAATACACATTAAAGTGGTTACATTTTCAACAAGTACTGTACATATGCTGTATGGTTACCTATTTCTAAAGCATAGGGCAAGATTCGGCAACCTGAACTTCACAAAGAGCCACTTTGAGTGATTTTTGTCTAAAAAAAAATCTGCATGGAGCCACAAAAATATCTGAGCCTTAGAACGAAGGTAAAACAGCAAAATTACAACTCTGGGTTAAGAGAGTTTTTGTCAAAAATTAGCAGATTTTTATTGGTAAATTTGTTAATCTATTGCTCGAAAAATTGCAACTTTTTCCAGTAAAAAAACAAACAAAAAACCCTGACTTGTTGTTGCAAATTCATTTGGATGTTTTCCTCATTTAACGCATGATTTTAAAAGATTTGTTTCATTTTTGGCATAAATGTCTTTTGCTTTTTTCATAAACTTGGCCCATTTTTCTTTACAGTTTTGATACCTTTGTGACTAAAAATTAAATTCTTAACATAATTAGTGACATTTTTCCCAATAAAATTTCAGCTTTTTTCATAAATGTTGATATTTTTGCACAATCTTCTCCTTTATTCATAAATTTGGCCTTTTTTTTTGTAAATTTGTTTCTTGTTCAGGTAAAAATGCAGCCTGTTTTACACATAAATTTGTGACAGTCTTCTAATAAAATTGTAGCGTTTTATATTTTTTTTTTTTGCAGATCTTGTGCGACTTTTTTTCTTGCAAATTTGTCAGGATTTTTCCTTAAATAACTGCAACTTCCTTCCCTAATGTTTCAGTGTTTTTGGCATAAATTTTCAGCTATTCTCATAAATTTATTACATTTTTCTCTTTAAGTTATTTCATTTTTTTTTACATTTGTATAATTTATTTTTTTACCTAAATTCATTAATTTTCTCATAAAACTACCTTTTTCATGTAAGTTTTCTATTTTTTCCTGAAATTTTGTGACCTTATTTTATTGCAAATTCATGTCTGTTTTTCATAAAAAATGCAAAATTTTTCCTAAATTTGCAACATTTTTTGCATGCATTTTCAGGGTTCCTCATTTTCTGCGTTTTATGATTTTTTATTTTTTTTTTCATGAATGTGCAACATTTTTTTCCTGAAAATTTCTTGCTTCTTTTCTTTAAAAATGTGGGTTGTTTTTTTTTTTTTTTCCCTTGAGGCCTCGGGGAGCCACTGGCTATGAGGGAAAGAGCCGCAGAGTGCAGACCACTGGCATAGGGTTAGGATTTGACATAACTGTAAGCATTACTAGCCTTGGACCACATATTAGTTGTTTGGGTAGTTTCATGGACCAACATGTTACAAAAACCAGACAACAGACTATGTATCCCTAGAACTACACCCCTATTGTTAATACAGTACGAGTAACACTATGTCCAAGAAAACGCATTTCCCTGTGAGAAGATGGAGAAATAATTGTGGTTATTAGGTTTCTTTTTCATATTTTATTATCTTATATGATCTCTGTATTTGTCATACCAAAGTGTGCTGTAAAATGCTGAACCATGATAAGGTTTCAGAGAAGCCTAAAAGGGTGGACAGTGTATTCTTTGTTGTTAGAATGTATTGACATGTGAAGACCTCGTGCAAGTACTTCCTGCAGATAAATTCTTCCGACTTGTGCTCATCATATGATAACTTGTTATCTGTGTTTGTATGTGCATTCTCATAAAATGGGCTATATCCAAGTGACCCACACACACTTTTTTTGCTGTTTTTGCTGTGTGTCAAATCTCCTGGCCAACAAATGAAAAGAACCATTTTTGCTCGTACCTGATTATCCTTGTCTCATTATTTAACTGTGTTTTAAGTTTTTTTCTAACAACTTGGTCCTTTGAGCCGGATCCAATATTTCTCTGCCCTGTTGGCAAACGCCGCATCTCAGCTTGTCCTGTGTCCTAAGAGACAGATTTGTACATTGGCTGTCAGACGATATTCCTTGGATGTGATTTCTCCATGACTCCACAGTGCAGTGTTTAATATTCATGGATGGATTTCACTCCACAAGTCCATGTACATAATTCTTAATCATCCACCTGCCACTTCTTTGCAACACATTCATATGCTACCAATTACTCACTCAAGGACTCATTAGGGACAGTTCGGCTTAGTTACCAAGATAACTGTTTCCACTCATTAATGGCATGTTTGATGAATGGCTGGTTTGTGAAGTGAGCATTTTCAAGACATGGATAGTCACTTAACCTTTACACTGGGACCTGCTCAACAATTTTCCAATCGCAGGAGAGTAGTCATAGATACTGGTGTACTGTTGGCTATCTTTGTTCTTCAGTTTCCAGCCTGTGTGTCACTCCTCCTTGCTTTAAGAACCCATCCTTATACAAGAAGTTGCTCTATTAGTGTGTATGTGTGTTTTTCTGCCCAGTCCTATTCTATTTCATGCACTGAAAGAGATTCTTTGATTCAGAAAATCTGGCCAGGAAACTTGTGTGCCAGGGGTGGGGGGCCAATTCATGTCAGATGCATAAAAGCCAGTCAAACACAATAGATCTAACGGGCCAGACACCCCTGGGTGGGGATTTGACATTCATAGTGACTTGCCCAAGCTCTTGGTTGCTTTCTCAGTTTGGGTGTTTTACACCTTTGACGTTTTTATTATGCCTGCTATGTCTCTGCTGCCTGGCTTTATTGCTCATTATTATTCACAAACGAAGGGGGAGCTGCTCTCTCTGAAGGTGGTGGGGGGGTTGGAGTCAAAGGCACTTCAAATAGAACTTACTCTGGCAACTTCTGAGTGTTCTGTGCCCCCAAACCCACTCCTGAGCCTGTTTTTTTTCTTGTTGAGGTTGTTTAGAGGTTAGCTTCAGAGATCAGTGAAACAGGTGCTTTAGAGAGTATAGGGAAAGAACAGGTGAAGCCGTGATAGAACTCCTCTCTGTCTGTGTGTGAATGTATGTGTGTTTCTAATCATGGTCGCAGGCCAGCTTTCCCAACCTTTAGTAATCATAGACACAAGTGTGTGTGTGTGTGTGGGGGGGGGGGTGACAGCTGAGCAGCACTGTCACCATCTGGATCTTCCTTTCTCTTCCCTGCTCACTTCACTCTCTCACTCGCACTCACACACCTGTCACTCCGGGGTTGATGGTTTTGACCCTGTGTGGAAAAATGAATTTCAGGGTGTGTGGATTTGGAAAAATGGGAAGACTATTTTAGGTTGGTTTAGTGTGAGTTAAAGTGGAAGAGAAGTGTTGGTTGGTTGGCGCTGATAAAGGAGATAAAGTAACACCCCACCACCTCTAACTCAATCCTGTTCAGTATTTTTATACCCCCACACCCCTCTGGCTTTTCTGCAAAGTCCTGGAGCTGCCCTCCGCCCCTGTTATTAGCCTCAGTGGTCTGGAGCCATATGGGCTGTGATAGGAACTCTGCAGTGGGATGCTGTTACATGCAGTGGAGTGCAGCGCTGTTGCTGTAAGCAGTGATGCACCCGTACATGTACAGCTAAGAGGAGACCAACCTGCTGTCAACCTCTGGTCTATAGTGAAATAACTCAGGCTTATCCTGATGGCAAACACACATACACGCAGGATACGACCAACAGGAATGGATGTCTAAAGGTAGTATCTCGCTGGGCTGCAACAACTTTCTCGAGGACATTTCCAAAATGCCTCCAAATGTTCATGGGGGTTCACAATTTCCTCTCATGAGTCACAGGGCCCGTTCTTGTGTCGCAGTAATTTTGAACATGTTCAGAAAATTTGTGTGACATCCAAAACCATCTCAAACACTTCTGAGTTTAGTTTCCATGAGTTAGAAAGTGTGAGTTAGAAAGTGTGGTTATCGTGTCATCAGACCTGCAACCGTATGTCTTGGACACTCGGGTAAAGACAGGTGCAGAACTGTCAACTAATCACCACCTGATGGTGAGTTGGATCCGATGGCAGGGGAGGAAGCCATTCAGACCTGGTAGACCCAAACGTATAGTGAGGGTGTGCTGGGAACGTCTGGCTGAGGCCCCTGTCCGGGAGGTCTTCAACTCCCACCTCCGGAAGAACTTCAACCACATTCCGAGGGAGTCTGGAGACATGGAGTCTCTACCTCTGTTGTTGAAGCGGCAGTCCAGAGCTGCGGCCGTAAGGTGGTCGGTGCATCTCGTGGTGGCAACCCCCGAACCAAGTGGTGGACACCAGTGGTGAGGGGGGCCATTAAGCTGAAGAAGGAGTCCTATCAAGCTTGGTTGGCTTGTGGGCTTGTGGGACTCCCAAAGCAGCTGAGGTGTACCGGCAGGCCAAGCGGAGTGCAGCTCGGGTGGTTGCTGAAGCAAAAACCCGGGCATGGGAGGAGTTTGGTGAGGCCATGGAACAATACTTTCGGTTGGCCTCAAAGAGATTCTGGCAAACTGTCTGGCGGCTCAGGAGGGGAAAGCAGCTCCCTGTCCACACAGTGTATGGTGCGGATGGGGCACTGTTAACTTCGACTGGGGATATCGTTGGGCGGTGGAAGGAATAGTTTGAGGATCTCCTCAATCCCACTGATACGCCTTCCACAGAGGAAGCAGGGTTTGGGGACGAGGGGGATGACTCACCTATCACAGGGGCTGAGGTCGCCAAGGAGGTTAAAAATCTCCTTGGTGGCCGGGCCCCGGGGGTGGATGAGATTCGCCCTGAGTACCTCAGGGCCCTGGATGTTGTTGGGCTGTCATGGTTGACACACCTCTGCAACATTGCGTGGAGGTTGGGGGCAGTGCCTTTGGCATGGCAAACTGGGGTGGTGGTTCCTCTCTTCAAAAAAGGGGACCGGGGGACCTGTGCTCCAACTTTAGAGGGATCACACTCCTCAGCCTCCCTGGGAAGGTCTATGCCAAGCTACTGGAGAGGAGAGTCCGGCCGTTGGTCAAACCTCGAATTCAGGAGGAGCAATGTGGTTTTCGTCCTGGCCGTGGCACATCAGACCACCTCTTTACCCTCTCGAGAATTCTTGAGGGTTCGTGGGAGTTTGCCCAACCAGTTTACATGTGTTTTGTGGACTTGGAGAAGGCATTTGACCGCGTCCCTCATGGTTTTTTTGTGGGAGATGCTTCGGGAGTATGGGGTATCGGGCTTGTTGTTACGAGCTATTCGGTCTTTGTATGACCGTTGTGAGAGTTTGGTTCGTATTGCCAACACTCGGTCGGAATCATTCCCAGTGAGAGTTGGACTCTGCCAGGGCTGCCCTTTGTCACCGATCCTGTTCATAATTTTTATGGACAGGATTTCTAGGCACAGCCAGGGAATGGAGGGTGTCATGCTCGGTGACCACAGGATCTCATCTCTGCTGTTTGCAGATGATGTTGTCCTGTTGGCTTCATCCAGCAATGACCTACAGCTCTTGCTGGGACGGTTTTCCGCTGAGTGTGAAGCAGCTGGGATGAGAATCAGCACCTCCAAGTCCATGGTCCTCAGCTGGAAAAAGGTGGATTGTCCTCTCCGGGTTGGGGACAGGCTCCTGCCCCAAGTGGAGGAGTTTAAGTATCTTGGGGTCTTATTCACGAGTGAGGGGAAAATGGAGCGAGAGATTGACAGACATATTGGAGCAGCATCTGCAGTGATGCGGACGTTGTACCGGTCTGTTGTGGTGAAGAGGGAGCTTAGTTCTAAAGCAAAGCTGTCGATTTACCAGTCAATCTAAGTTCCTACTCTCACCTATGGTCACGAGCTTTGGGTAATGACCGAAAGAATGAGATCGCGGATACAAGCGGCTGAAATGAACTTTCTCCGTAGGATTGCTGGACTCACCCTCAGAGATACGGTGAGGAGCTCAGTCATCCGGGAGAGGCTCAGAGTAGAACCGCTGCTCATCCACATTGAAAGGAGTCAATTGAGGTGGTATGGGCATCTGATTAGGATGCCTCCTGGACGCCTTCCGCTTGAGGTATTTCGGGCACGTCCCACTGGGAGGAGACCCTGGGGCAGACCCAGGACTCAGTGGAGAGACTATGTCTCCCAGCTGGTCTGGGAACGCCTTGGTATCCTCTCTGAAGAGCTGGAGCAGGTGGCTGGGGAGAGGGAAGTCTGGGCTTCTCTGCTTGAACTGCTGCCTCCGCGACCCGGACCTCTGGAAAAGCGGTAGAAGATGGATGGATGGATGGATGGTAAAAAAAAAATCCAAACCTACATGGCCCTGTGTGAAAAAGTGACCCCCCCTCCCCCCCACACACACACCGTTAAAACACAAATTAATTGTGGTTTATCACATCTTTGGGAAGCTGAGTTCAATTTCTGTAGCCACACCCAGGCCTGATTACTGCCACACCTGTTCACAATCAAGAAATCACTTAAATAGCACTTGCCTTACAAAATGAAGTAGACCAAAAGATCCTCAAAAGTTAGACATCATGCTGTGATCCAAAGAAATTCAGGAACAAATGAGAGACAAAGTAATTGAGATCTATCAGTCTGGAAAAAGTTATAAAGCTATTTCTAAAGCTTTGGGACTCCAGTGAACCACAGTGAGAGCCATTATCTACAAATGGCGAAAACATGGAACGGGGTGAACCTTCCCAGGAGTTGCCGGCCGACCAAAATTGCCCCAAGAGCAGAGCGACGACCCATCGAAGAGGTCAGAAATGACCCCACAACAACATCCAAAGAAATGCAGGCCTCACTTGTCTCAGTTAAGGTCTGTGTTCATGACTCCACCATAAGAAAGAGACTGGGCAAAAATGGCCTCCATGGCAGAGGTCCAAGACAAAAACCACTGCTGAGCAAAAAGAACATAAAAACTCATCTCAGTTTTACCAGAAAACATCTTGGTGATCCCCAAGACTTTTGGTAAAATACTCTGTGAATTGACGAGACAAATGTTTAAGTTTTTGGAAGGTGTGTGTCCCATTACGTCTGTTGTAAAAGTAACACAGCATTTCAGAAAAGGAACATCATACCCACAGTAAAATATGGTGATGGTAGTGTGATGATCTGGGGCTGTTTTGCTGCTTCAGGACCTGGAAGACTTGCTGTGGTAAATGGAACCATGAATTCTGCTGACTACCAAAAAATCCTGAAAGAGAATGTCCAGCCATCTGTTCGTGACCTCAAGTTGAAGCACACTTGTGTTCTTCAGCAGGACAATGATCCAAAACACATCAGCAAGTCCACCTCTGAATGGCTTAAGAAAAACAAAATGAAGACTTTGGAGTGGCCTAGTCAAAGTCCTGACCTGAATCCGATTGAGATGCTGTGGCATGACCTTCAAAAGGCGGTTCAAGCTTCAAAATCCTCCAATGTGGCTTAATTCCAACAATTCTGCAAAGATGAGTGGGCCAAATTCCTCCACAGCGCTGTAAAAGACTCATTGCCAGTTATCACAAACACTTGTTTGGAGTCCTTGCTACTACGGGTGGCCCAACCAGTTATTAGGTTTAAGGGGCAATTACTTTTTCTTTAAGGGGCCCTCAAGAACACCTTAAGGTATTCTTGAGGCATACTTATGGCCAACATCTTGCATCTTGCTCCTATGGCATTCGTACGGCCACCCTACGATGAGGGATTTTTGTGGAGAAGACCATTGACCTGGCCACGTACTTAGGAACGGCCTATGAATGCTTGATTCTCCCATGACCACCTAAAGAAGGTTGTACAAAATGGTCCAAAAATTGTATGTACAGCATCCGCAGCTGTTCATAAGGGTATTTGTGACCAACAAATCTACCTACGGGTACAAATAAAGGAACCTGAACCTGAACCTGCTCATCCCCCACTCACAAATGCTAATCCAAAAACATCCTGCTAATACAAACAATATGTGGAGACTGCTTGCTGATGCTCAATTCATGAGATTATAGAGCAGTTACATGATAAGATGCTTACATGCTCTTAAGCATAACACTGAAGATTTCTGTTTTAGTTAGACATGACCATGGAAGTCAAAAGCCTCCCTTCCCTCCATGCAGAAACCTCTTATCCTTAATGGGTCAGAAGACACACCGATAGAATCGGAATGTTTTGCTTCACAGATGATATCAGCTCATTCAAAACGGGCTC
Organism: Pholidichthys leucotaenia; assembly: GCA_020510985.1. Lineage (NCBI taxonomy): Eukaryota > Metazoa > Chordata > Actinopteri > Cichliformes > Pholidichthyidae > Pholidichthys > Pholidichthys leucotaenia. Next base: position 257,688,365 of record CM035839.1, read on the forward strand.
ATTCATGACATGTATGAGTGATTGTGGAAGTTCAAAGGAGCAGGAGCTTAAGATATTCAGGTCATTCACATATTAATTTCTACAAACAGATTCTAAATCTGTGGGTAAGAGACAAGATTTTGGTCCTGTAAAACTGCCTGGTTTCCACTGGTTAGTCACGTTTGACTGGGATCCTGCAGATAAACAGTTAAAACAGGAAAAGAATAGGTTTTTTTGTTGTTGTTGTAAATCAGTCAGAAGTATGGAACAATTTCTTTGTATTGTTTTTTAGCTGTAAGATTGAAAAAGACAACTGGCTAAAAAGCCCACTAACTAATTAATTTGGTGAAAGGTGAGCAGTTCTGGTTGAGATTCTAGCAGCCATGTGGTGTCATTTTTCATCATGCCTGCATCCACACAACAGATCAGCAGTGATGCGGTCGACTCTTCCTCTGTAGACCTCTCAGCTGCTCAGTGAGAACAGGCACTCATCTGTGTGTGTTTGTGTGAGGTGTGTTCGTGCTTCACTAACGCGATTGCAGGTCCTGCTGCTGGTTATTCTGACCTTAGAAAAGGGGGATCAGATGGTCGGAGTGAGGCAGGGGGCTCCTGGCTTAAACCCCCGCCCCTTGCATGATCCGGCCGTCTGCCGGTCACTGAGCCAGACCTTCCTCCTGAGGATACCCATGAATTAATTAGACCATGCTAAAGATGAGTGCTGCATTTGTGTACGTGTGTGCTCTTCTGTAATAAAGGGTCAGCAGGACAAAAGCAGAGGGATGAGGGGCTGCTGTGGGAGGTTCGGGGTGGAGGCCGTTGACAACAGGTGGTGGGAGAAAGAGCATTAACCTCCTCCCCCGTCTTTAATGACAGCGTGGCACCGGGTCCACAGAGAACAATAAACCAGCCTTCCTCCAACTGTTGTGGCCAGTCGCACCCTATTACTCTCTGCTGATGATCACAGACTCAGCACCGCCACATGCACGAGACGCTGAACTAAACCCTCTTTTGGTCAGTACTTCTATGTTGTTTGATTTACACACAAGCAGTTTGGTCAGATACAGAAGTCATGGTTCCATTTACTTTTGGCTCAGCAAGAAATGATCCAAAGACATGCATGTTAGGTTAATTGGTTGTTCTAAAAAAAAAAAAAAAAATTGTCCCTAGATATCTGTCTCCTATAGGCCCTTAGAATAGAGGGTTAGTGCTAGTGAAGCACTTTGAGTGGTCTTTGAGACTAGAAAAGCGCTATATAAATCCAGGTCCTTACCCTTACCTTACCCTGTTTTATATGACGAGTTTATTTAGAGCTAGTATCAATTTGTTTATTTTCTGATTAAACAAATATAACAAATCATAGAATACTGCAGTAAAATATACATTCTTGCATATTCTTGTAGATCCCCTCATATTAATGATTATAGACTCCACCAGTGATGGTCAGTGTTTACATACAGCCACATATTCACTGCTCAGTAGCACATATAGTAGGAATGATGTCATTTAGTCATGTTTCAATGGGAAAAAACTGGTCAGACCACAGCAGTGAGACGTGCGCTGCTTTATTCTCCAGCACATGTGCATTAGCCAGAAAATAGGTTTGTGGTTTGGGTTAACTGCAAGCCCAGATGTTAGCCCAGATGTTAGCATTTTGCCATGTTTCAATAAAGATAAAAAAAAAAAATAGTGCTGGTACTATTGATGCATTTACTTAATTAATTACAGTAGCTCAATTAATGGATTAAAAATATTAATGCAAATTAATGCCCCCACTGCATTTTGTGTTATAGTAGAAGATGAAATGCACAACCACTGTTCCACCAAGACGGTTTTCACATGCGTGTCAGTCCATGTGGTCCGTCATCATTTTATTTATTTAGTTCTGGGTGTTCAAATTGGTTGGCTGGAGGATTGCAGTCATACTATATGGACATCTGGGCCGTAGATTACATTTAATTATACTTTGAAACAAACTACCACAGGGACTGAATCTTAAGTGAGCGCAGTAGCTAACCAGAAATTAGCCAACATGGCAAACAGCGGTGCCATATTGGATGTGTAATTCACGTTTTTACAGCTCCTGCAGCATTTTGTAACAGGATATATAAACAATTGTTTATTGTATTTATAGTAATTACATACAATAAGCTATGTTATGGAATGTTATGAACACAAATACAGGCTCTGTATTCTGTAGTACAAGTACAGAATAATAATAATAATAATAATAATAATATTATTATCAGCACATCAGAATAAAATGGGCATGAGCAGTTTAATATGTTTTTTGGGAATATTTCCCACTGAATTAGTAAATTTAGGCAAATCAAATCAACCTTTATTGTCATGTTGCTCTACATACAACTGTAGTGCAAGCAAGATGAAATTATGTTTCTCTAGGCATCCATATATGTAAAAAGAACATAATTTAAAACACACTCACACCCCCCACCCCAACAGCCATTCACACATCCCTGAGACACATCTGGTTATTACAGTAATATTAACTTATTACAGTTGCAGTTTAAAGTGATAACTGCCTATGGCAGCACTAATAAATAAAATATTGGGCTTAGGATAGTGTGTACAGTTAGCAACGCTGCATGTGTTGCCATGTTTCACTCTTTTGTCACTCCAAAATAAGGAAAATATTGCCAATATCATGCTGACTTCCTATGGATTTTTACACAATAAGAGCTCTCAGGATAGCACTGTCAAGGTATGGTCAAGGCTGATTACCATGGCAACCAAACTGAATATGTTGTAAAACTTATTCTGAGGTAAAGGAGTGTCATGAACCGAGCCAGGTTGTCCTTTGGGCTTGGTTCTGACCTCCTTTGGCTCAGGTTTATCTGTGTATTTGTGTATTGTGTTATCTTTTGAGTTTCTTGTAGTCTCTGTTTTCTAGGTTAATTTTCCGTACCTGTAGCCACTGTTTCTGGCCACCAGCTTTGAGGCAGCCTCTTTTGACCTACATTTGTGTGGGCGCTTTCTGACAGCTTGCGGTCCGACCACGCCCCCTCTCTCATGTTGGTCAGCTGGTTCCACTCCCGTTGATTACCTTTCCTGCTCCTCGCCCAGGTGCACCCAGTCTCCTTCTTCCAGCAATGGTGGTACTTAAGCCGCTCATTACCAGTCCACCATTGCTGGATCATTGTATTGACATATGTGCCTGTCTCGGTTACGTTTTGCCGTGGCAGCGCTCGCCACTGTACACTGTGGTGTGCCTGCAGCACGTCCCTCTGTGTTTGCCAGTAAGTGTACCCTGCTTGTTGTTTTCATATGTCTGCACGATTTTGGAACTGTTTGTCTTTATTTAATAAATTTGTCTGTGGTGTAACCCTTGCATGTAAATCCGTCCTTTTCCTCACTCCTCCGTGCACTGGGTAATAGCGCACGGGGAGATCCATGATAAAGGAGTGTATGAAATAATTATGTCTAGCTATTGTGCCTATGCACACTCACGCCACAGCTACCCCCCCCCCCCCCAGCTTTCATGCAATTAATTGCAGTTAACTAGTTAATTGGTTCTTTTCAAACATTAATTGCAATTAATCACAGTTAATTTTAGAATATGGGTGTGATTAATTAAACTTTTTTAATCAGTTCCCATCACAAATAAAAATACAGCAATGGCTCATGTCATAGTGGGCAGACCTGACTCAGGATTGTCGAATACTAAAAGCCAGAAAAATGATCAAGTCAACTAGTCGGTTTGGGTTAACTGCTGGCCTCATCGTGGATGTCAGGTGTTCTGGGGGAGATGATTTTGGAGGCTGGCAAAGTGTTCTCTGCTTGTCTGGTACGGGTGGGAATCACCAGAGAACTCGTGATACAATTTGCGATACAATCATGATACTTTAAGTGCTCATGGCACGATTTTGACTTTTTTTAGCATGTTGTATAAACTCAAAAGTCATTGTCGATGATCAATATAACATTTACAAGCACGCCTGCGTAACATGGTTATCATCAGAAAACCACCAAATTTGACTAGACTGTGGCGCCGCTTACCGAATGAGGAAGGAGGCAGAAATGACGTCACCGCGAGAACAGACTCCGGTTTTGTTGACAAGAATGCCAGCAGCTTTGTAGCAGACAGTTTCTCTGGTTTCTTGTTTCAGTTTTACGGCTATACCTTCATGTTGTGCCGCAGGCTTAGATAAACAGCAGGACGTGAAAGACCACATCACACGCTCCAGCTCCAACTGTCATAAGCCTCCTCGTGCGCTTTTACGCAGCACAAGGAGGAGGGGAAGGATGAATGGATTTACGCACAGGGTTCACCACAGCACATTTATTGAACATAAGACATGACAACAGTTCCCAAAAAGGTGAAGACTTACAAAAATAAAGTGAAACACTTACAGTTGGCGTTCAGGGCCGACATTGCCCAGCGAACACATGGAGAGGAGACGTGTTAACCACAGTTGCGCCCCAGGGCCAACATCATTTCAAGGGGCGCAACAGAACCACGGCTGTGTGGAGTCGCTAACACATCGTGATAGTGTTGGCAGTATTGGCTGGCTGACAACACTGCAGATGATGCACACAAAACATGAACAGCTGACTGTCAAAGACAGAGGGGGCGTGGTCGGACTGGCGAATGTTGGACAGCGCCCACCTGAAAGTGGGTCAAAATGGCTGCCCAACAACTGCTGGCCAGAGCGGCAGCTAAAGCCATGGAAACGAAAAGGAACAGACATAAAAACAACAAAAACTCAAAAGATAATCCATAATAAACCCGATGCCTGAGCCACAGAGAACGATCAGAACCGAGCCTACAGGATAACACGGGCTCGTTTCACTACACCAACTGACTATATTGTAGTCATTGCCACTAATTTGGACTTTTTCCTGTTATAATAATTAATTTAATATTTTTGATAGTTATAGTACATGTGTGCTATACCAATTATGAGTTTTGTTTTACTTGTGACCAAAGTTGGCATGTTGCAGCTGAACAGTGTAGCGGCAAGTCATTAATAATGGGCAGCACAGTGGTGCAGTGGTTAGCACTGTTGCCTTACAGCTAGAAGGTTCCTGGTTCAAATCCCCAGGGTGGCAGGGGTTGGAAACTTTCTGTGTGGAGTTTGCATGTTCTCCCTGTGCTGCGTGGGTTTACTCCGGGGGCTCCGGTTTCCTCCCACAATCCAAAGACATGCATGTTAGGTTAATTGGCTGTTCTAAATTGTCCCTAGATATCTGTTTCCTATAGGCCCTTAGAATAGAGGGTTAGTACTAGTGAAAGCGCTTTGAGTGGTCTTTGTGACTAGAAAAGCGCTATATAAGTGCAGGTTAGTTAGTTAGTTAGTTAGTAATAAAAATGCTGAAAAGTAAAGGACCAAGAATGGACCCTTGTGGGATACCCATGCGGTTGTTTAAAAATGAGGATTTATCCTGGTGAACTTTTACACACTGTTCTCTATTCTGGAGATAAGATGCAAACCATTCTAATGTATCTGGAGAGAAGTTAAAAGATACCATTTTGGATAAAAGCAAACTGTGGTTTACAGTATCGAAAGCCTTTTTGAGATCTAGAAAAACAGCCCCTACCACATTACCCCTGTCCAAGGACTGTTTGACATTTTCAATAACGCAACAATTTGCTGTTTCTGTTGAGTATCCTGGTCTAAAACCAAATTGATGTGGATGTAGAAGTTGACTGTCTTGTAAATAGTCTATCAGCTGTGTAGCTACAACTTTTTCAAGAACCTTAGACAGGACTGGTAAAATAGAGATTGGGCGGTAATTGCATATATCGTCTTTACTGCCTGATTTATGGACTGGTATGACGACAGCTTTTTTCCAACCAGATGGAAATGTACTAGACCTAATGGAGAGATTAATGAGATGAGTCAGTTGTTTGATTAATATTTTGCTGTGCGTTTTGAGAAAGGAAGTGCTCATATTGTAGATATCATTAGTTTTTGAGTTTGACAGTGTTTTAACAATACCAGCAATTAACTCCTCATTTACCTCATCGATGTGAAAATAATCTGTTGGAAGTATTGATTTTGTGTTGTTGAGCACATTTGGCAGCACAAAGTTTTTTAAGTCTTCCACAGAGTCCACAAAATATGAATTAAATTCATTTGCCAATGTAGCCTTGTCACTGATGGTCTTGCCATTGATTCTAAGTTCCTTTACCCCCTTCTGATCATTTTTTTTATTTGTTAAGTTATTTAAATGCCTCCATAGGGAACTGTTGTTATCCTTTGCATGATCTATCAGTTTATTGTAATAAGATACTTTTGATTTTCGCAGCTCTTGTACCACTTTATTTCTTAAACTTTTGTACACAAGGTGATCATTTTGTAGTTTAGAGGTTAATGATGTTTTCAATGCAGAGTCTCGCCTCTTCATAAGTTTTCTTATTTCATTATTTAACCATGGTATTGTGGCCGACACACATTGTGGGCTCACGCTGCCACAGAGACAGAACTGAATGTGTATTGTGGAGTGTCACGTCTGCAAGGACTGAGGACTCAAATCTACAGGAGGTAACAAGGAAGTGTGAGATTTGTCTCTTTGTCCCACAGAAGACGCCCCGGAGGGTATTCCGGTTCATCAAGAAATGAGAGACAATGGTGAAGCTTCAAAGGGATGCTTTGTAACTGTATGTTGACTGAAGACACCATGTGACTTGAATTCTGATGCTGGAAATGTATAAAAGGGGGTTGAAGTATGATTCTTTCTCTTTCCTGCTTTGAGAATGCTAGGAGCTTGTGTTCTGTCAAATAAAGCTGGTTTATGACTGAAACTCAGCCTCGTTATTTGAGCATGCTCCTACACTGGTGACCTACGACGGAGAATGAGCAATGAGAATTCTTCCGAACCGGGCTCGGTGGAAGCCAGCCTGATGGCCGCCTCCACGCTCCGGCTGCCCGATTTCTGGCAGCACAGCCCGCGCTCATGGTTTAGCGCAATCGAGGCGCAGTTCAACCTCCGGAGAATCTCCAACGACGACACAAGATTCTACCACGTGGTAGCGAAACTGGACAGCGACACGGTCCAGAGAGTGGAGGATTTGGTTAATCATCCACCAGACAGCGACAAGTACAGCGCATTGAAAGACGCGCTGATCAGCCATTTCACCCCCTCAGTCCAACAAAGAGCAGAGGGGCTCCTGGCGCTGACGGAGGCAGAAAACGGTAGACCTGCGGACCTGATGGTGAAGATGCTGCAGCTTAAAGCCTCCGAGGATGGCGAATTCATTTTCGCCCACCTATTCCTTCGAACCCTGCCACCAGCAGTGAGAGTGGCCCTGGCAGAGTCACCCCGATTGGCCAAGCGAGACTACCATGGGTTGAGCAAGGAGGCGCAGAAGTTGGTCGACGCCCACAAGCAGAATGCGGTTTCGGCCGCAGCGGCTAGTTCGGGAACGGCGTCCGGAGACAGCTTGGGTCCAGTGGCACCAGACGCACCAACAACGGCGGCGACCGGAGCCAGACGACGCGGAGCGGAGAACGGCTCGTGCTTCTACCACCGCCGTTTTGCAGAGAGAGCGCACAGGTGCGTCCCACCGTGCAATTTTAAACGCCAGGACCGAGGGCCGGTAGCAGCTGCGACTCTCGGCAATGAGAACAGGCTGCTTTACCTGACGGATGCACGCTCGGGGAAACAGTTCCTCGTGGACACGGGCTCGCAGCTGAGCTTCGTCACGCCCACCTACGCGGAACGGCTGTCGCCTTCTAAAGCCCCCTGGGTGTCAGTGTCAGCAGCGAACGGCTCCACAATTAAAACGTTTGGTGAGAGGACCATGCTTCTGTCCTTACAGGGTCGTTCATTTGAGTGGACATTTATTGTAGCAGCAGTCAGTTTCAACATGTTAGGGGCTGATTTTTTGTGCTCACATGGTTTATTGGTTGATTTTGCTAATAAGTCTTTTCATTCTATTCCCTGCACAGCTCGGGTGGCCCCGCCAACTGCACATGCCAGCGTCTCAGCCGCGGGTGGTAAGTTTCACACTCTGCTTGCTCAGTTTCCAGCACTCACAGTCCCCACTTTTTCAGCAACGGTGGCCAAACATGGGGTAGAACATTTCATAACAACCACAGGCCCCCCCGTTTTTGCAAAGGCTCGGCGTTTGGACCCAGCTAAACTGGCCATCGCGCGCGAGGAGTTCACTAATCTGGAAAAACTAGGCATCGTTAGACGCTCCAAGAGCGCTTGGGCTTCGCCGTTACACATGGTCCCAAAGGCTAACGGCTCGTGGCGGCCTTGCGGCGATTTCCGCAGGTTGAACAACGTTTCAGCTCATGACCGCTACCCGATTCCGCACATTCAGGATTTTTCTGTTCATTTGGCGGGGGCGCGCATTTTTTCTAAAATAGACTTGGTGCGCGGCTATCACCAGGTTCCAGTGCGCGCGCACGATGTACCCAAAACAGCGGTCATAACTCCTTTCGGCCTTTTTGAGTTCTTGCGCATGCCTTTTGGCCTCAAGGGGGCCGCGCAGACTTTCCAACGCATGATGGATGCAGTTTTACGCGACCTGCCTTTCGTGTTCGTTTATTTGGACGATATTTTGGTAGCCAGCACGTCCGAAGGCGAACATGAAAAACACCTCACAGCAGTTTTCCAGAGGTTGGCAGAGCACGGGTTAATAGTGAACCCAGCGAAATGCCAGTTTGGGGTGGCGCAGATTGATTTTTTGGGACATCGCGTTTCGGCAGAGGGAGCAGTTCCCCTTCCAAATAAAGTGCGTGCCATAACAGATTTTCCGCAACCTCAAACGGTTAAGGCGCTTCAGGAGTTTCTAGGGATGGTTAATTTTTACAACCGTTTCCTCCCAAGCGCAGCACGACTCATGCAGCCATTGTACACCGCGTTAAAAAAACAAAAGCCCGCAAATAAAGTCGAATGGTCTCCGGAGCGGGAGCGCGCTTTTGCCCAGGTCAAATCAGCCCTGGCAAACGCAGTTTTGTTAGCGCACCCAGTTCCAACGGCCCGCATGGCGCTCACCACTGACGCTTCCGATGTAGCGGTGGGGGCGGTAGTTGAACAGTTTGTGGCAGGTACCTGGCAACCCCTCGCGTTTTTCAGCAGGACCTTGCGCGATAGTGAACGGAAATACAGCGCATTTGACAGGGAGCTTTTGGCCCTACACTTGGCCATCCGTCATTTTCAGTTCTGGTTAGAGGGGCGACGTTTCACCGCTTTTGTGGATCATAAACCGCTAACATTTGCGATGACCAAAATTTCAGAACCCTGGTCAGGCCGGCAACAAAGGCAACTAGCCGCAATATTGGAGTTTACTACTGATATTCAGCATGTCGCGGGTAAACACAATGTTGTAGCAGACTGCCTCTCGCGTGCAATAGCACCACCAAGCCCTATAGGGGCAGACTCTGTAGCCATGGCCGCGGGCCCGGGCAGCGACGCGGGAGCGCGCGCAGCCCCGGTCTGTGTTGGGTTAGATTATGCAGCCATGGCTGCGGAGCAGGTTAACGACGCGGACGTGCGCGCGCTCCAGTCTGGACCAACAGGGTTAAGGCTGGAGCACAGGGTGCAACAAAACGGTATGCCCCCGCTAATCTGCGATGTCTCCACGGGACGGCCCCGCCCTGTGGTGCCAACCGCGTGGCGTCGCCGTGTTTTTGACTTGGTCCATTCTCTCGCGCACCCGGGGGTGCGCGCATCGATCAAATTGGTGGGGGAGAAATTTGTTTGGCCCGGGTTGCGCAAACAGGTCAAGGAATGGGCAGCAGCCTGCGTAGCGTGTCAGCGAGCTAAAATACACAGACACACTAAGGCCCCGTTAGAACCTTTCCACATCCCCGCTAAGCGTTTTGATCACGTGCATGTTGACCTGGTCGGCCCGCTTCCGTTATCACACGGGCACACACATCTTTTGACAATGGTAGACCGCACCACGCGCTGGCCAGAGGCGATTCCTCTGACATCAACCACAGCGGAAGAAGTTGCGCGAGCATTTTTAGCAGCATGGGTTGCGCGTTTTGGTGTACCGTCGGACATAACGTCCGACAGGGGTCCCCAATTTATTTCCGAGCTATGGTCATCGATGGCCCGCAGCTTGGGGGTGAAGATTCATCGCACCACCGCGTATAACCCCCAGGCCAATGGTTTATGCGAACGCTTTCACAGGTCATTGAAAGCAGCCCTCAGAGCGTCGCTAACGGATACAAATTGGGTAGACAAACTTCCATGGGTGTTATTAGGGTTGCGTTCTGCACCTAAGGAAGATTTGCACGCTTCCCCGGCCGAATTAGTTTTCGCTCAGCCGCTCCGTTTGCCCGGGGAATTTCTTCCTGATAATCCCGCACCTAATGGCCCCCCCGCTCAGCCGTGGCAGAGCGGCTCAGGAACAAACACGCTTCCTGGCCCGGTCCATCACAGTTTCCCACACGTTTTTGTGCCCAAGGCTTTAAAAAATTCAGAGTTTGTTTTTGTTAAACATGACGCCCAGCGTCCAAGTTTGCGGCCGTTTTACGACGGACCGTTTCGAGTGCTGGAGACCGGGCAGAAGCATTTTCTGCTAGATTTAGGGGGCAGAAGGGAGCTGATTTGCATTAACAGGCTCAAACCCGCTTTTGTTCTGGCTGAGGAGGAGGTGCAGCTCGCGAGGCCCCCCCGCCGGGGCAGGCCGCTCAGAAGACATTCTCCCAAGTCTTCACAGAGAGGTGCTAACAGCTTTAATCCACAGGTGCAGAGAGATGTTGCAGAGGCAGCCAAGCCAAGTTGCAGCAGATTCGGCAGAAGATTAAAACCTAGGCAGTTGGTGGATTGATTAGCGATGTATGGAGTGCTTTGTGTTCTCTTTTTGTTATGCCATGCAGATTTTGCCTTTCTCGACGTTTGGGGGGGGGGGGTAGTGTGGCCGACACACATTGTGGGCTCACGCTGCCACAGAGACAGAACTGAATGTGTATTGTGGAGTGTCACGTCTGCAAGGACTGAGGACTCAAATCTACAGGAGGTAACAAGGAAGTGTGAGATTTGTCTCTTTGTCCCACAGAAGATGCCCCGGAAGGTATTCCGGTTCATCAAGAAATGAGAGACAATGGTGAAGCTTCAAAGGGATGCTTTGTAACTGTATGTTGACTGAAGACACCATGTGACTTGAATTCTGATGCTGGAAATGTATAAAAGGGGGTTGAAGTATGATTCTTTCTCTTTCCTGCTTTGAGAATGCTAGGAGCTTGTGTTCTGTCAAATAAAGCTGGTTTATGACTGAAACTCAGCCTCGTTATTTGAGCATGCTCCTACAGTATGTTAATCTTCTGTTGTCTACTTTTAATTTGCTTTGTAAATTTTTCTATAGACTTTGTAATTGTAGCAGTTATAAAGTTACAACAATCATCTACTTCATATATTGACATGAGCTGCTCCCAATTTTGATTATCTAAGTAATGTTCAAACTCCTCATTTTTTGATTTGGGAATAATAAAATTTGATTTGTCAATATCGACTCCCCCAAAATACTATAGTCGCTTTTTAGTAAGTTTTCTGACAGCAAGAACCATGTTATGATCTGAGAGACCAGTTACAAGATTATAGGTTCTGGTTATTCATTCTGGTTTATTAGCAAATACCATATCAATAAGTGTTCTAGATTGTTTGGTTATCCTGGTGGGTCCTTTGATCATTTGTTGGTAATTAAATTTAGTCATGAGGCTTTTCAGTTTCTGTTTGTCCTTTTTATCAGACCAGTTGATATTAAAGTCACCATAAAATATTGTTTCTCTGCTCCTCTCAAGTTGTTTAACCAGATCACTTAATTCATTATAAAAAGAAGAATTGTGTGAGGGTGGGTTGTACAATACTGCAATGTTGAAATTCATTACCGGTGAGAGACATACATTAACAGCTAAACATTCAAGTGGAGTATTCAAATCAAGCAATTGACATTTAAATTTCTCTTTGATGTAAATTAAACATACATAATGCCGAGCGCTAACGCTAAAGCTAATTCTAAGGAAGCACTCGGGGAGCTGCACAATGCTATTAGTGAAATCCAAACTTCACACCCGGACAGTTTTGTGATGGTTGCGGGGGATTTTAACCACACCAGCTTAAAGACTGTGCTCCCCAAGTTTAAACAATATGTAGACTTTAAGACCAGAGGAGAGAATATGTTCGACTTAGTGCACACAAACACAGATGCATATAAGGCGATACCCCACCCCCATCTCGGCCTTTCTGACCACATATCCGTGATGCTGGTGCCTGCCTACAAACCTTTACTGAAGCGCAGCAGGCCAGCAGTGAAACAAATCAGTATTTGGCCAGAGAGTGCAACCTCTGCACTGAAAGACTATTTTCTGCACACAGACTGGGAGGTCTTCAAAATAGCAGCCTCCCAGGAAGACAAGACAGATGTGGAGGAGTATGCTGAAACGGTCATCAGCTACATCGCGAAGTGCACAGAGGATGTCACTATTGTGAAGACCATCACTGTACAGGGAAACCGTAAGCCCTAGATGACAGCAGAGGTGCGCTCGCTGCTTACAGCCAGAGATGCAGCCTTCAGAGCGAAGGACAGGATTGCCCTCCGCTCAGCCAGGTCTGCGCTGTCAAAGGGAATTAAGACAGCGAAGCGCGCCTATCTGGAGAAAATCCAGGGACACCCCTGTGACACTAGGAACACCAAGCAGATGTGGCAGGGAGTTCGGACACTGACGGGCTATAACTCTAGGCAGGGGGTCGATGATGATGACGCTTCGCTTCCAGACAGGCTCAACGACTTCTTTGCACGTTTTGAAGCATCAAACCCGACAACAAGAGGGAGGGCTGGCCCATCCCCACCATCGGTCGGACCAGCTTTCACCATCAACACAGTGGACACACGGAGGACCCTAACCAGGGTCAACCCACGTAAAGCTGCAGGTCCAGACAACATCCCGGGACGTGTGCTTCGAGACTGCGCGAGCGAGTTGGCGGATGTCCTGATTGACATTTATAACATCTCCCTGAGTCAGGCCATCGTTCCTAGGTACTTCAAGGCCTCTATCATAGTACCGGTGGCAAAGAAACCAGTTGTGTCCTGTCTGAATGACTATCGTCCTGTTGCACTAACACCAATTGTGATGAAGTGTTTCGAACGACTCGTCAAACCACACATTACAGCCTGCCTCCCTGCATCACATGACCCGCTCCAGTTTGCATATCATTCAAACCGCTCCACGGAGGATGCTGTAGTCACCACCCTGCACTCTGTCATCACTCACCTGGATCAGAAAGACACCTACGCCAGACTCCTGTACATTGATTTCAGTTCAGCATTCAACACCATTATTCCCCAGAGACTGATGGAGAAATTACTCCTTCTTGGTCTGAACACCGCCACATGTCTCTGGATCTTGGATTTCCTGACTGAGAGACCTCAGTCTGTCCGGGTTGGAAACAACATCTCCAACTCTATCACACTGAGCACCGGATCCCCTCAAGGCTGTGTACTCAGTCCACTGTTGTTTACACTTCTAACACATGACTGTGTATCCAGACACGAGGGGAACCAGATTATTAAGTTTGCAGACGACACCACGGTGGTGGGACTTATTCAGAGGGATGAGGAATCAGTGTACAGGGAAGAAGTGAGAGACCTGGAGGGCTGGTGCAGGGAGAACAATCTGGTGCTCAACGTGGACAAAACGAAGATGATTATCGACTTCCGGCGGTCACAGCCTGAACACGTCCCCCTCAGCATCGGCGGCCGTTCAGTGGAGAGAGTGGAGAACATCAAGTTCCTCGGAGTGCAGATCTCGCAGGACCTGACCTGAAGCAAGAATTCCTTGGGGATTAGGAAGTGGGCCCAGCAGAGACTGCACTTCTTGAGGAAACTCAAACAGGCCTCTCTCCCCATCTGCATCCTCAGGACCTTCTACAGAGGTGTGGTGGACAGTGTTCTGACGTACTGCATTGCTACATGGTACTCCAGCTGCAGTATGTCAGACAAAAAAGCTCTGCAGAGGATAGTTAAGGGGGCTGATAGGGTAATTGGAGTCTCCCTCCCCTCTGTCCAAGAACTTTTTCAGAACCGTTGTAGGAGCAGGGCACTGAACATTGTCAAGGACCATTCTCACCCTCTGCATAAACACTTTGAACTTCTGCCATCTGGCAAACGATTCCAGAGCATCAGAGGCAGAACCACCAGACTGATTAACAGCTTCCTTCCACAAGCTGTTAGGATGCTGAACAGTTGATACAGAATCTCTCATACATACTACTGCACCTACGGACATTATATATTATTTGTATATTATAGTTCTGGTTAGTTTTCAAGTATGTCTCAGGGATGTGTAAATGGATGTGTGGGGGCGGGTGAGGGTGTGTGTGAGTGTGTCTTAAATTATGTTCTTTTACTTGTATGGATGCCGAGAGAAACGCAATTTCCATCTTGCCTGCACTACAGTTGTATGTACAGCAGTATGACAGTAAAGGTTGATTTGATTTAAATACACTGCTATGATTTTATTGAAAAATTGGGTTTAAATAAATTATACACACATGGACAAAATTGTTGGTACCCCTCTGTTATCCATCCATCCATCTTCTACCGCTTTTCCGGAGGTCCGGGTCGCGGAGGCAGCAGTTCAAGCAGAGAAGCCCAGACTTCCCTCTCCCCAGCCACCTGCTCCAGCTCTTCAGAGGGGATACCAAGGCGTTCCCAGACTAGCTGGGAGACATAGTCTCTCCACCGAGTCCTGGGTCTGCCCCGGGGTCTCCTCCCAGTGGGACGTGCCTGAAACACCTCAAGTGGGAGACGTCCAGGAGGCATCCTAATCAGATGCCCATACCACCTCAACTGACTCCTTTCAATGTGGAGGAGCAGCGGTTCTACTCTGAGCCTCTCCCGGATGACTGAGCTCCTCACCCTATCTCTGAGGGTGAGTCAGCAATCCTACGGAGAAAGCTCATTTCAGCCGCTTGTATCCGCGATCTCGTTCTTTCGGTCATTACCCAAAGCTCGTGACCATAGGTGAGAGTAGGAACGTAGATTGACTGGTAAATCGACAGCTTTGCCTTAGAACTAAGCTCCCTCTTCACCACAACAGACCGGTACAACGTCCGCATCACTACAGATGCTGCTCCAATCCGTCTGTCGATCTCTCGGTCCATTTTCCCCTCACTCGTGAACAAGACCCCAAGATACTTAAACTCCTCCACTTGGGGCAGGAGCCTGTCCCCAACCCGGAGAGGACAATCCACCTTTTTCCGGCTGAGGACCATGGACTCGGACTTGGAGGTGCTGATTCTCATCCCAGCCGCTTCACACTCAGCGGCAAACCGTCCCAGCAAGAGCTGTAGGTCATTGCTGGATGAAGCCAACAGGACAACATCATCTGCAAACAACAGAGGTGAGATCCTGTGGTCACCAAGCATGACACCCTCCATTCCCTGGCTGCGCCTAGAAATCCTGTCCATAAAAATTATGAACAGGACCGGTGACAAAGGGCAGCCCTGGCGGAGTCCAACTCTCACTGGGAATGACTCCGACCGAGTGTTGGCAATACGAACTAAACTCTCACAACGGTCGTACAGAGACCGAATAGCTCGTAACAACAAGCCCGATACCCCATACTCCCGAAGCACCCCCCACAAAAATCCACGAGGGACGCGGTCAAATGCCTTCTCCAAGTCCACAAAACACATGTAAACTGGTTGGGCAAACTCCCACGAACCCTCAAGAATTCTCGAGAGGGTAAAGAGCTGGTCCGATGTGCCACGGCCAGGACGAAAACCACATTGCTCCTCCTGAATCCGAGGTTCGACCAACGGCCGGACTCTCCTCTCCAGTACCTTGGCATAGACCTTCCCAGGGAGGCTGAGGAGTGTGATCCCTCTAAAGTTGGAGCACACTCTCCGGTCCCCTTTTTTGAAGACAGGAACCACCACCCCGGTTTGCCATGCCAAAGGCACTGCCCCCGACCTCCACGCAATGTTGCAGAGGCGTGTCAACCATGACAACCCAACAACATCCAGGGCCTTGAGGTACTCGGGGCGAATCTCGTCCACCCCCGGGGCCCGGCCACCAAGGAGATTTTTAACCACCTTGGCGACCTCAGCCCCTGTGATAGGCGAGTCATCCCCCTTGTCCCCAAACCCTGCTTCCTCTGTGGAAGGCGTATCAGTGGGATTGAGGAGATCCTCGAAGTATTCCTTCCACCGCCCGACGATATCCCCAGTTGAAGTCAACAGTGTCCCATCCGCACCATACACAGTGTGGACGGGGAGCTGCTTTCCCCTCCTGAGCCGCCGAACAGTTTGCCAGAATCTCTTTGAAGCCGACCGAAAGTCTTGTTCCATGGCCTCACCGAACTCCTCCCATACCCGGGTTTTTGCTTCAGCAACCACCCGAGCTGCACTCCGCTTGGCCTGCCGGTACACCTCAGCTGTTTCGGGAGTCCCACAAGCCAACCAAGCTTGATAGGACTCCTTCTTCAGCTTAATGGCTTAATGGCCCCCCTCACCACTGGTGTCCACCACTTGGTTCGGGGGTTGCCACCACGAGATGCACCGACCACCTTGCGGCCGCAGCTCTGGACCCCCTCTGTTAATGAAAGAAAAACCCACAATGGTCACAGAAATAACTTGAATCTGACAAAAGTGGTAATAAATAAAGTCTATGAAAATTAACCAATGAAAATCAGACGATGCTTTTGAATTGTGGTTCAGCAGAATTATTTAAAAAAACAAACTCATGAAACAGGCCTGGACAAAAATTATGGTACCCCTAGAAAAGATTGAAAATAATGTGACCATAGGGACATGTTCAACCAAGATGTGTCCTCTAATTAACATCACAGGTGTCTACAAACTTGTAATCAGTCAGTCGGCCTATTTAAAGGGTGACAAGTAGTCACTGTGCTGTTTGGTGACATGGTGTGTACCACACTAAACATGGACCAGAGGAAGCAAAGGAGAGAGTTGTCTCAGGAGATTAGAAAGAAAATTATAGACAAGCATGTTAAAGGTAAAGACTATCAGACCATCTCCAAGCAGCTTGATGTTCCTGTGACTACAGTTGCACATATTATTCAGAAATTTAAGATCCACGGGACTGTATCCAGCCTCCCTGGATGTGGCCGTAGGAGGAGACAGATCATACGAATGGTAACAAAAGAGCCCAGAACACCCTCTAAACACATTCATGGTGAACTCCAAGGTCAAGGTATATCAGTGTCAGATCGCACCATCCGTCGTTGTTTGAGCCAAAGTGGACTTAATTGGAGACGACCAAGGAGGACACCACTGTTGAAAACAAATCATAAAAAAGCCAGACTGGAATTTGCCAAACTGCATGTTGACAAGCCACAAAGCTTCTGGGAGAATGTCCTATGGACAGGCAAGATAAAACTGGAACTTTTTGGCAAGGCACATCAGCTCTATGTTCACAGACGCAAAAGTGAAGCATACCAAGAAAAGAACACTGTCCCTACTGTGAAACATGGAGGAGGTTCTATTATGTTCTGGGGCTGCTTTGCTGCATGTGGCACAGGGTGTCTTGAATCTGTGCAGGGTACAATGAAATTTCAAGACTATCAAGGTATTCTAGAGAGAAATGTGCTGCCCAGTGTCAGACAGAATGGTCTCAGTTGCAGGTCATGGGTCTTGCAACAGGATAATGACCCAAAACACACAGCTAAAAACACCCAAGAATGGCTAAGAGCCAAACATTGGACTATTCTAAAGTGGCCTTCTATGAGCCCTGATCTAAATCCTATTGAACATCTGTGGAAGGAGCTGAAACATGCCGTCTGGAGAAGGCACCCTTCAAACCTGAGACAACTGGAGCAGTTTGCTCATGAGGAGTGGGCCAAAATACCTGCTGAGAGGTGCAGAAGTCTCATTGACAGTTACAGAAATCGTTTGATTGCAGCGATTGCCTCGAAAGGTTGTGCAACAAAATATTAAGTTAAGGGTACCATCATTTTTGTCCAGGCCTGTTTCATGAGTTTGTTTTTTTTAAAAAAATCTGTTGAACCACAATTCAAAAGCATTGTCTGATTTTCATTGGTTAATTTTCATAGAATTTTTATTTATTACCACTTTTGTCAGATTGAAGTTATTTCTGTGACCATTGTGGGTTTTTCTTTCATTAACAGAGGGGTATCAACAATTTTGTCCACGACTGTATTTATGAACAGTTGATTTGTTGCAATATCTGTAACAAAAGCATACCACTCTGTGTTCCCCTGCCATGTGTTTGCCGCCGCTGCTGCTGCGATGGGCATGTTTGCCTCTCCACCGTCACTCTCTGAATCTGACTCGATAGGCACGATGTCCGCTTGGTATGGCTCAAACCTATGCGGTCTGATGCCCTCAGATTCTTCATTATCATCCCATTCTTCTGAACTATAATCGTGTGAAGATTGAACAACACAAACCAATTCCAGACTACATGTGCTGGAACCGTCATCGATGTTTTCAACTGCTTCCATCATACGTGTAGAATGGGCAGCCAAGCGCTGTGTTCTCCCGCTGACGTCACAACATTGCCACGGTGTTTTCAAGCCACTGACACAATTGGTGCTGTGGCACTCTTGGAAATGTCGGATATTCGTGTGAAAACAAGCCTGTTTGTCTTAGAACTGCACAGACCAACCTATTTTGTCATATTGTATTATGTGTTTGCAAAATTAGATGTAGTCAAAATCGTGTCATCAGCACTTTGTCACGCTGCAATACTATCATGATACTATAATTCCTTAAGTATTACAATTTCATGATAGATTGAGTATTACGGTACCATGTACCACATATTTTATTTTTCCCTTATTCAACATTAAATTGTGTCCCCAAAGTAAAACTGTCGACATCTGTTTCCTATAATAAAGAATTCAGTCTATTCAGCTCACCACGATCACTTTTGCTTCAATGGCTGGAGGATGTCAGTCCTCTGTGGGATGGCGTGCTGTTGTGGTTGCATGTGGGTTCACTGCTCTGGAGGTCTATGCGGGTTGGTGCGGTCTTTATCTGCTGCATGCTATGTGATAGAAGTCAGTTGTTTTCCACAGCACCATGTGGATGCAAGTCTTCGCACGTGAGGTGTGTGGTGGAGTGTTGAGTGTGTCATGTTAAGGTCTTTCAGTTCCTCTCTTATAAAATCCCCCCAAAAATCCCTACCCTTCATCTAAACTTTTTCGGTGCATTTTTTCAGTTTTTGCATCCTGACCATCATTTGCCATCTTAATTAGTACACCTGGCTGCAAATTTCACAAGACAAGCTGTAACGTCACCTAACAAAGCGCGGTTACGATGCATCATTGCGAGTGTCAAGTATCGTGATCTTGTCCCCTGTCGCCATTGTCTGGTCTCTAAGAAGTTATTTTATGCAGTTCTGCTAGTGTGCAACAGAACCTGATGACCATACTTAGGTTCAGAAGAACATGACAAATGTGATGACCACGTCAAACTTTCAGATGAGCTAACAAAAAGAAAAGGCCTTACTGTCAGGAGAGAGGAGCTGGTTAACTGTAATCTTCATCAACAACACTCAACTGTTCCATCATCAGTACAAGAGCTTGCAACAGTTTTTCTTTCAAGGTGTCAGTTAACTTATTTATAATGTTAAGCAAACATTCAAGAAGAATTATGTGAATATTTTAGTCAATAAAAAAAATTCAAATTGAAATGGTATGTCCATTTTTGGTCGAATGTTGGAACTGGGAGGTAAATATACAGCAAAATCAGGGTTATTTCTGTTTCACTTTACTGTAACTGTACTGTTTATAAATTAATTAAATAAATGTGCATGTTCACAACTGATAATTCATGAAAATGTCTATTATTTAACATTTTTATCATGATATTTTCAGGTGAAGATGCATCAGGATGATTTTGCAAATCCATGATTTTTTTTAACCATTCCATTGCCTTCCCTCGCTATTCACCCAGAATAGTGATATAACATATCTATAAACCCAGTTTCACACATATGAGTAGGCTATTTGCTGTGATATTGCATAGCACATATAAATATGACATGGAACCATGCAAAATAGTTCTTTCAAGCATTGTATTCCCTGTAGCCCCTATAATATACTGGTTCCATTAATGATTACTGCACAGGTACCTTGACTGACCTGTTCACCACTTGTTACCCAGATTTATAGTTTAACTGTGGAATAAACTCAATATGATACTTTAAAAGGCTGTTTTTGTTACTCCTGTTCACATTCAAAGCACATTGTGATGTTGCTGTATTCTTTGTAGCCCCCATTGTATATCTAAGAAATCAGCAGCCAATTAAAGTTAAATAGCATTAATATGATTTATGTGCAGCAGCTGTCATGACCCACAGTAATAGAAATATTACAGTTCATTATGATTAGGAGCCGCAGCCCTCCAACCGCTAATGTATTCTCCGTAGCCCCTATAATATGGTTCCAGTAATGATGACGATGATTACTACTTCACCACCTGTTACCCAAATTTACAGTTTAACTGTGGAATAAACTCAATATGATGCTTTAAAGGCTTGTTTTTGTTACTCCTGTTCATATTCAAACCATGTTGTGATGTTGCTGTATTCTCTGTAGCCCTGGATTTTTATGTGTTGGCGTACCTACATTCACTACGAGTAATGTTGTAACTTGAATGCTGGTAAAGGGTACTTTCACATCAAATTGCTAAAACATCATAGGTTTAAAAGCAAACTTGGTTTTGTTTCACTAGCCATGTTTACATGGACACAAGTTGTTATGTCCGTGGGTTTCTACTTTAGATTACCACTCGGAGGAACAAACACAAAGACACATACGGCTGTAGGTCATTAGCTTGCTCGTTTACTCAGGCATACGCACACATACCCGTTAGTTCAGTTCAATGAGCACACTCTTATACTATTGGCAATGCCACAGGGTACAGCGCCCACCAATGGGGTGGCATATGCAAATGCAACTCATACAACTCCCATACATCACATCTCCTCCCCACTAAATGTTGTACCCACCCCCAAGATACACAAAACAAACAACTTTTATTATTTTAAAAACACACACTAGCCTTGAGGCTGGGAGTAGACGATCCCAAACCCCTGAGTCAGTCAAGGGTTTATTCTGCCCTTTTGGTGAGACGTGACTCTCTCATCTAACACATAAAAAAAGGTCTCTTATTCAAAAATGTCCAATATATCTCTCTTAAAAGTATCTTAAACAAAGTTTATGGAACATAACGCTCTGGTGGTCTAGTAATACGAGAAGGATATCTCTTACCAGTCTCTGGAGGTGATGTGGTGTTTCCCTCTGAGGTTACCTGGGGTAATGGTGAGGGGTCACTCACAGGAACCGGAGTAGCTGGTTCTGGAACAGTCTTTTCCAGCACAGGCAGGTCTGCTGAGATGCACGACGATGCAGCTCCGCCGTCGTCTGTAGAGGTATCCAATTCAACAACCCTGGCCAGCATCTGGTCCGCGTGCCGCCTCCAGTGCTGCGATGCGCCGATGTCGACGGTGTAGGATACAGGGCCAGTCTCAGCTGAAACAACCCCTGGTATCCACTTCTTCTCTCCTCTCCCGTAATTCCGAACAAGAACTGGATCTCCCCACCTTGAACGTTCTGGCTTTTGCATGCATTCCTCGATACGCACACTGTGCCTCTTGTGCTTTCTCTACCTCTGATGTCACGCTAGGCTTCAGCAGGTCCAATCGAGATCGCAGCTTGCGATGCATGAAAAGCATAGACGGGGACTCCTTCGTTGTAGAGTGTGGAGTATTACGGTATGTGAGTAGAAAGGCGTCCAGTCGGTGTTGTATGGAAGTGGTTCCAGTGGAACGCTTCAGTGACTGCTTGAATGTCTGTACAAAACGTTCTGCAAGACCATTTGTTGATGGATGAAATGGTGCAGAGCGAATGTGCTTTACTCCATTGCCTTTCATAAAAGTGTCAAACTTGTGTGAGGTAAACTGAGGACCATTATCGCTCACTAACACCTCAGGGAGCCCATAGCGACTAAATAACCCTCGGAGCACCTGGATGGTATTAGCCGTTGTAGTGGAACTCATAAGGTGTACCTCAGGCCATTTTGAATGGGCGTCTACAACCACCATAAACATTTGGCCTTGGAACAGCCCAGCAAAGTCGACATGAATTCTCTGCCACGGGGATCCAGGCCAAGTCCATGGGTGGAGTGGTGCTGGTCCCGGTGCTTTCTGTGTGAATTGACAGGACTGGCATGTTTTTGAGACCTGTTCAATTTGAGCGTCAATTCCGGGCCACCACATGTAACTGCGGGCGACAGCTTTCATTTTAACAACACCTGGGTGTCCAGTATGCAGTTCCGACAGCAGTCGTGATTAGGGCTGGGAACGATCCCTAATTTCCAGAATCGATTCGATTCCGATTCTTGAGATTCTGAATCGATTCGATTCGATTCCGATTCAACTCCCGAATTCGATCTGGGGAATTACCATTTTAATAGCCATTTTACTTCCCATGAAACAAAAATCTTCGAGACCTAATGCTGCAAATTGTACCAAGAATCTTCTAACTTTGTTAATACATAAATTATCACATGTAGAACTGACCCAAAATCAGTTACAATAATGCACTTTTTATTATTTAACTTATCATTTCATAAAGTGCTCACAGGTGCTTTCTTTAGTGCAAAGGGTGTGTCGTGTCAAGTTCACCACCCAGAGTAAGTAACAAATTCAATGCATGAACCATGCATAACATAATCTCACTGTATTTCAGTCCCTCCAGGATTTTGTCACCTGTTTTTGTGATTGTTGTGGCCCAAAAAGCCTGGATTTGTGGGAGCTTTTCCAAAAAGTTATGGCACTTTTAGAGTTTTTTTGCACTCAAAGTTGTGTGAGGAAGTACAAATTTTAAAGCAGCTGCTTTTTCCATAGTTTACAGTGATGCTATTCTATGTAACACCACAAGAAAAGTACAGGATTGCCAAAAATTTCTTGTTAAACAGTGATTTATTTAGAATTAAATGCTCAGTAAAATTGTAAAAAAAAAAAGAAGACCAATATTGTGTTCTTGCTGAGAACTTTAAAAAAGAAATAAAAGAATTTGTCATTACAACTACTAAATTGCATTGAATGCATGTTAGTGTGGAGAAAATGATGGCAGCACGTCCTTGAATTTGAAGGTCTTCTTCTGTGCTGAAATCCACATGAAGCAGGGATGCTCCTCCACTGACCACCTCTGACCTTCAGAAGGTCTCAGTTAGGATGAAGCTTCCAGTCTTCACACATCTGAAGGCAGATAAAAAGAATAGATTTCACAGTAAAATTAACATTCATATTTTTAGATCGCCACACCACAGTAGGGTTTAATAATTTAGGGTTTTTTTTTTATATTTTAACTACAAATTAACTTTCAATGTTGGAAAGGGTTTCAGTTCATTTCCTGAGAAGGTTTGTTCATTTCATTTAGTTCTACTGAGTAAAATAGCTTGTTGTACTGCAGCCTTTATTAATTTTATTGTGATTTATTCTCTTCACATCGCTTAAGTGGCAGAAGTCCATAATCTCATAAAATATACCTTAATTCTGCATTTATTCACAGCGCTTAACCAACAGTTCTCTCTGTGTCCATAGTTTGTAAAAGAAACCATCATCATGCCAGATAATTATTAATTGACGACACAAACGTTAAAACAAACCAAAATATTATACTTACAGTCCTCAGCAGCTCCAAGTCTCCCTCTGCTTCACGGGGTTTTCAGCCTCCGCGCATTTTCCGTTTATCAGTCGTCAACTTGATGTTCCAACACAGCGCTGCACGGAGTAAAAGTCCGTTTATCCCCGCTTTATGAAAAATATTCAGAAGCTGTTGAGGACAGTCTATACGGTGACTTTTGCTGCTAAATTAAGAGACGCACGTTATTAACTCCGCGTCATGTAAACACAAAAGACGTGTGCACGCGCCGCAGGGAACACACAAGTTTTATTTATGAAAAATATTCAGAAGCTGTTGAGGACAATCTTTACGGTGACTTTTGTTGCTAAATTAAGAGACACACGTTATTATCTCCGCTCGTGTAAACACGAAAGAGCACGCGCGGCAGGAAACTCTTGCTGGATGAGAACCGTTTTAACACCACAGAAGAAGAACTAGCATATCCGTTAGCTTGCTAGCTCCATTAGCGCGTCGGTTGTTTACGCTTCTCGGCCATTGTTACTGGCTCACTGACCCGGTTTCAACCCGATTATACTCAGCAGACGTTCACAAACGTAAAAATATTATATTAAAACATATTCATATTAAAAGATCGATCCGCGGATTTTGTGGATCGATATCGGCTCAGTCAAACTTGTATCGATCCATATCGATATATTGATCTTTGAACCCACCCCTAGTCGTGATCTCAATTTTAGGGAATGATGACGCGCACACCCCCACATAAGGCAACCTTGCTGGAGTGTCAACTCATCCCTCGGCTGATGAATGGCGCCAATGAGCTGGCCACATCCTGACCCCTCGGAAAGCGACTTGTGGAGACCATCTCCAGGACTTGAGCAAGGACAGAATCACCCCTGCTCTCTCGGCAGATTTCTCGACAGTTCACAGGTAAGGCTTCTAGGTGTTTAATGTGAAAACTGTCCACAGTACTGATTCTCTCTCTTGATAATGTTGGTAATGGAAGGCGTGAAAGCCCATCCGCATTTCCATGATGAGCTGCCTCTCGGTACTGTATGGTGTAAATTATGGGCAGCTAAACAGGAGAGCCCACCGCTGCATTCTAGCAGCAGCCATAGATGGTGTGGCTTTGCACGGGACTCAGAATAGTGGTCAATGGGCGATGATCTGTAAGGAGTGTAAACTGTCTGCCATACAGATAATGATGGAATTTACGAACTCCAAATATAATGCCAAGCGCTTCGCGCTCAATGTGGGCATAATTGCGTTCTGCCTTATTCAGAGTCCTTAATGCAAAAGCTATGGGCCTCTCTTGTCCATTCGGGAGAATATGTGAAATGACAACTACCTACACCATAAGGTGATGCGTCACACGCCAGCCGAATGGGAAGTTGTGGATCATAATGGGTTAACACGCTCTGAGAGAGTAACTGCTCTTTTGCCTCTTTGAAAGATGCAGCACATTCAGATGTCTATTGCCATTGTTTTCCTTTGCACAGCAGAGTATTCAGTGGGCTTAGGATAGATGACAAGTTGGGGATAAATCTGCTGTAATAATTAATTGGCCCCAAGAAAGAACGTAACTGACTCACGTCTGTAGGTGCAGGAGCCTCCACAATTGCCCTGACTTTCTCTGGTGCCTTGTGTAGACCCTGGGCATCAATGACGTGACCAGATATTCCAGTGAATCTTGAAAAATTCACAATTTTTCCTTCCGTACTCGCAAACCGAATTCTTCCAAGCGCCCTAGGACTGCATCCAGATTTTTCAGATGCGGCACACGATCCTGTCCACTGACCAATATATCGTCCAGGTAACAGTGAACGTTCGGTAGACCCTGGAGGACTTGGTCCATGGCACGCTGGAATATCGCTGGTGCTGAGGTAATTCCAAATGCCAGCCTGTTGTAACAAAACAGACCCTTGGATGTGGTTATTGTGAGATATTTTCTGGAATTTCCCTCTATCACCATTTGCAAATAGGCATGAGATAAGTCCAGTTTACTAAAATGTTGCCCCCCCCGAAAGTGATGTGAATAGATCTTCAATGCGTGGAATTGGGTATTTCTCCACACACAGGGCAGGATTAACTGTGACTTTAAAATCCCCACATATCCTAACATCTCCGTTCTTTTTCGCAACGGGCACAATGGGTGTTGCCCATTCACTGAATTTGACAGGGGATATAATGCCCTGCTCACACAATCGGTCAATTTCAGCCTCCACTTTTGGCCTAAGGGCATAGGGAACGACTCTCGCTTGACAGAACCGTGGCACATGATCCGGCTTCAGCGCTATGGCTACTTCCATGCCTTTCAGAGCGCCTAATTCTTTTTAAAAGACCTCTGCATGTCTTTGTAGCACGCCGTCTAGCGTCTCCTCCCGGACTGTCTTTATTTCTCGCCAGTCAATTCGAATCTTCCGCAGCCACTCCCGACCAAAAAGTGGGGGTGAACTTCCCCGAACCACGTACAGTGGTAGTCTAGCCCTCTGCTTGTTCATCCTCACTGAAACGGTGATAACACCCTCTGCTGGAATCACCTCGCCCGTGTATGTTTTCAGCATTATATGGGTTTGGCGCAAGGGCAAGTCCTTAAAGTGTGCATCATACAGTTTTCTTGAAATCAGAGAAATGGCAGCACCGGTGTCTAATTCCATAATAATCCTTTTACCTTCAATTTTTGGTTTAACACTCATGTATGACAAATTACTCTGCTGAGACACCATATGCAGGCTCACCAGTGTCTGTAGTGCTACCATCACTAGATATTTCTTTTACATCCAGTTGGTGCACCCTTTTTTTCTTTTTAGCTTTATACTCCACTGGTTTCTCCTTATTTACAGTCTCTTTGTTCCTGCGCATTTTCGAGATATGTCCTCTCTTACCACATTTATGGCATTTTTGCTCCTTATAAAAACAATCGCTCTCTTTGTGGTTCATTTTTCCACAGCGCGAACATTTCGTGTGTTGTTTGTCGTGTGGTGACAGTACATGCACTTTCAGCGCGTTGCTCAGCTGATGTGTCTCGCGAGCTACTGTCTCCATTGACACGGCTAGTTCCACTGCTTTGGAAAAAGTAAGCTTCTCCTCCGTCAGCAATTTTTTCTGGATAGCTTCTATATTCAATCCACAAACGAGCCTATCCCTCAATGCATCCTACAAGTGCATACCAAACTCGCAATGTTCAGAAAGTTTTTTAATGACTGCTATGTATTGCATCACAGTTTCTCCCTCTTGTTGGTTCCATTTATGAAAGCGAAATCTTTCAGCAATCACAATTGGCTTTGGGGAAAAATGGTCTTTCAAAACTTCTGTGAGTTGAACATATGTCTTAGCCCCTGGCTTATCTGGAGCTACGAGGCTACGTAAAAGTCCATATGTTGACGCACCAATTACACTTAAGAAAACAGCAAGCTTTTTCTCCTCTGCAATACCATTTGCCGTTACAAAATGCTCAAACCTCTCAACGTAGGTTGTCCACTGCTCCACCGACTCATCGAATGGGTTAATGTGTCCAATAAATCCAGCCATGGCGTGCAGTTAGCTAGCTTTTAGCAATCTTGTCACCTGGCGTCCTGTCACCTGGCGCACTGTCACCTGGCGTCCTGTCACCTGGCATGCCGCGCCCAGCCAAACTTCCACCAGGACAAACGTTCCTCTTCCTCCATCACTCGCAGTCAATACCGCAGCGAGACTTGGAAACCTAAAGTTGTCCGTGGGTTTCTACTTTAGATTACCACTCGGAGGAACAAACACAAAGACACACACGGCTGTAGGTCATTAGCTTGCTCGTTTACTCAGGCATACGCACACATACCCGTTAGTTCAGTTCAATGAGCACACTCTTATACTATTGGCAATGCCACAGGGTACAGCGCCCACCAATGGGGTGGCATATGCAAATGCAACTCATACAACTCCCATACATCACAAGTAACCGGATTAAAAGCCTGATCGGAATAAAAATGCTTCACGTAAACATGCCAGTCTGAAGATTCTGACCCAATCACACTCCTTTGGGTCAAAATTTTCTTCTGATTGAGACAGGTGGATTATGCCAATTGTTGATCCGATCTGTGCGCATAGAAACACTTATTCCGAAGTTTGGGTGGAAAATATGTTTACTGTGCATGTCTGTACGTCATCCACATGTCGATGTAATATATTTCCACCTTTACAGCAGCTAGCAGAAGACATGGCAGGAGTAAAACAGAACTGGTCTGTATCGTCCTGCTGTCTCCCTCTGTTGGTCATATGCAGAAGTATGTACTGCTGGGCTTCTAGCTTCATTACGGAGACCAGCAGAAGCAAAAGTACAGTCTGAATAACACAATACAGGTCCAGTTCAAGAAGACAAAGACACACGAAGTGGGTTTGTTTACATTGGAAGTTGCTTCTTCTTCTACTATTTCTGGAATGTCAGACAATTCTGCGCATGTCAAAATGATTTACTCTGTTCAAACGTGTGAGGCATGTAAATGCACGTCATAATCGGATCAACTTTTTCAGGGTCCATGTAAACGGTAAAGTTCTGATCTGAACTGGAATCAGATGCACATGTAAACATGGCTTATCTTTACTTTGATTTTTTTTAAACCTTTTTGGAACCCAAACTAATACCTTTGTACCACACTGCCGTTTGTCTAATGTATGACTTTTTGTTTGGGTCAGGCACAAACACAATAACGCATAAACACAATTCTGACAGCTTAATTAATAAGACACACCAAACCAGCAACAGAGCATAAACACCTCTAATCTGTATGTAAAGGCAGCATTTATTAACCAGTCCTGGATAAGACTATGATTTATTTAGAGTCATTAATCACAAGCTCAAAGAATGCAAATGAACCCCCACCCCACCCCACCCCACCCCGCAGTGGGGCTCATTGAAGCCAGCAGTAGCCCTGTGGCAGAACCACACCAGGGTGTGTGTGTGTGTGTGTGTGTGTGTGTGTGTGTGTTAGTCTGCAGCTTCAGGGCACAGATTAAGAGAAAGAAACACTACCCAGGAAGTTGGAAGCTTACCACACAGAAAGAGGCTGCATGTTGATCGTGTTACTTGCTCAAAGGTATTCCCGTAATTTTCCTCACAACTAGCTGGGAGCTCGTCGGTCGTCCCAGTTGCCATATGTTACACCAACGATGAAGTGAGATAAAGCTCTACCCAAGCCGCTCAGAGGACTGCACCCCAGCTGCACCAATGCAGAAGCCTCACTGAAATTAATGAGCAGCCAGTGTTTTTTAATGTGCTACTAATATCGCTCTGAGCGCGTCCTTGGAGGGGCGGGCATGAGAGGGGCATCATCATAATAATAATGAAACACTGCTAGACACAACATGACAAAAGAGTGAAAGGAAGCCATAATGGGATGCAAGAGTGAAAGCAGCAAATCCATCAATTTATGCCAAACAGCATGGAGAAAGACGCATCTGGGGAGGTTTGGCATCGCTCAGGACAGACAGCGAGCACGAGAGGCCAACACGATCAATACGCCACTTCAAGCAAATCAATCGAATGCAATCAGAGCATTATTACGTGGCGGATAAGAGGGAGGAGGGTGTTCCAGCAGCAGTGGGAGGACTGGCTGTCAGACTACCCAGGAGAAAATCAGTGTGCACGTCAGTGTTTAACAAGCAGCAGGGGTGTGTGAGTGTGCAAAGTTTTGCTCTTAAATTTTCTACTTTTTTTCTCACAAATTTACAACTTTTTTCTCTTAAACTTGCCACTTTTTTGCTTGTATGTTTGCATATTTTTTTTCTAATAAACTTGTGACTTTTTCTCGTAAATTGCAACAATTTACAAAAAAATCAAATTTCTCTTAACATTGAAGCTTTTTTCTTGTAAACTTTTTTCCAATAAATTTGCAGTGTTTGTCATAAATTTGGAGTGTTTTTCTCTTAAATTTCCAAATGTCTTCTTGCAAATTTGTAAATTTTTCCTCATAATTTTCTTTGGTGTAAATGTGTAACTTTTTCTTGTACATTTGCAGCTCCCCCCCCCCCCCCCTGAAATTTCAGATTTTTTCTTGCAAACTTTTTTTTGTTCAAATTTAAACCTTTGCAACTTTTTTCTAGTAAATTTGCAACATTTTTATCATAAATTTGCCATGTTTTTCTCATAAATTTGCTACTTTATTGCTGCAAATTTACAACCTTTTTTTCATAAAATTGAAAGTGTTTTTCAGAAATTTGCAAGTTTTTTCTCATAAACGTAAGACTTTTTTTGTTGTAAATGTGTGACTTTTTCTTGTACATTTGTAACTTTTTTTCCCCTGAAATTTCAGATTTGTTTCTCATAAATGTACAACTTTTTCTGGTAAATTTACAAGTTTTTTTTCTCGTACAAAAAATGAGGAGAGGGGAGTCCAGCCATTGGTCGAACTTCAGATCCCGGAGGAGCAATGTGGTTTTCGTGCTGGCCGTGGCACATCAGACGAACTCTTTACCCTCTCAAAGATCCTTGAGGGTTCGTGGGAGTTTACCCAACCAGTTCACATGAGCTTGGTGGACTTGGAGAAGGCATTTGACATGTCCCTTGTGGTCTCTTGTGGGGGGTGCTTTGGGAGTATGGGGTATTGGGCTTGTTGTTACAAGCTATCCTGTCCCTACAGTGTCTCACAAAAGTGAGTACACCCCTCACATTTTTGTAAATATTTTATTATATCTTATCATGGGGCAACACTGAAGATATGACACTTTGATACAATGTAGTCAGTGTACAGCTTGTATAACAGTGTAAATTTGCTGTCCCCTCAAAATAACTCAACACACAGCCATTAATGTCTAAACCACTGGCAACAAAAGTGAGTACACCCCTAAGTGAAAATGTCCAATTGTGTCCAATTAGCCATTTTCCCTACCCAGTGTCATGTGACTCGTTAGTGTTACAAGGTCTCAGGTGTGAATGGGGAGCAGATGTGTTAAATTTCATGTTATTGCTCTCACACTCGCGCATACTGGTCACTGGAAGTTCAACATGGCACCTCATGGCAAAGAACTCTGAGGATCTGAAAAAAGAATTATTGCTCTACATAAAGATGGCCTAGGCTTTAAGAAGATAGCCAACACCCTGAAACTGAGCTGCAGCATGGTGGGCCAAGACCATGCAGCGGTTTAACAAAACAGATTCCACGTCAGAACAGGCCTCACCATAGTCGACCAAAGAAGTTGAGTGCACCGTGCTCAGTGTCATATCCAGAGGTTGTCTTTTGAAAATAGATGTAAGAGTCGCAGCCAGCATTGCTGCAGAGGTTGAAGGGGTGGGGGTCAGCCTGTCAGTGCTCAGAACCATACACCACACAGCATCAGTTTGTTCTGACATGGCGGTCTGTCCCCAAAAGGAAGCACTTTTAAAGCTCATGCACAGAAAGCCTGCAAACAGTTTGCTGAAGACAAGCAGACTAAGGACATGGATTTACTAGAAGCATGTCCTGTGGTCTGATGAGACCAAGATAAACTTATTTGTTTCAGATGGTGGTCAAACATTGCGTGGTGGCAACCACATGAGGAGTATAAAGACAAATGGCTCTTGCCTGCAGTCAAGTATGGTGGTGGAGTGTCATGGTTTGGGCTGCATAAGTGCTGCCGCACTGGGGAGCTACAGTTCACTGAGGGAACCATGAATGCCCCACTTGTACTGTGGACATACTGAAGCAGGAGCATGATCCCCTCCCTTTGGAAACTGGGCCGCAGGATAGTATTCCAATATGTTATAAGACCCATAAACAACACCTCCAAGATGACCCTGCCTTGCTAAAGAAAACTGAGGGTAAAGGTGATGGCCTAGCCAAGCATGTCTCCAGACCTAAAACCCTATTGAGCATCTGTGGGGCATCCTCAAACAGACGATGGGGAGCCACAAGATCTCTAACAACCACCAGCTACGTGATGTTGTCATGGAGGAGTGAAGAGGATTCCAGTGGCAGCCTGTGGAGCTCTAGTGAACTCCATGCCCAAGAGAGTTAAGACAGTGCTGGAAATAATGGTGGCTGCCAAAAATATGACACTTTGGGTGCAATTTGGACATTTTCACTTAGGGATGTACTCACTTTGTTTGCCGGCAGTTTAGACATTAATATCTGTGTGTTGAGTTATTTTGAGGGGACAGCAAAATTTACACTGTATACAAGCTGTACACTGACTACTTTACATATATCAAAGTTGTCATATCTTCACTGTTGTCCCATGAAAAGATATAATAAAATATTAAAAAAATGTGAGGGGTGTACTCACTTTTGTGAGATACTGTATATGACCGTTGCAAGAGTTCGTATTGCCAACACTCAGTCGGACTTGTTGTGAGAGTTGCACTCCACCAGGGCTGCCCTTTGTCACCGATCCTGTTCATAATTAGAATTTTTAGGTGCAGCCAAGGAATGGAGGGTGTCATGTTTGGTGACCACAAGATCTCATCTCTGCTATTTACAGATGATGTTGTCCAGTTGGCTTTCTCCAGCAATGACCTACAGGTCATGCTGGGATCGTTTGCTGCTGAGTATGAAGAGGCTGGGATGAGAATCAGCACCTCAAAGTCTGAGTCCATGGTCCTCATCCAGAAAAGGGTGTATTGTCTTCTTTGGATTGGGGACAAGCTCCTGCCCAAGTGGAGGAGTTTAAGTATTTCGGGGTATTATTCACGAGTGAGGGGAGAATGGAGTGAGAGATTGACAGATGGATCGGAGCAGCATCTGCAGTGATGTGAACATTGTACCGGTCTGTTGTGGTGAAGAGAGAGCTGAGATCTAAAGCAAAGCTGTTGATTTACCGGTCAATCTACGTTCCTGCCGTCACCTATGGTCATGAGCTTTGGGTGATGACTGAAAGAATTCAATTCAGTTCATTTCAATTCATTTCAATTTATTTATATAGCGCCAAATCACAACACAGGTCGTCTCAAGGCACTTGACAGAAAAGAGTGGGTTTAGGCCACACTCTTAGTTTATAGAACCCAGCAGAGACCCCTAAGAGCAAGCACTGCAGCGACACAGGCGAGGAAAATTTTCCCTTTAACGGGCAGAAACCTCGGGCGGAACCATAGCTCATAGAGGACGGCCATCCGCTTCGACCGGCTGGATTGAATAGCTACATTCAGAACAAACATACAAATACAACATTCAAAGCCAAACAGTCCAGTACCAAGCCTAGCCAGGCTGCACATGCGAGCGAAGGCCTGGCAGGGGCAGCATTTCTAACTAAAGGCCTTATCAAAGAGAAAAGATTTCAACTTGCTCTTAAATAAAGAGAAAGTGTCTGCCTCCCCGAACCTGACTGGGGAGATGGTCCACAGGAAGGGAGCTTGATAGCTGAAAGCTCTACCTCCCAATCTACTTTTCGATACCTTGGGGACCACTAGTAGTTTGGATTTTTGGGAGCGCAGAGCTCTGGTTGGATGATAAGGAACTAAGAGTTCTTGCAGGTAAGAAGGAGCCATACATTAAAGGCTTTATAGGTTAAGAGCAATATCTTGAATTGCAATTCTATATTTTAATGGGAGCCAATGTAAAGAAGCTAAGACTGGAGTAATGTGATCTCTTCTTCCTGTTCTCATAAGGATACGTGCAGCTGCATTCTAAATGAGTTGGAGAAACTTTAAGATAAGATAAGATAAGCCTTTATTAGTCCCACAATGGGGAAATTCCAGGATCGCAACAGCACAGGGATAGCAACACTCAGAGCAACAATCAGAAGGCAAGAAAAAGCAAGAACAGCTAGTAAACATATGTACATATTACTATAAATGTATATATATAGACACACAGTGCGGAGCATTATGGTTGGTTGGTGAATGTGCAGCAGAAAGTCTAAGTTCTCTCTCCGCGGATGCGGCGGGCCAGCTGGAAGTCTTTGGGCATGATGGTGACCCTCTTGGCGAAGAAGAGACCCACCAGGTGGGCCTCGCTGGTCTCCTGCAGAGCCATGACGGCGAAGCTCAGGACGGTCTTGAAGTCCTGAGCGATCTCCCTCACCAGGCGCTGGACGGGCAGCTTACGGATGAGCAGCTCCGTGGATTTCTGGTAGCGACGGACCTCTCTCAGAGCCACGGGCCTGTGACGGCGAGGCCTCTTCACTCTGCCGGTGGCCGGAGCGCCTCTCCGAGCAGCCCTGGTGGCTAGCTGTCTCCTGGGGGGCTTCTTCCTCCAGTAGATTTTACGGGCGGTCTGCTTGGTTCTTGCCTTCGCTCTTTATTATTCTGTCTTATATTTCTTGCACGCTGCCTAAACTCCAGCTCGGCACCCGCGTCGTTTTCGCTACAGCTCCCGGTATGTCGAGTTTCCCATTAGCACCGGGCGGCGGCCAAGTGCTAGCTAGCACTAGCTCCTCCCCGCTGTAACGTCTCCCGCTGCAAACAGTGGCTCCGTCCGCCGACCCGGGAGACCCCCGGGGCGATCCGTGCATCCGTGATATATATACAGAGTGAAAGGTGTAGAAAGAAGAAGGAAGATGAAAAAAAAAAAAAAAAAAAAAGGCTGTTGCAACGGGCAGCCGACTCGTGTGGCGCCACCGGTCCGGCGGAACCGGAACCGGGGAAAAAAAATAATAATAATGCTTTTATGGACTTATTTGGGCAACCTGATAAAAGTGAGTTATAATAATCAAGTCTAGAGGTGATAAAGGCATGGACAAGTTTCTCTGCATCTTTATGAGACAGGAGGAACCTAATTTTAGAAATATTACACATATGGAAGGAGGCGGTCTTAATGGTTTGAAGAATGAGATTGCAGATAAAAGTAGCTGAAATGAGCTTTCTCCATAGGATTGCTGGATTCACCCTTAGAGATAGGGTGAGGAGCTCAGTCATCCGGGAGAGGCTCAGAGTAGAACCGCTGCTTCTCCACATCAAAAGGAGCCAATTGAGGTGGTTGGGCATCTGATCAGGATACCTCCCACTTGAGGTGTTTCGGGAACGTCCCACTGGGAGGAGACCCTGGGGAAGACCCAGGGAATGCCTTGGTATCCTCTCTGAAGAGCTGGAGCAGGTGGCTGGGGAGAGGGAAGTCTGGGTTTCTCTACTTGAGCTGCTGCCTCCATGACCTTTTTCTCATAAAATTGAAACTTTTTTATCACAAATTTGCAACTTTTTCTTGTAAATGTACAACTTTTTTCTCTTAAACTTGCTACTTTTTTCTTTGTAAATTTGCACCTGTTTTCTCATAACTTGTTCAATTCAACTTTATTTATATAGCGTCATTCACAACAACTGTCATCTCATAGCACTTTCAAACTGTAGGGGGAAACTCCCACAATTGCAGAAAGGACCCCAGCCAATCAAGCAATCCCCTGTGAGCAAGGCACTTCGCGACGGTGGAGAGGAAAACTCCCCTTTTAACAGAAGAAACCTCCAGCAGAACCAGGCTCAGGAGAGGCAGTCATCTGCTGCAACTGGCTGGGGGGGTGAGGCGATAGAGAAGATGAAAAGATACAGACATGTAGAGAGTAAACAGCACGACGGGGACTCAGTCTGTGGGAGAGAACAAATATGTTAATGACCAGCAAAAATATTTCATTGAGAGTGAAGAAAGGAGTGAAGCCCAGTGCATTGTTGGAGGTCCCCCGGCTGTCAAAACCTATTAGCAGCATAACTAAGGGGAGGGTTCAGGGGGCACCTGATCCCACCCTAAGTAAAGGCTATATCAAAAAGGAAGGTTTTAACCCTATTCTTAAAAAACAGAGATTGAATCTGACTCCCGAATCCAGATTGGCAGCTGGTTCCAAAGGAGAGGAGCTTGATAACTGAAGGGGCTCTGCCTCCCATTGTACTTTTGGAGATTCTAGTATTACAAGTAATCCTGCATTTTGGGAGCGTAATGCTCTGTTTAGGGTAATAGGGGTTTATCGGATCTTTTAAATAAAAAGGGGCCTGATTATTTCGACCTTTCTAAGTAAGAAGAAGGATTTTAAACCCTTAATTCTAAACTCTATGGGAAGCCAATGAAGGAGGCCAGAACGGAGAGGGATGATCTCTCTTTCTAGTACCTGTTGAAAACTCTTGCTGGCAGCATTTTGAATCAGCTGAAGACTTTGTAAAGATGTTTTAGGGGACAACCTGATAATAAGAATTACAATAATCTAATCTAGAGCTAACAAAAGCGTGGGATCATTTCTTTCTCTCGCATCATTCTGAGACCAGATGCTCCTAATGAAGCAATATTTACGTAAATGATAGAAGGCAGTCTTAGAAACAATTTTTAA
The DNA here is from genome assembly GCA_020510985.1 of Pholidichthys leucotaenia. Lineage (NCBI taxonomy): Eukaryota > Metazoa > Chordata > Actinopteri > Cichliformes > Pholidichthyidae > Pholidichthys > Pholidichthys leucotaenia. The sequence continues at coordinate 257,724,097 of CM035839.1, forward strand.
TATGTGAATTAAAAAACAGATCTGCTCAAAATAATTGTCAAGGTTCATCACAGAACTATTAAGGGAAAGAGTAACCGCATCCAACTAAAGAGTTTGATTTGGTAAGTAATTTCTAAGGTTTTTTGGACCAACTCGGAATGGGTTCAGTCTTATCTGAATTTAATAGAAGGGAAATTACAAGTCATCCAGGCTGTGATCTCCTGAAGACAGCTCTAATTTGGCTAATTGATTACTATCATCTGGCTTCATTGACAGGTATATTGTGTGTCATCAGCATAACAATGAAAATGTATACAGTGCTTTCTAATAATGTTGCTTAGCAGAAGCATTTCATCATAGCAGTCTGTCGGGGACGACAATGACTGTTTCATTTAGGTCTGATCATATTCCTCCACCTCTCTCTGAGAGCTCTGTCCTTCGCCTTCCGCTGCCAGGTACTCCTGACCTTGTTAACCCGGTGGTGACATCTGAGCTGGTATGAGTTGCTTTTCTGACTGACCCTTTTCATGAAATTGCTTGCAAAGTGATATAAACTAAAAAGAACAGGGCCTAGCACAGATCCCTGTGGAACCTCCGTGACTGAGCTTTGAGTTGGAAGAAAACTCATTATTGACACGAACAAACTGGAACCCTATCAGATACAGTAAATAAGATCTAACCACTGCAATGAAGTTCCATTAAGTCCAACTTGGTGTTTCTAATTGATCAACTAAAATATTATGATCCATAGTATCAAAAGCTACACTAAGGTCTGAAAAGGGACAAGTACAGAAACAAGTCCATTATCCAGATGCGATAAGGAGGTCATTAGTGACCTTCACAAAGGCTGTTTCAGTACTATGATGGATTCTAAACCCAAATTGAAACTGTACAAGTAAACCATTACCCTACAAGTGGTCAAATAATTGTGTAGCATCAACTCTTTCTAAGATTTTTGAAATGAAAGGGCAGATTAGATTAGTGGTCTATAGTTAGCTAAAACTCCTGGATCCAACGTTGTCTTTTTAGTAAGGGGTTTAATTACAGCAGTTTTAAAAGCCTGCGCTACATGGCCTAATGTTAATAAAGAATTGATTATTTGAAGAATAATGCTACCAATAAATGGGAAGACTTCTTTAATAACCTGGTATGAATAGGGTCTAAAAAGACAAGTTGAAGCTTGGATGAGGAAACTATTGTCTAACTGTGGAAGGGTCAATTGTAGTAAACTCATCCAAACGGATATTAGTTGAAGGAGTTGTAGTCGTTACTTGTATTTAAGTTAACGGTCTGACTGATTTTATCTCTGATAGATGAAATTTTATTATTGAAAAAGTTCCTAAAGGTCCTGACTAGTAAGCTCTAAGGAATGCAAGGATTGACAGCATCCTGACCTGCTGTGTCAGCCTGGCTACAGTGCTGAAAAGAAACCTTGGGATTATTGCATGTTCTCTTCTATTAATGGCGGAATAATAACTTGTTGAGCTTTCCTAGAGAGTTTTTTATGAATTGGAAAGTTTTTTTTCTCCAAGCTAAATTGATTTCATCTAATTTTAGTGGACAACCTTTTTCTTTCTAATTGATGAGTCTTCTGTTTTAAGCTATGAGTTTCTGTGTTGAGCCAAGGAGTTAGAAATCTCTGATTACTTTTTCTTTTTTAAAGGGGCCACCATGTCTAGAGTCTGATGGAGAGAAGCTGTAACACTGTCTACCATGCTATCAATTACAGAAGGAGCAAGCTCTCCATAGCTTATTTCCGTTGTGTTGGCATAGAGGAAACACTCTGCATAAATTTGGTTACATCATCATCTGAGAGGCATCTATTATAGTAATACTTTTCTTTAGGAGCCAAATAGTCAGAAATGGTAAAATCAAAGGTTAACAGACAGTGGTCTGACAGTACAGGGTTATGAGGAGACACTACCAGATTTTCTATTTCTATGCCATATGTCAGAACAAGGTCCAACGTATGGTGGAGATAATGGGTAGAATTTCCTACTTTCTGAGAAAACCCCATCGAGTCTAATATTGAATTAAATGCAATATTAAGGCAATCACTATCTACAGCTACATGTATATTAAAGTCCCCTACTCTAAATACTCTATTTGATTTCAAGCACTAAATCTGCTAGGAATTCAGCAAATTCGGATAAAAACTCAGGAGTAGCTGAGGGAGGATGATAAACTATGGCAAATTTTAGTTTAACCTAAAATTGCTAAAATGCCCAATACTGAGGACCAAGCCCTCAAAGGAATTATAACATATTTTTTTGCTTTACATTAACTAGTAATTTGGAATGTTAAATTGTCGCTACTCTTCCTCCTCCACGACCATCTTCTAGGGATTTTGACAGTTTAAATAAACAGAAGGAGTTGAATTCATTTAAACCAACATAATCCTCTCTTGCCTTAACCAAGTCTCTGTAAGGAATATTAAATCAATCTGATGATCAGCGCAGTGGTTTGCACTGCGGCAGCACAGCAACTCACCCTTCGCCACGTGATCCCTGGTTCGATCCCACCCCCTGACCAGCAGTGATCTGTGTGGAGTTTGCATGTTCCCGTGTCTGCGTGGGTTTACTCCGGGAGTTCTCTGGTTTCCTCCCACAAACCAAAAACATGCAGGTTAGGTTAATTGGAGACTCAAAGAAGTGGCCCTAGGAGTGAATGTGTGTGCGAATGGTAAAGGGATAGCGCCGTACCGTGGCTGCTTCATCCATCCAGGTGGATGCCCTCAATTTCCCCTCTGGGGATCAATAAAGTATATAAAATCAAATCAAATTAACAGATCATGGACTAGCAGAGACTTGGGTGTTAGAGCCCTAATATTTAGCAAACCACATTTAATTTTTAAATTATGAGGAACAGAGGCCAAGTCATTAAATTTAGAGGCTTCATGTTTAATTTGAGTTTTACCACCTTTTTGTTTAATCACTTTGGGATGCTTATACATTATATTTTTATTTACTTTGGAGGGAGCAGACAATGATTCTCTGATGGGGAAGACAGGGGCTAAGTTGAGGTGTGGCTGATGAAGAGGAGCTGCAGAGAGGCGTGTTAGACTGCGACTCTGCTTCCTGGTCCCAACTCTGAGTTGTCAAGGTTTTGGAAATTTGGATAAAAATGATGCCAGATTGTTAGATAAATGAGACACACCATCCAAAGTGGGATGGATGCCGTCTCGTCTAATAAGACCAGGTTTTCACCAAAATGAGTTCCAATTGTCTATGTAGCCCACGCTGTTTGCAGGACACCACACAGACAGCCAGCGGTTGAAGGATGACATGCTACTAAACATGTCATCACTGGCCAGATTGGGGAGGGGCCCAGAGAATACTGCAGAGGCAGACATCGTTTTGGCAAAGTTACACACTGATTCCACACCAAGTTTTGTAACTTCCGACTGCCGGAGTCGGATGTTGTTAATGCCGGCGTGGATAACAATTGTGGAGTATTTACAGTTACTTTTAGCCAGCATTTTCAAATTTGACTCGATGTTGCCTGGTCTGGCCCCAGGAATGCATCTGACTATGGCCGCTGGAGTCTCTAGGTTCATATTTCTGACTATAGAGTCGCCAATGATCAGAGTTTTTGGGGTTTTTTTTCCTTCGCGGGTGTGTCGCTGAGTGGGGAAAAACGATTAGAAACAGGAACAGGTTGGTGGTGAACCAGGTGCTTGCGACTATGTTTCCTTCTTACCGCCACCCACCCATTCTCTCCTAGCTACTCAGGAGAGGTAGAAGCCGGGGGATGGCTAACAGGCCGCCCCAGGCTAGGGTGCTCCACTGCAGCTAAGGGGAATCCGTCATTATTAACTGCCGCTGACGGTGTTTCAGTGTGGCGGAGCCAGGATTCTAAATCACACAAGCTCGCCTCAAGCGCCTCAAAAAGACAACATTTATTACATTTAGCATTATCACTAAAAGAGGCAGAGGTGTAGCTAAACATCTGACACAGAGAGCACACCAGGGTAGAAGGGGAAGGAGAGGTAGTAGCCATAGCTAGTGGCTAACCTGAAGCTAACACAAACACCGATGAAAGGTGAACATAAGGCTACAGAGGGTGAGTAGGTGACATTGAGTGCGCACACAGGAGCAAGAGGCTTGTGAAGTGAGAGAAGAAGTGAGAAGTGAGAGGTGACGGTAGATGGGGAAAAAAAGCGATTAACCCATTGACTGCCACAGGTGTTCCGTGGCGCCATAAGCCCCTAGTGGTCAAGATTTTTTTCAAGAAAATATTCAGTTCAGATGTCAGAGATTTCCAAGGCCATAACTGACTTGAAAGTGGTAAGAGATAATGGCTTCCTGTCAATTAGAAAGATGTAGAATACGATCCAAAGTTTGAGATACGAGTACATTTACACATCTAATTTGCATCATGTGACGCAGCCATAACAAATTACATAACTTTCGGTCAAAAATGTACTTTTGGACATATTTACACAAAGGATGGTTTTGTTTTCTTGTCACCGGTTTTGTTTTGGGTTTTTTTTGTTATCTTCTCTTGAAAGTATATGAACCAGGACATTAGTAGAATGTCAGCAAACAAAGAAATTCGTCAGACCTACCGCTGGGCAGGCGGCTCTCGCTTCATCCATTTCTGTCTGTCCTGGTCGTTATTTTGCCTTCTGTTGGTCATTTACGCTTTCTCTCCCACATCCAGAACCTCTTATGATTATCCCACCTCAATTTTACTTTTATTCCGCCGCAATTTATCTTACGGTATATGACAACATGGAACTGGCGCGATTGTTGGCTAGTCACATGGCGCTGGGGGCGGCAGCAGGTGACATCAACCAGCTTCACCCAACCTCTGTTATAACAAAATGTAAACATTTACCTTCATAAGCTAATCTCTTTTTAGAATCATAGTTGGCAAATTTGGGAGCAAATGGCTCCTCTGGCTGCGATCGAGTATCTCCACAGTGATTGGTAACATCCACATTTGTTTGTCTAAAAATTTCTTCTTCTCTGGTGTCCACAAGGATGCTTCTGTGTCCGCCATCAGTCCTCCAAGGCAAGAGCAGTAAGTTATACGTGTCTGCCACCTTGTGAGGTGGAATCCTTTGTACAACTTAAATCAACTGGGGAGTTTTTGGCCACGTCGTATACCATCACTTGACAGGCGCAGCGCTGTGCCTGTGGCAGTGGGGGCGCTGTCTGTCCATGAAACCTTGCCACAGGAAGGGCTAAAATAAATTAAAGGCAATAATCCTCAGGAGAGGGAGGAGAGCTAACTACAGACTACACCGACAGCCAGCAACACAGGAAGTGACGATATGTTGTGTAGGGGAAATTAGTTTATAAGTAAGATAAGATAAGATAAGATAAGCCTTTATTAGTCCCACAACGGGGAAATTCCAGGATTGCAACAGCACAGGGATAGCAACACTCAGAGCAACAATCAGAAGGCAAGGGACTTCCGGTTATGGCTGCCACGTAGGACGGACGTGTCTCGCTCTGCTCTGCTCCTGGAGAAAAAAAATTCGGCAAATAACTCGCTCATTGGGACAGAAACGTATCCCAGCGTTTGGTCGAGGATATTCGGGCGAAGCCTAAGGCTGGAAAACCAGGAAAAGGAAAAAGCGAGCCGCCGAAACAGTCCAAATTAACGGACTTTCAGGTCTGTGACGCAGCAAACAGGGCTCCATATATGGCGGAGGAGGCTGGCAACGCTGCGATTTCTGCGGGGAATGGCGCAGATTCGCTGATGGCTGCCATGAGTTCAATGAGAGCGACTTTTCCTCTAGATTTGATGGGATTATGACAGCGTTGGAAGGGAATAAGAAAGGAATTGGGTGACTGTGTAGAACGAACGGCGCAGATGAGCTCCGTCTCGCTAGTGCTGAAGATGACGTCACCCGTCTTCAATTAAAGGTTGCGGCACTTTGGAAAAAAAAAATAAATCTCTGGAAGATAATATTTTGGATTTGGGAATCTCGGTCGAGACAGAATAAATTTGAGGCTGGTGGGTCTTCCAGAGGAAAATCAGAAGGATCGGGACGTATGTTCCTTTCATGTGAAAAGTGGATTTCCGGAGGTTCTGGGCAGCGAGGAGTTGCAATCAGCAGAGGTTCTGGAAAAAGCACATCGCATTGGCCCACGGAGAGATAAGGGACCCGCCGAGGACCCTTAATTATTGAAGTTTCTTAACAACAGAGACAGGATGAAGATCTTCAACGCTGCACGAGCTAAAAAAGGATAGATTAAACACCAGACCATGCAGGTTGCGGTTCTAACCCAGATTTTGGCCACAGGAATCCAGCAATTGAGGAAGCAGTTTGATCCACGTACGTAAGGAGCTGCGCAACCTTGGGATTCGTCATGGTTGTAATCTATCCTGCGAGACTGCTGACCACGTATGAGGGCAGAACCCACATCTTCAAGGACCCCAGAGGGAGGCGCAGGATTCATCAAGAAGATCAAAGAAGAAGAAGAGACTGGTGGGGAGCTAAGCATGAACAAAATATAAGGTAGAATATTAAGCATTTGCACAAGGCATCTGACTGACTTGAAGTAAATAGTAAGTTTACAAAATATAGATTGTATTATATATTAAAAAAACAAAAAAAAACAAAAAACAAAACAAACAAACAAAAAAAAAACTATGATGTACAAAGTTGTTAAAAATTTTGGAGTTTAAGTTGGAAAACTACAGAGGAGAGTTAATGTTACGTCATTAAAAGCAGTAGAGTTAGGGTGATTGGGAGGATGAAGAAGGAGTGCTTAGGCTGTTCCACGTGGGTGTGGAACGGGTTCGATGGCTATATCGGGAGACAGAATTTTTCTTTTGATTTTGGGGGGTTTGCCACAAGTGTGGAAGGGGAAATTTGTTTGTGTGCTAGTTTGTAGGATGAATGTTCAACCCACTCATGTTTTTGCTTCTCTGTATGGAGGCATGTTACACTGCAAGGTAATCCCAAACTCTCTATTGATCATGGACCAAAGTGTTAATCTTAATTTAACTTCATGGAATTGCAGAGGTCTACATAATTTAAAAAAACTTAAACATAGTTATGAATAAAATAAAGGACATGGGTTCAAGAATTGTGTTTTTACAAAGAAACTCAATCTGATAGGAGAGGATGTTAAAAGAATTAGGAGTAGATGGCAGGGAAGTGTATTCACCTCTTCATTTTCATCCCGAGCCAGGGGGAGTTATGACTCTCATACATAAATCAGTTCCTTTCAAGTGAAAAATGTAATTGGAGACAAATTTGGAAGATAATGTAATCATTCAAGGTTCTTTGCTATTAGAAAATATATTCTTGTGAACTTATATGGTCCCAATATAGATGATCAGAAGTTCTTTGCTAATTTATTTCTCATCTTATCATTCACTTGCAGGGCAACATATGGTGGCGGGGGATTTTAATTGTGCATTGAATCCAGGTGTGGATAGATCACACAGGACTGGATTGTACGCACATTGGATGTAGGATGACTATTAATCATTTATGAAAGAATTGAGATTGTTGGATATATGGAGAGAAATGAAACCACAAGTTAAAGCCTATTCTTGTTATTCCAGTACCTACAAGACATTCTCACGTATTGAGTATTTTTTGATTTCCACAGAATTAAGGTCCAAGATTCAAAACTGCTTTTATGATAACATCGTGATCTCTGATCATGCACCCTGTTGTCTAATATATGTAGATAAAAAATTGACAAAGGGAATCAGGTAGATGGCAATTTCAGCATAAATGGCTTCAGGATGAGGGAAGTTTGTCAAGTATATAGAAAAACAGATAGAGCGAGTTTCTTTGACATCAATACTACACAAACATCAGCATGTGTAAAGTGGGAGGCTTTCAAAGCTTTTGTTGGGGGCATATTGTTGGTTGTGCGGGGATCGGAATCTGGGAAGACTCGAGAGGAGAGAGCTAAATTGGAACATAAAATAAAAAATCTTCAGGAAAAAGTGTATGCAGGAAGTGACCCAAGGTTGGAGAATGAATTACTGATTTTGAGAGCTGAATACGACAAAAAATCAGCGAATAGAGCTGCCTCGAGTCTTCTAAGATTGAAACAATCTTTTTAGAACAAGGTGAAAAATCAGGAAAATTATTAGCATGGCAGATTAAACAATTGGAAATTAAAACACCAATTACCAGTATTATAAGTAACGGGACAGGTAGTTATAGATCCTTTAGAATTAATAGAGTCTTTAAGGATTACTATGAAAAATTATATTGATACCAAAAATGAACCTGATTTAACAAAACTAAATGGGTTTTTGAACGAACTATCTATACCGTGTATTCCAAATGAAAACAGGGAGATATTGGAGTCTAAAATTAGTCAAGAAGAAGTTGGGCTATCCATTGATAATAGGAAATCAGGAAAAAGTGCAGGACCAGATGGTCTTCCCAGTTGACCTTTATAAAAAATTTAAGAATAAATTAATAAAACCTTTTTTGGAAATGGTTTTAGAAGCATTTCAAAATAATAATTTACCATCATACATAAATAATGCCTTAATTATACTGCTGCCAAAACCAGGTAAGCCCTCTAATAAATGTGAAAATATGAGACCAATATGCCTATTAAACGCCGACCTTAAGATAATCTGTAAAATTTTAGCAAGACGAATACAAGAAATTTTACCAAATATTATTAATCGAGATCAGAATGGCTTTATAAAGGGTAGACAAGGCTTCCATAATGTAAGAAGACTATTTAATTTATCTATTTTAATATAAGAAGCACCGGATACAGCTCTCCTATCATTGGACGCCGAAAAGGCCTTTGATAGAGTTGAATGGCCCCTTTCTTTTTGAAGTCCTACAAAGGTTTGGACTTGGAAATAATTTCATAAAATGGGTTCAAATTATATACAAATAATGCTACAGCAGAAATCCTAACAAATAACAATATTTCAAAACCAATAAAAATCAATAGAGGATGTCGACAAGGCTGTCCACTCTCACCTTTACTGTTTACTATGGCAATTGAACCTTTAGCGATAGCGATACGTTTACATTCACAAATATATGGAATAAAGTTGGACCAACAGAACATAAAATCTCCCTGTACGCCGATGATATAATTTTTGTTTATTCGAATCTAAAAAAAATCAATTCAACCTTGTTGAATTTAATAAAGATTTTGGGGAAATATCAGGATATAAAATAAATAAAACTTAAATCTTCAATATTAATGCTAAATGAGACCCAGAGAAATTACCCAGCCCCTGAGGTAAATCAATTCAATGTTGTAAATCAGTTTAAATATTTAGGAATCCAAATTATGCCTAAGCTAGAATCAGTCGCCAGTGTCAACTATGAAGCCTTAATGTCAGATATCAGTGAGTTAACTCAGAGATGGATGTCACTACCAATGTCGATGATCGGAGAATCAATATACTTAAAAGTAATATTTTACCTAAAATACTTTATTTATTTCAATACATTCCCTTATCACCACCTTTAGATCTATTCTCAAGAATAAAAAAAAAGTTAGTGGAATTTATATGGAACAACAGGAGGGCTTAGATACGTCTGTCTTTATTATATTTACCATTTGATCGTGGAGGGTCTGAAATGTCCAAATTTATTGTTGAATTATTGGGTCGGCCACAACTGAGTCTATGACATATTATTTTTCATCATATGATCTCCCTCACTGGACTGAATGGAATCATACAATTTACCTTTACCTCTTCCCATATTCATATACTAGCCAGATTCGGCAAAAAAAATTACAAAAAACAAGTTAAAAATCCATTTGTAAAGCATATGATCAAAAATATGGTGTGAGTCTAAAAACTATTAAAAGAAACCACAGTTATTGTCACAATTTAGTCCAATATGGGGTAATCAATAATTTTAAACCAGGGGAGAGCGGACGCTGTATTTTAAAGTATGGAATTTAAAAGGGATACAAAAGATTCAGGATTTATATTTGCCATGTGCAGACAACATAATGTCTTTTGAAGAGCTGAGGATCAAATTTAATTCTCAATAGAACACATTTTTTAAATATCTTCAACTTAGAAACTTTATTCGATCAAATCAAAATAAAAGCTCTCACTCGACCTATTTATTCATCCTTGGAAAAAATGATGATGAAAGATAGTAAAAGAAAGGGTATTATTTCAGAGTTTTATAACTCATTGACACTATCTTCAAGTGAAAATTCACTGAAGAAGATTAAACTACTGGAAAGAAGATCTGCAAATTGAAATTTCAGAGGAACAATGGAATTGGCTTGTACAGAAGCTCAAACCAAATCAATAAATGCTACGCCTTATATTGATACATTTCAAATGGTTAATGCGATGTATGTTACACCGGAGGAGTTTAAATAGATATAACAAAAATATACCAGATACATGCACAAAATGCATGGAAAGTAAAGGAACCCTATTTCATTGTTTATGGGAATGTAGATTAATAAGAATGTTTTGGGAAAGGTGAGGGTAACAATTGAAAAAATAATCTCAAACAAATCATATTGAATCCTAAACTGGTTTTGTTGGTCTGTACCCCAGAAAAGCATAATTTTCAATAAAGTGAAAGAACATTCATAGACCTCAGTTTGCTTAATGCCAAAAATGTATTGCACTATTATGGAAAAAGACTCATAGACCACAGATGTGACTCAGTGGTTAAGACAGATGTTACACAAACCTTCCATTAGAACGAATAACATATATACTGAATTCAAAGGAAATTGTGTTTGAGAATATATGGAGACCTTTTATTGATTATGTAAAAATTTAAACATAAACTCTTGAAGAAGAAGGTGAATGATGTGTGTGGGGACCCTTGTACATTCCAAACTGGTGGAACATAACATGTATACTTATGTATTTGGATAGTCTAGGACTAAACAGAGGAGCATTGTTGAAGACTTGATTTTGTTGGTGGTTGTTGGTGTTTTTAGTGCATTTTTTTTTTTTTGTAGTACTTTAGTGTTAGTGTTTGATTGTTTGTATCATGTTTGTTAAAAAAAAAAAAAAGGTTCAATAAAGATATTGTGGAAAAAAAAACAATCAGAAGGCAAGAAAAAAAACAAGCAAGCAAGAGCAGCTAATAAACATATGTACGTATTACTATAAAATATATATATACACACACACACACAGACACACAGTGCAGAGCATTGTAGCTGGATGGAATAAATATATGAATATATGAACACACAGTGCAGAGCATTGTAGCTAGATGGAATAAATATGTAAATATATAAACACCCACAGTACGGAGCTTGCAGCTAGGTGGAATAAATATGCAAGTATATAAACACACACAGTGCGGGAGCAATGTAGCTAGATGGGAATAATATGTAGATATATAAATATATAAACACACCCAGTTGCTGAGCATTGTAGCTAGATGGAATAAATATGCAAATATATAAACACACACAGTGCAGAGCATTGTTGCTAGATGGAATGAAACAGCATAACCGTCTACTTAGTTATCCTACAATGGTATGATTATGTGCCCATACATATTCTCACCCTCCATAGCGACCGGTATGTCCTAGTTGTATGCCGGAGGGGACCATTGTGTAAGTCTATTGCACCTTTTGCATTCAAAAAACTATTAGTTTGTTACGTCTTTTTGCTATCTCTGCGACAGCAGCCCTGCTTAGGTTGTACAGTCTGACAGCCGTTGGTAGGAAGGACCTACGAAACCTCTCGGTTGTGCACCTGGGATGATGTAGTCTGCTGCTAAATGAGCTCCTCAGTGCATTCAGTATGTCCTGCATAGGGTGGAACTCGGACTCCAGCAGAGATGACAGTTTAGCCAAACGTCCTTCTCTCTCCCTATCTCCTCCATCGGATCAAGGAGCGCTGCCCCAGGACAGGAGCTAGCTTTCTTAATCAGTTTGTTCAAAGATTATTTAATTTATACCTATAGGTTTGATTGATTGATTGATTTTATGTGAACATCAAAGACAAAAAAAAAAAATTTAAAACAAAAATCAAAACCAAAAAAAATATTTAAAAAAAGCCTTGTTCAAAGTGGGAAGAAGCCAACGCTTATATAGTCCCACCCCTTCTCAATACCAATAAATTATATCATTCCAGTCATTGTTCATCCCACAATTACATTCTTTATACAATATCATAATACATATTACATCTTTTTTATGCCGTACATGTAAACAAAAACGTAAAAAAAAATGTGACCATTGTTCAAAAAGTTGACCTGATTGCGCAAAATCAATGATATTTATGGATTCAGCACGTCAAAATTGTCCTAAATCAGCTAAAAAAAACTTGGATAATAAATTTGGTGTTGACCAGGATAATAAATAGATACTTCTGGTATATTTAATATAATTATAGACTATTATTTAATATAATTATAATTATAGACTTTATTATCATCATCATAATCATCATATAGACCACCATATACCCCCACATGGGTTACAATTCCTAGGTGCAATACGTAACTATATAATAATAATAACCATAATAATAGGTAGCCATATAGTAGTTACAATAACGTCAATAATAATAATGGTAATAATAATTATAATACCACCTGGCCTATGTAATACTTCAAATAATTCCATTCTAACAACAATCATAATACTATAATACCGTTGTAATATTCTAGTAATAATAATATCAATAATAATAGTACTCAGCATATATATTCAACATTAACAACCTTTCTTCATTGAAGACGCATTGTAATATTACTGCCCCTTATTTTTATATTGCTCAAAAATCATTTCTTTATATGCCAAATATATGGACGTTTGGACATCGCCTGTGTTTCTCCCTCAACCCATTCCACAATTTTACCCCACACACAGACACACAAAAACCCTTCCTAGTAGATCTTACTAGGTGCATTTTAAATTTTGTTCCCCCGTAAATTATATTTCCCTTCTCTCTATGCATTTAGTATTTCCTCTGTTGTTTCCATTATCATCAGCGATGTTGTACTCTTTGCTCTAAATCCATATTGATTCTGATTAAGCAGATTATGTTTATTTAAAAAGTTTTTTAATCTGTTGTTGAAGAGTTTTCCAGAATCTTTGAAAATTGTGGGAGAAGCGATACTGGTCTATAGTTTGTGTATTGGTGTTTATTTCCTTGCTTGAATAATGGTATTACTTTTGCTATTTTCATTTTCTGCAGGAATGAGCCAGTTTGAAATGATAGATTACAAATACATGTGAATGGTTTAATATGCCATCAACAGTGTGTGTGGAAACGAAGATTTGCTTCAAGTCCACACACACACTGAGAAAAAAACTCGTTTTTGGGGCACCAGTCCAAAACTTTGACAATTTATTCATAACTAATCTTTATACCTTCAATCAATCAGTCTCAAATATTCGTGAATTCTCCTGGGTGACTTCAGAAACAGACACAGGAAAAAGAAATCTACAGAAACTTCCATATACCGTTTACTGTTTTAATGATCAGACTCAGATTAAATGACAACAGACTTGTTAACAAGATGAAATGATCAAGTCAATCACTGTAGCCCATTTATTAGTAAATAAAAAATGATTTTTGTTATTTGGGTGTTTTTGTGTGATTGGTCACGGTCGTCGTTAAGTTAAAGTGTGCATGTGTGTCCGCATATGATATGCAGCTGATCTGGCCATTCCGCTCCACAATCATGGTGGTATTATTATTATCTTTTAATTTTTAGATAGCTGTGCGAGTACACCAGCGCTGGGAGGAGCGCTATGTTGAACCCGCGGTGCCATAAAGGACAGCGGTGGCACACGGGTGAAGCAACAGCTGAGGCTTCCGTTAATTCCGTTAAATGGGCAGGCTGGGCTTGGCTCCCTACGAAGGACTGCGGTAAGCCCGTCCAGCTGCTGCTTCCCCCCCACAGCGTGCCTGTGCACCTCATGTTCTCCACGTATCCCGAATTATTCTTTAGCGCTATGCAATCACAACAACATTATAGTATAATTTTTTAAGCATTATGTTTTCAGTATTCTCTTTTTCTTGTCAAATTTGTCCTTTTTCCCTTCCTTGCTTTGTTTATGGAGTGCTCTTATGACTGGTCATGATGCTGCATATTATCCAGTCAGTACTGAGTCAATCTGAAACCCCGCCCACACTTCTAGAAGCCAGAGCATGACAAAACGGAGCGGTGGCTAAACTTTAATTGATAAAAATTACATATTTTGACTGATCAACTCCATACCCTGGGGTGCACACCCTCGTAACCTCAGCAAAACACTTATAAAATCTGAGGTCAGTCTGACGAACGGTTTGGGAGATATCTGAGGAACAGACACACACACAAATTTGGTGCATTTATACATAGATAGATTTGTACATACAGTGTACATAGATTTATACATAGATAGATTTGCACTACGAGATTGCTGGGATTTATCTTTATTTGCACTATAGGTAGCATTACTGTGCGTAGACTGCTGTTGTTTTTCATCCTTACTCCTTTTCATATATATTGCACACACCACTAAGCGAAAGAGAAATGCCATTTCAGTTCTCCTGTATGTCCTGTACGTATAGAAGTATTGAAAAATAAGAATCTTTTTTTTAAAATTTTTTTTTTATTACTTATTTTGTACCCGTAGGTAGATTTGTTTTGCAGTCTGGTGACAAACCACCAGCTGCCGGTCGCTGCGTGCGCAAGCGCCCTTTAACTCCCTAACCTGCATGTTTTTGGCATGTGGGAGGAAACCGGAGAAATCCCGGAGTAAACCCACACAAACACGGGGAGAACATGCAAACTCCACACAGATCACTGTTGGCCGAGGGCAGGGATCGAACCCACGATCTCACGGTCCCCGCGATCCCCCGGCCGAGTGTAAAACTGTGCTGCCACAGTGCTAACCACCGCGCCACCGTGCAGCCTGAATCTCGTGAACTTTTTATTGTAGTTACAACTTTTTTCTCATAAATTTGCAGTCTTTTTGTTGTAATCTTGCAATGTTTTTCTCTTAAATTTTCTACTTCTTTCTTGCAAATTTGCAAGTTTTTTTTTTTTTTTTTAAATATTATTGCTAGGAAATCCAGTGTCTCCCCACTACGTTACTTTGTTGTTTAAACAGATTCACCTCTAAAATGAAAAAGACTTGCTGTGAATATTTTTCATATAAGCACATCAGCAAAATGGAGATTAGGCAGGGTATTTTATTGGTTTGGAACTGTGGTAAAGGGAGAAATATTTCCTTTTCCAGACTGGGTTGTTTGTGCCTATATCATCACTCTATATATAATTTCAAGAAATCTCTGTGTGTCTGTCACGATCATAGGACTCGCTAAAAGATCATAGGATCGCCTATGATGTTCAGGCATCATAGGACTCGCTATGACATCATCAAAGATCAAAGGCAGGTAGCTGTTCTACTCTATATGTATTCTACTCTATACATATACTGTATAATTCAAGAAATCTCTGTCACGATGTCACGATCATAGGACTCGCTTAAAGATCATAGGACTCGCTATGACATCATCAAAGATTAAAGGCAAGCGTCACTGATGATCATAGGATTTGCTATGACATCATCAAAGATCATAGGACTCGCTATGACACCATCAAAGATCTAAGGAAGGCATCACTGAACGAGTGCTGACATGCTTGCTTACACCTGCTTTCTACGGGCATGCAGAAATACATGCTTATACTTGGTTTCTACGGGCATGCATGGGTATGCACTGGTATTAAATAAATTATCAACTAAAAAGTTGGCAGGATTTTTTTTCGACTGCTCTCTGCCTCCCGCTGGTTGAGGCTGCTTGTGTGTGTTCATAAAAGTTAGGATATTTTCTTATTGTGAATAGTTGCTCTGAGAGATTGGTGTCATCACTGCTGTCAGTAAAGCTGGTGTTGATATGATCCATGACTGTCTCCGCTCACTTGAAAAAAAATGTTCTAGCTGTATAATATAAATACAGCATAAACTTGGGAAGATGAAAAAATAAAAATGTGAACAGCACCAGGACACTGACTAGTGGGGTCTGCCCCGGAACCCCGTCATCATAGAGTGTGGGTTAATTGGTTTCAACTATTCAGCATTAAATAACACCAGTTTAATTTCTAAACTATTTTTATACATATTTGGTCCTCACTCTGTTAATTTCCAACTTTAATTAAATGCATGCAGCCTGTTCAGCTGAATGACAGCTTCGACCTCGCTTCAAGCCGTCCGTAATCACCCGTTTTCTTTCTGTAACACATTTTTGTGAGAGATTTTGATAAAATAGTGTTGTCAAATACCATGATAAACCACTTCTGTCATTGTTCCTTTCACGAAGCTTGCTTACCAATGTAGCGATCCATGTGACCAGTGACATCACTTCCAAATCCTCAGGTTTAGGTTCCTTTATTTGTACCCGTAGGTAGATTTGATTTGCAGTCTGGTGACATCCATATTTACAAGCCACAACTTACATTCAACAATGAAGTCATTTGAGTTTAGGGGCAGCAAAGCAGACATTTGACTTTGATTACTGGTCAGCATTAAATCAGTGTTTCACCTTTCTCCAGAAGCGCTCATTTTAATTGTTGTATAACCCATCCAGCTCATTTTAATAACTGGACAGTTTAGTGTTGCTGTTGGGTCAGGCCTCCTGGTTGTTTGGCGGTTGAATCACGTTGCAGATTCCAAGAAGTGGACATTTCAGTCCAAAAGCTGGACATGGTCTCATTGGCGCTGCGCTTCAAGCTAAATTTATGTTAAATATATAATTTATATTGAGAAATATATTTCAGCAGCTTGGTAGGAAATTGGTATGAGAGTGGGAGAAAATATTAGTCTCTTCCAAGTCATTGGTGCTAAATGTTAAATTAGCATTATGGTAATTGATGTGGTTCCCTATCAGAATATAAATAAGAGGCTTGTGCTCTTCTGTTTGCTGCCGTCTTATCCACTCATCATCTCAGGCACTGAGGTCATGTTTTACACCATCAGCTGCTTTGACATCAGCCGTGTTTGATTAGCGCATGCACTGATGAGCATTCGCTGATATTCTGGATGTTGTGTTCTTGTATTTCCTTATATTACATTGATGTTTGGCTTGTACAAAATCATTTAGGGATCTCAATACAAATTTTGCTGTTATGTCACATTTGTCTCCATTTTTTTTACATCACGTACAGGTGTTGCTTGTGTTGGGCTTCGCAACAGAATCACAGAAAAATTTGACAAATGTAATTGAAATCCAGAAAATTTCTGTCAAAAATCAAATTTAAAAAAAGTTGTAATTTATTTATTGCTAATTTATGATTAAAAAAGGCAAATTTTTGAGAAAAAATTGCACATCTATGAGAAAATGAGTTGCAAATTTACAGGAAAAATTGCACATTTACAAGGAAAAAAAATTGCAACTTTGAGAAAAAAGTGAAAACAGCACAATCTACAAATACAACAAATCTGTGTGTGTGTGTGTGTGTGTGTGTGTGTGTGTTCCTCTCATATCTCCCAAACTGTTCGTCAGACTGACCTCAGATTTTATGAATGCTTTGCTGAGGTTACAGGGGTGTACATCCCCAAGTATGGAGTTGTTCAGTCAAAATATGTAATTTTTATCAATATAAGTTTAGCCACCACTCATGCTACTCATGCACTGGCATGAAGTGTGGGCGGGGTTTCTGATCAACTCTGTGCTGATTGGATAATACACGGCATCACAGCCATGCTGATTGGATAATACGCAGCATCACGACCAGTCACCACAGCACTCACTGAACAAAACAAGGAAGTTAAAAGTGATAAATTTGATTAGAAAACAATAATACCGTACTGAAGTTTTAATGCTTAAAAAAAATTATACCATAAAGTTGCTGTGATTGCATAGGTCTAAAGGATAATTTGACATATGTGGAGAATATGAGGTGTGCCAGTGGGGACCCGGGGTCTGACAAAGAACACCGGTGTATCCAACATAGGACACTCCAGGAGAAGCAGTGGCCCAACTGGTTTTCTGTCGATTTGTGCTGCCTTATCGAAAAATGCTACCGGTAGCGCTGATTGACAGTAAAGTCCATTGATTTATGCTACTTTGTCAAAAACTGCTGCCATTGCTTAATGGTATGATTTGTGTATATTCTGCAGGTCATATAAATGTTTAATGTGTTTAATTAGTCCATAATATTCAGTTTATTTTACTTTCCTTAATTTGTTTGCTCCGTCTGATTGCTGAATTTATCATAAACCTTAAAACTTTAAAAATCCCCATTTCTATATGTGAAACATTATTTTCACTACCTACAAACAATATCTTTTATTAATTGTTTAATTTCCAATACCCACCCATCCATCCATCCATCTTCTACCGCTTTCCAGAGGGTCGGGTTGTGGAGGCAGCAGTTCAAGCAGAGAAGCCCAGATTTCCCTCTCCCCAGCCACCTGCTCCAGCTCTTTAAAGAGGATACCAAGGCGTTCCCAGACCAGCTGGGAGACATAGTCTCTCCAGCGAGTCCTGGGTCTGCCCCAGGGTCTCCTCCCTTCCAATACCCACTTATCGTAAATTACTTTTCTGTTAATTTGTTTAAAAAAATGCACAAATGTTTACAAGTCAGAAGAAGTTAAAGATGTATTCTTCATATACAGTATATATATATATATATATATATATATATATATATATATACCGTATTTTCTGGACTATATAGCGCACCTAAATATAAGCCGCACCCACTAAAATTTAAAAGAAATGCATATTTTGTCACATATAAGCCGCACCGGACTATAAGCCGCCGATATCCAGGCTGAGAAATAAGATATTTACATAGAAAGATTTTGTACCATAAGTGTTTATTCATATTGTGACGTTTGCGGGATTCACACAAAGAAAGAGGAGCAAGATGGTTGTGACAAACAGGCTTTATTTACACACCACCAACCCCAACTACTTCTGAGCACAGAGAGGAGGGGAGGTCATTCTCCCAGACCTCCGTTTCAATCATGGTTACACACACATGATACATCTTGCCCTAATCCTGCTAAACACTGCTGGGTCATTACAACGCAGTTATGACACAGCAGTATAATAACTCAGTAATAACACATTTAATACACACACACAGTAACGTTTCAACTGGCAAAGCATGCTGGGAAATCCCTGCCCCCCTTAACATGGCCCCGACGTTACACTGCCCTCCCCTGGACTGGTTTCTGTCCCCAGAAAATTCAAAGTCCACTTTCAGAAATCCCAACGCGAGTCAGCCTGGTGCCGGGGCGGCATGCACGGGCCATCCAGTGTCCATCTGAGTCTCGGTCGGAGTATCTGGTTGGGGTAGGGTTCCGGTTTGGCCACCAGCGGGCGGATGGACACATCTGACAGCCTCTGTAGGACCACGCACAGTCCCTTCCCTGGCAGCAGGAGTCCCATGCCCGCTCCGGCCGACTCCCACCGCTGCCAGGTCTCCCAGGCGGCCGCTGGCCCGCGTCCGTGCGTCCAGCCCTTGGCCGCGCCTGGAAAATGGCCGGATCTTCGTCCTGCTCGCTCCACTGCTGCGCGTCGCTGCTGCGCCGAGGGCCTCCGTGACGTCACCGAAAGGGAAAGCATCTGCGGGTGGCGGTAGGACTACGCACAGTTCCTCCTCTGGCAGCGGGAGTCCCATGCCCGCTCCGGCCGACTCCTACCACTGCCAGGTCTCCCAGGCGGCCGCTAGCCCGCGTCCATGCGTCCAGCCCTTGCCGCGCCTGGGAAATGGCCGCATCTTCGTCCTGCTCACTCCGCTACTGCTGCGCTCCAAAGGCCTCTGTGACGTCACCACCGGGGAAGCATCTGCAGGAGGCGGCCTTTACCCGTCCATGCCACCTCGATCTAATTTAACATTGGTGAGGGGCCAGTTTGTCGTGCGCTGCGTGCGGGGCAGTAACCGTGTGAAGTACACTGGCTCTGTGCAGCGGAAGCCCCCCTTCCTCGCATCGCCGCGGCTGCCTCCTCCGCGGTCTGCTGTAGCTCCTCCTCCCACTCGCTCACAGGACGGTGGTTTCCTCCGATGACCAGTCGTTCAGCGCGGCAGCCAACTCGACCTGGGCCAGGTGGTCATCCAACAGGTTCTCGCCGTTGTAGCAGGGAATCTTGGCCCACTGCTGGACGGATGGGACAGTCATCTCCCGATCGATCGCTGCTCCTAATTGCTGTGGAATCGCCAGCCCGTCCTGCCCTGAAAAGAGCGGGAAACAGGGCTGGTTTGCTCTGCTCGGCCCGTTCTGCCTTGAAAAAGGCAGAGCAGTCCCATCGAGTCCGCTGCACTGTCCATCGCGGCGGGCCTCTCCGGGGGCCGGCGTCTCAGCTCTACGCTCCGTTCCCAGCCGAGCGATGAACCACTCCGGCCGCTGGACCTCCGCCTGGATCCTCATCTTGCTCCATCCCCACTCCTGACAACAGTGTGATGTTTGCGGGATTCACACAAAGAAAGAGGAGCAAAATGGTTGTGACGAACAGGCTTTATTTACACACCACCAACCCCAACTACTTCTGAGCACAGAGAGGAGCGGAGGTCATTCTCCCAGACCTCCGTTTCAATCATGGTTACACACACATGATACATCTTGCCCTAATCCTGCTAAACACTGCTGGGTCATTACAACGCAGTTATAATGACACAGCAGTATAATAACTCAGTAATAACACATTTAATACACACACAGTAACGTTTCAACTGGCAAAGCATGCTGGGAAATCCCTGCCCCCATTAACATGACTCCGACGTTACAATATACCTGAACTGATTGTTTCCGAACAGTGCCTGTAACACGGCAGTAAAAGTGCTGATCAAACAAAACAGAAAAGTCATTGATGGTTTTATTCATCTTCCTCCTGTGCACTAAAACAAAGTTGCTTTATTTTTCTTCCTCCTGCGTACTGAAACCACTGTCACTTTTTCTTCCTGCGCACTGTTAAAGCAACTACGGTATTAAAGTCGCTTTATTCTCCCGTGCACTGAAACCACAAGTCACTATTCATCTTCCTCCTGAGCATTGAAACTACTGAACACCAAACCACTGTCACTTCATTTCTCCTGTGCACTGAAGCCACAAGTCACTTATTCATCTTCCTCCTGCGCACTGAAGCCACTGAAGTCGTTCTCTTCAGTGTCGGAGTTGAACAGCCTCAGATAATCTTCGTCACATACCTTTTCAGTCTCTGTTTTGGTGTTGCTCCAGTCACTCTCATCTCGAGGAAAAGTTACCTCTGAAGCTGCGCTGCTCTCTTCACACAGCAGTCTGGCCTTTCGGAACCCGTTGATGATGGTGGATTCTTTCACACTCCTCCATGCTGTTAAGATCCACTGAGTCACGTATTTTGCTGTTGTGCGTCTTGGGTTGCATGTGCTAAGAATAAAAACTGGCGCTTTCTTGTTTGCACTGACTCCCGCTGCCTGTCTCGTTTTTGCACTTCCTGCTAGAGCGCCCCCTGAGGGCTGAAGAAAAATTCATAGAAAAGCCGCATGAGCTTTTCCGAGCTTTTTGAGCTTTTTCTGAGCTTTTCTGAGCTTTTGAGCTTTTTCTGAGCCTCTGTATAAGCCGCATGGTTCAAAGTGTGGGGAAAAAGTAGCGGCTTATAGTCCGGAAAATACGGTATATCTACATATGAGCAGGTCAGAAGACACACACACAAATAGTACTTTCTCCAGCATTAGACTACAGACCATGAGCTTGAGGCTGCTTTGTTTCAAAAATGCACATAAATGTTTACGGTAGCTTCTGTGCATGACTCTGATAGCTGTAGAGACAAAGGGTAACTTTACAACATCATTGTACCTACTGTACACGAACTCCATCACTGAACAGTGATATAAACTAAAATAATTACGTTTGACTGAACAATTCCCATCCCCCAAAGTGAAGATATACTATTATGACTATAAGTGATAAAAGATCAGACAAATAAGTGATCTGACAAACATTGGATGTCCCATTCATTTTCAATAATTAAGTATTCTGTAATTAATAATCACACAATCAAATAAATCTTAGTGTTCAGTCCATTTCATATTTGTCAAAGTCTAACATGTGATTGCCTATATATAGGCTACACCTCTCGGTATTCCATTTTCAACCACAGCCTACCTTTGGGCCCAGAAAGCCTGATTGGGCTACCTGTTTCAGACAGAAATACTTGGTTCTACAGGCAATGCACTAGTTTATTGAATGACAGCAGTACTGGACAAAATATTGTGGTTTGTTTAACCAGTAGGGATGGGAATTGATAAGTTTTTATCAATATCAATGGCATTGTCGATTTTATTTATCGATCCGATTCTTTATCAATTCTTGATCAGTTTTCCATGTGGAAAAAAGCAGGCCTTCATAGGATTTCAGCATCAATGCAGGAGTTTTATTTTTCTGACTTTAAACAATGCTTCTTCTCTTAAAAAGATATAATAAAATCAAAAGACTGTAAACATGCTTTCCTTAGAAAAATGGGCATTTATTCCTTGTAACATTTGTTATGTTTAAATAATGAAAAGTAGTATAAATGGAATACTGAAGTGATTAGAAACAACTACACAATTATGTTATTTTAGCAATCACAAACATATACATGCTGGACTTGGCTATAATTTTTGCATGTATTTTTTAAATACACTACTCACAAAAAGTTCGGGATATTTAGCTTTCTGATGAAATTTCAGGATGTACCTAAATGCACTGTAACCTTACAGGTGAACTTAATTTGACCTTCTCTAACCTTTTGAATGCACATGTCCAGCTGTTCAATGTTCAGGACTTTTTGCATAACTTGCTGGTCTCTAACAAGGTGCTTAACTGCAAAATTCACAACAGGTGTTTGATCCATGAATCGACCAATAAATTTTCTGGTTCAATTAAAAAAACGGTCCTCTTGATCATACTGTTCAAATTTTGACATCACGAGACCAAGACGACATCTTTGTCCTATGACTGAAAGGACCACATTGGAAATACGTGTTTTAACTTTTATGTGTAACTTTGGATTTGTATGACATTTCATATGTATATTTACATTTTTTATGTTTGTATACAGGGTCATTCTTATCCAAATAAATAAACGAGCTGATACGAGCATGATATGAGCTGACCGAACACCAGACAGTGGCAAGGCTAGGGGCGGTGGAGTGATAATGTATGTTAACAACAACTGGTGCAGACCGGGACATATCACTGTTAAACAACGACACTGCAGCAAAGACATTGAGTTGCTAGCTGTTAGCATGAGGCCTACATATCTCCCGAGAGAACACTCACACGTGATCTGCATTGTTGTTTATGCAAATCCGACGGCGAACGCTGGGACAGCACGTGATGTCATCCATTCAGTAACCAGCAGGCTGCAGACAGAACACCCAGATGCTCTTCTCCTCATCTCAGGCGATTTCAACCATGTTTCACTGTCTCCCATTCTACCCACGTTCACCCAGTATGTCACATGCCACACTAGAGACAATAAAACACTGGATTTATTCTACGCAAACACTAAGGAGGCGTACACCTCATCACAACTCCCCCCACTCGGGAGATCGGATCACAACTTGGTTCATCTCCGGCCGGTGTACAAACCCCTAGTGCACAGACAACCTCCGGCCATGCACACTGTGGAGTTATGGTCTGAGGAGACAATGGACACCCTAAAGGGCTGTTTTGAAGCCACCGCCTGGAAGCAGCTCTGCGATCCACATGGTGAGGACATCGATGGCCTCATTCACACCTTCACGGGCTACCTCAGCTTCTGTGTGGACAAATCCGTTCCCACCAAGACCATACGGCGTCACTCAAACAACAAACCCTGGATCAACCCTGAGATAAAAACACTTCTGAGAGAGAAGAAGAGGATCTTCAGGTCAGGGAACAGGGAGATGCTGAAGTCCGTACAGAGGGAGCTGAGGAGAAAGATCAGAGAAGGCAAGGACAGCTTCAGGAAGAAGATGGAGGACAAGCTGCAACAGAGCGACATCAGCGGGGTCTGGAGAAACCTCAAAACCATCTCGGGGCTCCAGAATACCTCCCCCCAGGCCACAGGGGGCAGGGAGTGGGCGAACAACCTGAATCTGTTTTTCAATAGATTTGACCAACCGCCCTCCCCCCTGACTGCACAACAACCACTGCTGCCTCTAAAGAAATCAAGTCCTGCTGCCCACTCCCCACTCCACCAACACCCCCCCACTCCCAACACACAGCCCCCCATCCTGACCCTGACCAGGACCCAGGTGAGGACGGAGCTGAGGAAGATCAAGGCGAGGAAGGCGCCGGGACCGGACGGCATCAGCGCAAAGCTCCTCAAGTCCTGTGCAGACCAGCTGTGTGGGATTGTGACGTATATCTTCAACATGAGCCTGAAACTGGGGAGGGTACCACAGCTGTGGAAAACATCTTGTGTGGTACCTGTACCAAAAACTTCCCACCCCAAAGACCTGAACAGCTACAGACCGGTGGCCTTGACGTCCCACTTGATGAAGACCCTGGAGAGACTGCTCCTTGCTCACCTCCGCCCCCTGGTGGAACCAGCGATGGATCCACTCCAGTTCGCCTACCAGCATGGCATTGGGGTGGAGGATGCGGTGATCTTCCTCCTTCACCGTTCTCTGTCCCACCTGGAGAAGCCCGGGAATATGGTGAGGATCATGTTCTTTGACTTCTCCAGTGCTTTCAACACCATCCAACCGATGATCCTGAAGGACAAGCTGCTGCGCGCAGGGGTGGACCAGCACCTGTCATCATGGATCCTGGACTACCTCACGAACCGGCCTCAGTTTGTGAGAACCCGGGACTGTGTGTCCGACACGATCATCAGTAGCACGGGGGCCCCCCAGGGAACGGTGCTGGCTCCCTTCCTGTTCACTCTTTATACTGCGGACTTCTCACACAACACAACACACTGCCATCTACAGAAGTTCTCTGATGACTCTGCGATCGTTGGCCTCATCTCCAGTGGAGATGAAGCTGAGTACAGAGGGCTTATCCAGGACTTCGTGGACTGGTGCCATCGGAACTGCCTCCAGATCAACGCGAGGAAAACTAAGGAGCTGGTGGTGGACTGCCGCAGGCATGGGCAGCCCCTCACAGTACCAGTAAATATACAGGGAACAGACATCGAGATGGTGACATCCTATAAGTACCTGGGTATTCATCTGAACAATAAACTAGACTGGTCACACAATACTGATGCACTCTACAAGAAGGGACAGCGCAGGCTGTTCCTGCTGAGGAGACTCAGGTCTTTTGGTGTACAAGGGGCGCTGCTGAAGTCATTCTATGACACGGTGGTGGCATCAGCCATCACTTTTGGAGTGGTCTGCTGGGGCAGTGGCATTACTGCAGCCGATAGGAAGAGACTGAACAAACTGATTAAGAAAGCTAGCTCTGTCCTGGGGCAGCGCCTTGATCCGATGGAGGAGATAGGAGAGAGAAGGACGGTGGCTAAACTGTCATCTCTGCTGGAGTCCGAGTTCCACCCTATGCAGGACATACTGAATGCACTGAGGAGCTCATTTAGCAGCAGACTACATCATCCCAGGTGCACAACCGAGAGGTTTCGTAGGTCCTTCCTACCAACGGCTGTCAGACTGTACAACCTAAGCAGGGCTGCTCGCAGAGATAGCAAAAAGACGTAACAAACTAATAGTTTTTTGAATGCAAAAGATGCAATAGACTTACACAATGGTCCCCTCCGGCATACAACTAGGAACATACCGGTCGCTATGGAGGGTGAGAATATGTATGGGCACATAATCATACCATGTAGGATAACTAAGTAGACGGTTATGCTGTTTCATTCCATCTAGCAACAATGCTCTGCACTGTGTGTGTTTATATATTTGCATATTTATTCCATCTAGCTACAATGCTCAGCACTGGGTGTGTTTATATATTTATATATCTACATATTATTCCATCTAGCTACATTGCTCCGCACTGTGTGTGTTTATATACTTGCATATTTATTCCACCTAGCTGCAATGCTCCGTACTGTGGGTGTTTATATATTTACATATTTATTCCATCTAGCTACAATGCTCTGCACTGTGTGTTCATATATTCATATATTTATTCCATCCAGCTACAATGCTCTGCACTGTGTGTCTGTGTGTGTGTGTATATATATATATTTATAGTAATACGTACATATGTTTATTAGCTGCTCTTGCTTGCTTGTTTTTTTTCTTGCCTTCTGATTGTTGCTCTGAGTGTTGCTATCCCTGTGCTGTTGCAATCCTGGAATTTCCCCGTTGTGGGACTAATAAAGGCTTATCTTTTCTTAAACTAAACTAAACCTAACAATTGATCAACAGTATCTCGCTGTTGTGAGGTTTCAAACAGGATATTCTCAGAGGGAAGTGGCCACTGAGCTTAGAGTGTCACAGAGTGTCATCAGCAGGTTGCAACAGAGATACAGAGAGACTGGAAGAGTCACAGAAAGGCATAGAAGTGGATATCCTTTGGCCACATCCCACACTGATGACCGCTCCATTGTGAACAGTGCCCTGCGGAACCAGATGATGAATGCTACTCAACTCCAGGCACATTTAACCTCTTAAAATTCTGTGGCACAACAGTGCACCTGTCAGCATCCCCCCTCTGGTGGCCAGGTTTTTTTGAAGAAAATATTCAGTTCGGATATCAGACGTTCCAAAGGCTGTAACTTGAAAGTGGTAAGAGAGAATGGCTTACTGTCAATTAGAAAGATGTAGAATATGATCCAAAGTTTGAGATAGGAGTAAATTTACACATCTAATTTGCATAATACAATGGCAGCCGTATTGAATTACATAACTTTAGGTCAAAAGTGGACTTTGGACATATTTACACAAAGGATGGTTTTGTTTTTTTATTTTTTTGTTATCTTATCTTCAAAGTATTTGAACCAGAAAATCAGTAGAATGTACACAAATCGATAAAAACCAGTCAGACCTACTGCTTGTTGTGTCTTCATTCATCCATTTTCGTCAACCAAGGTCCTTATTTCGTCTCCTGCCAGCCATTTTCGCTTTGTCTCCCGCATCCAGAAATTGTCACATGTATGTTATGAATTATTCCATCTCAATTTCGGTTACATTACACCGCCGAACCAGCGCTATTTTTCTCTGTCGTCACGTGCAGCTCCGTCGATGGCAGACGAAAGTGTATACACTTCAGACCATCTTCTTCATGTCACAAAAGGTTCAGAAGCTAAATAATCTCTTTTTAGAATCATAGTTGACAAACTTTGGAGCAAACACTTCCTCCGTGTGGAAATATATGTTGAGATGGAGCCTTTGTTTACATTCTCTCTTCGCATTTACCGGAAATGATGTTTGCGATGGTTCGTTGGGTGAAGTCCTCCAGTGAAGAGCAGTAAGCTATACGTGTCTGACTTCTTGTGATGTGAATTGCTTGTTACAACTGGGTTTTCTGTGCTTCTGGAACACATAACGTGACAGGCACACAACTGCGCCAGGGACAGCAGATGACGCCGATGTCCTATGAAAGCGGAATGTCAAAGAGTTAAGGGAGTTGAGAGGCACCCAAGTGTCATGTCACACCATTCAAAATTGTTTACATCAGTGTGGTCTGCGTGCTGGACGACCTACAAGGGTAACTGACCACATCACCAGGCACAGGTGTTATTGTCTTGCATGGGCCAGGGAGCATTCATGCTGGATAAGAGACCAGTGGACCTCAGTGCTGTTCTCTGATGAAAGCCGATTCATGCTGAGCAGAAATGATGGTCGGTAACGATGTTGGAGACATAAAGGAAAGCGCTATACGTCAGCCACTGTTGTCACCAGACGAGCCTTTGGTGGTGGTGGTGTTACAGTCTGGGCAGGTGTGTCTAGTCCATACAGAACTGCCCCACACCTTGTAAATGGTACAGTGACAAGCCAACACTACTTCAATAACATTATTAATCCAGTCATTGTGCCCATGCATGAACAACACAGACCTAATTTCATCTTCATGGATGACAATGCTCCAGCTCATCGAGGTCGCATCATTAGGGAATGGCTGTGGAGGCTGGGGTACCTGAAATGGAGTGGCCTGCACTTTCTCCAGACCTGAATCCCATAGAAAGCCTATGGGATCAGCTGAGTCGCTGTGTAGAGGCTCGTAACCATGCACCCCACAACCTCAATGACCTTAGGGCCGCCCTTCAAGAAGAGTGGAATGCCATGCCTCAGCAGACAATAAATCGACTTGTGAACAGCATGAGACGTCGTCGTCAATCTGTAATTGATACTCAAGGGCACATGACAAATTATTGAGACATTGACATTTTTTGTTGTGGAAACTGACACTTGGAAACTGCGCATGTGTCGGCGTCTGTTTGTAAACTCGGTCACTTCTACACATACTGGTTATCTTGTCTGTTTTTGTTTGTTGTATTAGCTCCATTTTAAATTTTTATCTCTTTTTATCTCTTTTACTGATATTAACTTTTTACTTAGTGTTAGCTCGTACTGGCTTACAGGCGAATCAGACCCTGATGAGGGCTGTTCACCGGGTTAGGCTAACCCATCTGTTTTAGCTAGCTAGCTAGCCACTTCTGGCCTGGAAAGCCATGGCTCTATCCCCAACCTGTGTCAGCTGTATTTATCTCTCTAAGAAGGTTTCTGAATTGGAATTGAGACTCTCTAACCTCTAAGATTCGGGAGGCTGAAAACCATCTGGATACTATCATTTTTGGATGGACATCGGTGCCAGCGACGGACTCGCAGCTAGGAGAGACAGCTACTTACCTGGGTGAAATTAGCATATCGCCATCCACCTCCACCCCTGCTCCAGTCACCTCAGCTGTCCAGGACTCCAGCACCAAACACTGGCTTCAGCTTGGAGCTAAACCCAAAGCCCCGGGTGGTTCTTCACAGCCTCAGTGTGCACCCTGGACCATGGTTGGGTCCAATAGCAAACGTCGGGGATTGACCAGACATGGCCGCGCTCCTCCCTTCCCCTTTTGCTGGAAAACAGATTCGACATCCTTTCCCTGGAAGAGTTCCCCCACCTGGATGTTGATCTTCCTCCCATGGCCGCCCCTCCTCCTTCAGCAGCGGCCCAAACCTGCAAGTCCCCGATCAAAACTACCTTAGGTGTTCCAAACTTTACGCCAGCTCCAAAAAGAAGAGAGCGCAACCCCCCGCATCACCCCCACATCACCCCCGCACCGTCACCCCGCCGCCACTGCAGCAACAACAACAGCAAAATTATCCACCATTTCAGAAGCCACCAACAAAGTCCACCAGACGATGCTGGTAATCGGTGATTCAATAATGAGGAATGTCAGAAGCAGGTACTGTTACAAAATTTTTTCCTGGGGCTGAAGTGTCAGACATTGAGGCTCTTACTCCTGACCTATTAAATGAACCCACGCTAAAACTGTTATTGTCCATGTTGGATGCAGCAACATCCCAGATGAAGCATCTGAGATCTTAAAGAGAGACTTCAGGAGCCTTCTGTCCACTCTTAAGAACTGTGGCCGACATGTGTTTATTTCTGGGCCACTTGCTGCTTTTAGAAGAGGTTGCAATTATTTTAGCAGAACTCTTAGCCTTAATGCCTGGTTGTGTTCATCATGTCCTACTTTTTTTTTTTATTTTTTATTTAAGTTTTTGTAAAGGGTATACAGGTCGTTACAGCAGTGCATTGTTTACATTTTCATCACGTTCCCTTATTTTCTGATATCTGACAACATTGAAAGATTAATTCTTACAACACCCCCTTTTTTTTTTAAAGTGAAAGAAAAAGTGAAATTAAAGAGAAAAAAAAACAAAAAAAAAACACAAAAAAACCAAACAAACCAGCAAAAAACAAACAAAAAGAAAAAGTAAGTAAATAAAGGTAAAAGAGCATCTGAGTAGCGTTGGAACAAAGAGCGGAACCATTATTGAAATGGTGTTTGTCAAAGATTAGATCTAATGGAAGACACATATGCGATCCAGGGTTACCAAAAGTTCATGAACCCATCCTTGTCCTGTCTCAGTGCGAATGTCAACTTTTCCATCGAGTAAATGTCTTGGATCACGTTAATCCAATCTTCAGGTGTAGGACAGTCCTTCAACATCCATTTTTTAGTTAAAGCTTTTTTGCTTGCCAATATTAAAACATTGAATAAGTATTTTTCTCCTCGTCTTTCCAGTGAGTCCGGTAGTAAACCCAAATACAAAGTTACAAAAGAAAAGGGAACTGTTATTTTGAATATTTTCCCCAATATTGTCTGTACATTGGTCCAATATTGGTGGATAACTGGGCATGACCAAAACACATGAAAATGATTTGCAGTCTTTTCACCACACAAGCGCCAACAGTTCAACCCCTTATGGGTAAATTTGTTTTGTGCAGGTGTTCTGAAAAATCTTACCAAGTTTTTCCATCCAAATTCTCTCCACTGCAGGGATGAGGTACTTTTCCATTGCTGTTTATTTAGCTTTTCCCATATTTCCAGTTGTAAAGTGAAATTCCCCTCTTTTTCCCATCTCTCTTTTATATAAGATGTGTTGTCTCCTTTTAAGTCTTGAAGACCTTGGTATATTTTAGAAATGTATCTGATCCCTGGGATCCCTTTATATGCCATTAAGAAGACCTTCAGAACACCTGACTGGGCCCTTTCCAAATCCTCCTTTTTAAGTATATTGTTTATGTGGTGTCTAAGCTGGAAGAACCTGTAAAGGTCTTGATTTATTAGGCCTTGTTTTTTCAAATCTTCAAAACTTCTTAAGATTTGCCCTTTAAAAAAATCGTAATATTTTATCAGCCCTTTCTCCTTCCACTTTTTAAATCTGGAGTCTGTTTTATTAGGAGTAAAGTCTTGATCATAGGCAATCCATTGCAGAAGTCGATAGGGCTCTTTAGTTTGATTCTCTCTGACTATCTTAAACCAAATTTTTAGCGGGGTCTCTATCCACGGGTTAGTGTTATTCAAAAGCTTAGGTAAGGCATTGTTCCCTATTATCGCCTGTAGGGGGATGTCACTTGTTATTTGGCATTCGATCTCCTTCCATTGTGCAGTGTAGACTGGGTTACATATCTCTACTAAAGTTTTAATTTGTGCGGCTTTAAAGTAATCCCTGATATTTGGCAGCGCGAGCCCACCTTTGTCTTTGTTTAGCTGTAGGGTTCTATATCTGATTCTAGGTCTCTTGCCCTGCCATATGAATCTAGAGATCCTTCTGTCCAGTTCCTGCCATGTTTTTTTGGGAGGTTCTACCGGTATTGTTTGGAAAAGGTATAGAAGACGTGGAAGTATATTCATTTTGACTGCTTCAATTCTTTGTGCAGTACCCAAGAATGGTATCATATTCCATCTTGTTAGGTCAGATTTTATTTTTGTCACCAGTGGATCATAGTTTAGTGATATAATTTTGTTGAGTTGTTTCGGGATATTGACCCCCAGATATTTCATAGATTCCGACTCCCAGTTAGTTTTGAGTTTGCTTAGTGAATAATGATTTGGGTCATAGTTGAATGTTAAAATTTGGGTTTTATGCATGTTTAATTTGTACCCCGATAAATCTCCATACTTTGAAAAAATTGAGGTTAGTTCTGGTAAAGAAGTGTCCGGCTGCCCTAGGTATATTAAAATGTCATCAGCAAAGAGTGCTATTTTATGTTCCTTCTGACCAAGTGTAATACCTTGAATTTTTTGATTTTGTCTTATCCATTGGCTCAGAGGTTCTATGAAGATTGCAAAGAGCAGTGGAGACAGGGGGCAGCCCTGACGACATCCTCTTTCCAGTTCAAAAGATGATGATAAATTACCGTTAATCCTTATTTTAGCTGTTGGTTTTTTATATAATGCCTGTATAGTTCTAATGAAGTTGTTATGAAAATTGAAACTGGATAAGATTCTATATAGAAAAGACCAGTCAACCGAATCAAATGCTTTTTCAGCATCTAATCCCAATATGACTGCATTTAAGTTATATTTTTTTATATGATGAATTATGTGTAAAGTACGTTGAATGTTGTCTTGTGTCTGTCTTTGTCTTATAAAACCTGTTTGGTCTAAATGAATTAGGTCTGTCAGTATATTTTCTAACCTTTTGGCAAGGATAATGGTAAAAAGCTTATAGTCCTGATTTAGTACACTGATTGGTCTGTAGTTGGAGCACTCTAGTTTATCCTTTTCAGGTTTAGGTATAACTGCAATGACCCCTTCTCTCCAGGAGGGGGGGATTTCCCCTGTGTGGAGGACATAATTAAATGTTTTCAGGAGGAGAGGAGATAGTTGCTGTTTAAAGGTTTTGTACCACTCTGCTGTATAGCCATCAGCTCCTGGGGATTTGTTAGCTTTAAGTTTCATAATTGCTTTTTCCAATTCTTTAGGATGTATTTCTGACAGTAGTGTTTTATTTTGTGACTCCGTAAGTTGGGGAAGGTTTAATATGTTTAGGAATGCCTCGGATGCGTTTTTATGTTTTTTGTGGGAGTATAAGTTCTTATAGTAATTCTCGAAGCTTTTAAGAATATCCTGAATTCTGAATTTTATTTCCTTTGATACTGGGTCTCTGATTTTGTATATTGCTCTTTCTGTTTGATGTTTCCTCAATTTATAGGCTAGCAATTTTGCCGATTTACTGCCTGCTTCATAGTATTTTTGTTTCAAAAATGTAAGTTTCTTCTGGATTTCTATTGTGTAGATCTCATTTATTTGGTTTTTAATTTCCTTAATCTTGAGCGAGTCAGTAGAATGAGTGTTGCCTTTGTGTTCTTTTTCTAGGTTCCTAAGTTCTGACTCTAATGTGGATAGTTTTTCTTGTCTTAGTTTCTTTTGGGTTGCCAGTTTTGCAATAATCTTTCCTCTTATTACAGCTTTGCATGCATCCCACAGTATTAAAGGGGATACTTCTCCATTATCGTTTTCTTCCAAATATCTGAGAATATCTGATTCCAATTCATCTTTCAATGGTCCTTTCAGGACATTTGAATTTAACCTCCAAGAAAATGTATTATTTGTGTATTTTTGGATATTTAAGTCCATGTAGATCGGACTGTGGTCAGAGAGATCCATCAGTCCTATTTTACATGTTTTTACTCTTCCAATGTCTCTATTAAACATAAAAAAATAGTCAATCCTTGAGTAAGATGAATGTGGAGTTGAGTAAAATGTGTAGTCTTTTACACTGGGGTTGAGTTCCCTCCACACGTCACAGATTCCCATTTATTTTAGTAGCATCCGAGTCTTCCTGTTTTGGGTGTTATTTTGATGTGGAGAATTACCAGAAGCATCCCAGTATGGATTCAGTCTAAGATTGAAGTCCCCACCACATATCACTAAACCTTGAGCTTTAGTTATCATTAGGTCGAATACATTTTTATAAAATTTCCAGTTAGCCCCTGGGGGAGCATACACATTCAGCAGGGTGATATCTTCTCCCTCTAGCCGCCCAGTTACCAAACTGTATCTCCCTTCTTTATCTTTGTGTTCTGATTTTTTTTCAAATGTAATTTTGGTTGATATCAATGTCGCTACTCCCCTCCTCCTCCCTGACTTATATGAAGATGAAGAGATCATTTTAAACCCTTGTCTACTGAGTTTATTGTGTTCCACGTCTGTTAGGTGGGTTTCTTGTAAAAATATTATTCCTGCTTTGTCTTTTTTCATTTTGCCTAGAATCTTGGATCGTTTAACTGGATTCAGGATTCCTTTTACATTATATGAAATTATTTTGGTTACACCCTGTTTCTCCATTGTATTGTTTTGTTTAGTATAACTGTGTGGTGGCCGTCTTTTGTGCTACTCAGAAACTGAAAGAACATTAAAAACAAGAAAAACATTAAGAACATAGTGTATAAAACTTTAAAACAAAAAGCTGTCAGAAGAACTTCCTGAGCTGAGGTCTTTTTAAAGACCCTGGAAGAGCCTTGATGGAGTGAAGGCCCTGAGGGAAATTCCTCAAACTCTGTTACGTGTTGAGGGCCCTCTCTTACCCCTGTAAGTTGTCCCATGCTTTTAACGTGAGTTTCAGAACCCAATCCAAACTTGTAATGATTTTTTTTTTCCTTTTATGCCTAAACCCTGTGAAATTGTGTGTACCCTCCCACCCCCATCACATCAAACATTCACGCAAAAACAGTATTTGTTAGTATGAGGAGAACATGTGGATTATTGTCACATTTCTATTTTAACAGGTTTTTTTTTTTTTTTAATTAAAAAGACTTATTTGTTTCAAATATTATGACTGTTCCATGAAATGTTTTACCACATGCTGAATACGCATCTCCTTTAATGTTTGTTACCTTGTATGAGGGGGGTTGGATGTGCGGATTGATTCAAGAGAAAAAAAAAAAAAAAAAAGGTCGCTATTCCAACCTGAAAACGGACAGTTTATCCGCGACGCTCTGGCGCTGGGTTTCCCGCTGCTGGTCCGTGGATTTTGAAGGTCTTTGTGTTGTCCATGTTTGCGCTTTGATCTTCTCACTCGGGTCTGCTGCGGGTTTAAATACCGTTACCGGGAGCCCTCTTCTCGCCATGTCAGCTGTTGCTTCTTCCGCCGAATTATAGAGACATGTTTCTTCGCCGTAGAAGACCCTTAACTTCGCAGGAAATGGAGTCTGAAAGCGCAGTTTCTTCTCTCTTAACACCTTTTTCGCGTCATTGTATTCCCTGCGCTTTTTAAGGACCTCCAGGGCGTAATCGTGTTCCACAAAGACTTTTCTCTCCTGGTGCATAAATCCTTTTTTCTGCCAGGCCAGTCTTACAACCTCTTGTTTTATTTTGAAATTGGAAAATCTTACCAACACCGAACGTGGGGGCGCTTCCGCCGCCGGCCTAGCGGCTAATGAACGATGTGCCTTTTCTATCTTCAAGTTGGTGGTTTGTGGAATATCCAGCTTCTCTCTTAGTAAGGATTCCACGCATTCTGCCATTGAGTTAAAACCGTTTTCGGCTCCTTCTATCAGACCATGAATTCTTATGTTGTCTCTTCTTTGTCTTCCTTCTTGGTTGGCTAGCTTAGCCTCTATAGATGCTTGTCTTTTGCGTAGGTCCAGCACAGAATCTTCGAGCACTTTTATTCGTTCCTCTGTTTCCAAGATTCGGTTCTCGGCCTGGTCCACTCTGCTGTTTGTCCTTTTCAATTCTTCTCTGAATTCCCGAAATTTGGCCGTAACTTCTCGGCGAAATCGTCGTAGCTCTTCAAATAGTGATTTCAGGCTAACCTTTTTGTTAGCTATCACCGTCTTCTGAACGGAGATCTTCCAGTTCAGATTCTCCGGCCGATACGTGTCCTTGCCTGGAGAATTTCAGTTTCTTCTGTTTTCCTTTAGACATGATGATTTTGTCTTTTGATTTTCACTCCTCCAAAAATCCGTTAAGTTTGATTTTCAAGGTGTTATCTTGGATTGGGTCTGAGAGCTTCAGTGTTAAGCTGCAGTCGCCATGGCGTCCAGACCGGAAGTCCATCATGTCCTACTTTTAACATTGGTTTTATAGACAATTTCAACCTGTTCTGGAACCGCCCATCATTTATGAGGCCGGATGGCATCCATCCTAATAGACTCGGTACACGTGCTCTAAGGGACGATCTGTTTTATTCCATTCAGCATTTTTTAGTACAGTGACTGAAAGCTGGTGTGTTAACTCACCTCAAAGTACCTGGGTCTGCCAATCAGCCCTTCTTTGTTTCCACTTCTCATATTAATCCTATTCATCCAAATAATTCCCGCTGTTTAGATCAGTCTTCAATTCATAACCCCATAAAGATTGTGTCTGTCTCCCGTTACCCAAAACATAATAACCCAAGACAAATACAACATAACTTAATAAAGATTAAAACCACTAATTTACCACAGTTACAGCAAATAAAATAATTAAATGCGGACTGCTGAATATAAGATCTCTGTCAGATAACGCGACCTTAATTAATGATATGATCACAGATTACAATATAAATATACTCTGTCTCACAGAAACATGGCTACGCCCCGATGATTTTGTTAGTATCAATGAGGCCACCCCACCCCCAGCCATGATAATATTCATATTCCTAGAAACACTGGCCGAGGTGGTGGTGTCGGGGTAATATCAGAATCAGAATCAGGTTTATTGCCATTGTTCATGTAGTACACAAACTAGGAATTTGTCTCGGTGCAATGCTGCAACATTAAACATGATAAAATAAAAGAAATAAACTATGCATGCAATAAAGTGTAGAATAAGAGTAAGTGATACTGGTCAGCAGTTAAAATATATTAGCGAGCAGCAGATACTGTGGAGAAGGGCTGCACGGTGGCGCAGTGGTTAGCACTGCGGCAGCACAGTTTACCCTTGGCCGGGGGATTGTGGGGATCGTGGGATCGTGGGTTCGATCCCAGCCCCCGACCAACAGTGATCTGTGTGGAGTTTGCATGTTCTCCCCGTGTTGCGTGGGTTTACTCCGGGATTTCTCCGGTTTCCTCCCACATGCCAAAAACATGCATGTTAGGTTAATTGGCTGTTCTAAATTGTCCCTAGATATCTGTTTCCTATAGGCCCTTAGAATAGAGGGTTAGTATTAATGAAAGCGCTTTGAGTGGTCTTTGTGACTAGAAAAGCGCTATATAAGTGTAGGTTAGTTAGTTAGTTAGTTAGAACTATATAGTGCAGTCGGTAATGCAGGAAGAAAACAGTGATGATTGACATGAGTCTGGTTGAGCTGCTGTACATAGTGCACGAGAGTCAATAAGTCACTTAGTGTTCAGCAGTCTGATGGCAGAGGGGAAGAAGCTGTTCATGTGACGGGAGGTTTTAGTCTGGATGGACCGAAGTCTTCTACCTGAGGGGAGGGGGGCAAACAGTACGTGACCAGGGTGTGAGGGATCGGCTATGATCCGGCCAGCACGCCTCCGGGTCCTGGAGATGTACAGATCCTGGAGAGATGGGAGCTTGCAGCCGATCACCTTCTCAGCAGTGCGCACGACGCGCTGCAGCCTTAGTCTGTCCCTGGCAGTGGCTCCTGCGTACCACACGGTTATGGAGGTGGTGAGGATGGACTCGATGATGGCTGTGTAGAACTGCACTAACATCATAATATATGAATCCACATTACCAGTGAACCCTCAGCCTAAGCTAAACTCAAATTGTAACTCTTTTGAATGCTTAATTTTTAGCTTAGCACATCCATCCTGGAGGTCAGAGCAGCCTATTTTATTTACCACAGTATATCGCCCTCCCAGTGCTTCTTTCGCTGAATTTATGTCTGAATTTTCAGAGTTCTTCACAACCTTAGTTCTTAGTTCAGACAAGATTATCATAGCTGGTGACTTTAATATTCATATAGATGTTGATAATGATAGTCATAGTGTAGCATTTCTCTCCCTCTTAAATTCAACTGGTTTTTCTGTGTGTTAGTAAACCAACCCATCATCATAATCACACCCTTGACCTGGTCTTGGCCTATGATGCAGAAATTGATGAGCTGCTTGTCATCCCTCAAAATCCTACACTGACTGACCACTATTTGATAACGTTCAAATTTGTGCTATCCGACTTCACAGCATCAAGCAGAAATGTAGTTACCAGATACTTATCTGATAGTGCCGTGGCTCGCTTTAAAGAATGAATCCCTTCAGCACTTATTGTATTACCATGTCTCAATATAGCAGACAGCACTGACCACTTGAATCCATTAGAATTAGACCTTTTAGTTGGTAGTACTGCAGCCTCACTGCAGTCAACACTTGACTCCATAGCCCCTCTTAAAAAGAAAACTATTAAAAATAGGAGACTAGCTCCATGGTACAACTCCCACACCTGTAAGTTAAAACAGAAAGTTAGATCCTGTGAAAGGCTTTGGCGTGCAAATAAGACAGAAGGATCTTGTTCAGCCTGGAACGCCAGCCTTACCACCTATAAGAAATCTCTCCATAGTGCTAGGCGACAGTACTATTCATCCTTGATAGAAGAAAATAAAAACAACCATAGATTTCTCTTTAGCACTGTGGCTCAGCTAACCAAGAGCCAAAATGCCATACATCCCTCCAACTCTTAGTGCTGACGACTTTTTGAATTTTTTTAATGATAAAATTGTCAGTATTAGGATATAATATTCCAAAAAAATAGCCTCCTTAAAAATACCAAGCCTCTACCCAACACTGCTGTGCCCAGAGGCTCAGAACTCCACTTTTCTAAATTTTCTTGTATTAATCGTTCTAATCTAGCCCTAATAGTGTCAGCCTCTAAATCAACTAGCTGTCTTTTAGATCCAATCCCCGCTAGACTAGTGAAGGAATCACTATCTCTGATTACGCCATCTCTTTTGAACATAATTAATATGTCCCTATTGACAGGACATGTACTGCAGTCATTTAAAGTGGCAGTAATTAAACCTCTACTTAAAAAACCTTCGCTTGATTCTGGGATTTTGGCCAATTATAGACAAATGTCTAACCTCCCCTACTTTTCCAAGATCCTTGAAAAAGTAGTCGCCAATCAACTATGCATCTTTTTAGAAAAAAATTCTATATTTGAGAAATTTCAGTCAGGTTTTAGGAAACATCACAGCACAGAGACAGCCTTAGTGAAAGTTACTGTTGACATCCTTATGGCATTTGACAAAGAACTTTTCTCCGTCCTTGTTTTATTGGACCTCAGTGCTGCCTTTGATACCATTGACCACCATATTCTGCTAGAGAGACTTGAACAGCAAATTGGCCTGAATGGAACAACACTAAGATGGTTCCAGTCTCATCTATCAGATCGTTCCCAGTTTGTTCATGTCCATAACAAGTCCTCTACTCAGACCACGGTTAGCTATGGAGTTCCACAGGGATCAGTACTTGGACCAGTATTGTTTACATTATACATGCTGCCTTTGGGAGACATTATGAGGAAGCATTCTATTCATTTTCATTGTTACACTGACGACACTCAGTTGTATTTATCCATCAATCCACATGATGCCAGCGAGTTGGGTTTACTCCTGGATTGTCTTAAGGATATCAAAACCTGGATGAACTACAACTTTCTATTGCTGAATACAGATAAAACTGAAGTCATCGTCCTTGGCCCCAAACATGCTAGAAGTACTGTTTTTAGCAAGATAACAACACTAGATGGCATTGCACTCGCTTCTGCGTCTTCTGTTAGGAATCTTGGAGTTGTCTTCAACCAAGATGTGTCTTTTAACTCTCATATACAGCAAACCATTAAGACCGCCTTCTTCCATCTGCGTAATATTTCTAAAATTAGGTCCATTCTGTCTCATAAAGATGCAGAGAAACTTGTCCATGCCTTTATCACCTCTAGACTTGACTATTGTAACTCACTTTTATCAGGTTGCCAAATAAGTCCATAAAGTTTCTCCAACTCATTCAGAATGCAGCTGCACGTATCCTTATGAGAACAGGGAGAAGAGATCACATTACTCCAGTCTTAGCTTCTTTACATTGGCTCCCAATAAAATATAGAATTGAATTCAAGATATTGCTCTTAACCAGTAAAGCTCTTAATGGTATGGCTCCTTCTTACCTGCAAGAACTCTTAGTTCCTTATCATCCAACCAGAGCTCTGCGCTCCCAAAAATCCAAACTACTGGTGGTCCCCAAGGTATCTAGAAGTAGATTGGGAGGTAGAGCTTTCAGCTATCAAGCTCCCTTCCTGTGGAACCATCTCCCCAGTTCAGTTCGGGAGGCAGACACTTTCTCTTTATTTAAGAGCAAGTTGAAAACTTTTCTCTTTGATAAGGCCTTTAGTTAGAAATGCTGCCCCTGCCAGGCCTTCGCTCGCATGTGCAGCCTGGCCAGGCTTGGTACTGGAATGTTTGGCTTTGAATGTTGTATTTGTATGTTTGTTCTGAATGTAGCTACTCAACCCAGCCGGTCGAGGCAGATGGCCGTCCTCTATGAGCTATGGTTCCACCCAAGGTTTCTGCCCGTTAAAGGGAAGTTTTTCCTCGCCTGTGTCGCCACAGTGCTTGCTCTTAGGGGTCTCTGCTGGGTTCTATAAACTAAGAGTGTGGCCTAAATCCACTCTTTTCTGTGAAGTGCCTTGAGACGCCCTGTGTTGTGATTTGGCGCTATATAAATAAATTGAATTGAAATGAAATAAATTGAATTGAATATACCCACCACTGTTGTTGGGTTTTGTTTCAATAAATTGTTTGAGATGAGGAAATCACCATTGCATGTTTCTACTTAAATGCTCTACCTTCATGATATAATATCACTGTAGCGTGAACTTTTAACATTTTCCATAAATTTCCATAAAGGCAGGCATGACTCACGATCATAGGACTCGCTATGACATCAAAGATCATAGGACTTGCTATGACATCATCAAAGATCATAGGACTCACTAGATGAAACGCAGGCATGACTCATGATCATCGGACTCACTAAGACCTCACCAGAGATCATAGGACTCTCTATGACACCATCAGAGATCATAGGACTCGCTATGACACCATCAAAGATCAAAGGCAGGCATCACTGAACGAGTGCTGACATGCTTGCTTACACCTTCTTTCTACGGGCATGCAGAAATACTTGCTTATACTTAGTTTCTACGGGCATGCACAGGTATGCACTAGTTTAAAAAAATTCAAGAAAATGTGGACAAAATATGTCACAAGCACTTCATTAAGATATGAGTGAGCTGTTAAAATGTGTAAAAAGTGCAGTCGATGAGCCGTTTAAGGTATCCAACATAGTGTTGCAATTCCCAAATCTGCAGAGTTGGTGGTAAATTACTGTTAGTAATAATTATTGGTTACTAGAACACTGTTGAAGCGGAGTGATACATATCCAGTCAAACGGAGTGCAGTTATTGTGGAATATAGTAACTCCCGAAATCCCTGTTGTCCAGTCAGATTTGCTCGGTCAGAACTGTTGTATAAATGAAAATAAAATCCACCCCCAAACAGTGGCGAAGATGGAAATTTACTGAGATTGATACCTGGTACAGGAAGACACAATCACATAGCAGTAAATAGACATGTAAAGCAGTACATAGACTCAGGAAGGGCACAGAGGATTCCAGACGTTCCAGAACTTGCCAGATTTATGGCCGAAGTCATAAGTCTGAATGTCTTTTTTTATTCACCCGGTCCAGTTTTTACCTGTTTAAGACTTCTCAGACCATTGTTATTCAGTCATCAGTAACTCCTTTCATGGGTGAGCACAAAGCTTTGCTTTACTGGTTTCCATCAACAATATGGATTGTGGTGACCACTGTGATAACAGCCCTCTGAGGTAAAGGAGGCATTTCAGGGGGGATTTAGGCATATATGACCCATCAGTAAATGGTAAATAGAAGGGCTAACAGCTGTGGAGAATGCTTATTGATTTCTACTTGTGTGTATTTGCACAAGATTCATTTCTCCTCAGGACCTGCTACAGCCTCCGTGTTGGAAAAGGTCAGCGAACTGGGGCTTAAGTCATTGGAGTGGAGCTAAATGGATTTCTGCTCCCAGATCCATCTGGTTTTGGACTTTGTTGACAGAGTGGAAAATTGGAACTGTTGCTCTTCCCTCCCTCAGTCATGCCGCCACCTCCACTTTCTACCTCCTCCCCTGTTCAGTGCAGGGGTGCGATCGGCCATGGCATGCTAACAAGCTAAAAAGTGCTGGGCACAAGACAGGATACGAGGCCCGGCCATCTGCTCCAGCCATGTGAACAGATTTGGCTACTTTTTTACAGGGAGAAATGCAGCATCCATTAGGCTCAGGCCATAAGTCCTTTATTTAGCAGACAGAGACAGCTGACACAGGCTGGCTCGCTTCCAGAAGAAAGATGCTGACGATTCACCTTTTTAACCTTTCACACATGGCAGTGAGGGATAGAAAGTGGACAGCTCCAGTTAAACTCCACAAATGCAGAAAATGGCATGACTCTGTAGGTAAGAGGCAGAATATCACTCATAAGAATCTTCTAGTTCCTACAAATTCTGGAGTTCACAGACATTCATGGAGGGGGGCATAGTTTCTCACAGCTGCCGTTCAATTCACAAGAATAACTTGAGGCATTTTTGAGAAATGAGGTGCTTTTCTGTCTTACGATGGCCCAAGAGTTCTTACGTTCTTCATAAGGGTGCCTTGGGATCTTCCTATGACATACTTACTGCCATGTTGATGAGGGGTTTTTGTGGGGTGTTCGTAGAAATCTTGGGCAAGACCATCAACCTGGCCACAAACTTACGGTCTACGAATGCTGGATTCTTCTACGGCCGCCTTAACAAGGCCGTACAACATGGTCCAAAAATTGTTTGTATGGTGTTTGCAGCCGTTCGTACGGGTATTTGCCACCGTAACTTAACACTGTGATTTTCTCTCTGCAATTTAAACACAGCTTTCTGGGTTTGTCTCTTAACAGTTTATACAAGAAGTATTTTGTTGCTGGAAGTTTAGTTTGTTTCCCTGCTTAATGAGAATATATTATAGCATATTATTCATACACAAAAAGAGGGGCAGTTTTTCTTTCCTAAACCAGTAATGAATAATGCATTCGCAATAATCAACTACATCTCAAGAGTTCTTCATCCGTAGAAGGGCTCAACTTTAACTCAGCTTTAATTATATTTTACTATGCTTCCTCTGTGAGCTTGGTGCAGCGACATGCAAACTATTTCCCCTCCAGTTAGCTGTAGATCTCCAGAGTAGAAAAGAAAGATTCCTGCTCCACTACATCACTCTATAAATCACTCTATAAATTCAAGAAATCTTTCTGTCACGATCGACTCGCTAAAAGATCATAGGACCAGCTATGATGTTCCTATGATGTCTACATGATGTCCTGTGATGTCCTATGATGTTCCTATGATGTCAAAGATCATCATATCAATGTTTTTGTGTGTCACAATCATAGGACTTTGTGTTGCTATGGTAACCATGTCAAAGATCAAAGGCAGTTATCACTCTCGAGCATAGGAATTGCTATGACATCATCAAAGATCATAGGACTCGCAATGACATTATTTATCAAAGATCAAAGACAGGCATCACTGAACGAGTGGTGACATCAAAGATCAAAGGCAGGTTTCACCAGGGTTACTGTTGCCATGGTAATCATGTCAAGCATCACCATGGTTACTGTTGCCATGGTAACCATGTTAAAGCTCAATAGGACTCGCTATGACATCATCAAAGATCAAAGGCAGGCATCACTGAAGGAGTGGTGACATCAAAGGCAGGTTTCACCAGGGTTACTGTTGCCATGGTAACCATGTCAAACATTAAAGGCAGGAATGAGGAAATGATTGCTTACGCTTGCTTTCTATGGGCATGCAGAAGTACTTGCTCATACT
Organism: Pholidichthys leucotaenia; assembly: GCA_020510985.1. Taxonomy (NCBI): domain Eukaryota; kingdom Metazoa; phylum Chordata; class Actinopteri; order Cichliformes; family Pholidichthyidae; genus Pholidichthys; species Pholidichthys leucotaenia. The sequence goes on from CM035839.1 coordinate 257,767,171, forward strand.
TTGTTTCCACAGGCACGCAGAGGCATGCACAGGTATGCACTAGTAGTTTCAAAGTTGAAAAATGTCAGCAACCCAATCAGCCTGGCTGCACGGAAACACCAAATGGAAGGACTAGAGCTGGGGTCCGCAACCTGTGGAAAAAAATGCAAATTTATGAGTAAAAAAGTCAACCAATTTACAAGAAAGAATTTGCAAAAATTTATGAGAAAAGGCTGCAAATTTTTGAGAAAAAAGTTCACAAATTTTTAAGAGTTAAAAGTTTCAAGTTAATGAGAAAAAAAGATGAAAATTTACATGAAAAAATGCAAATTTATGTGAAAAGCTGCAAATTTATGTCAGATTTCTCACAAATTAAGAAAAAAAAGGTTTTACAGTTTTCTAAAGAAAATGCCACAAAAAATTTGCAAGAAATAGTCACAAAAAATCTCGGAAAAAAACACCAATTTACTGGAAAAGTTGTATTTTTTGAGAATAATGTCACCATTTTTAGTGAAAAGTGGTTCCTGTCCAGAAGCGTCTTAAACAGACTAGCAGCCCGCCCACCAGGAGTCGCGGCAACCAATCATATGCGAGCCCTGCAGGTCGGGAGCACAGCGACTAATCACGTGCAAGCCCTGCAGGCCGCTGATTAGAATATTCATAGATTTACCTCAGGAACAAGCATTTACCTCAGGAACAATTACTATAACTACTTATAGCTCTATACTGACGGTTCAAAGAACAAAGAGGGCTCTGTTGGAGTTGGAGTATACTGTACATCCCAGAGTTTAACGTGACCATCGCAAAAAGACTCTCCAACAATACATCCGTGTTTACAGCAGAGATGGTGGCAATAATTATTGCTTTGCAGTGGGTGGAGGAGGTCAGACCAGACTGGGTGGTGGTGTGCATGGACTCACTTGCAGTGCTAGAAACCATACAGACACTAAAATCTACAAGGGAAGACTTGGTGATTGAGCTATATCACAGTTTATTTAGGGTACACAGGGGTGGTGGAGAAGTTCAGTTTTGTTGGGTTCCTGCACATGAAGGGCTGAAAGGGAATGACTGTGCAAACAAATTAGCAAAAAGTGCTCTTGGAAAAGACATAACTATACCATTATCTCTTGGAAAAGGTGAAGGGAAAGCAGTAATCAAGAAAAAAGGAACTGAGCTATGGCAAAAAAGATGGGATGAAGATCATAAAGGTAGATCGTATTACAAAATACAAAAATCTATTGCAATAAAGAATTTCATAACAACCAAAAGGAGGGAAGACATCATTATGGCAAGACTCAGACTGGATCACACCCGTTTAAACGGCACTTAATTCACCATGGGGAAAAGCGAAAGTGACAAATGTAGAGAACGTGGAGTAAAAGAAAATGTCGAGCACATCTTGTTACACTGTCACAAATGTGGAAATGAAAGACGGATAATGAAAAATGAAGTTCGAGAGGCCGGTAGGGAATGGGATTTAACTGGGATTCTGGGAACAGATGGAGATGGAGAGGCAATAAGAATCACGAGGAGGACTGTTTTCTCTTTTGTAAATAACACAGGATTAAGTCATAGAATTTAGGGGTCGGGCTCAGATGATATGTTACACACTCTTGTACAGTAGGTGGCGGTATGCACCTTTCAGTTGTTTGCTATCCGCCAGTAACCGAGAGAAGAATAAGAAGAAAAGCTCTTTCCAAGCAGTTCTAAGGCAATGAAAGTTTTTTTTGTGGGTAAAAATATACTATTTTGGGCAATACATATTTGTTTTTGAGGTGGTTTTACAGCCACCAGAGTGCACCTTTAAATTAATTAGGTTTAATTTTGTTTTATGATACTTAAAGGCAGAATTGTTTAAAAAATGCTTATATCAGGGTTCAGCTGCAGATAACACTGAAGAAGAGCTGCAGAGACCTACCATGCTGGACTCTACATTGTGTAAGCAGTCCATTGCACTTTAAATGGTAAATTGAATTTAACAGATAAATAGGTAATCGAAAAGGTGCCAAATATATTTCTAAAACAAAATCTATTTATATCTGAGCTGTACTAATTAGGGATGAGCCGATACCACTTTTTCAAGTCCAATACCGATACTGTGACGTTGAGTATCGGCCGATACCGATCCAAATCCGATACCATCGCTCTTATTTAAAACAATAAAAGCATAGAACGTACTTTGGTAGTGACTGGTTGCATTTTGCACACGTATGAATCCTCAAATCTAAAAGTCAAAGGATATATTACAAATCTGACTCAGTTCAGCAATGCTGCTGCTTTTTCTTCTTTTAAACTTTGCAACATTGGCAGCATTTCACTGGTCAGAACCATGTAAACATGCATTCTGAAGTTTGAAGAGCAAGTTTATGCAAAACTTTGAAGCTTAGTATTTAAGTAAACATTCAGATGAAATTCAAAGTGCCACTTTATGCATGAAGTAAAAAATGCTGTAGATCTGGAACTAAAGGAACTAATCCTTTAAGCTGTATTTTTGTCATCCATTATTATTATTATTATTATTATTATTATTATTATTATTATCATAAGTATTCTCTTGGTCCTGGGTTTATTTAGTAGTGTTTCTGATGTTATTTTCTGTCCATTCTTAGATTTTAGGTTTGCTCTTATTTTGAAGTCATTCCTGTTCCATTCCATGTAGCCTTGTTGTTCTAGTCCTGCTTCCAGTTCACTGTTATAATTTGCTATTTATGTTTCTGTCAGCTGTAACGCTCCCCCATGTTATGTCTTCATTCCTGTTTTTTGTTTTTTTTTCCAGCTCCCATCTGGTTTACTTTCAGTTTCATTCTTTTGTTTACACTTCACTTTTAGTGTCTTCCAGCCTCCGTGCTGGAAAAGCTGCTGCTGATGTGCGACATACTTCCTTCTGCTCAGTTCTTGACAGAATTCATACACCTTTACCATGATACGTTTGCAAGTGTTTTATCAAGTTGGTGGTGTTGAAATTGTAAACACTGGTACCACACAGCAACATACTGAGGTGAGTCTCACAGACAGGCTCCAGGGACGCTCGCTGCTTCTGTGGACGGGAGCCGCACGCAGCATATCTGAGAACATGACTGCACCTTCATTTTAGTATTATTTTTTTTTCCACAATATTTTTTATTGAACCTTTTTTTACAAACATGGCACAAACAGTCAAACACTAACATTAAAGTAATTTAAAAATTAAAAAAAACCCACTAACAACAACAAAAAAAAAATGTACTAAAAACAACAACAACCACTAACAAAGGCAAGTCAACAACAATGCTCCTCTGTTTAGTCTAGGTAATCTAAGTATACATATTATACATTCACCAGCTTGGAATTTGCAAGGTCCACACATATCATTCACCTTCTTCTTCAGAAGTTATGTTTAATTTCTTTACATAATCAATGAAAGGTCTCCATATATTCTCAAACACATTTTCCTTTAATTTCAGTATATATGTTATTCTTTCTAGTGGAAGGTTTGTTAACATCTGTCTTAACCACTGAGTCACATCTGGTCTATGAGTCTTTTTCCACAGTAGTGCAATACATTTTTTGGCATTAAGCAAACCGAGGTCTATGAATGCTCTTTCACTCTTATTAAAGTTATGTTTTTCTGGATACAGACCCAACAAAAACAATTTAGGATTCAGTATGAATTGTTTTGAAATTATTTTTTCAATTGTTACCCTCACCTCTTCCCAAAACATTCTGATTTTTCTACATTCCCATAAACAGTGAAATAGGGTTCCTTTACTTTCCATACATTTTGTGCATGTATCTGGTATGTTTTTGTTATATCTATTTAACTCCACCGGTGTAACATGCATCCGCATTAACCATTTAAAATGTATCAGTTTAAGACGTACATTTATTGATTTGGTTTGAGCTTCTGCAGAAGCCATTTCCCATTATTCCTCTGAAATTTCAATTTGCAGGTCTTCTTTCCAATAATTCAGTCTTTTCTGTGAGTTTTCACTTGATTTTAGTATTATTAATCTGTCAGATTGGTAAATCACTTTTATTCCTTACCGATACTGATCCAGCCATTTTGCCTGGATCGAACATGATACCGATTCAGCGGATCGGATCGGCTCATCCCAAGTACTAATCAGTCATGTTTGAGCTTGCACTGGTTGAATTCCAGTGAAGTAGGTTGAGAGTGACAGAATTTATATTCTGGAAAAGTTCTCAGACAGGATCCCAACTGGAGCTAATTATACAAAACTTAGTTCTGACCAAGCAATTGGATTGGACAATAGGGATTCCAGGAGCTACTAAAATTCACGATAATATATACGTATATGGATATGTATCACTCTGCTTCAAAGGTGTTCATGTAACCGTTAATTACTAACAGTTATTTACTGTCGGCTGCTGGTCGGCACTTTAAGGCAACATTAATGGAATATGGCAATTGACATTTTTCCAAATATAACATTTGAGTTAAATTATAAATGGTCATCAGAAGAAAACGAGGAGGAGGGAAAGAAACCAGGCGTCAGCTGACCTGGAAAATCTGGAGAAAAGCAAAAGTGAGGATAAGATTCAAAGACTTTATTATCATGTGCACAGTTAAGAAGTGCTACATTTCCTGAGCAATGAAATTCTTTGCTCTCCAAACGAATGCCAAGGTAAAAGGAACAGAAACAACAATTCTAATAGGTCATGACACACTAACACAGTAACTCAATCCTAATACTAATGGATGCTAATAACACACACACCAACACATGGTTAGGCAGTAGAGGAATGAAACTGAAAATTCACTGGATGACTAAAGTGATAGAGATATATTGATATCAGAGATGATGTGAACCTGAGATGGCATGAACCTATGTCCATCTTCTACCGCTTTTCCGGAGGTCCGGGTCGCGGAGGCAGCAGTTCAAGCAGAGAAGCCCAGACTTCCCTCTCCCCAGCCACCTGCTCCAGCTCTTCAAAGAGGATACCAAGGTGTTCCCAGACCAGCTGGGAGATGTAGTCTCTCCAGCGAGTCCTGGGTCCCGCCCCAGGGTCTCCTCCCAGAGAGACGTGCCCAAAACACCTCAAGAGGGAGACATCCTGATCAGATACCCATACCACCTCATGTGGCTCCTTTCAATGTGGAGGAGCAGCGGTTCTACTCTGAGCCTGTCCTGGATGACTGAGCTCCTCACCCTATCTCTGAGGGTGAGTCCTACGAAGAAAGTTCATTTCAGCGGCTTGTATCCGTGTTCTCGTTCTTTCGGTCATTACCCAAAGCTTGTGACCATAGGTGAGGGTAGGAATGTAGATTGACTGGTAAATCGATAGCTTTGCCTTAGAGCTCACCTCCCTCTTCACCACAACAGACTGGTACAACCTCCGCATCACTGCAGATGCTGCGCCGATCCGTCTGTCAATCTCTCGCTCCATTCTCCCCTCACTCGTGAATAAGACCCCGAGATACTTAAACTCCTCCACTTGGGGCAGGAGCCTGTTCCCAATCCGGAGAGGGCAATCCACCTTTTTCCAGCTGAGGACCATGGACTCGGGCTTGGAGGTGATTCTCATCCCAGCCACTTCACACTCAGTGGCAAACCATCCCAGTAAGACCTGTAGGCCATTGCTGGATGAAGCCAGCAGGAGAATATCATCTGCAAACAACAGAGATGAGATCCTGTTGTGACCAAGCATGACACCCTCCATTCCCTGGCTGCGCCTAGAAATCCTGTCCATAAAAATTATGAACAGGATCGGTGACAAAGGGCAGCCCTGGCAGAGTCCAACTCTCACTGGGAATGAGTCCGATCGAGTGTTGGCAATACGAACCAAGCTCTTACAACAGTTGTACAGAGACCGAATAGCTCATAACAAGTCCGATACCCCATACTCCCAAAGCACCCCCCACAAAAAACCACGAGGGACACGGTCAAATGCCTTCTCCAGGTCCACAAAACACATGTAAACTGGTTGGGCAAACTCCCACAAACCCTCGAGGATTCTTGAGAGGGTAAAGAGCCGGTCCGATGTGCCACAGCCAGGACGAAAACCACATTGCTCCTCTTGAATCCGAGGTTCGACCAACGGCCGGACTCTCCTCTCTAGTACCTTGGCATAGACCTTCCCAGGGAGGCTGAGAAGTGTGAGCCCTCTAAAGTTGGAGCACACCCTTCGGTCCCCTTTTTTGAAGAGAGGAACCACCACCCCGGTTTGCCATGCCAAAGGCACTGTCCCCAGCCTCCACACAATGTTGCAGAGGCGTGTCAACCATGCAAGCCCTACAATATCCAGGGCCTTGAGGTACTCGGGGCGAATCTTGTCCACCCCTGGGGCCCAGCGAAAGAGATTTTTAACCACCTTGGCCACCTCAGCCCCTGTGATAGGCGAGTCGTCCCCCTCGTCCACAAGCCCCGCTTCCTCTGTGGAAGGCGTGTCAGTGGGATTGAGGAGATCCTCGAAGTATTCCTTCCGCCACCCGATGATATCCCCAGTTGAAGTCAGCAGCACCCCATCCGCACCATACACAGTGTGGACAGGGAGCTGCTTCCCCCTCCTGAGCCGCCGAACAGTTTGCCAGAATCTCTTCGAGGCCGACCGAAAGTCTTGTTCCATGGCCTCACCGAACTCCTCCCATACCCGAGTTTTTGCTTTAGCAACCACCCAAGCTGCACTCTGCTTGGCCTGCCGGTACACCTCAGCTGCTTCGGGAGTCCCACAAGCCAACCAAGCATGATAGGACTCCTCCTTCAGGTGGTGATCAATTGACAGCTCTGCACCTCTCTTTACCTGAGTGTCCAAGACATACAGTCGCAGGTCTGATGACACGATAACAAAATCGATCATCGACCTGCGACCTAGGGTGTCCTGGTGCCAGGTGCACATATGGACACATTTATGCTTGAACATGGTTTTTGTTATGGACAAACTGTGGTTAGCGCAAAAGTCCAATAACTAAACAACACTTGTGTTCAGATCAGGCAGGCGTTCCTCCCAATCACCCCCTTGCAGGTTTCAGTGTCGTTGCCCACGTGCACATTGAAGTCCCCCAGTAGGGCAATGGAGTCTCCAAGAGGAGCACTCTCCAGCATCCCAGTGAGAGACTCCAAAAAGGGTGGGTACTCTGAACCATCATTTGGTGCATAAGCACAAATGATGGTCAGGACCCGTTTCCCAACCCAAAGGTGCAGGGAAACAACCCTTTCGTCCATCAGGAAAAACTCCAATATAGAGGCAGCAAGGTGAGGGGATACAAGAATACCCACCCCTGCTTGTCACCTCTCACCTGGGGCAACTCCAGAGAAGGCCAAGCTCCAGCCTCTCTCCAGGAGACTGGTTCTGGAACCAGAGCTGTGTGTTGAGGTGAGGCCGACCATATCTAGCTGGTATCTCTCAACCTCATACACCAGCTCAGGCTCCTTCCCCACCAGAGAGGTGACATTCCACGTCCCCAAAGCCAGTTTAGGAAGCCTGGGATCAAACCGCCAAGGTCTCCGCCTTCGACCGCCACCTGAGCCACATAGCACCGGACCCCCATGATCCCTCCTGCAGGTGGTGAGCCACTGGAGGGCGGGCCCATGTAACTCCTTTGGGCTTAGCCCGGCCAGGTCCCATGGGCAGAAACCCGGCCACCAAACACTAGCCATCAAGCCCCTCCCCCAGGCCTGGCTCCAGGGTGGAGCCCCGGTAATCCCATACCAGGCGGGGTACACTAAATCCTTGTTCTGGTGTTTTTCATGAGTCTGTTTGATTGTTCTTTTTTTCCACAATATTTTTTATTGAACCTTTTTTTTTTTTTTACAAACATAACACAAGCAATCAAACACTAACACTAAAGTAATTTAAAAAAAAATAAAATAAAAAAAATGTACTAAAAACACCAACAACCACTAACAAAGGCAAGTCTTCAACAATGCTCCTTTGTTTAGTCTAGGTAATCTACTACATAAGTATACATATTATACATTCACCAATTTGGAATTTACAAGGTCCACACACATCATTCACCTTCTTCTTCAGAAGTTATGTTTAATTTCTTTACATAATCAATGAAAGGTCTCCATATATTCTCAAACACATTTTCCTTTGATTTCAATATGTATGTTATTCTTTCTAGAGGAAGGTTTGTTAACATCTGTCTTAACTACTGAGCCACATCTGGTCTAGGAGTCTTTTTCCACAGTAGTGCAATACATTTTTTGGCATTAAGCAAACTGAGGTCTATGAATGCTCTTTCACTCTTATTAAAGTTATGCTTTTCTTGATACAGACCCAACAAAAACAATTTAAGATTCAGTATGAATTGTTTTGAAATTATTTTTTCAATTGTTACCCTCACCTCTTCCCAAAACATTCTAATTTTCCTACATTCCCATAAACAATGAAATAGGGTTCTTTTACTTTCCATACATTTTGTACATGTGTCTAGTATGTTTTTGTTATATCTATTTAACTCCACTGGTGTAACATACATCCGCATTAACCATTTAAAATGTATCAATTTAAGACGTACATTTATTGATTTGGTTTGAACTTCTGTACAAGCCAATTCCCATTGTTCCTCTGAAATTTCAGTTTGCAGGTCTTCTTTCCAATAATGCAGTCTTTTCTGTGAGTTTTCACTTGAGGATAGTGTCAATGAGTTGTAAAACTCTGAAATAATACCCTTTCTCTTACTATCTTTCATCAAAATTTTTTCCAAGGATGAATAAGTAGGTCGGGTGAGAGCATTATTTTGATTTGATCGAATAAAATTCCTAATCTTTAGATATTTAAAAAAATGTGTTCTATTAAGATTAAATTTGATCCTCAGTTCTTCAAAAGACATTGTTATCTGAACATGACAAATATAAGTCTTGAATCTTTTGAATCCCTTTTAAATTCCATACTTTAAATACAGCATCCGCTCTCCCTGGTTTAAAATATTGATTACCCCATATTGGGCTAAATTGTGACAATAAGTGTGGTTCTTTTAAATATTTTTTGGTTTCACACCATATTTTGATCATATGCTTTACAATTGGATTTTTAACTTGTTTCTGTAATTTTTTTAGCCAAGTCTGAGTATATGAATATGGGAAGAGGTAAAGGTAAATTGTATGATTCCATTTCAGTCCAGTGAGAGAGATCATTTGATGAAAAATAATATGTCATAGACCTCAGTTGTGCTGACCAGTAATACAACATAAAGTTTGGACATTTCAGACCTCCACGATCAAATGGTAAATATAGTAAGGACAGACGTAATCTAGCCTTCCTATTGTTCCATATAAATTCCACTAACTTTTTTTTAATTCTTGGGAATAGATCTGAAGGTGGTGGTAAAGGAATGTATTGAAATAAATAAAGTATTTTTGGTAAGATATTACTTTTAAGTATATTAATTCTCCCGATCATCGACATTGGTAGTGACATCCATCTCTGAAGTAGCTCATTAATGTCTGTCATTAAAGGCCAAATGTCACGTAATTTTTTTTTCTAAATGACAACGAATTTTGATAAAATACACATAGCTTAAACCAAATATTCATACCGGAGACCATATCACCCACCCGTATTTACATAATTGCACAAAATACACCAGGCGAAGGCCCCGCCTTGCTCGCTGGCTTGTGACAGCCAATCCAGACCGCGGCCATGATTTTGACGTCACAAATTTCACCCTGGCTGCCCTGCCTATCCACATTCACACTTATCAACACTGGACAATCATGACGGAAAGTGACAGCGATTGTGAACAAATTAGTTTAGTTTTGTCTTCTTTTTTGTCTTTTTTTTGTCTTTTCTTTGTCTTTTTTTTTGTCAGTGGTTCAGACAGTGACAGAGGCATAGAACCTTACAGGTTCGAGACGGAATCAGATGCTTTGTCTGATGACAACAGTTCCAACGATGACCAGAGAGCAGAACCAGTGGAAAATGTCATTGAACTGGACATTAATCGCCTCCAGAATTGGGAAGCCGAAGGGGGTCTGTCGAGGGTGCCCCATAAATATTGATTTTTCGGAAGCCATTATTATTACAGTGGAGGAGAGCCGCTGCTGTCAAGAAATTTACCAGATCAGAATGAGAATGGAGGTGCATACCTGTCAAGAGAGACGTTTTCGCCGTATTTTAATACAGGGAAAATGCAATTTTAGCAAATACGGGCGTATTGCCATTTCTGTACGCCCCAAAGAAAAATATACGGGAAAAAAATTATTGAGTGTGTTGAGGAACACGTCGTGTGTGTGAGACCCCCACAGCTAGGGTGCTGGCAGATCGCTCAGCCTGAGCTATTCTCACTACTGTTAGAAGTGTGGACTCAATCATTAGGCTGATGGCCGGGGCGGGCAGATCGATCAGCGTGAGCTATTCTCACTACAGTTAGAAGTCATTAGGATGATGGCCTAACACTTTCAACTGTCCTGCGGCTGCGGAACAGAAAGGAATCGCCTTCCAAATCCAGAATTCTGCTTTTTTTATTTTGAGCCGGACGCTGAGTTGTGTTATTATTGTCAAATATCCATGAATCCTTAAAATATTTGACAATAACAACACAAATTACATTTAAAACATTTCCCAGAAAAGTGTCCCTTATTACCCCGCTGTCCCTTATAGCCGCGTTTTACGGTATTAAAATACGGCGAAAACGTATCACTTGACAGGTATGAAAACATTTCCCAGAAAAGTGTCCCTTATTACCCCCGCCGTCCCTTATAGCCCCGTTTTACGGTATTAAAATACGGCGAAAACGGATCACTTGACAGGTATGAAAACTTTCCCAGAAAAGTGTCCCTTATTACCCAGCTGTCCCTTATAGCCCCGTTTTAAGGTATGGGTGAAATATCCAATTTTTCTTTCTTGTTGCTCACTTCAATCTTCCAGTCTCCATATAAACAATCAATCGGGATACCCCAAGCATCAAACTAAGGTACAATCTATTTCGTCACTTCCGCCTTCTTCCCCAGGCGATTCCTGGGGCCGTGAGTAGGAACATCAGGCCAAGCGGGGGGCAGTTTTTAAATTAACGAATTATTCCAAGCGTTACTGAAGCATATGCACCAAGACCCGAACGGATCGGTTCCCTTTTATATCTAGTTCAAGACATTTTAAAGGCCAAATGTCACGTAACAGGGTACTTTAAATATCTTGAAACTAGATATAAAAGGGGAACCGATCCGTTCGGGTCTTGGTGCATATGCTTCAGTAACAACGGAATATTCGTTAATTTTAAAACTGCCGCGCTTGGCCTGACACGGCCCCTGGAATCGCCTGGGGAAGAAGGCGGAAGTGACGAAATAGATTGTACCCCTAGTTTGATGCTTGGGGTATTTCATTGATTGTTTATATGGAGACTGGAAGGTTGAAGTGAGCAACAGAAAGAAAAAATTGGATATTTCACCCATACCTTAAACCGGGACTATCAGGGGACAGCTGGTAATAAGGGACACTTCTCTGGGAAATGTTTTCATACATGTCAAGCGAGCGTTTTCGCCGTACTTCACACCGTAAAAAAGCGGCTATAAGGGACGGACGGCGGCGCAACAAGGGACACCTCTCTGGTGAAATGCCCCAAATGCAACTCGTGTTGTTATTGTCAAATATTTTAAGGATTCATGGATATTTGGACAATAACAACACAACTCGGCGTCCGGCGCAAAATAAAAAAAAAAAAGCAGAATTCCTGTATTTGTAAGGTGATCTCTCTCTGTTCTGCAACCGCTGCACAGCTGAAAGTGTTAAACCATTGTCCTAATGACTTCTCATTGTAGTGAGAATAGCTCCCGCTGAGCGATCTGCCCGCCCCGACGATCAGACTAATGATTGAGTCCACACTTCGAACAGTAGTGATAATAGCTCCCGCTGAGCGATCTGCCCGCCGCGGCCATCAGACTGATTGAGTCCACACTTCTCATGGTAGTGATAATAGCTCCCGCTGAGCCATCCGCCAGCACCAGCTGTGGGGGATCACACACAGGACACAGCACACTCAATTTTTTTTCCCGTATATTTTTCTTTTGGGCGTACAGAAATGGCAATACGCCCGTTTTTGCTAAAATTGCATTTTCCCCGTATTTTCCTTAAAATATTTGACAATAACAACACGAACTACATTTAAAAACATTTCCCAGAAAAGTGTCCCCCACCACTCCGCCGTCCCCCACAGCCGCGCTTGGCACCAAAATACGGCGAAAACGTCTCACTTGACAGGTATGCGCCTCCATTTTCATATTGATCTGGTCAATTTCTTGACAGCAGCGGCTCTCCTCCACTGTAATAATAATGGCTTCGGAAAAAATCAATATTTATGGGGTGCCCTCGACAGACCCCCTTCGGCTTCGCAATTCTGGAGGCGATTATGTCCAGTTCAATGACATTTTACCACTGGTTCTGCTCTCTGGTCATCGTTGGAACTAATGTCATCAGACAAAGCATCTGATTCCGTCTCGGACGGCTAGAACCTGTAAGGTTCTATGCCTCTGTCACTGTCTGAACCACTGACAAAAAAAAAGACCAAAAAAAAGACAAAACTAAACTAATTTGTTCACAACGCTGTCACTTTCCGTCATGATTGTCCAATGTGATAAGTGTGAATGTGGATAGCAGGGCAGCCAGGGTACAACTGGTGATGTCAAAAACATGGGCGTGTCTGGACTGGGGCTGTCACAAGCCAGCGAGCAAGGTGGGGCCTTCACCTGTGTATTTTGTGCAATTATGTAAATACAGGTGGGTGATATGGTCTCCGGTATGAATATTTGGTTAAGCTATGTGTATTTTATCTAAATTCGTTGTCATTTAGAAAAAAAAAATTACGTGACCATTTGGCCTTTAAGGACCCAGTTACGTGACATTGGCCTTTAAGGCTTCATAGTTAACACTAGTGACTGATTCTAGCTTCGGCACAATTTGGAATTCCTAAATATTTAAACTGATTTACAACATTGAATTGATTTACCTCAGGAGCTGGGTGATTTCTCTGGGTCTCATTTAGCATTAATATTGAAGATTTAGTTTTATTTATTTATATCCTGATATTTCCCCAAAGTTCTGTATTAAATTTAACAAGGTTGGAATTGATTTTTTAGATTCGACATAAACAAAATTATGTCATCGGCATACAGGGAGATTTTATGTTCTGTTGGTCCTACTTTAATTCCATATATTTGTGGATGTAAACGTACTGCCATCGCTAAAGGTTCAATTGCCATAGTAAACAGTAAAGGTGAAAGTGGACAGCCTTGTCGACATCCTCTATTGACTTTTATTGATTTTGAGATATTGCTGTTTGTTAGGATTTCTGCTGTTGCATTATTGTATATTATCTGAACCCATTTTATGAAATTATTCCAAGTCCAAACCTTTGTAGGACTTCAAAAAGGGCCATTCGACCCTATCAAAGGCCTTTTTTCGCATCCAATGATAGGAGAGCTGTATCCGGTGCTTCTTTATTAGAATAAATAATATTAAATAGTCTTCTTACATTATGGAAGCCTTTTCTTCCCATTATAAAGTCATTCTGATCTCGGTTAATAATATTTGGTAATATTTCTTGTAGTCGTCTTGCTAAAATTTTACAGATTATCTTAAGGTCAGCATTTAATAGGCTTATTGGTCTCATGTTTTCACATTTATTAGAGGGTTTGCCTGGTTTTGGCAACAGTATAATTAAGGCATTATTCATGTATGGTGGTAAATTACTATTTTGAAATGCTTCTAAAACCATTTCCAAAAATGGTTTTATTAATTTATTCTTAAATTTTTTATAGAGGTCAACTGGAAGACCATCTGGTCCTGCACTTTTTCCTGATTTCATATTATCAATGGCTAGCCCAACTTCTTCTTGACTAATTTTAGACTCCAGCATCTCCCTGTTTTCATTTGGAATGCACGGTATAGATAATCCGTCCAAAAACCCATTTAGTTTTAAGTCAGTTTCATTTTTTGTATCATATAGTTTTTCATAATAATCTCTAAAGGCACTATTAATTTCTAAAGGATCTACAACTGCCTGTCCGTTGCTTATAATACTGGTAATTGGTGTTTTAAATTCTAATTGTTTATCTGCCATGCCAATAATTTCCCTGATTTTTCACCTTGTTCATAAAAAGATTGCTTCAATCTTAGAAGACTCGAGGCAGCTCTATTCGCTGATTTTTTTGTGTTCATATTCAGCTCTCAGAATCAGTAATTCATTCTCTAACTTTGGGTCACTTCCTGCATACACTTTTTCTTGAAGAATTTTTATTTTATGTTCCAACTGGACTCTCTCCTCTCGAGTCTTCTAGATTTTGAACCTGTATAACTAATAATATGCCCCCTAATAAAAGCTTTGAAAGCCTCCCACTTTATACATGCTGATGTTTGTGTAGTATTGATATCAAAGAACTCATCTGTCCTGTTTTTTCTATGTACTTAACCAGTTCCTCATCCTGAAGCCAGTTATGCTGAAATTGCCACCTACCTGGATCCTTTGTCAGTTTCTTATCTACATATATTAGACAGCAGGGTGCATGATCAGAGATCACGATGTTATCATAGAAACAGTTTTGAATCTTGGACCTTAATTCTGTGGAGATCAAAAAATAGTCAATACATGAGAATGTCTTGTAGGTATTAGAATAACAAGAATAGTCTTTGACTTGTGGTTTCATTTCTCTCCATATATCTGGCAATCTCAATTCTTTCATAAAATGATTAATGGTCATCCTGCATCCATTGTGCATACAGTCCAGACCTGTTGATCTATCTATACTGGGATTCAATGTACAATTAAAATCCCCTGCTATTATATGTTGTCCTGTAAGTGATGATAAAATAAGAAATAAATTAGCAAAGAAGTTTGATCATCTATATTGGAACCGTATAAGTTCACCAGATTTATTTTTTCTAATAACAAAGATGCTGCTCATCCACATTGAAAGGAGTCAGTTGAGGTGGTATGGGCATCTGATTAGGATGCCTCCTGGACGCCTCCCACTTGAGGTGTTTCAGGCACGTCCCACTGGGAGGAGACCCCGGGGCAGACCCAGGACTCGGTGGAGAGACTATGTCTCCCAGCTGGTCTGGGAACGCCTTGGTATCCCCTCTGAAGAGCTGAGCAGGTGGCTGGGGAGAGGAAAAGTCTGGGCTTCTCTGCTTGTGAACTGCTGCCTCCGCGACCCGACCTCCGGAAAAGCGGTTAGAAGATGGATGGTTGGATGGATGGAATAACAAAGATCTTGGATGATTAGATATCTTTCTAATTTGTTTCCAATTACATTTTTCACTTGAAATGGGACTGTTTTATGTATGAGAGTCATAACTCCCCTAGCTCGGGATGAAAATGATGAGGTGAACACACTTCCCTGCCATCTTCTCCTAATTCTTTTTACATCCTCCTCTATTAGATGAGTTTCTTGTAAAAAACACATTTTTGAACCTATGTCTTTTATTTTATTCATAATTTGTTTAAGTTTTTTTAGATTTTGTAGACCTCTGCAATTCATGAAGTTAAATTAAGATTAACCCTTTGGTCTATGATCAATAAAGAGTTTGAGATTAACCTCGCATACTTTAACATGCTCATACAGAGAAGCAAATACATGGGTGGTTGAACATTCATCCCACAAACTACACACAAATTCACCCTCCCACATTCGTGGTAATCCCCCCAACAAATCAAAAATAAAATCCCGTCTCCCGCTATAGCCAGTGACTGCTCCACACCCGCGAGGATCAGTCAAACCACTCTTTCTTTCTACTCTCAATCACCCTGACTCTACTACTTTTAATGACATAACATTAACTCTCTTCTGTAGTTTTTCCACCTAAACTCCAAAATTTTATAAGCAACTTTGTACATCATAGTTAATACACTATATATTTTGTAAACTTGCTATATGTTTCAGATCAGTCAGGTGCCTGTGCAAATGCTTAAATTATTCTACCTTTATATTTGTTCATGCTTCATGCTTAGCTCCCGCCAGTCTCTCCTTGGATCTGCTTGATAAGCTCCTTGCGCCTCCTGAGGGGTCTTGAAAAATATGGGTTCTCCCTTTATATGTGACCAGCAGTCTTGGCCGGATGAATCTCTCCGTGACGAATCCCGAGGTTGTGCAGCGTCTTTTTACGGGGCGGGGTCAAACTGTTTCCTTAATTGTGTATTCCTGTGGCCAAATCTGGGTAGAACCGCACCTGTTGATCCTGGTATTTAATTTCTCCTTTAGCTCGCGCTGCATTGGTGACCATCATCTTGTCCTGTAGTTGAGGAACTTCATAATCAGCGTCCTTGGTGGTGTCTTATTATCTCTCGGTGGGCCGATTCGGTGAGCGCTCTGTAAGATGACCGATGACTGCAGATCCGCGTTGTTCAGCGCTTCTGGAATCCACTTTTCCAAAAAGGAACATGTATCCCGTCCCTCCGTTCCCTCCGGAAGGACCCACCAGCTCAGATTGTTCCGTCGCGACGGGATTCTAAGTCCAGGCATTATCTTCCAGACGTTTATTTTTTAATTTCCAATGTGCGCACCTTTAATTGTAGGCTGGTGACGTCATCCTCAGCGCTGGAAATACGGAGCTCCGCCTGCGATACTCGTTCAATACAGTCGCTTATTTCCTTTCTCATTCCTTCTATCGCTGCCTATAATCCCATCGAATTTAGATGAAAAGTCTGCTCTCATGGAGTTAATGCATGCGAGCATCGCACTCGTCCCCTCCTCGCAGTCACCGCTCCGCCACTAGCTCTCTCCTCCGTCATTGTATTTGGAGATTTTTCTGCTTCGTCACGAGCGTGGAAGTCTTTTAGTTTGGACTGTTTCGATGATTCACTTTTTCCTCCGCCTAATTTCCCAGCCTTAGGCTTTACCATATCCGCTCCCAAACGCTGGGATAGTTTTTTGTTCCAATTGAGAGAGTTTTAGCTAACTTTTTATTTTTAGGAGCAGAGCAGAGTGAAACACGTCTTCCTACGTGGCCCCGCCATAACCAGAAGTCCCCTGTTTGATCATTCTTAGTCTGTCCCTTCACCCAGACCAGACCTGAACCTATGTACAGTGTGCAGATGGCATTGTGCAACCTGATGTGAACCTGAGATGGCCTAGACTTTTGTACAGTGTGCAAATGAGCATTGTGCAACGATAATACCAGTTAGACTGTGCATGATAAGTTGCAGCAGAGATGATATGGACTTCAGACGGCTGATACTGTATCTACTGTAGAGGTGCGCAATGTGCAAATTTAGAAGCCGGTGTATGAGTTCCTATATGCAAGCTGTGTTACAGATTTTTGGGAGTTGTTATCTGTTCAGGAGTCTGATGGCAGTGGGAAAAGAAGGAGTTTTTTCAGTCTGGTTGTCCTGCATTTCACACTTCTGTACCTCTGGCTGAGGGTAGAAGTGTAACAGGTCTGTGCTGGGGTGGGTGGGGTCCTGGAGGATGGCGTCAGCTCTCTTTGGACTCTGCGGTGGTAGATGCTCTGCAGAGAGGGGAGTGGAGTTCCTGATCCGTCTTCACCACTCTCTGCAGGCGTTTGCGCTCCAGGGCAGTGGTGCTGCCGTATCACGCGGTGATGCAGCTGTAGAAATTGTTGAGGATCCGGGGAAGACATGCCAAACTTCTTCAGCCTCCTCAGAAAGTACAGTCACTGTTGAGCTCTCTTAACCAGCTCTGTGGTGTTATGTGTCCACTTAGGTCCTCGCTGATGTGGATGCCCAGGTATTTAAAGCTGCTCACCCTCTCCACCTCAAGCTTCCGGATGAACAGCAGCCGATAGGGTCCCCTCCTCCCTTTCCTGTCATCTCCTTTGTCTTGTCCGTGTTGAGGGTGAGATTGTTGTCTTCACACCATGACACCAGGTTGGTCACCTCCCTCCTGTAGGATGCTTAGTCATCACCAGTGTTGCGTCCTATCACTGCTGTGTCATCTGCAAACTTTAGAATGATATTGTCTTGTGGGAGCCAATGCAGTCATGGTAGAAGAGGTCTGTAGGGGATGGGGCTGAGAACACAACCCTGTGGAACACCTTTGTTGGTGATGATGCCTGGCTGAGGTCCTATTACCATCCTGACAGACTGGGGCCTGCCAGTTAGAAAGTCCAGTAGCCAGTCACAGAGGGTGGGGGGTGCAGGCCAAGTGAAGACAGTTTTTGTCGATGAGTTTGTGAGGATGACCGTGTTGAAGGTGGAGCTGTCGTCGACAAAGACACCCTAATGTAGGTGTTTTTATCTTCCAGATGGGAGTGAGAATGATGGAGTGCTGCAGCGATGGCATCTGAGGTGGACCTGTTGGGCCAGTAGGCATGCTGCAGGGGGTCCAGGGTGCCCGGTATGCTGTACCTGAATGAGGGGCAGCACCACTCCTCTCGAAGCACTTCATGATGATTGGAGTGAGTGCTACTGGTCTGTAATCATTCAGACAGGTTGGCAGGCTCCTTTTGGGCAGGGGGATGATGGTGGTCGTTTTGAAGCAGGAGGGGACTATGTTCTGATTGAGGGAGAGGTTGAAGATTGCTGTGAGAACGTCAGTCAACTCTGCAGCGCATGCTCTGGGGCCCACCCAGGTATGTTGTCTGGTCCTGCTGCCTTGCGGGGGTTGAT
This sequence comes from Pholidichthys leucotaenia, assembly GCA_020510985.1. Taxonomy (NCBI): domain Eukaryota; kingdom Metazoa; phylum Chordata; class Actinopteri; order Cichliformes; family Pholidichthyidae; genus Pholidichthys; species Pholidichthys leucotaenia. The sequence goes on from CM035839.1 coordinate 257,785,652, forward strand.
ATTCCTCAGTGCTTTGTTTACCTGGCCTGGTGAGACTCTTGGGGGGGGGGGATGAGTGGCGTGCTTCTCTGTGCTGTGGCTAGTGGTCTTGAAGCGGGTGTAAAGGCTATTGAGATCATCCAGCAGGCTGTCTGTAGAGCTAGTGGTGCTGCTGTTGGTCCTCTTGTAGTCTGTGAGTGTTGCAGGCCTTGCTACATGTGCCCCCGGGGTCAGGAGAGGAGTAGAGGCTGTGTAGCTTTTCTTGTACTGCCTCTTGGCTGTTGTTATAGCCTCACTCAGTCCATACTTTGCAGCTTTGTGCTTGACCTCACAGCCTGATTTAAATGCACAAGAGCGAGCACGCATCATCTGACGTACCTGACTGTTGATCCAGGGCTTCTGGTTGGGGAGCTTCCTGACCTGTATGGTGGATACGATGGTATCAACGCACGTGCTGATGTACCCAGTCATGTATTCCGGTTCCGGTTCACGGCGGACCGGTGGCGCCACACGAGTAGGCTGCCCATTGCAACAGCTTTTTTTTTTTTTTTTTTTTTATCTTCCTTCTTCTTTCTACACCTTTCACTCTGTATATATATCACGGACGCACGGATCGCCCGGGGGTCTCCGGGTCGGCGGACGGAGCCACGCTTTGCAGTGGGAAGACGTTACAGCGGGGAGGAGCTAGTGCTAGCTAGCACTTGGCCGCCGCCCGGTGCTAATGGGAAACTCGACATACCGGGAGCTGTAGCGAAAACGACGCGGGTGCCGGGCTGGAGTTTAGGCGGCGTGCAAGAATATAAGACAGAATAATAAAGAGCGATGGCAAGAACCAAGCAGGATCCGCCCGTAAAATCTACTGGAGGAGAAAGCCACCCCAGGAGACAGCTAGCCACCAGGGCTGCTCGGAGAGGCGCTCCGGCCACCGCAGAGTGAAGAGGCCTCGCCGTCACAGGCCCGTGGCTCTGAGAGAGAATCCGTCGCTACCAGAAATCCACGGAGCTGCTCATCCGTAAGCTGCCCGTCCAGCGCCTGGTGAGGAGATCGCTCAGGACTTCAAGACGTCCTGCGTTTCCTGAGCTTCGCCGTAATGGCTCTGCAGGAGACCAGCGAGGCCACCTGGTGGGTCTCTTCTCGCTAAGGGGGTCACCATCATGCCCAAAGACTTTACAGCTGGCCCGCCGCATCCACGGAGAGAGAGCTTAGACTTTCTGCTGCACATTCTCCAACCAGCCATAATGCTCTGCACTGTGTGTCTATATATATATACATTTATAGTTAATATGTACATATGTTTACTTGATGTTGTTTTTTCTTGCCTTCTGATTGTTGCTCTGAGTGTTGCTATCCCTGTGCTGTTGCAATCTGGAATTTCCCCATTGTGGGACTAATTAAGGCTTATCTTATCTTATCTTATCTTATCTTATTCAGCATAATCCTGTATGATTACAGAAGAGTCCTCTTGGGTGGCTGCAGCTTTAAACGCATCCCAGTCTGTGCAGGCAAATACGTCTTGCAGGGTGCGCTCAGTCTCTGTAGTCCAGCGCTTAATTTGCTTAATACCAGGGTTTGTTTGTTTCAGCTTTTGTCTGTTGTCTGAAATCTCGGTAATAATCACAATACTTTTGTGGTGATGTAATCTTTGTTTCATCTAAAAATGCCAAGAAAAGTGAGCAAGTGTGCCTAAGACTTTGCTACCATGCTAACTACTAGCCATCGGCTGGCTACTGGTGTTTGTGCCCCTTATTTGATCTCGGGTGTTCTGTAGTACCGACTCTACAGGTAGTTTTTATAAATTAGCACTGTGGCAGCACAGCAACTCACCCTTGGCCTGGGATCCTGAGTTCGATCCAAGCCCCAGACCAACAGTGATCTGTGTGGAGTTTGCATGTTCTCCCTTGTCTGCGTGGGTTTACTCCGGGATTTCTCCGGTTTCCTCCCACATGCCAAAAACATGCAAGTTAGGTTAATGGCATCAAACTGGGGATTCTTAATTGTCCTTAGGTATGACTGTGAGAAGTGAATGGTTGTCTGTCTCTCTGTGTTGGCCCTGCGATGACTGGCGATCTGTCCAGGGTGTACCCTGCCTCTCGCCCACAAAGATGCTGGGATAGGCTCCAGCCCCCCGCGACCCGAAAAGGATTATGCGGGAAGAAGATGAATGAATGAATGATTTTTGCGCTTGACAGTAATTAATTTGTTGACGTGTGTGAAATGACAATAGACGTCTTCATGCTGACTGAGGTGTTTAGCAACAGTTGCTACATTTAGAAGGGATTATTTTTTTCTCAGCTGCACAAACAAACAAATAATATTTTGTCCAGTACTGCTGTCGTTTAATAAACTGTCCTTGCTGGAACTGTTGCATAAAACCAATTTTGCACTCAAATTTGTTACAGTGTATCACACCCGCAGTTACTATATTCATTTATACCATACTCCCTCTCGTGTAATATTGCTTAAATATGATCTGCATTTATCTTATGTCTTCATAAAGTGTGTCTTAGTCATTGGGCTGTTCATTATTAGGTTGTTTTTTCATTTAAACTGGAGCTTTAACGTCTCCTCCCTGTGAGATGTTTCAGTCCAGTTTTTCAACACTTAACCCAACTTTTAGTTTTCCCCTGATTCTGCGTGACTTTGGTTATTATTCAGTATCATTTCAAAACTCCTCTCTTTAACAGTCTGCTCGTTTTCATGCCATTGCAGTGATCTCATTGAACTTTGTGCCATGATAAAGTCACCATGATAAAATTCCCACTGAATTGCCTTATTGTTGAAGAGAAATTCCTGAAGGTGCTCATTGCCACTTCCCATCGCTGTGGTCGATAATTGATGGGTGCTGGGGGGGGGCACCTATTGTCCACCCCGTCCTCCTCAGGGTCGTGCTAAACAGTGTCTCTGCCTTTCCAGATGGCTGAACTACAGTAGCCTTGAATAGCGCCGAAGGGTCAGCTTTTGGCAGGCCAGATGGGGGGGGGGGTGTCCAACAATGGGCTCCTCAACAAATCTCAGTGACCCTCTTCTCCTCCTGCTATAGGCCTAACGATGTCGGCCATTAATAGATTAAAGTAATCCTCTTTTCAGGGCCAGACAACTGCTTTATTAGCTGACCGCACACAGGAGCTTTGGCCACCTCTGTAATGGCTTTGTTGCAGGGGACCCCCCGGGGTTGAAGGGTGGGGAGATTGAAGCTGGTTGTTTCAGTTCTCCTTAGCATTGAAATTTAGAGAAAAGCCGCAAATTCATGACTTGAATTGTTGAACCTTCAATGCCCTTACCTGCAGAAGACTGGGAATATAAAGCAGTTGTGGTCATAAGTTTAACAACCCTGGTGGAATTTATGATTTTTTTGGCCATTTTTCAGAGAATATGAATGGTAATACAAAAACTTTTCTTTCAGTTAGTGGTTGGGTGAAGCCATTATTATCAAACAATTGTGTTTGCCCCTTTTTAAATCCTAATGCCAACAGGAACTACCCAAATGACCCTGATCAAAAGTTTACATACCCTAGCTCTTAATACCGTGTATTGCCTCCTTTAACATATAACAGCCTTGAAGTCTTTTGTGGTAGTTGTGGATGAGGCTCTTTATTTTCTCAAATGGTAAAGCTGCCCATTCCTCTTGGCAAAAAGCCTCCAGTTCCTGTAAATTCTTGGGCTGTCTTTCATGAACTGCACATTTGAAATCTCCTCAAAGTGGCTCAATGATATTGAGGTCAGGAGACTGAGATGGCCCCTCCAGAACGTTGACTTTTTTCTGCTGTAGCCAACGACAGGTTGACTTGGCCTTGTGTTTTGGATCATTGTCATGTTGGAATGTCCAAGTGCGTCCCATGCACAACTTCCGGGCTGATGAGTGCAAATTTTCTTCCACTGCTTTCAGATAACATGTTGCATTCATCTTGCCATCAGTTTTGACTGAGTTCCCTGTGCCTTTGTAACTCACACATCCCCAGAACATCAGCGATCCACCTCCATGTTTCACAGTAGGGATGGTGGACTTTTCATCATCGGCCGTGTTGACTCCTCTCCAAATGTAGCGTTTATGGTTGTGGCCAAAAAGTTCAATTTTGGTTTCATCACTCCAAACAAAGGAAACATGTTTTGTGAAAAGCAAAATTACACAGCAGTAAATTGTATATTGTTCTGCATACCAGTCAGATAAGATGTGGATGTAAACATCCAACTGCTCTTGGATGCTGTGAAGCAGGGCTAGCCAGTGAGGGCCACTGCAGCCTTCCTCTTCAGCCAGTCTCTTCAGCAAGCTCGTTGACAAACACCTGCTCTGTGAGGTTTCCCCTTAAATGTACAACTTCTCTGATTTTTATTACTTCTCATTTTCTGTTTTTTCCTTTAAATTTCCCCACAAATATGTAAATTTTCACATTATTAGCATTCTAAATTGGCAGTTTTTATGTAAACATATGATGCCTCTCTCTCTCTCTCTCTCTCTCTCTCTCTCTCTCCCTCCTTCTGCTGAAGAGACGGGGTGGAGCAGAAACCCTGCAGTGGAATGTTCCTCCCTCGAACATGATTGTCCACCCCTACTCTGAAGGCCTCCTCAGTGTCACCTGTGTGTTGACACATTTTTTGAATTACAGTCTGCTTAAAGGCATGTTTGCAGTTTCTTCGCATCTTTAGAGCATGTCGTCCAGATTTTTTTCTCCTCCCCCCTCCTCTGGGTAGTTTTTCTGAGCTCGTTTTTGCCACATGACTCCCATCAAAATTCCGTTTCATCTCCTCTTTCCCCCTCAGCTTCTAACAGCGTGGCGTAGCCTCCAGAATGAGCAGAAACTGCCCTGTAGGATCCACTCCAGAATGCTGCGTGTTTTTTATTTACCCTCCTCTCTCTCTTTTCTTTTCTGTCACTCGGGCACACCTGATCATTTATTTAGCTTTATGAAGAGCAGGGGAAGCCACTCAGGCTGAATTACGTATTGTCAAACAGTCTGAATATTTCATGAGTAGCGGTGGTGATTTGAGGAGACGTGGTGCATCTCTGTCTTCCGCTGTGTCCACGATTGAGGCATACATTTGGTTTGCTGGCACAACTTGCAGGTTTTGCTGGGATGCATCCCCACGTGCTGCCTCAAGAATGCACGCCAGTTTCAGTATAAGAGAGGAGCATTCGTAACAGAAGTTATGACCATGGATCTGAAAGAATGTCCAGCCCTCTTCTTTCATCATCAAACACACATTTTGATGTGGACTTTGTGGACTGAAACCACAAAGCAGCAAATACACAGCTTCATTAAGTTGATAGCTTGGACGTACAGCCGTTCACCTTGGCTGTGCTCCATCAGATATCCCCGTCCTCTGCAGAGGTCATGAGCCTGCAGTGTACACCTTTAATTCCAGTAACCCAATAAAGAGAGGCAGGAATAAATCTCAACTACATGCTATTTGATAATGCGTTCTTATCGATCCATGCCAGGAAATCTTCCCTTCAAGCCAGAGGTCAGAGGTCAGGGTCGGTTGCCTTCTGCGGGTGAAGGATTCCTCAGCGGCCCGTCTTGTTCTGTGCAGAATTTATAATCGGCTGAGTGTGGTGTGCGAGGTTGTCGGGGGGGGGGGGGGGGTACGTGAGTATTTCGGGGGAGTAGAACTCATCGATGTAAAGTTGGCAGAAAAACCCACAAACTCCACGCACACATTGACAGTGGGGTTGATGCGGCGCTGCCAGCAGAGGTTCACGGTGGATTACCCTCAAGGTTACTGGGTGGGCGAGCAGCAGCTCAGCGCCCTGGACGGGAACAGGCAGGTGAACGCTCCCGGTGCTTCAGGACAGGACGGATTTACGCACAGAATGAGCAGTTTTCCACAGCCATGTTCTTCTTCATGGTGGACCACAAACACTAGGCATGTTCTCTGTCAGGGTTAATGGGAGGGGTGGGCCACAGATGTAGAAGAGGGGGCTTCAGTGTGAGAACACTTTGTTGTATTTTTATACAGCCCCCCCACTTGACTTGAAATACAGCCCCTTCAGTCAGATGGGCCCAGCATACACCGGGCTTGTTCTGCTCTGTCTGACTGTGAGCACAAACGTGAGGGTGGGTCCAAGTGTGACGGCGGAGTGAGGAAGACCACCAGACAGAGAGATGGACACTCCCCCAAGGCCTTTACTAGCCTGCCACATGCAGAACACACACGGACATAGCGCAATACTGAAGCCATCAGTTCTGATGATCTGCTTTACTTCTGTCCACCATTGTTTCCCATCAGTACATCTGTCCATCAAACCTGACAGTTACATGTCAAGGAGCCACTCTTGTTTGCTGTGTGGTTCTGATTTTTACTTTGTGCTCATTAGTTTGTCATAGCAGGAGCAATACATTTTTATTTTCATAATGACTCTTCAGTTCTTGTGCGACCACGGCAGCCTCCACATGTTAGCCCACTAATGTTAGCTAGCTGAACAGTGCTGAAAGCATTTCTGCTGTGACGTAAGATAGGCGGCTGCATGCGGACTCCTGCTGTTCAGGGCTGTGCAGAGGACCGTTTGAGCGGCAGGGCTCCAATTTTAAAAAATGGGGCACATACAACAAGATTTGTCCACAATATGTATTCAGTAGCGTACTGCTGCAGTGTGGACAGGCTGTCTATGTGTTTGTGTAAAAACCTGGCAAACCGTCATCCAGAACTTAATACTGAGAAGCTCGATTATGTGTTGACCATCAAAACGGCCAATTCAGCTCCACTTTCAAAAGCATAATTCATTAATATACCATTATAAATAGACAATGTTTTATTGTTTTCAGTGGGTTAGAAAATAAAACCAAATTGTTCATGTTCCTCAAATGCATATGTATAAATAGTAAATCAGATAAAGTGATCGTTTTGCAGTGGTCTCTTTGGTGTCTTAATATTTTCCAGAGCTGTAGCGTCACAAGGAGTGGATTTAAAAAAAAAAAAAACAATTTCCTGATTCAACTTGATTCATGTTTGAATGAGCCAGTATTGATCTTACAATGTAATGCTTTTTATAGTGGGGCAAAAAAGTATTTAGTCAGCCACCAATTGTGCAAGTTCTCCCACTTAAAAGATGAGAGAGGTCTGCAATTTTCATCATAGGTATACCTCAACTATGAGAGACAAAATGAGGGAAAAAAAATCCAGAAAATCACATTGTCTGATTTTTAAAGAATTTATTTGCAAATTATGGTGGAAAATAAGTATTTGGTCAATAACAAAAGTTCATCTCAGTACTTTGTTATATACCCTTTGTTGGCAATGACAGAGGTCAAACGTTTTCTGTAAGTCTTCACAAGGTTTTCACACACTGTTGCTGGTATTTTGGCCCATTCCTCCATGCAGATCTCCTCTAGAGCAGTGATGTTTTGGGGCTGTTGCTGGGCAACACAGACTTTCAACTCCCTCCAAAGATTTTCTATGGGGTTGAGATCTGGAGACTGGCTAGGCCACTCCAGGACCTTGAAATGCTTCTTACGAAGCCACTCCTTCGTTGCCCGGGTGGTGTGTTTGGGATCATTGTTATGCTGAAAGACCCAGCCATGTTTCATCTTCAATGCCCTTGCTGATGGAAGGAGGTTTTCACTCAAAATCTCATGATACATGGCCCCATTCATTCTTTCCTTTACACGGATCAGTCGTCCTGGTCCCTTTGCAGAAAAACATCCCCAAAGCATGATGTTTCCACCCCCATTCTTCACAGTAGGTATGGTGTTCTTTCTCCTCCAAACACGACAAGTTGAGTTTTTACCAGAAAGTTCTATTTTGGTTTCATCTGACCATATGACATTTTCCCAATCCTCTTCTGGATCATCCAAATGCTCTCTAGCAAACTTCAGACGGGCCTGGACATGTACTGGCTTAAGCAGGGGGACACGTCTGGCACTGCAGGATTTGAGTCCCTAATGGCGTGGTGTGTTACTGATGATAGCCTTTGTTACTTTGGTCCCAGCTCTCTGCAGGTCATTCGCAACCCCCGTGCGGTTCTGGGATTTTTGCTCACCGTTCTCATGATCATTTTGACCCCACGGGGTGAGATCTTGCGTGGAGCCCCAGATCGAGGGAGATTATCAGTGGTCTTGTATGTCTTCCATTTTCTAATAATTGCTCCCACAGTTGATTTCTTCACACCAAGCTGCTTACCTATTGCAGATTTAGTCTTCCCAGCCTGGTGCAGGTCTACAACTTTGTTTCTGGTGTCCTTTGACAGCTGTTTGGTCTTGGCCATAGTGGAGTTTGGAGTCTTGACTGTTTGAGGTTGTGTACAGGTGTCTTTTATACTGATAATGAGTTCAAACAGGTGCCATTAATACAGGTAAGGAGTGGAGGACAGAGGAGCCTCTTAAAGAAGAAGTTACAGGTCTGTGAGAGCCAGAAATCTTGCTTGTTTGTAGGTGACCAAATACTTATTTTACCGAAGAATTTACCAATTAATTCATTAAAAATCCTTCAAAGTGATTTTCTGGATTTTTTTTTCCCTCATTTTGTCTCTCATAGTTGAGGTATACCTATGATAAAAATTGGATACCTCTCTCGTCTTTTAAGTGGGAGAACTTGCACAATTGGTGGCTGACTAAATACTTTTTTGCCCCACTGTATGTGTGAAACTTGCCAGAGGCTTCTGAGCTGGCGGAGCTCTCGTCTGGTTCAGCATTTACCCAGGAATTTTGAGTGTGGATTGTCAATGGCGCCGGCGGCGGGGGCGGCGGGGGCGGGGGGGGGGGGGGTAAAGCACTCTGGGGACAGCAAATATTTTGACAGAGCCAGAGCTGCATGTGGGACCCAAAGAGCAGAGGTCTCAGAGACCAGTATGGCACCAGCAGAAGTGCTCCACCAGAGGTGGGTTGCACTGGAGTGTCCATCTGTGGGGGGCTGATGTCCAGTTCACAGCATGCCAGAAGGGCAGTGAGGCTTTTGCAGCTTATGCAGGGATGTACGTCCGTACAGGGTTGTTAAAGATGCTGACTTTCAAAGTCTCATTATGCTACAGCCACGCTGTTTTTTGCACAAACGTTTCAATGAAAGGGTATTCCCGGGCTTGTATGAGGAGGTGTGGCACTGTGTTGCAGCGTCACGGTCAGTGGAGAGACACTACACACCCTTTGCGTTAAGGAGGGCACTTGTCAGCACTTTGTCCAATCATAGGTTGGACAAAGACTGTATTGTTGTGGCTGATTTTGGGTCAGTTCTTAATGTGATAATTTATGTGTTTAATTAACCAGGTTGGACTGTTCCTGGTACAGGTTGCAGTGTTGGTTAAAGTTTTTATAATTCAGTCCCTCCAGGATCTTGCGATGTGATCACATGAATTCACGCAAAATCACTGATTGGCCAGACCAACGCGCACCCCCAGCAAACCCCCAAGGAGAGCCCCTCCTCCCACTACGACTCCCGGTGTGTGTCAAGATGCACAGACAGACAGACACAGGTAGGAGCTCTTTCCATGTTTTCCAAACATGGAAAGAGAGAGAATATCCAGTAATTTTTTTTCAGAAAAACAGTCTTTAATAGACAACACAGAGCAACAGAATATTTTTTTTTTTTCCCTCTGCGCTCAGTACAGAGAGGTTGAGACCTGCTGTGGTTAGGGAGTTTTCAAATGAAGTTGCTGCCATAATCTCCAAATCTCTCCTCTTTAACATGCATTCAATGTAATTTAGCTGTTGTAATGGGTATTGTGTTAAAGTCTGTATTTGCTGTTGCACAAAGTTTTTCTGTATAGCAGAAGTTTCTGCTTAATTTACAAATCACTGTTTAATAGGAATTTTTTGACAATCCTGTGCTTTTGTTGTGGTGTTATATACAACAAGGGTTCCCAAACTTTTCAGCCCATGACCCTCAAAATAACATTGACAGAGACTGGCGACCCCCACTATCATACTCATGCACTAATAAGCATAAACAAACACGGGCATAACACCACAAAAGAACAGAACAGCCTGACAACCATGATATGATTTTACATATAACAATTTACTAAATGAGGCAGCGCAGTGGTGGAGTGGTTAGCACTGCGGCAGCACAGCAACTCACCCTTGGCCGGGTGATCCTGGGTTCGATCCCAGCCCCCGACCAACAGTGATCTGTGTGGAGTTTGCATGTTCTCCCCGTGTCTGTGTGGGTTTACTCCGGGATTTCTCCGGTTTCCTCCCACATGCCAAAAACATGCAGGTTAGGTTAACTGGCATCAAACTGGGGATTCTAAATTGTCCTTAGGTCTGACTGTGAGAGTGAATGGTTGTCTGTCTCTCTGTGTTGACCCTGCGATGGACTGGCGATCTGTCCAGGGTGTACCCTGCCTCTCGCCCAAAGATGCTGGGATAGGCTCCAGCCCCCCCGCGACCTGAAAAGGATTAAGTGGAATAAGATGAATGAATGAAAAAGGAATGAACAAATTTACTAAATGATTAAAGCAGAAGACATTAAAGTAATTTCCATGTAATTTAGGAGTGAACATTGTCGCTGTCAAGCAAACTTAATTTTGACACAATGCTTTCAGTTCCATGTTAGCGGAGCAATCAGTCAAAGTAAGAGCCATAAACTGCAGCATTGCATAAACATGTGAACATTGTTATGGTGCAAATGTATATTTTGGCAAACTATGTTTCAGCGTTAACGTCACCTAATGAGATGGGTGGGCAGTATGCGTGGAGCACAAGTCAATTCTGGGTTTAATTTTGGAGATGGCCACTCGGAGATCATCCTCCATGTTTAGACGCTATCTGTATTTATTTTTATGTAGTTGACAATTTTTATGGCAGTCTCAAGAACACTCTTCAGATCTGGGTCGAGTGTTTTACTCGCAAGAGCTTCTCTGTGAATAATACAGTGCGTAAAGTTTACATGGGTGCCACTTGTAAGACTCTTGGTTTTAGTCCTTTCTTTTTGCCCAGCATTGCTGCAGCACCATCTGTCCATGCACCGATGCACTCAGCCCAAGACAGTCCCCCTTCTTTTAGTTTGTTGTCAAGTTTTTTGAAAACGTTCTCACCTGTGCACTTTACATCCAGCGGGGTGCAAAACAGCATGTCCCCGTTAACTTTTCCATCAAAACTGTATCTGTTGAAAACAAGCAGCTGGGCTGACTTTGACATATCTGTGGATTCATCTGACTGCAAAGCATATTTCCCTTTCTTCACTCTGTCAGTCAGCTGACACCTTCTGTCCTTGGCCATGTCTGTGATGCGCCAGGATATGGTCCTGTCAGACAGCGGCGCTGCTTCCAGCTTCCGCACCCGTTTATCCCCATGCGTTGTCCAACTCATAGCGATAGCAGCAGGTTTTATGAGGGTTTCTCCAATTGTGTGTGCCGTTTTTGCTTGTGCAATTAAATATGCCACCTCATATGATGCTTTTTGAGCTTTGGTTGTGGATGTTGTTTGGTTAGCTATGACTTTCTTTTGGCCTTGCAATTCTCTGTCCTTTCAGTGGAAAAAATTTGCTGGTTTAGTGGCAAGAGATGGGTGCTTAGTTTTCAAGTGCCTGAGCATTTTTACAGGCTTTAAACGCTCATGTGCAAACACCTCGGTGCACATTACACATTGCGGATGTTGTACTTCACTGATAACGATGCATGTGAATCCATAATGAATATATTCCTCTCGATACTTGCAACACTTGTGGCCCTTTTCCACTAGTACCTGTTTGGCCCTGCTTACGTCGACTCGGCTTTACTCAACTCAGTTCACTTTTGTTTCCATTAGTGTAGTGTACCACCTGGGGTGGGTGGGATTTTTTTTACAGCAAGGCGGCACCACACTCCTGTGACATAAAACACACGACACAAGCAAAACACAACATGGCGGCTTACGAGGCGACTGCTCGGTCTCTGGGTTTTTGTCAGAATAAAGTCAAAAAATGAGAGCCAGAGAAGACTACAGGCAGCGAGACAAAACACTCTGGAAAAGTACTGGAGCGTTTAGGAAGCCATAGAGCCAAAGACGTGAGGGTACAAACTAGATCACATATGAAGGTAAGCTAATGATTGCTAATGCTAGTTTGCTTTAAATCCGCCGTACTAAATTGTAATGTCTGCAAGTTATCGCTATTAGGTACTATAATATGTATGCTGTGTGTGTGTTTCAGATGGCTCTCTTGTGGCAAAATTACTGTTTCAAACCGTGGGTCTGGGCGCTCAACACAGCCGCTCAGTGGTTACAGAACTTAGTATGTCTGTAGAAACATTTGACTTCCTGTGCAACAAATTGCTCTGATCTGTGTGAAAATCATGGAGAGACTGTTGAGACATCATGGGATGGAGCTGCTCCAGCAGCACTCCAGTCTGTGGTGGTGTCGTGGCAAAAAGTGATCAGCTGACACAACTTGATTGCCAGGTGCCATATTGTAGTTATGGGGTTATATTAGCAATAAAATATATATTTCAACAGGTAAACAGTGCTGAGTTAGGTATAATAAGATGCATTTAACAATTATGATGCATTTTAATTCAAACAAACTTGATCTAGGATTAAAAGCAATTAAAATAATACAGTCACAAGGTTACATGGAAAATACTTGGATTTACTGGATATATACATGTAGATACTGTATAAATATATATTCTCTGCATCAACAATGTACTAATGTTTTTTTTTTTTTTTTTTTTTTTTTTCTTGCCTTCTGATTGTTGCTCTGAGTGTTGCTATCCCTGTGCTGTTGCAATCCTGGAATTTCCCAGTTGTGGGACTAATAAAGGCTTATCTTATCTTATCTTATCTTATATATTTATTCATGTAGTATTGCACTGGTAATTTTGACAATAAGCCTTTGTACTTTTTGCAGATCTGTCTCCACTTTTGTTTTATGTGTGAAGGTTGCCATCAAGTGACATAAATTAAATACCAAAAGATTGGAAAAGCTGTCTAAGAACAATCCAGCAGGTTGACAAATCACTTTTGGTTTGGTGTAAGTCTGCCAACAGAATTATGAGCCATAAAGCAGTTTTCGCTAAAATGTTAAATCCCATTAAACCCTAACCCAGGGGTGTCCAATCATGTGCCATGGAGGGCCAAGACCCTGCAGGTTCTCTCTTCTACCCAGTCACTTCAGCAGGTGTTCTCACTGATCAGCAGTCAGTGGAAGAAATTCAGTGGAATCTGCTGTTGAAGGCACTGGTTGGAGGTAAAGCCTGCATGGTCTTGGCCCTCCATGGCATATGATTGGACACCCCTGCCTTAACCCATTATTAGAAAATCCAGATGCTAATATGACCCAGAATTCCTCCATATACTGGTACTATCACTAAAGTGTGCAGGGTCTTCTGCGGTGGCACATCCAGCAATACAGTTTTCAATTAATAAATTGTAATCAATAAATCAATAAATCAATAAATAAATTGTTCAATAAATATATTGTTTTTGGTTACTTTTTATTAAAAATTAGCCATTATTTTCAACATCGCTGATAAATGGTTTGTGCTGTTGATTCTTTTTACACCGGTGTCTTAACAGACAAAATAGAAAATCATGATTGTAAACACAAACTCTTTTTTTTTTTTTTTTTTTTTTTTTTTACTTTTTCTTAACCCCTTAGCATTCCTGCCAATTTTCCAAGGTGGAAAAGTAGAAGTTTGGTTAAGAAAAATCTTTCATTATTTACCATTACACACAGATAAGCATATTGTCAGTGTCCATTCACCAAATATCCTGATGGCTGCTCACCAGCTCGGGACCGCTGCCCCCTGCCACCCTGTCTGCATTGAACGGCAGGATGAGGCTCTTCTGGGAGCCGGAGTCCACCAGGAACTGTCTCCCCGAATGTGTGTCTGTGACATACAGCAGCTGGTCTCTGTCGCAGCTGCTACTGACTGCTGGTCTTGGCGTTTCCTGACCTCTTGAATTGGCACGGCGGCACGCATCGCCGGGCGTCTGAGCCAAAACGGCGATGATAGGAGCAGATTGCTTCTTTCCTGAGTCTCCTAGCGTCTGCTCCAGCTACCACCAACGGCTCCTTGACCTCGCTGGAAACCCTCCTGGGCTCCAGTACCACTGCTTTCATGCCAAAGGTTCTGGTTGCTAAAATGACGCAATCTGCTTCCTGCACCAGTGCGCGGTAGTCCTTCGTCACCAGCAATGGCGAATTGGCCAGGATTGCCCTCGCTGCAGCCGGTAAGTTCCTGAGAAACAGGTGGGCGAACAGGAAGGACTCATCATTTCTACCCATCAGCGCCAACATGCTCTCCATCAGCTCCACGGCCAATCTGTCCCCCAACTCTGAACGTGTTTGGAGCCTCTCCGCTCTTTCACTGTCTGAAAGGGTATTGTGCTGGATAAGCGTCCTTTTGAGCGCCTCGTATTTTCCCCGGACTGGCGGCTCTTGGAGCAGGCTTGCTACCTGTTGGGTGGTGCGCGCGCGCGTCCAGCGCAGCAACCACATAGTATTTAGTGTCATCCGATGTTATCCCACAGAGTGCAAACTGGGCTTCAATGTGCAAAAACCACGCTGTCGGGTCATGCAGCCAGAAATCCGAGAGTTTGACTGAAAGAGTGCATGCAGCGTTGGTGCTGTCCCTCCAGGTAGTCTCCGGAGTGCTCGTCTCACCCTCCATTGCACGTCTTGGGTCACCAGTGTAGAGGAAGGATGCAGGTGAGGGAACGAGCTGATCAACACAGACTTTATTCTTCCTCTAACAGAACAGGATAGCAAAAGAATCTCCCCGGTCACTGTGCATCTCTCCTTTATAACTTTAATTACATGCATTGCGGCCGGGTCTTCACCATGCGCATTATGTTATGAACAAAGCCTGAGTGGCACATTAACCCTTAAGCTGTGTGATTTTGTGTGCCCCTAGTGGCAGAGCACGGCGCTGCGCCTGTCAACTGATATGATGTGCAGAAACACTGCCCATCTGTACTGAGGATTTGTACTGATCATGCCAGTTCACAAGGTGGCAGGCACGCATTGGAGGACTCATGGATGACACGTAATACACCAAAGAGGAAGAAATCCTTCTTCTTCTTCGTCTTTGAGGTTACAACACAAAATGAATGGCAGTCATCGTGGACATAAGCAATCGCAGAGGAGGAGCAAATTCGGAGGATTTGGTCCCGAATTTGCCAACTATGATTCTAAAAAGAGATTATTTCGCTTATAAAGGTAGATGTTTACATGTTCTTATAACGGAGGGAGCGTGAAGCTCGTTGATTTCACCTGTTGGCACCCGGAGCGCCATGTGACTGTAGCACAATCTCCGGTTGCATGTCGTCATATAAGATAAATTTGCCGCGGAATAAAAGCAAAATTAAGGTGGAATAATCAATAACAGTTTCTGGATGTAGGAGAGAAAGCTAAAATGACCGGGAGAGGACAAAATTACGACCAGAATAAGATAAGATAAGATAAGCCTTTATTAGTCCCACAACGGGGAAATTCCAGGATTGCAACAGCACAGGGATAGCAACACTCAGAGCAACAATCAGAAGGCAAGAAAAAAAACAAGCAAGCAAGAGCAGCTAATATACATATGTACATATAAGATAAGATAAGATAAGCCTTTATTAGTCCCACAACGGGGAAATTCCAGGATTGCAACAGCACAGGGATAGCAACACTCAGAGCAACAATCAGAAGGCAAGAAAAAAAACAAGCAAGCAAGAGCAGCTAATAAACATATGTACGTATTACTATAAAATATATATATATACACACACACACAGACACACAGTGCAGAGCATTGTAGCTGGATGGAATAAATATATGAATATATGAACACACAGTGCAGAGCATTGTAGCTAGATGGAATAAATATGTAAATATATAAACACCCACAGTACGGAGCATTGCAGCTAGGTGGAATAATATGTAGATATATAAATATATAAACACCCACAGTACGGAGCATTGTAGCTAGATGGAATAAATATGCAAATATATAAACACACACAGTGCAGAGCATTGTTGCTAGATGGAATGAAACAGCATAACCGTCTACTTAGTTATCCTACATGGTATGATTATGTGCCCATACATATTCTCACCCTCCATAGCGACCGGTATGTTCCTAGTTGTATGCCGGAGAGGACCATTGTGTAAGTCTATTGCATCTTTTGCATTCAAAAAACTATTAGTTTGTTACGTCTTTTTGCTATCTCTGCGAGCAGCCCTGCTTAGGTTGTACAGTCTGACAGCCGTTGGTAGGAAGGACCTACGAAACCTCTCGGTTGTGCACCTGGGATGATGTAGTCTGCTGCTAAATGAGCTCCTCAGTGCATTCAGTATGTCCTGCATAGGGTGGAACTCGGACTCCAGCAGAGATGACAGTTTAGCCACCGTCCTTCTCTCTCCTATCTCCTCCATCGGATCAAGGCGCTGCCCCAGGACAGAGCTAGCTTTCTTAATCAGTTTGTTCAGTCTCTTCCTATCGGCTGCAGTAATGCCACTGCCCCAGCAGACCACTCCAAAAGTGATGGCTGATGCCACCACCGTGTCATAGAATGACTTCAGCAGCGCCCCTTGTACACCAAAAGACCTGAGTCTCCTCAGCAGGAACAGCCTGCGCTGTCCCTTCTTGTAGAGTGCATCAGTATTGTGTGACCAGTCTAGTTTATTGTTCAGATGAATACCCAGGTACTTATAGGATGTCACCATCTCGATATCTGTTCCCTGAATGCTGCAAAAGGACCCTGCCTTGCCAGTGGTAAGTGACGAATGTCTTTGTTTGTTTGTATGCAAATTAGATACGTAAATTTACTCCTATCTGAAACTTTGGATCACTTTTGGATCATCCATCCATCCATCCATCTTCTTCCTTAACCCTTTTTGGGTCGTTGGGGGGCTGGAGCCTATCCCAGCATCTTTTGGGCGAGAGGCAGGGTTCACCCTGGACAGATCAATCGACTTTGGATCATATTCTACATATTTTTAGTTGACAGTAAGCTATTATCTCTTACCACTTTTAAGTTATAGCCTTGGAAAGTTCTGACATCTGATCTGAATATTTTCTTGAAAAAAATCTTTACCACTGTTGACCGCTAGGGGTTATGTCGCAGTTTGGCAACATACACAGTTTAAGGGTTTTAACATGACATAACTCCGGTGCTGCTCCCACACCTTTCCACCAGCAGCCCGACATTTACTCCTCTCCCCGGGGGGCGCATAGTTCTTACTGACCCGTCTGAACCCCCCAGTGACACTTCCTCTTTTGATCCATTGTTCTCTGGGTGGAGAAGTCCAAACTGTGTCCCCCACACCACAACTTTTAGTGCAAAAAAACCTCAAAAATTGCAACTTTTATCGCAACTTTTTAAAAAAGCTCTGACAAATTCAGGCTTTTTGGGGCCATGACAATCATAAAAACATCCCACAAAATCCTGGAGAGACTGATAATGGTAATTTCCCTGAGTGAAAAAATGACGAGTCAGATTGGATCTAATCAGAATCAAACTGATTCAGAACTTCAAGCATTGGAATCAAATTGATTTTCAAATTGTTGGTTCCCCGCCCTAATTGCCAACCTTATTATTAACAAGTGTTTACTAGAATGCAGTAAAATTGCATGTACAGTACCTTCTTGTTTTTTAGCACATTTTTAAAGGCCAAATGTCACGTAACAGGGTACTTTAAATATCTTGAAACTAGATATAAAAGGGAACCGATCCGTTCGGGTCTTGGTGCATATGCTTCAGTAACAACGGAATATTCGTTAATTTAAAACTGCCGCGCTTGGCCTGACACGGCCCCTGGAATCGCCTGGGGAAGAAGGCGGAAGTGACGAAATCGATTGTACCCTAGTTTGATGCTTGGGCTATTTCAATTGATTGTTTATAAGGAGACTGGAAGGTTGAAGTGAGCAACAAGAAAGAAAAAATTGGATATTTCACCCATACCTTAAAACGGGACTATCAGGGACAGCTGGGTAATAAGGGACACTTCTCTGGGAAATGTTTTCATACCTGTCAAGTGAGACGTTTTCGCCGTACTTCAACACCGTAAAAAGCGGCTATAAGGAATGGCGGAGCAACAAGGCACACCTCTCTGGGATCTCTGTCTGTTCCGCAACCGCTGCACAGCTCAACGTGTTAAACCATTGTCCTAATGACTTCTCATGGTAGTGAGAATAGCTGATGCTGAGCGATCAGCCCGCCCCGACAATTAAACTAATGAGTGACTCCACACTTCGAACAGTAGCGAGAATAGCTCCCGCTGAGCGATCAGCCCACCCCAGCTGTGAGTGATCACACACAGGAGTGCTCCTCAAGACACTCAGTTTTTTTTCCAGTATATTTTTCTTTTGGGCGTACAGAAATGGCAATACGCCCATTTTTGCTAAAATTGCATTTTCCCCGTATTTTCCTTAAAATATTTGACAATAACAACACGAACTACATTTAAAACATTTCCCAGAAAAGTGTCCCAAACCACTCTGCCGTCTCCCACAGCCGCGCTTGGCACCAAAATACGGCGAAAACGTCTCCCTTGACAGGTATGCGCCTCCATTTTCATATTGATCTGGTCAATTTCTTGACAGCAGCGGCTCTCCTCCACTGTAATAATAATGGCTTCCGAAAAATCAATATTTATGGGACGCCCTCGACAGACCCCCTCCGGCTTCGCAATTCTGGAGGCGATTAATGTCCAGTTCAATGACATTTTCCACTGGTTCTGCTCTCTGGTCATTGTTGGAACTGTTGTCATCAGACAAAGCATCTGATTCCGTCTCGGACGGCTCGAACCGGTAAGGTTCTATGCCTCTGTCACTGTCTGAACCACTGACAAAAAAAAAAAAGACAAAACTAAACTAATTTGTTCACAATCGCTGTCACTTTCCGTCATGATTGTCCAATGTTGATAAGTGTGAATGTGGATAGGCAGGGCAGCCAGGGTACAACTGGTGATGTCAAAAACATGGGCGTGGTCTGGACTGGCTGTCACAAGCCAGCAAGCAAGGTGGGGCCTTCACCTGGTGTATTTTGTGCAATTATGTAAATACAGGTGGGTGATATGGTCTCCGGTATGAATATTTGGTTTAAGCTATGTGTATTTTATCTAAATTCGTTGTCATTTAGAAAAAAAAATTACGTGACATTTGGCCTTTAACCATGCACTCCATAGAAAACATGGAGCAGATTAAACTCATCAGATTGTTGTCACAGGTCTGTGCTAACTACACTCAAAAAAATGCAACTTTGGCTTCAATTTTTTCATGTCAACTGCTCCCATCTAAAAGAATTATGCTAAGAGAACATAAACATATTAATTTAATCTAACACAACAATGTTGTATTACACCAGCACAACACTTTTTAACTTTGTAACTAATTGAAATCACTTTAGTCTCAGTCTGCAGCTGCTTTCTCTTCTACTTTATTGTTGTTTCATGGTGGCTTGAGTTTCATTACTGCCACTGTCTGGATGTGAGTGGTATCTTTACTCTTGTTGACTTAATAGATAGATAGATCTATCTATCTATCTATTTACTTAAGATTTGTGATGGAACAATACACTCCTATTATGTACTGTTAACATCAGACGGAATTACATTAACTTTATTAGAAACATACATTTTAAGTCAGAAAACGTATATTTTAGGTCAAATGATATAGAATCATAAATGTAAAGTGAACAGTAACACTAGTTCATTTTTTTGGGTGTAGCCTCCCTCAGGTTGGCCTGATCATCCTTAACTTCTGTTCTTCTGAACCCCTCCGGTGTCAGTGCGTGATAATGAGGACCTCCTGATGGTGACAGTCCCCCCCCCACCTTCAGCTGCCCTCATCCCTTCTCCCAGCGTGTGTGGGCGTGATAGGGCTCTGTGTGAGGGCTCCCGGCATTTATGAGTGTTTAAGAAGCACTTTGACAGATGATCTTGTCTTGTCCCAGTTCAAATCTGGGAGGAGACACCATTTGTCACAACCCTAAGCTCCGGAGGCCTGACAAAAAGGGAGTCCACACTTGATAATGAAAAGATGTCACGATAATATTGATTAAATTAAAATGATAGTCTCTCATATTTCATCGTTTGATTTAATTTGGGGCTCTATTTTAGTTGTAGCAACAGTGATAAGATGCTTTAAAGTGTTTTAAAGAGAATCAGGGCTTGGTGTCAGTATTGTATCAAATGTAATTTTCTCGGCCTTGCCTGCTGATTATGTTGTAAGGAGAGGTTTATCTATGCTAATAACATGGTTTACAATCTGCTTGTAATGCATCACCATGACTTGTGGTTTTCATTCTGGCGCTATCTGAGCCCAGGAGCTGATAATTGGTTTGCTGTGAGAGATGCCGTGGCTTTTGAGTCGTGTTAATTTGTGCTGCACTGATTTTCTGTCGACTTTTGGCCAAGATCAATCTGCTAACCACTCCGGCGGACCAGCGAACCCTTTTGTTTGCGCTTGATTTCAATTCAAATACATGATTGCCTTTGCTGATCACCCACAGAGAAAGTTCACCTCAACCCTTGGGGTTCGCTTTTTGGCAGCTTAGCCCAGAAATCATTTTTCCTGCCCTTGTCTACAGCGCCGCTGAGACCAGCTGCTTCTCTGTCATCAACCCTGAGTTTGGTGGCAGAGCGGGGAAGGAGAGACCTCAGAACGCCGGTGCTGGGCATTCGATGGGTGGGGATGGGGGCAGCTGCTAAATGGACTCAGCTGACGGGACGGCACAGTAGCCAGGATGGCCTAAATGGATATGGCAAGCTGAGGGTACAATTAAGGGGAAAATGGCATGGGATGTGGATGAACAATGTGTGTGTGTGTGCGTCTACTGCACTGCAGTGCGGGGTCTTCATCCACCTGTACTGCCACTGTTTTTTGCCTAGCACGGTTCCCTCCTGTGCTGAGGGCTGGAGGGCTGCCGTCACTGCTGCCCTCCTCATGTTTGTCACACGCACATGGAGCTCAGGCTTGAAGCGGTAACCCCTGATCAGACTTGTGCTTTTACTGCAGGCTATGTGGGAGGATGGTGATAGATCTCATACATTTTAAATGTTTGTAGTTGTTAGTTTAAGTAAATGGGATATTTTCTAGCTGAATAGTTGAAACTGCTGAGCCCACACTGTGACAACGGGGCTTCATTGCTTGAAGTTGGGGTGCATGGGCTGTTTCACTTCTAAAATGTGCGGTGAATTGAAACAAAATCACCTCACTAATTCAGCTGTATGTGGGGCCAAATTTCAGCATTTCATGGCAGCAGTTACACCTTAGTGTGAAGGTAGAAAAACTGATGTAGGTTTATATTCATGTGCCTATCACCCAAATAATGGTCCGCCAAAAAAGTTGTCCAAATGTTCTCCCCAAGTGAACGAAGACAGACAGACTGCTTCAATTCTGCGATCGGCCCTCTGACACAGGCAGCCTCTAAGCTAGCTAGCCGTATAGCCAGTGGGAGACAGATCCAAGCCAACAGGACCCAGCCGTTTCCGCTCACCCAAAAACAAACCCCTCCGTCAGTAGCTGCTGAATTCCAACACTGGGACACCTTGATCTACTTAAGGAGGTACTGATTAGGTGATCATCTAAGCATGGTAAGACACAAGAAAACTGTTAATAATAATCAGAGTTATTACACAAATATAGATTTGAGTTCTTCCTGTTAAAACTTAAAGTGCTGATGGCATGTTTTTGACATTTTTTAGCATGTGTAAACCCAAAAGTCATTGTCTATGATCAATATAATATTTACAACATCGCCTGCATAAACTAGTTATCATCAAAAAACTGCAGCCGCTGACTGGACTGTGGTGCTGCCCACCGAGTTAAGGGCGGCACCCACATGACGTAATTGACAGAACGGACTCCAGTATTGTTAACCAGAATGACAGAAGCTTTGTAGCTCACAGTTTCTCTGGTTTCTTGTTTTAATTTTATGGCTATGCCTTCGCGTTGTGTCGCAGGCTTAGATAAACAGCAGGCCATGAAAGACCACATCACACGTTTCAGCTCCAACTGTCATAAGCCTCCTCGTGCGCTTTTAGGCAGGAGGAGCGCATGAGGAGGGGAAGGATTAATGGATTTATGCACAGCTTTGACTTACTTTCAGTGATCCCATGCTGACATGTCACTGGTCCGGCCACGTCCCCTCTCTCATTATCACCAGCTGATTCAAACTCCCGCTGATCAAGTTTCCCGGTCCTCGCCCAGGTGCTTCTCATCACACCATCACCAGCAGTGTGTGTACATATTAGTGGCCATTTGCCAGTAACGCACTGCTGGTCAATAGTATTGTCATCTTTGCTGTTTGTCTGCCAGTATTTTCAGCATTCTCACAACGTTAGTCACTCCATGTTCGCCATGGTTCTCTTGCATCCTTGAAGCGATGTTGGCTCTGGGGCGCACCTGTGGCTAGCACGTCTCCTCTCATTCGTTCTCTGGCCGATGCCAGCCCCCGAACGCCATTAGTAAGTGTGTGTGTGTTTTTTGTATGTCTTCACCTTTTTGGGAATTGTCCAAATGTGCTGTGGTGAACCCTGCACGTAAATCCTCGTTATTTCATGCTCCCTCTCCGTGCCCTGGATAAGAGCTCACGGAGAGGGAGGATTTATGCGTAAATAACGAGGATTTACGCGAGGATGTACGTGCAGGATTCACAACAGCACATGTATTGAACATAAAGACTGATCCCAAAAGGTGAAGACTTACAAAAATACACAGAGACACAAACAGTAGGCGTTCGGGGCCGACATCGGCCAGCGAACATGGAGAGGAGACGTGTTTAC
Organism: Pholidichthys leucotaenia; assembly: GCA_020510985.1. Classification (NCBI taxonomy): domain Eukaryota; kingdom Metazoa; phylum Chordata; class Actinopteri; order Cichliformes; family Pholidichthyidae; genus Pholidichthys; species Pholidichthys leucotaenia. The sequence goes on from CM035839.1 coordinate 257,808,251, forward strand.
CATGGTTGCACCCCAGAGCCAACATCGCTACAAGGGGCGCAACAGAACCACGGCTGTGTGGAGCGGCTAACACGTCGTGATAGTGTTGGCAATATTGGCTGGCTGACAACACAGCAGATGATGCACACAAAACATGAACAGTTGACTGTCACTGAGTCTGACTTGCTAGGCACGATGCCCGCTTGGCACGGCTCAAACCTATACGGTCTGATGCCCCCAAATTCTTCATTGTCATCCCATTCTTCGGAACTATAATCATCTGAAGATTGGACAACGCAAACCAATTCCAGATTACATGTGCTGCAACCATCATCGATGTTTTCAACTGCTTCTATCCTGTGTGTACAATGGGCAGCCAAGCGCTGTGTTCCATCGATGACGTTACAACATAGCCGGGGGGTTTTCCAGCCACTGACGCAATAGGTGACGTGGCACTCATGAAAACGTTGGATATTCGCGTGAAGAAAGCCTGTTTGACTTAGAACTGCACAGACCAACTTATTTCGTCATATTGTATTATGTGTTGAAAAATTAGATGCAGTCAAAAATGTGTCATCAGCACTTGTAAGTGTTGTAGTGTTTAAGAATGAGCATGAACTTGTTTTCTTTGCATTATTTGATCTAAAAGCACATCTACAAGCAACATCTTTTTGTTGTTTTGATATTTTGACTAGGGATTGGGGTGAATTGTTTTCAGTAGGTTAGAGAATAAAACAAAGTTGGTCGTTTTACTCAAACACATACGTATAAGAAGTAAAAATAGGAAAAAAAAAAGGTATAGTGATAATTTTGCTGTAGTCTCCATGGTCTCTTAATTTTTTCTGGAGCTGTGTATTAAACACATGTAAAGCTATGGTTACAAAGATTCTAATGAATGATGGCTCATAAGAATTTCCCAGTTCCTACAAATTCTGGAGTTCACAGACATTCGTGGAGGGGGCATAGTTTGTTACGGCTGCCATTCAATTTGCAAGAGTAATTTGATTCATTCTTGAGAAATGAGGTGCTTTTCTTTCATACGATGGCCCTAGAATTCTTAAGAACATAAGAACGTATACATTCTTCGTAAGGGTGCGTTGGGCTCTCCCTACAGCATACTTACTGCCATCTTAAGAAAATTTTTGTGCAACTCGCGGCACTCTCAAGTCATTGGTAGGAAGGTCTTACAGCTCTGTGTGTGTGTGTGTGTGTGTGAGAGAGAGAGAGAGAGAGAGAGAGAGAGAGACTTTGACTTTTTTTTAAAAAAATGCCTTTATTGCACAATTCAAGAAAATGTAAGAGCACCTATATCATTCCACCAAGTGTCTCACATTGGAAAAGTGCAAACATAAGTCCCCCCCCCCCACACACACAACACAGAGTATTCCTTGCAGTCCACCGATTCCACATTGCCAGTGGCAGTAGTGCGAGTCTTCCTCGTAGTCTTTTTTTTTTTTTTTCTCTCCCGGCGCCACACGAGTAGGCTGCCTTTTGCAACAGCGGCTCGATTCCGAGTCTTTTTCCCTTCCTCTCTCTTTTGATCCATCTTTTTTTTTTCACTCCACTTATATCACGGACACACAGATCGTCCCAAATGTCTCCTGAGCCGGTGGACGGAGCCACTGTTTATAGCAGGATACGATACAGCAGGGAAGAGCTGCTAGCATTCAACCGCCACCCGGTCCCATTGGAAAAACTCGACATACCGAGAGAACTGAGGCGAAAACGCCGCGGCTGCCGGGCTGGAGTAAGGCGGAGGACAAAAAATATAAGGTACAGACCCTCCCTTCCATCTGTTGTCATGGGAAATGTACGCTCTATACTGGGAAAGGTAGATGAGCTAGCGGCTATCTGCCGTTATGATAGCACATATCGGGAGTGCTCTCTCCTTTTGTTTTCTGAGACGTGGCTAACTGAACTAGCAGCAGATGCTAACATTGAGCTGGAGGGTTTCCACATGATACGGGCTGACCGAACACCAGACAGTGGCAAAGCAAGGGGCGGTGGAGTGATAATGTATGTTAACAACAACTGGTGCAGACTGGGACATATCACTGTTAAACAACGACACTGCAGCAAAGACATTGAGTTGCTAGCTGTTAGCATGCGGCCTACATATCTCCCGAGAGAACACTCTCACGTGATCTGCATTGTTGTTTATGCAAATCCAACGGCGAACGCTGGGACAGCGCGTGACGTCATCCATTCAGTAACCAGCAGGCTGCAGACAGAACACCCAGATGCTCTTCTCCTCATCTCAGGCGATTTCAACCATGTTTCACTGTCTCCCATTCTACCCACGTTCACCCAGTATGTCACATGCCACACAAGAGACAATAAAACACTGGACTTATTCTACGCAAACACTAAGGAGGCGTACACCTCATCACAACTCCCCCCACTCGGGAGATCGGATCACAACTTGGTTCATCTCCGGTCGGTGTACAAACCCCTAGTGCACAGACAACGTCCGGCCATGCGCACAGTGGAGTTATGGTCTGAGGAGACAATGGACACTCTAAAAGGCTGTTTTGAAGCCACCGCCTGGAAGCAGCTCTGCGATCCACATGGTGAGGACATCGATGGCCTCACTCACACCTTCACAGACTACCTCAGCTTCTGTGTGGACAAATCCGTTCCCACCAAGACCATACGGTGTTGCTCAAACAACAAACCTGGGATCAACCCTGAGATTAAAACACTTTTGAGAGAGAAGAAGAGGATCTTCAGGTCGGGGAACAGGGAGATGTTGAAGTCCGTACAGAGGGAGCTGAGGAGAAAGATCAGAGAAGGCAAGGACAGCTTCAGGAAGAAGATGGAGGACAAGTTGCAACAGAGCGACATCAGCGGGGTCTGGAGAAACCTCAAAACTATCTCTGGGCTCCAGAATACCTCCCCCCAGGCCACGGGGGGGCAGGGAGTGGGCGAACAACCTGAATCTGTTTTTCAATAGGTTCGACCAACCGCCTTCCCCCCTGACTGCACAACAACCACTGCTGCCTCTAAAGAAATCAAGTCCTGCTGCCCACTCCCCACTCCACCAACACCCCCCCACTCCCAACACACAGCCCCCCATCCTGACCCTGACCAGGACCCAGGTGAGGACGGAGCTGAGGAAGATCAAGGCGAGGAAGGCGTTGGGACCGGACGGCATCAGCGCAAAGCTCCTCAAATCCTGTGCAGACCAGCTGTGTGGGATTGTGACGTACATCTTCAACCTGAGCCTGAAGCTGGGGAGGGTACCACAGCTGTGGAAAACATCTTGTGTGGTACCTGTACCAAAAACTTCCCACCCCAAAGACCTGAACAGCTACAGGCCGGTGGCCTTGACATCCCACTTGATGAAGACCCTGGAGAGACTGCTCCTTGCTCACCGTCGCCCCCTGGTGGAACCAGCGATGGATCCACTCCAGTTCGCCTACCAGCATGGCATTGGGGTGGAGGATGTGGTGATCTTCCTCCTTCACCGTTCTCTGTCCCACCAGGAGAAGCCCGGGAATATGGTGAGGATCATGTTCTTTGACTTCTCCAGTGCTTTCAACACCATCCAACCGATGATCCTGAAGGACAAGCTGCTGCGCGCAGGGGTGGACCAGCACCTGTCATCATGGATCCTGGACTACCTCACGAACCAGCCTCAGTTTGTGAGAACCCGGGACTGTGTGTCCGACACGATCATCAGTAGCACGGGGGCCCCCCAGGGAACGGTGCTGGCTCCCTTCCTGTTCACTCTTTATACTGCGGACTTCTCACACAACACAACACACTGCAAATCTACAGAAGTTCTCTGATGACTCTGCGATTGTTGGCCTCATCTCCAATGGAGATGAAGCTGAGTACAGAGGGCTTATCCAGGACTTCGTGGACTGGTGCCATCGGAACTGCCTCCAGATCAACGCGAGGAAAACTAAGGAGCTGGTGGTGGACTGCCGCAGGCATGGGCAGCCCCTCACAGCACCAGTAAATATACAGGGAACAGACATCGATATGGTGACATCCTATAAGTACCTGGGTGTTCATCTGAACAATAAACTAGACTGGTCACACAATACTGACGCTCTCTACAAGAAGGGACAGCGCAGGCTGTTCCTGCTGAGGAGACTCAGGTCTTTTGGTGTACAAGGGGCGCTGCTGAAGACATTCTATGACACGGTGGTGGCATCAGCCATCACTTTTGGAGTGGTCTGCTGGGGCAGTGGCATTACTGCAGCCGATAGGAAGAGACTGAACAAACTGATTAAGAAAGCTAGCTCTGTCCTGGGGCAGCGCCTTGATCCGGTGGAGGAGATAGGAGAGAGAAGGACGGTGGCTAAACTGTCATCTCTGCTGGAGTCCGAGTTCCACCCTATGCAGGACATACTGAATGCACTGAGGAGCTCATTTAGCAGCAGACTAAATCATCCCAGGTGCACAACCGAGACGTTTCGTAGGTCCTTCCTACCAACGGCTGTCAGACTGTACAACCTAAGCAGGGCTGTTCGCAGAGATAGCAAAAAGACGTAACAAACTAATAGTTTTTTGAATGCAAAAGATGCAATAGACTTACACTATGGTCCCCTCCGGCATACAACTAGGAAAATACCGGTCACTATGGAGGGTGAGAATATGTATGGGCACATAATCATACCATGTAGGATAACTAAGTAGACGGTTATGCTGTTTCATCCCATCTAGCAACAATGCTCTGCACTGTGTGTGTTTATATATTTACATATTTATTCCATCTAGCTACAATGCTCAGCACTGGGTGTGTTTATATTTATATATCTATATATTTATTCCATCTAGCTGCAATGCTTCGCACTGTTATTAATATTATTTTATTAATATTAATAAATATTAATAAATTATATATTATATTAATAAATATATATAATATAATAAATATATATATAATATATTAATAAATATTATTAATATTAATAAAATTGTATTTAATGAAATAAATTAACTTAAATGACCAAGGATGCCATTATTTCTGTTATAATATTTCTTTATATTTATAGTTTTTCAGAAATCTCCTCACCACCCAGACAGCAGGAAAAACCTCCCTTATTTTGAAATCAAATGTTGGCACGTTTAGTTTGTCTGAAGGCTGCTGACAGATTAAAGTCATTGACTTGGTGAATTTCGGTCATCTTAACCTGCCAGGTACATAACAGGGAACTGTAGCGACTCTAAAGACATAATTCACCACAATATGTGTTCATGTACAGAATGATCTGTTTAGGCAGTTATAGTTGTGCTCTCAGGCTTTCTCATCAGGCATCTCTCTAGGCAGCCGCTGAAAGACCTCAGTTTTAGAGCTAGCGTTTTTAGCTGTTGCTTTTAGTCACTGCCGCTGGAGAATTAAAACGGCATGCCTGCTCGTGCGAGAAGAGAGAAAAATTGTTTTTCTTTTCATTCCTGCAATTCCTACAGAACATAACTTAATATTGTAGTGGCTGGTGAAATATATCCTCAGCAATTCATCAATCCACCTCGCCTTTCCCTTCATATGAAGCGGCTGTATATGAATTCTAACCACGTCTCTTAGCTAAGCGACTCTTCCATTATTGCTCCCATTAACAGCGGGTTAAAACCATGATAAACGCCTCCAGTTCTTACATACATACCTCTTCTGATTTTTTTTCCGTATTTAAAGTACTTAAACAAACTCATGTTTTTGTCGACAGTCACGCTTAGCGAGACACTGCCTGCTGACTGAGTCGCGAACTCGCGTGGGCGGGGTGCTTCTAAACTCCGCGCGGATGGTGGCCACACGCGTTGTTCATGTGCGCGCTTGTGGAAAGTCATTGCTTCATATATTTTTCTGAATAAAATCATATCGGCTTGGTGTGGCGGTACCATTTCTGGCGAGGCGGGCCACCACGGAGAAATGTTACCAGAGGAAACCTTGCAATTTTGTGCAGTACCTCATGTCAGCAGTAGGTGGTGGTGTAACGGTTTTGTGAATATTGATAGACAGACGTGTTCAGAGTGGGATTAGTATGATTTGTGCAAAGTTTGGTCCAAATCAAGACGAGGATTGTCTGAGCTGTAACTGTCATGTTTTGCATGGCGAGGAAGCCATTGAAGCATGCCAGTCGCCATGGAAACAGTTCTGTACTATGTACATGTATTGTCAATAAGGCCTAGTCATTCCTTCATGCCGTTTTTTCACCTGGTGAGAGAAAAATAAAGAAAACAGTTTTCAGCAGTTCTTCCTTTAATCACTAGGGGGCACTATAACGTTTGTTTATTTTTATATAGACGCATTCAGGGTGGGACTAATATCCATTGCAGAAAATTTGGTGAAAATCAGATAACGTTTGTCCAAGTTGCAACTTTTCGATGTTTCATGGTGAGGAGTCAACCTTCGCCATGTCACCATGGTAACACTTTCCTATCAGTTGCTGACCCATATAGGACTACAGTTGACAGTCACCTCTACCTATGTTCCAAATTTCATGACTCCAGGACCTTCCCATCCCTCCCCACAATATCACGGATTGAATGGCGAGGAGGGTGTGTCCATGGTAACAAGACTGACGTCATGCTAAAGTTGGTGTGCAGTTATGATCATCCCTGTGGTCTGATGAATCTCAGAAAATGTCACGTCATTGTGGCAAGTGGCACGTGACTAATAAATAAAACAGTTTTCAGCAATTCTTCCTTAAACCACTCGGTGACATTATATCTTTTGTCAGGTATTTTTATGTAGACGCGTTCGGGGTGGGACTGTTTTTCATCATGGACACTTTGGTAGACATCGGACAAGTTTTGCTCGAGTAACAGCTGTTTGATGTTGCAAGGGGAGGAGTCAAACTTCACCATGGTGTTGTGGCCATGCCTTTTGAGATTGCGACTCACATTTGATAACTTTTAATGGCCAGTGCCTATAGATGCCGCCATGTGAAAATGAGTTCAATGGGACCTCCCCACAAGATCACGGATTGAATGGTGAGGAGGGCATGTCCATGGTAGCAGGTGTGACGTCATGCTAAAGTTGATGCACAGTTATGATCATCCCTGTGGTCTGATGAATCTCAGAAAATTTCATGTCATTCTGGCAAGTTGCGTGTGAGTAATAAATAAAACAGTTTTCAGCAATTCTTCCTTTAATCACTAGGTGGCGCTGTAGATTTCTGTGAATATTGCTCTATAGAACTGTTTGGAATTGGACTAATATCCATAATATTGAATTTGGTTGAAATCCGACAATGCATACCAGAGTTATTGCCGTCAGAATGGTCATAAAATGATCATGGTGAGGCATCAAACTTTGCCACGCCCCTATGGCCAAACTGTCGAGCTTTTGGAAAAGTTTTCAATAAATTTTAATAGCCCATGGGTATAGATGATTGTCACCACAAATGTACTCCACAGCAGACAGGTCCAAGTTGGTGGCAGTAGGACGCAGTCCAAGGACGGATAATTTTTTCACGCATGAGTTGTTCAGAGCTCTTTATAGGAACTCCTTATACAAAGGTATAGAGTGATGATAATCAAGTCAGTGGCGGTAAAGCACCTGTAGGCTGGTTGCCAACTGCCAATCAAATCTAAAAGAAGAAATGAGCTCAATCAGACAAAAACCCTAGGACAAGTTTGATCAAATCCGCATCAATTGCGCGAGGTGGAAATCAGGTCACTGCCACTTCCTGCCAAAATGGCCGATTTCCTGTTGGGTGTAGACCATCACTACTATGGAGTTTTTTTGCATTTTTCATCTTTCTACACGAAAGTAAGCGTGTGCCACTCCCCATTGACTTCACATGTTAGGTGGCGCTGTAGAGACATTTTTGTAGGGTCATTCATATTTCCTTCAAAATATTAAATTTTTTGCCAGTCTTGAGGTCCCTGCAAAAAATGGTATCACTACCCCAAAAATGAGATCTTAGATGGAGAAGGAAAAAAAAAAAAAAAATCTAACAATTACAACAGGGCTCTCGCCCACTGACGACATCAGTGGCTCGGGACCTAATAATTTAAAAATATCAGACTTACAATTAAAAGGCAGTTCAAACTCAACGGAAATCCTCGTTAAACAAAAAAGTTTTCAGACGCTTTTTAAAAGAGTCCACAGAGTCAGCTAGACTTATCTGGAGTGGAAGTCTATTCCAAACACTGTCCACCACCCTCCCTGTGTGCAGAGACGTGTCGCTGTGGAAAATGAAGCCCCGAAAATACTTTATTATATGAAAGAGATGTCAACAGTTTTACTTTGGGACATGATTTGAGGTTGAATAAGATGAAAAAAATTGAAATGTATGGGGTCATGATACGTGATTATCATTGAATCGTGATAGGACTGAATCGTGACCCAAAAATCGCGATCTGAATTGAATCAAGAGGTCCCTCGTGATTCTCACCCCTATGCCTTACACACACTGTATGAATCTCCATACGAACGGGTATTTGTACGGCGTTTCTTACAATTGCTGTAAGAGGCCTTCAAGAACAACTTAAGGTGTTCTTGAGGCATGCATTTTGTGTATGCCTCAATGTGTTAATGTTTAACACATTGTTTAACACATACCGGAGTGGTGGCTCAGTTGGTAGAGCATCCGCCCCACACCCGGGAGGCAGGGGTTCAAATCCCGGCCGGGTCATGCCAAAGACCATATAAAAAAGTGGAACTTCCTGCCATCCAGTTTGGTGCTCAGCGATATATGGAATGGAGGAGGGAACTCTGTGGCGTCGCCTTGCATGGCAGCGGCCCTCTGATTCTGCACTTGGGGTGTGTGTAAATTTACACTGTAGATAGGTAAAGCACAATCTTGTTCTGCTGTACATGATTGGTTGTACGGTTGAATGACAATAAGGGTGATTTAAGTTTGTGTGCCAACATTTTGTGTAGTTCTTACGTTGGTCCTGTGGCATTCATACGGCTGCCCTACAGTCACAAATACCCTTGCGAACAGCTGAGAGCACTCTACAAATGATTTTTGGACCATTTCCTATGGTCTTCTTAAGGTGGCTGTAGGAGAATCCAGCATTTGTTGGTAAGTTCGTGGTCAGATTGATGATCTTGTCTAAGATTTTCTACAAATGCCCCACAAAAAACCCTCATCATATGGTGGCTGTTTGAATTCCATAGGAACAACGTAAGAACTACGCAAGATGTTCGCGAATGTCTGCAAACTCCAGAATTCATCGAAACTGGGAGATTCTTATGAACCCATTGTTTGTAAGAATCTTTGTGATACAGTCACTTTTGCTCCTACAGCTGCGGCCGTCTGTTGTGTTGGATGGGTTGGCAGCGAGGAGGATATGGGTGCTTAGTGACAGCACAGACATCTGTCGCCAACTGTTAGGACTCCCCCAACATCTTCTAAAAACACACACTCCCAATATCCTGTGTGGGCTTTTTCGATAGGGATCGGAGGGGGCCCACTCAGGGTAATGAGAGTGGCTGATGGAAGGCGTCTCCTGGTGGGGGTGCCCTTGTTGGACAGACAGTGCCTTTGGGGGGGAGCAGATTGCACATTCTGAACAGAGCCTTTCTGCACATATATCTAAGCAGGGATAAGAAGGAGTTCTGTACTTTAGGCAAAAAAGCATGTGTTCACACCAAAGCAGATTGCTTCATGGTGGGACAAGATGTAAGCTGAGGGATTGACAGATGACTGCCTCAATCCCCACAAAGACGAGAGTGAACCTAAGAATGCTGTCCTCGATTTCTCTAGCCCCCTCTGCCCTTCTCTTTTCTCTGCCAGCCAAGGGACCATCCCTCATTCTCACTCTGCATCTGAATATTTATTTTTGTGTGTGTGTGTGTGTGTGTGTGTGTGTGTGTGTGTGTGTGTTTTGGGGGGTGGGGGGTGTCACCCACTTATGCATTCCTTGGAACATCACCGGTGGTGATAAAGCCATTTAATTAAAAGTTAGCCGGAGCTCGCCCCAGAGGTGTTTTTATGTCCAATTAAATGCTCAAATGGTGCCCCTGATGCACAAAGAGCTATGGATACTCTGCACATGTGCTAAATCACAGGAGTTCCATGGCCACAGATAAATATTGCTTCCACACAGTTGCATGCCTGGTTTGGCTTATGGGGTCACTGTTGTTTTCATTTTATTTCCTCAAATGACTCATTGTAATTTGTAATTGGAAATCCATCAGTGCACGTCAGGATCTGATGAAGGCAACATGCAGACAGGTGGTATTTGTTGTTGCGCTGTCTCCGTGTGAAGAGTTACGCTGATGTTAATCTGACAGATGGTGGTTGTGCATTAGAGGGGTGATGACACATGTAAACAAGGACCGCAGTATTTGTACCTGCTCTAAAATAGTGCATTTTTTCTCTGTTTTATTTTATTCTCTTATATGATCTCTGTATTTGTTATTAAAAAGTGTGCTTTAAATTGCTGAATCATGCTAAGGTTTCAGAAAAGGCCTAAAAGAGCAGACAGTGTGTTATTAGAAAGTGCTGAAGACCTTGTGCAAATACTTACTGCAGATAAATGCTTCCGACTCATGTGCTTATCATATGATATATTGTTATCTTGTAGTGTGTGTGCATTTAGTGTAGCTCTATGGATGTATAAGGAGGAGTCAGATCAGTGACCAAGCCACACAGTTATGGTCGTTCTTACTTGTGTGTCAGTCTCTTGGCCAACAGATTAAAAGAACCATTTTTGCTCATACCTGACCTTCTCCTCTCGTTATTTAACTCGGCGCTTCACTCAGAATTTTTCTAACAAATCGGTCCTTCAAGCCAGAGCCAATATCTCTCTACCCCACTAGCAGACATCGCGTCTCACCTGACCTGTCACCAGAGATGAATTCTAGTCTGTCCAGATGACCTAAGTGACTTTTTCTAACATGGTGTGATTCATGAGGACAGTTCATTCTTGTTCAACTGAGCAACTTTATGCCATATGGGGCTTATCCGATGCTCCCTTCCTAGCAGAGCTTTTAGTGGCCAGCCTATTCTCACCCCACAGAGAGACAAAATCTGGGAGCAACCAAGGTTTATGGTCTAACATAATTTCAGTCTGGAAAAGCAAAATTTGCTTACCCTCCTCCAGCTCGTCCTCCTCAGCGACACAGGAGGAGGGCACAGGCACCATAGACCCGATGAAGCACACAGCAGGGTCATCAGGCATAAGTGGTGAGCTCTCTCCCAGCCCACGAGGTGGCTGCAAGGCTGGGGAGAGGCAGGCCAGGACTGGCTCTGGCATCCAGGTGGAAGATGGCAGCAGTGGTGACGGAGGAGACGTGCGTAATGGTGCCAGGGAACGTCTCAAGGAAGACACTGGGTTCCATATTGCCAAAACCAGGGAACATTCTGTCGTCGGCACAGGTTCCGGTGTAAACAGCAACCCCTTCTCTCGTTCAAGACGTGATGGCAGGACTGGTGAGTCGCGTTGAGATGGGGACGATATTGGAGTCAGGGGATGCCATCTCATCGACACAGGCTCCATCTCATCCGGACAGCTCTCCTCCTTTCCATGCAAGGGTAGTTGGTCTGAGGTGGTAGGCATGCCAGGGATGCTCCACACATCTCATGGTACATGCGTCGGAGGTGGGTGACTGAATCTAACAGCCCAGCCAACTCGGGGCAGTTCTGCAAACTAGGGCGCATCTTCACCACAACTACTGCAGCATTCAGTCCCTCTAGGGCTTCCCGTGGAGTGCGACTTTTGTGGGCACTTGAGACAAGGGCCTGGATGAATTCAGCTGCCCAAGTCTGATCTGCATCCAACCCCAAGCTCCCAAAATCTCTGCCTGCTGAGTCCAAAACTGGCGGCATCCTTCTGTCAAGGATTGATGGTGGAGAGGACTCCGATGCAGGCAGACGTATGGTGCAAAAAACAATGATTTGTTAACAAAAAACTGCAACAAACAAATAACAGCGTGTGGGCTGAAAACAAACAAAAACTAGACAGACTGACAGGCTAGACTGGACTTTAACCCTTTAACTGTCCATATTTCATGGACGGGTCATACGCCCCCAGTGGCACAGCGCAGCAACTGCACCTGTCAACTCATTGATGTCCCCCAGCCATACTGAGAATTTGTACTGATCTGACAGTTCAAAATTTGCAGACACGTGTCGGAGGAATCATGGCTGACATGGAATACAGCAAAGAAGAAGAAATCCTCATTATTATTCTTCCTTTTTCCGCTTTGAGCTCACAACACCAATGTGGCCGCCTCTACGATGGTCATGGCGGCGGCGATCCTGACAGAAACTGCATCATACTGGAGAAATAGCCGCGTAATACAAACGAAATTCACGTGGGATAATCATAAGAGTTTGTAGATGTGGTAGAGAGCATAAATGACCGACCAAACACAAAACAACGACCATGATGGGCAAAAACTGAACTCACAACACAAAGATAGCCGCGCCTGTCATCGTCATGGAGCCTCAGAGAAATTGCATCATTCTGGAAAAATAGTCATGTAATACAAACGAAATTCACATGGGATAATCATTAGAGTTTGTAGATGTGGCAGAGAGTGTAAATGACCGACCAAACGCAAAACAAAGACCACGATGTGTGAAAATGGACCGGTCACGTGAGCGAGCGAGCCCCCCCCCCCCCACCACCATCACAGGTAAGAGTCGAATATATGTTGCTTTTTTTTTTTTTTTACATTTTATTGATTTTCTGGTTCATATACTTTGAAGATTAGATAAAAACATACCCCTGTAGACAAAACGGTGTCAAAAAAACAAAGCATTCTTTGTGTAAATGTGGCCAAAGTCCACTTTTGACTGAGTTATGTAATTTATATAGCTGCCGCGACATTATGCAAATTAGATGCGTAAATTTATTCCTGTGTGAAACTTTGGATCATATTCTACATCTTTCTAATTGACAGTAAGCTATTATCTCTTGCAACTTTCAAGTTATAGCCTTGGAAATCTGAACTATTTTATTGACAAATTTTTTTTTTACCACTCTTGACCACTAGGGGGCCTTGACCACCCTTTAACCGTCACAGTCGCCATACAGCGACTGGGACAGCTAAAGAGTTAACTAGAATATTCTCAGACATGTGAGTACTCACAGACTGGACTGACAAGAAGATGCCACACAGGACACAGACTGACACTGGTATATATGGACAGCAGGGATAATCAGGGCAATACAGCACAGGTGTGGAGAACAGTCATAACAACGGCTGACACATGAGGAAAACCGAGATGACAGAATGGGGCAGGGCTACGCACACAATCACAGACAGAGGATGCACAGAACATGACAACAGGACTAAGGACAAAGCGGTGATAAATAATGCAAAATAAACCCACAGCTGGAACCAGAACATGAACAGAAAACGCCGTCAAATTAAATCCCAAACCAATGATGACAGGAATAATAACATGGAAACAAATGGCGCTAAACACAAAGAAACACAGAAATAAGCTCAAAGAGTGGATATGACCCTACAGTCATGCCCCAGACCATGACACTATGGAATTACTCCGCAAACATAATGGTCAATATTTTTATCAAATTGTCCAAAAGAAGAAAACCATCATGTTCTTACGTCATGGTGGCTGTAACTAGACGCTCACTGATGGAGTAGCTCATTCTGGAATGATGAAACTCGCATGAGATCAGATCTGCCGACCTTTAACTTTGATCTTGACTTTGAGCAGAACCTGGATGCAGACCCACCTGAGGATCATTGTGTGTGAGTTTGACAGCAATAGGACTATTGCTTAGAAAGAGTGCTGATTTTTGTGAAATTGGGGACAGACGGGCAATGAATGTACATTAGATATTTTTGGCATCGCCTAAACTAGCTAACCAGAAGATCTCTTGCTTTTTTGCTTGTAAAATGACAAAATATTATTGGGGATGTAATGATTCACTAAAGCCACCACATCTTTCAAACAGTTTCTGGTTTGGTAATTTCCATGTCATTGCATATCACTCCCATGATTCTCCACAACATTATACCATATTAAATCTAGGGCTGGGAATATTAACTTTTTTCATGTGGGCCAGTTAATGCATTAAAAGAAACTGGCACTGTCAGGTGGTGTCCACAGTGGTGACTGGTTTGTCTCAGCAGCTGGCTCAGCTTAAAACAAGGGTAGATCTTGTTTTTCAATGTTTAAGTTTACACTGTCATTCACTAAACATGCATGTTAGGTTAATTGGCTGTTCTAAAATTGTCCCTAGATATCTGTTTCCTATAGGCCCTTAGAATAGAGGGTTAGTATTAAAGAAAGCGCTTTGAGTGGTCTTTGTGACTAGAAAAGCGCTATATAAGTGCAGGTTAGTTAGTTAGTTAGTTAGTAAACTAATACCTAGTCCGAACTAACCCAAACCCTGTACCACTGACACCAAAACAGCATCCATTCACTATATTACTTAGCTATTATCTTAATTGTGTCCCTGCAGTTACCGATGAAGATCTCTTTATCTGTATTTATAGCTGTCACCATTCAGAAGTGTGTTCCTATAATTGTTTGCGTCCACTGGATCCATAATTTCTCCACTTCCTGTTCATCGTCTGTGTAATGCTTCACAGTGCATTCTGTTAGTGTCATGCTGCAGATCATGGAGTGCTCTGTACCTTCATTTGCATAAAGTTAAATCCAGCTAACTTTATATAAATGAGCCCGTCAGACGAATTTGTGCTCGTCTTTTTAAACAAGTGGCCATTGGTGTATAATAACAGAGTCTGCTCTAAATTATGTATTTCTGACTTCAGATCTTTTTGGAAACACTTTACTCTGTTTTCAAGATGCCGGGCAACGCTTACTTCTGATGCGCCGTGTTGTATCCCTTCAAGAGACTGCAGATGGCAGCTGTCATTCATTATTTGAAGGTTTAGTGACCAAAACGATTGCGTGACATGTATTGCAATCCCTTATTACTTTTAGCCACTAATGAAAGCTCAACTACTGTGAGGAAAAAGGTTCAGTGGGTGGTGTAATCATGCTCCTTATTTGCATAAAGTACGGAGGACCTCAACTTTATGCTAATGCAGCTACGCACAGCACCACCAGCTCGTGTGACTGTAGATGCAGCGCTACCAGAATGCAGAATTGGGAGGTGTTCTGCTTAGACAATGAAGCTCACGCTGAGGTGGCCACATCCATTACTGTGTTGTGAAGTCTGAACTAATCACTGATATATTGATGTCGTAGTTTCATATCAAAATTAAATCCAAATCTTTTAGCCAATATATTTTAATTAATCAAATGCCTCCAGTATTTTTTAGTTTTCTGTACTGGATCAGGTGAACCATTTAAAGTTCCCTTCTTATTTTCATGCTTTCCTGTGTAATCCTCTGCTCCGTGTCTCTTACCTTGTGTGTGTGCTGTGATTGAAGTGCACCGACCAGGCCCAGTGGTGGGGATCACTCCAGCTTTGTTGGAGGGGTTTAAAGAAAGGGTCAAAGTGCACCCTCTTAATATGGGCCCCCAAGGGCCGCATGGGTAATTGCGAGTGCCTAATACACTTCTAGAGACACAGACAGGGTTTTGGGGGGGGTTGGGCACAGAGCTCTGATTTCAGGATGGTGTGTAACAGGGCATCGCTGCAGTCTTTTAACCCCTCAGCATGCTAATTCCAACCCGTGGTGCAGTCAGCTGTCCTATTCTCCTGACGGGACAGGTCCCTGAACAATTTCTCCCTTTCTTGGTAATCTGCTGTGAGTGGTGACTGTGGGGGCAGCAGATACAGATCAGGTCAGGGGTGGGGTTTGCTACACGATTTCAGGATTCAAGGCCGTCAGTGCCCTGTGGCAAAGCAGTCGACCATCAGGATGTGGGGCCGACTAGAGACACATGCTGCAGTTTCATCCTTCAAAAAATACAATAGTAACATCACTTCAGATGAGTTGTGGAGACTGGTTTTACCAGGGCAAGGCCAGGCGGCACGGGCTCCGTTAGCTAATGAGGAAATGAAAAATATCCTCCTCTCCCCCCGAAACACTGATGTGGCCCATCTCTGGTGACCTTGATTGCAAACAAAATGGCTCTGATTTATCCCCCAGTGTACACAGCCACGGTGGTATTCAAAGAGGACGTGGCGCTATCTTGACAGGAAGAGAAATGAGCCTCTGCGACGTGCAGCCTCACACCGAGATAGCGCATGACACCAGGTAGCTCTGATAAAGAAATGTCCTCAGAAGTCTCGGCACAAATAAGTTCATATGGATGGATGGATGGTGGTGATAGTGGTAATATCCTGGGCCTTTCTCTGCGGTGCATCATTAATCAGATGAGGCACTGACTCCCCGCCCCCGGTCTTCCAGCATCCCCTCCTGTCCAGGTACTTGTCTAAATTCCATGATCTGACGAGGAAACGCATTTCTTACTATGGTCTAGTTTGTGAGCAGGGATGGCTGAGGGTGTGCATACTTCATACTTCATATTGCACTGCAGCAGCAGTGGTTATGTTCCCCTTGGCTCGCTTATTTACTCCTCTAGACTCCACGTATCAAGCTAGAAAAGATGGGAGCGTTGCTCACGCAGCTTTGACAGTCGCTCTTTGTTCTGCTAAATCTCAGGGTGAACGTAAACACTTTCTTATGCTACTGAAGACACTTTTCCAAGGCCGGCAGGGCCCCGCGTCTGACTCGCACTTTGAAAGAAATTGAGCCTGAGCCACTGGAAAAATTCAATCGGCTCTTCCTTTGTTCAGGAAACGTGTCTGCAGGAAGTTCCTTAGAAAACTAGAACGCTTGTTTTTGTGTGATCTCTGACACGGTTACGGAGCTGTAATTCCTCATGTTAAACAGGTTTCAAAAATGTGACCCGTGCTGCCAAAATGAGTCACTTTGAGGAAATTATCAAAGCTGACATAACGTTTTTTTCCATATTCTGTATTGAAAGACCTTCAAAATGATATTTAATTTGTAGGAAGTGCGCAAAAATGGACCCAGAAAAGCAATTTGTTAATATTTTGGTAGGTTTAAAACTCGCATTTGATTGGTTGGGAGTTACGTCTTCCACCAAAACATATGTATTTTTAGAAAGTACGATTTCTAAGCTTTACATTGATACCAGGCACTGACGGGGGTTTTCCTGGGACTTGCTGCTAGCAAACAAAGAGTCATGACTTATGACTTCTCGTGCCTGTAGCTTGTAATGACACGGTGCACATTCCAACTCATTTTTCCAGCATGAGTCACACATGATGGTCCCCCCCCCCCCCCCAAGGGTGAAAAGGGATTGTAATGACTGTTACAGCAGCCTTGCAGTTGCTGTGCTATGAACTTTGGGCATTTTATGGGCTTACAGTGTTGCTGGTTGTCTGCACTTTCCCCCCACACCCATGTAGGTGCATCATGCGTGGGCTGTTGGCAGGCGTGATAAATGCTCACCAGCCTTTTCTGGCTCTCTTATCCTGGTTCCCCTGTACGTTTCAACATAGCAGGTGCTACAGTTGTGGAACTGGTAATTCCAGGCTGCACTAGAGCCTGGAGGATGTCATGGACAGGCCCCCAATTATGCTGCAACCCAGCAACTAAACCAGAGTATAAAACGGAGAGCCCAGGCTGCTGCCATGGTCCAGCAGGGGTACTGCCCAGTTCAGAAGTCAGCAACTGCATGGAGCTTTTTTCATTTAAATTTTCTACTTTTTTCTCATTAATCTGCTGCTTTTTCATGTAAATTTTCAACTTTTTTCCTGAACTTGGGAGATTTCTTTTGCATAAGACTTCAGATTTTCTCATTTTCTGCTTTTCAGGATATTTTTTCTCTATTTTTTTTCTATATGCAACCTTTTTCTCATAAATTTATTGCGTCTTTTCTTGGACATGTATGAGGTTTTTTTTCAAGGCCTCAGGGGGAGGCCTATGGGCCAAAGAGCCACAGGTTGCGACCCCTTGGTCTGGGATGTGTAAACATTGCTACTGTTAACAGGAAAGGTGAAACCTAATTTGAAAGGCGAGATCTGACAAGCAATTATGGGAAAACTGTATGACAAGTATGTCATCAGTTTGTCTGACAGATGGAACTATTATGTAACAGGAAGACAACGCTTTAATACCAATTCTGCCCCAACATGACAGGCGTATCAGTCAGTTTTTGTATGCAGGGCATTTTAAAGATGCTGGTGCATCTTAGAGGTGAGATACTTGACATCCTGTTTTAGTAGCTTGTCCAGGAGTCTGTGAAGCACCGTCAGCGTAAATTAGGAGCCAGATGCTGACATGACAAGGTGGAGATTTCCCTCTGACAACATCAGGATCCACCGCAGCCAGTGTGGACTCAGCAGAGCCTGGACATGATTGGACTGTTATGATATCCATATGACTTATTGATACAGACCAGCGAGATCGCCATGATATATTAAAATTATTCTTGCTATCCTCTCGCATTAATTAAACATCCAGCAGCCCCTTGATGTTTAAATCTCTCATCTCGCCATAGCTTCAAAGGGAACTGGCTGGAACATTGAGGGCAGATCTTTAAAACTGCTCAGATGATGCCTGAAAAGAGTTTCTGCAGGGAGAGAAAATGTGAAAAAAGATGAAAATGACTTGACAATTTGCAACAATTTTGGACTTTTTTTTCCCAACTTTGTTCATGTAAATTTGCTACTTTATCTCATTAATCTGCAGCTGCAAATGACAACATCCTAGACTCTGCTGTTCACTTAGTGGGGCTAACAGGCTGTCGTGGTGCTTGGGTGTTGATGGAAGGAGGGGAACCTGAGGAGGAGGCGGGTGTGTTTACATCAGTGACACTTGGTGCCGAGATGTGACTGTTGTGCACGGACGCTGTTCTCCGTTAGTGGAGTGTATGATCATCAAGTGCCGTCCCTTCTGCTTAGTGAGGGGAATTACATCTACCCTGTATGTCCGGCCCATCACCATCGGTGAGGGAAGAACAGCACTAAATCAAGTCTATCAGGCCATCAGTGAGACACAAACAGCACATCCAGATGGGTTCCTCGTCTCAGCAGGAGACTTCAGCCATGCCACGGGCCAACCTGTCCCGTGGCATCAAGGAGGCAAAACATCAGTACAGCAAGAAAATATCCAGACACTTCAGCAACACCAGAGATGCACGTTCTCTCTGCCGTGGCATACAGACCCTCACCAACCACAAACCTCCACCTCAGACCTGCACGAGTGACGCCACACTGCTAACAACTTGAATGACTTCTTTGAAGTCATTTAAGTCGCTACATTTATGAAATACCATTCCACAAATCATGTGGAAAAACATACGTAGGAGAAATGGGGAGGCTGCTAGCAACACAGAAAAGGGAACGCCAACAAAGAATGTGAAAAGAAACAGCAGGACGACTCACAAGAATGCAGAAAGAAAAGGCAGAACAGGAAGACCTCAAATCAGCAATATCAGAACACGGCAAGATAAAGAAGCACATCACGGACTGGAATAAGGCAAAAATAATTGGATCAGAGGACAACAACCACAAATGCTGGATCAAAGAACAACTGAAGTCAGGAAGCAAGCCCACAACTCCATGAACTGAGATGATGGAGCCTTCATGCTCTCACACACTTGGGACTCTCTTCTCCAGAGACCATCGCACGGCGGGGGGCGTGACTGACCTGGCAGATCTGTCAGGTCAGTCACGCCTACGGAACGGATAAAACAGCTGGTGTAACATGTCACAGACGTCAGACGACGTTTTCTGAAGAAGGCTGCAGACATTCGAAGCATGTCAGAGGTATGAGACATCCCTTGCTTTGTCTTTATAGAAGAACAAGATCAGTTCTTTTATGTAAATTTACAACTATTTTCTCATAATTTGCAACTTTTTCTGTGTAAATTTTCTCCTTTTTTCTCATTAACCTGCAACTTTTTCATGTAAAATTGCAACTAACAAGATGAGCCTTTATTAGTCCCACAGTGGGGAAATCCCAGAAACCTTTTCATTGCTTTTGCTCTGAATCCCTGGAGTGGCTTAGGCCAGACCTGTAGCCTGAAGGCCATCCCAGTTCTGGTGAACTGGTGTTGTCAGTACATCATCTTGGTCTGCAGTAACCCATCCACCACATCTGCAGTGTGAGAGGTCACAGAGCTCTGGAGACGTGAAACAAGGGTAAAAAAACTAGCCTGATGCCTTCAGGTAAGAGCCAGTGTTGACAACACAGAGATGGATCTGAAAGGAGGCACTGTGGGCTGCAGACAAATCTCTTCTGATTTATGAACAGACTCCAGGAGAGGAAAAGAAAGTGTCTTCCTGTGCTCGATCAGAGTTGATTTGCCTGATCTACTTTCATCGTAATTGCATTAGCATTGTTTATGCTTGTGTAGAAGGCGTGGGAGCAGACTGGATAATTCCTCTGTCAGCTGTGTCTTCACTATTGATGTGCTGTTCTGCCACACACACGACATGGAGTCAGTGAAGACCTGGGGGACGCCTGGTGCACCTGGTACACAGGTTCACGCTGAGACCATGACCTCTGATTACAGGTTTGGGGTCAAAAGGTCAAAGGTCAAGATGCCACTCCCTATGCTGTCTTAGTGTAGAACGTGTAAAGCTCTGTAGGGTCACCATACTTGCTACACAGATTCACCTCGGGATCCAACTATGGCTTTTATACTTTGTTGTATATTCATGGATGATGGGCTTATCATAATTTGGTTCTGCCGCAGTAATTTTATTGAAAAGATGAAAACTGCTCTCTGTCAGTAAGTAATGGGATCTTCAAAGAAAATGGGGGGGGGGGGGTTATTGTACTCACCTCAGAGTGCTCTTGTTAAGCTGGATTTCTGCTCCACTTCCTTGTAACAAGCCCGATGCGTGCTTGGTTGTGTATATGCTTATTTTTAAGTTGTCATTTATTTATTTTAATGGATGAATAAATGTCAGGATAAAGGTTTTATCCTCCATATACTGTATGTATTGTCAGGTGAAGGCAAAAGGTCTCAACAAGCTGAGTGTAAGAAAAATTTATGCAGAACCAAACCTGTGTACAAATCCACATAAAAGAACCACTGAGCCCTTTCTGTCCTGTATCCTAGCAACTCTTACTTAAAGCTCTGTTGGTGTTCCACAAATTTTGCCCCAAAACGCTCCGCTACTAACTACACTAAACCACATTAAACTGGTAAGAAAACACACATCCCCCAAACCTTTTCTCAACAGGCTACAAAGCTGTATCAAAAGCAGCATCTTCCCTGTTTTCTAATCATTTCTTTTAGAGGCTACATGTATGAATACTGACCATGTGGCTCGTTGATCCAAGGAAGACTTGCACAACCAAGAAAGTGGTGGCTGAATAAATGTCATACTAAAAGCAAAAGCATGTGTTTGCCCTCCTCCTGAGTAGGTTTCTGTACGCTCTCCTTTCTCTGTAGTTCTGAGAGATGACTTCCGCCAAACGCCCAGTGACGTGGTGGTCGCAGCGGGGGAGCCGGCCGTCATGGAGTGCATCCCTCCCCGAGGTCACCCTGAGCCCACCATCTCTTGGAAGAGGAACAACGTCCGGGTCAATGATCGAGATGAAAGGATTACTGTGAGTTGGCTCGTGGTTTTGTAGACAGACACTGATCCAACCCAGTCAGTTATAGATGTGTAGAATGCACTTATTTCCAGCCCATTAGGTTTGTACACAGGCTGTAAATTAAGGAAAAAAAGAGAATAGTTCCCCCCAATATAATCACACCTTTCTATATCATGTCACACAACTGAATACAATGCATTTTAAGCTCCAGTGCTAAGGATAAATGCAAAACAGACATTTTTGGGGGGACATTTCCAACTTTTCTTAGAGTTGCGATTTTTTTCTCATAAATTTGCAACAATTGTGGACTCTTTTTTTGGTATATTTCCAACTTCTTTCATGTAAATTGGCTACTTTTTTCTGATTAATCTGCTGCTTTTTCCCTGTAAAATTGCTGCTTTTTTCTCATTAATTTGCAACTTTTTTAATTAATTTGCAACTTTTTCATGTAAATTGGCTACTTTTTTCTCATTAATCTGCTTTTTTTCATATAATATTGCAACTTTTTTCTTGTTAATTCGCAATTTTATCGATGTACATTTGAAGCTTTTTTCTCATTAATTTGCAACAATTTTGGACTTTTTCTTGGTAAATTTGAAACTTTTTCTCCTCACTTTTTTCCATGCAAATTTGCAACTTTTTCATGTAAATTTGCAACTATATTTCAGAACGTTCACATGGATGTAATGGTTAATTTTTTATGTTTGTCAAAACAATGACCCCCATTTTATCTTATTTTATATTCATCCATCCATCTTCTTCCGCTTAATCCTTTTCGGGTCGCTGGGGGGCTGGAGCCTATCCCAGCATCTTTGGGCGAGAGGCAGGGTACACCCTGGACAGATCACCAGTCCATCGCAGGGCCAACACAGAGAGACAGACAACCATTCACTCTCACAGTCATACCTAAGGACAATTTAGAATCCCCAGTTTGATGTCAATTAACCTAACTTGCATGTTTTTGGCCTGTGGGAGGAAACCGGAGAAATCCCGGAGTAAACCCACGCAGACACAGGGAGAACATGCAAACTCCACTCAAATCACTGTTGGTCGGGGGCTGGGATCGAACCCAGGCTCCCCCGTCCAAGGGTGAGTTGCTGTGCTGCTGCAGTGCTAACCACTCTGCCACTGCGCCGCCCCTTTTTAGTTATATTACACAAAAAACTTTTTCGAGATGCGCTAGTAGACTGTTTTAACAGGAAAATAAACTGTCAGCTGCTTCATCTGTTGCATGTTAAACATTATCACAGTAGCCCAAAATCCAGGCAAACCCAGAAGGATCTGGGCTCCTTTGTTGTCTGTTACCTCAGTGGGAACTTGAGTCCGGTCTGTTTTCCCGTCTCGCGGCAGGTTAAAGGCAGCGGGGATGGGTTTTTGTGCATGCGTGGTTTCTTTTTTGCTCCAAATCTGAACCATTTCTCCGCCCTGCTGATTTGAAACAGGCAGGTGGATCCTCAAGATCGCGTACCATTGGAACTTGTTGAGGCTCTCCTATGTAACCTGGAAGGGCGAGTTTTTTGCTCTGCACAGTACATGTGCTCTGGGGGCTTGGCATCTTCTTCTGCTTTTTCTTTAGTTTCGGTTGAAAGGCGGCAGTAGGTCACCACCTGCACCCCCGCCTGAATGGTGACACCACTACATTTCATAGAATAAGCTCCCATTGAAAAGGACTGCTGAGTTATCAGTTAATTGACAACTAATTTAATTTAGTCAACTAAAGTCTTATCAACAATAAATTAAAGTCAATTGATCATTAACATCCCAAACATAGACGGGAGAAAATAAGTATTGAACACATCAACATTTTTCTCATTAAACATATTTCTGATGGAGCCACTGACCTGAGATTTTCACCAGATATCAGTAACAACCCAAGTAATCCATACATACAAAGACATCAAGGCAACTGTGTTCACAAAACAAGTTATATTTAATAAAGTGGAATAACACAGGGAATCTATCTATAAATGCAAGAAATTTCTGTGTGTGTGTGTGTGTGTGTGTGTGTGTGTGTGTGTGTGTGTGTGTGTGTGTGTGTGTGTGTGTGTGTGTGTGTTCCTCAGATATCTCCCTTTGCTGAGGTTACGAGGGTGTGCATCCCAAAGTATGGACTTGCTCAGTGAAAATACGTAATTTTTATTAATAAAAGTTTAGCCACCACACTGTTTCTTCATGCTCTGGTTTCTAGAAGTGTGGGCGGGGTTTCAGGGGTTTCAGATCGACTCCGTACTGATTGGATAATACGCGGCATCACAACTATTCACCATAGTGCTCCATAAACAAAAAAGGAAGTGAAAAGTGACAATTTTGACCAAAAAAAGAGAATATTGACGATTTAATGCTTAAAAAAACTATACTATAATGTTGCGGTGATTGCGTAGCTCTAAATTATAATTCGGCATCTCGATGGCTGTAATGCAAAACCTCCTATCTGCAGGATTTTCTGATTTGTGGATTTCAGTTTGGATGATGAGAACAAGGAAGGCTGCTCATGTCTGTCTGCAGCACAGTCCCGCCCTTTATTGTGGCAGAAAATTATTCTGATAAAAAAAACAGCAGAGCATTCTGCAAGAAAACAAAAAGGTTTTTTTTATTATTATTATTTTCTCAAAAAAGTACATTTTTCAGATAGGAGGTTTTGCATATCGGCCATCGATATGTGGAGAATGCGATTAACGGGAGTCTTGGCTGCTGCTTCACCCGTGTGCCACCACTGACCTTTGTAGCACCGCGGGTTCAACATGCGCGCCACCCGGTGCACGGCTATCTAAAAATTAAAAGTTAATAATAATACCACCATGATTGTGAAGCGTAATAGCCAGATCAATTGCATATCATATACGAACACATATGCACGCTTTGACTAAACGACGACCGGGACAAAAACCACCCAAATAACGAAATAAATAATTTTTCTATTTACTAACAAATGGGCAACACTGATGCAACCAAACAGGTCATTCTGCTTTGTGCTAAAATATAAAAGGATGCACTACAATGGGTCTCAAATGTTTGTAAACATGTCCTGTTACAGTACTGCATGAGTTTATTGACGATAGACTATAAACCACACGTATAAACTAAAACAATTCTAATGGTGATTGAACAACTCCCGTTCCCCAAAGTGCAAGATACACTATTATGAATAGAAGTCATAAAAGATCAGACAAATAAGTGATCTGACAAACAAATAAACAAGGTGTAGAGGAGCTTGAAATAACGAGGCGATGTGATTCATAAACCAAAGTTTATTATCAGCTTCTCTAACAAGTCTCATCTAGGTGCAGCAGCAGAAGAAGGAAAGAGGCCAAACACCTTCGGCTCCATGAACTTATACTTGCACATAACAAAAGACATGCATATCAAAAGCTGACATCCCTCCTTATCTTAATCCCCCCATTGTCTTCGTACTCCTCCTCTTGGCCCTGGGGGGTCAGGGCAACCCATCCGGTCTCCACCGCAGTGCCTGGGAAGCTCTTTGATCTTCACTGGCGGTTGAGACTCTTTGTCCTGTTCTGAGGTGTGAAGTCGCCTTACATATGTAATCACCAAACATTCTCACATGCTTCAACATATGTAGGTTATGGAATATATGATTAATATAGACCACAGCCCCCCCCCAAACGACTAAGAAAAGGACAATAAAAAAATTCACAGTTTAAGGTAATTACTATGACATACTAACTGCTACACCTCTTGCCACAGAAGAAACTTTCCAGCAGCCATGCTCCTAAGAGAGTTCAGTGGTAATCATAACAGCATAGTAAAATCACAAGTCAGTCCTAAACTGTTACAGCACAATTAGTGAACAGCTGTTGAGTAGTTTGCATCAGTCTCTGTGCCGTCTGGGTTTTAATCTTCTCCTGAAACTGCTGTGGGTCCGCTTGGGCGTCCTGCTGGGACCTTCCTGTAAGGAATCTGCAGCTTGGGGAGGAGAGTGATTATTTGTTCCCTGCAGGGGGGCTGAGTCTTTTCTCTTGGGGGGTCTACCTCGCCGAGGTGCTCTCGCCAACCATGCAGGCTCGTCTCTCAACAAGAAGGCAGGTTTAAGTCTGTCAATGCTGACTGTTTCTTTTCTATCCCCAAAATCAAGCACAAAGTGTTTATCACCAGGTTCCAGCACTCTGAATGGCCCATCGTATGGTGGGTGGAAAGTTGGTTTTAAAGCTTCATGCCTAACAAAAACGAATTCAGCGTTCTTTAAAGCTTGTGGGACAAAAACCCGTGGAAAAGAGTGATGTGCCGGTCCGGGGAGAGAGTCCGATCTGTTGCTGCCTAAAAACCTCGGGGCTGGAAGATGCCCTGGCTCTGGGTTCTCTGGTAAAAATTCACCTGGGAGCCTGAGAGGTTGTGCAAAAACTAATTCTGCTGGAGAGGCGTCTAGATCCTCTTTGGGTGCAGCACGCAACCCCAATAAAACCCAGGGAAGTTTATTTACCCAATTTGTATCCGTTAGTGAGGCTCTGAGGGCGGCCTTTAAAGATCTGTGAAAATGCTCGCATAACCCATTAGCCTGAGGGTGATAAGCGGTGGTGCGGTGAATTGTCGCCCCTAAGCTGCTGGCCATGGCTGACCAAAGCTCCGAGACAAATTGAGGCCCCCTATCGGATGTGATGTCTGATGGGACGCCGAAACGTGCCACCCAGTTTGTCAAAAAAACGCGAGCGACTTCCTCCGCTGTGGTTGACGCCAGAGGGACTGCCTCTGGCCAGCGCGTGGTGCAGTCTATCATTGTTAACAGGTGTGTGAAACCTTGGGAGGAAGGTAGTGGCCCCACGAGGTCGACATGAACGTGGTCGAACCTTCTAGCAGGGATTGGAAAAGGCTCCAGAGGGGCTTTTGTGTGTTTGTGTATTTTGGCGCGCTGACAAGAAATGCAAGTTTTTGCCCATTCTTTTACGTTTTTGCGCAGGCCAGGCCACACAAACTTTTCGGCGACCATTTTAACCGAGGTGCGCACACCTGGGTGCGCGAGGGAGTGAATTGAGTCGAAAATACGGCGGCGCCATGTAGCTGGCGGCGTTGAGTTTGGCGACGATGTGATAGAACTTTGTATCGTCAGCTGTGATGCCCGCAAGTGCAAACTGGGCTTCAGCTTACTGAAACCACGAGGCGGGGTCTTCCTGCCAGAAGTCCGGCAGGTTGACGGTGACGGCGTTTGTGTGGACCGTCATTGATGTGTCCGCAGGGTGAGAGTGCCTTGCTTCGGCTCTCTCCGCGGCGCTGGTGCTCGGTTGAGCCCTCTCTATCACTTCTGCCGTGGGGGAACGTCGTACATCTGTTCCCCTGTCTGCATGGGCGCCGGCGTCTGCCTGGGTCGCCACAGATGAGTCGATCGCGGGGGAACGCCTCTGGTCCATCCTCGCGTCAGGGTCACCAGTGTAGAAGAGCTTGAAAGAACGAGGCGATGTGATTCATAAACCAAAGTTTATTATCAGCTCCTCTAACAAGTCTCATCTAGGTGCAGCAGCAGAAGAAGGAAAGAGGCCGAACACCTTCGGCTCCATGAACTTGTACTCGCACATAACAAAAGACATGCATATCAAAAGCTGACATCCCTCCTTATCTTAATCCCCCCATTGTCTTCGTACTCCTCCTCTTGGCCCTGGGGGGTCAGGGCAACCCATCCGGTCTCCACCGCAGTGCCTGGGAAGCTCTTTGATCTTCACTGGCGGTTGAGACTCTTTGTCCTGTTCTGAGGTGTGAAGTCGCCTTACATATGTAATCACCAAACATTCTCACATGCTTCAACATATGTAGGTTATGGAATATATGATTAATATAGACCACACAAGGGTTCTTAAACAGTTGGTAATATGTGACCCGTGCTGGCAAAATCAGTCGGAATGCACACCGGGTAATTACGAGCTACAGGCACAACAAGTCATAAATCATGATTCTTTCTTTGTTTGCTGGCGGCAAGTCCTGGGAAAAACCCCGTCAGTGCCTGGTATGACTGTAAAGCTTGGAACTCCTACTTTCTGAAAATA
Source organism: Pholidichthys leucotaenia (assembly GCA_020510985.1). NCBI lineage: Eukaryota > Metazoa > Chordata > Actinopteri > Cichliformes > Pholidichthyidae > Pholidichthys > Pholidichthys leucotaenia. The sequence continues at coordinate 257,835,608 of CM035839.1, forward strand.
CACGTTTTTGCGGAAGACGTAACTCAGGACCGATCAAACGTGAGTTTTGAAACCAGCCGAATATAAACAAAATCGGCTTGTTGCTGGTCCGTTTTTAGATAGATAGGTAGGTAGATAGATAGATAGATAGATGTACTTTATTGATCCCAAACTGGGAAATTACATTTTAACAGCAGCATGACAGTAGACAACCAAACAACAGAAACACACACATGACAGACAAAGGGATTACCCATGGAAAGTAAAAACCAACACGACTATAAAGCCTATATACATCATAGCTTAATATATGATGACCCGTATAAACACATGAATCATCCCATTGCACAAAGAAGGACTATCAGGAGCAGAGTGAAATGTGAGGTACCAGTTAGTCTGTAAGGTGCAGTGTGGCAGCATAGCTATGACCAGAATACAACATCATAGTGAGTTATTGTACAGTGAAATTGCATGTGGCAGGAAAGATTTCCTGTACCTGGCCGTTCGACAGCAAAGCTGTAGTAGTCTACTGGAGAAAGTGCTTCGCTGTCTATCTAGTGTGTGGTGGAGGGGGTGATCAGGATTGTCCATGATGGATCACAGTTTATTTAGTGTTCTCCTCTCCACCACAGTCTCAAAGGTCTCCGGTCTGAGACCAATTACAGAGCCAGCCTTCTTGATAATCTTGTCAAATCTGTTGGTATCTCTGGCTCTGATACTGCTACCCCAACAGACAGTAGCAAAGAAGATGGCGCTGGCGACAACAGTCTGGTAGAAAAGCTCCAGCATCCTGCTGCACACGTTGAAGGATTTCAGCTTCCTCAGGAAGTAGAGTCTGCTCATCCCCTTCTTGTGCGCAGCATCGGTGTTGGATCTCCAGTCTAACCCGCTGCTGATCCTGACACCCAGATATTTGTAGTCCTCAACCACTCCCACATCCTCCCCCCTAATCTGCAGTGGCTGAGAAGGCGTCTTCCTCTCCCTGAAGTCAATCACCATCTCTCTGGTTTTGCTGGCATTCAACCTCAGGTGATTCTGCTCCATCCACCCCACAAATCTGTCTACCAGTGCCCTGTACTCCCCCTTCTCTCCTCCTCTTATACACCCCACAACAGCTGAGTCATCAGAGAATTTCTGCAGGTGGCATGACTCAGTGCTGTACTTAAAGTCAGTGGTGTATAAGGTAAAGAGAAAAGGAGAAAGCACAGTCCCCTGTGGAGCTCCCGTATCACTAGCCACCACTCCAGACAAGACACTGCCCAGTCGGACAAACTGTGGTCTGCCTGTCAGGTAGTCGGTAATTCAGGAGATCACAGAGCTGTCAACCCCCATCACCCAGCAGCAGTGGCTGGATGGTGTTAAAGGCACTGGAGAAATCAAAAAAAGTGGTTCTCACAGTATCTCCTCCACCATCCAGGTGCAGATGGGCTCGTTGCAGCAGGTAGATGACAGCATCTTCAACTCCTAAATGAGGCTGATATGCAAACTGCAGAGGGTCCAGCCACGTCTTCACCTGCGGCCTCAGGTGGGCTAAGACCAGTCTCTCCAGGACCTTCATCACATGAGATGTGAGGGCAACTGGTCGGTAGTCATTCAGGTCCGATGAAAATGACTTCTTGGGGACAGGAACCAGACAGGATGTCTTCCACAGCACCGGTACTCTCTCCAGACTCAGGCTCAGGTTGTACAGGGGTTTCAGTACTGGAGCCAGCTGGTTGGCAGAGGTCCTCAGGGTCCTTTTTTTTTTTTTTTTTTTTTTTTTTTTTTTTTGTTACTTATTTGTACCCGTAGGTAGACTTGGTTTGCAGTCTGGTGACAAGCCACTGGCTGCTGGTCGCTGCGTGCGCGAGCGCCCTAAACCTACATGTTTTTGGTGTGCGGGAGGAAACCGGAGAAATCCCGGAGTAAACCCGCGCAACACGGGGAGAACATGCAAACTCCACACAGCTCACTGTTGCGGAGATGCCATCAGGGCCCGAAGCCTTCCGCTGACGGAGTCTCTCCAGCTGTTTCTTAACCTGATCTGTAGTCACCGTGAAGTGAGGGAGGGTCCTGGTGCCCCCTGGGGAGGAGGAGGGGGGAGATGGAGAGAGGCTCTTCACAGGAGGGTGGGTGGGGAGGGGTGTGTGGGGGTCTGGTTGTGTTGCTGGGGTGACAGACTGTGAGTTGAACCTATTAAAAAACAGATTCAGTTCCTCAGCTCTCTCCTGGATCCCAGATGGCTGCCTGACTCTCCCCTTACACCCAGTTATTTGTTTCATTCCCTCCCACACATCTTTTGCGTTGTTTTGCCTGAGTTTATCAAAAATGATATTACCTCAGTTTTGAAAATTTCCACACTGCAACTCATTTTGCCAGCACGGGTCACATATTGGATGTCCCATTCATTTTCAATAAATCTGTAATTAATATTCACACAATCAAATAAATCTTAGTGTTGAGTCCCCTTTTATATTTGTCAAAGTCTAACATGTGTGATTGCCTACATATAGGCTACACCTCTTTGCATTCCATTTCAAACACAGCCTAAATCTGGGCCTGTAAAGCCTAATTGGGCTACCTGTTTTCAGACAAGAATACTTGCTTTCTACGGGCATCCACTAGTAAATATTGAAAATATGAAGAAAAAGAGGTGCCAAAAGGCATAGAAAGCTAAGAAACCAGCTGAAATCCATCAGAATTTAGGAAGCCATTCCATTCCCCATCAGTGCAAATTAACTTCAGCTGGTTAAGTCCTGATTGATGGCCTTTAAAAAGATCTGTGAATATTAGATTGTCACACGACAAAGAATTCATGGTGGGTAGAAGCAAAGAGCTCTCTTTAGACCTTGGCAACATTATTGTTGCAAAACATAATGATGGCATTGGTTTCAGGCACATTTCTAAACTGCTGAATATTCGAGTGAGCATTGATGGAGCCATCACTGGGAAGTGGAAAGAACATCATTTTACCATAAACCGCCCATGACCAGAAGCTCCTCGCAAGACTTCTGACAGAAGAGTCAAAAGATTTATCAGAAGAGTTATCCTCTCCAGAGCTCCAGAAAGACCTGGAGTTAGCAGCTACTGCTGTTTCAAAGAAATCAATAAGTAATGCACTCAACCGACATGGGGTCTATTCCCACTCACCTCGCAAGACTCCATTGCTGAAGAAAAAGCATGTTGAAGCTCGTTTTATAGCCAGAAAAATACTGGGAGAATATAGTCTGGTCAGATGAGACCAAAATTGAACTTTTTGGATGCCACAACACAGCATGTTTGGAGGAGAAATGGCACTGCACAACACCAACAGTGAAGTTTGGAGGTGGGAGCATCATGGTGTGGTGGTGTTTTTCAGTACATGGTCAGAATCAGAATCAGAAAAGATTTATTGCCAAGTACATTAACAGATCACTGATAACATACGAGAGAATTTGACTTGACACAGAAAATGAACCTGCATTTCCAGTGACACGGCTGCATCGGGGATGCGCCTGCCAACAGGATAGAGGGTACAGGTAGCATAAGAATAAGAATAATACGAGAAACAATAGGAAGGAGCAAAAAAATCATTGATTCAGAATACTGGTTGCATAATCAATCAATATTATGATTACAAGGGAAAAAAAAGCTCTCGATGCACATACGCAAGACAGGATTCACAGGACACAAGTGGTACAGGCAGACTTCATATAATTGAAGGAAAGATGAAGGGACAAATGTACAAAGACATCCTTCATAAGAATCTGTTGCCATCTGCCAAGATGCTGAAGATGAAACGAGGGTGGACATTTCAGCAAGACAATGATCCCAAACACACAGCCAAGGAAAATCAACTGGCTCCGGAGAAGAAAAGTAAAGCTGCTAGAATGACCTAGACAGTCACCTGACCTGAATCCAATTGAAAATCTATGGAACAAACTGAAGCTCAGAGTTCATAGAAGACACCGACAGAACCTTCCAAGATTTGAAGACAGTTTGTGTGGAAGAATGGACTAAAATCACTCCTGGGCAATGCCTGCATCTAGCTTCTCCATACAGGAGGCATCTGGAAGCTGTTATTACTAACAAAGGCTTTTCTACTAAATATTAAATGAATGTCACCAAGCATGTTCAATACTTATCCCATGTGTCATTCCACTTTATTAGCTATAACTTGTTTTGTGAACACAGTTGCCTTGCTTTCTTTGCATGTTTGGATTACTTGGGTTGTTACTGATCTTCTTTTGGCTGCTTCCTTCAGGGGTCTCCACAGTGGACCATCTGACTCCATCTTACCCTATCCCTGCATCTTCCTCTGTAACACCAACCCTCTTCATGTCCGCCTTCACTACATCCATGAATCTTCTCTGTGGTCTCCCTCTTTTCCTCCCGCCTGGCAGCTCCATCTTCAACATCCTTTGTCCAATATCTCCACTATCCCTCCTCTCCACTTCTCCAAACCATCTCAGCCTTGACTCTCTTACTTTGTCTCCAAACTGCTCAACCTGAGCTGTCCCTCTGATATACTCATTTCTAATCTTGTCCTTCCTAGTCTGTCCTAATGAAAATGTTAGCATCTTCAACTCTGCCACCTCCAGCTCCATCTCCTGTCTTTTTGTCAGCGCCACCATCTCCAAACCATACATCATAGCAGGTCTCACTACTGTCTCGTAAATCTTCCCTTTCACTCTTGGTGCTACCCTTCTGTCACACATCGCCCCGACACTAGTATCCACCCACTCCACCCTGCCTGCATTCTCTTCACCTCTCTTGTGCATTTTCTATTGCTTTGGATGGTTGACCCCAGGTATTAAACTCATCTACTTTCACTACCGCTACTCCTTCCCTCTTCACTGTTGCACCTGCCTCCTTCACACTCATGTATTCTGTCTTGCTTCTACTGACTTTCATTCCTCTTCTCTCCAGAGCATAACTCTGCCTCTCCATTGGCCTCATGTGCAAAGACTTGCGTGGATTTCCTACTGAAAGATGATGTATGTTTAAATCAAGAAAACACCGTAAGCAAAAAAAAAAAAAAAATCCAGATGTATGAAACTGTCCGTACACAGGAATCCAAGCACATTTCCTTTGTACATCCCAGTCCACTTGAAATTGAACACACGTGAGGAAATACCAGACTCCTCCCTTGACACCCCACCATTTGAATATGCAATTGCATGCAAATAGATATATACAAGCCCTGCACGTTTGATTCTCCTGTATCCACCATCAAAAATAATGGATTTAATGGAGTTTCATGGACTGTGAGTTGCAGGCGCCCCTGAATGAGGTAGAGGTGCGTAAAATGTTTTGTTTAGCACGCTGTCCTCCGGCATTAGTGCCAGATGTGGGTAATTCAGTAGTCTGCTCACAGCCCTATAAGATTAGTTTACTGTTTTCCTTTATTCAGACAGGGATAAGGAGGAGATGTTTATTTCACCTTGACATGTTTCCACTGATGTCTGCAGTTGTCCTCAGAAGTGTCAGCTGATTGCTGTGATTTGTGACCAGCCAGGTGAATAAAGGAAAACGGTAATGAAAAAGAAGACAATATGAACCTATTTAGTGGGTAGCCAAGGTCCAATAACTAACTAACTAACTAACTAACCTGCACTTATATAGCGCTTTTCTAGTCACAAAGACCACTCAAAGCACTTTCATTAATACTAACCCTCTATTCTAAGGGCCTATAGGAAACAGATATCTAGGGACAATTTAGAACAGCCAATTAACCTAACATGCATGTTTTTGGCATGTGGGAGGAAACCGGAGAAATCCCGGAGTAAACCCACGCAACACGGGGAGAACATGCAAACTCCACACAGATCACTGTTGGTCGGGGGCTGGGATCGAACCCACGATCCCACGATCCCCACAATCCCCCGGCCAAGGGTAAACTGTGCTGCCGCAGTGCTAACCATTGCGCCACCATGCAGCCATAACAATAACAGTAGAAACGTTCGTTTGCCAGCCATGAAGGTGGCGTGGGGCTCCACATATTTCCACGGTCATTTCATTCTTGATACATCTGAACTTTTCTGTGGAAAAGGATGTACGCCATGGTTTTATGCATAAGTACCCTCATACCAGCTTGGACGTCGCCCAGGTTAACAAGGTCAGGAGTTCCTGGCAGCGGAGGGCGAAGGACAGAGCTGCATGGAGGAATCTCATCAGACCTAAATGAAACAGTCATTGTTGCCCCTGACAGACTGCTATGATGATGATGATGATGATGATGATGATGATAACCCTTTGTACATGAGGCCCCTGGTTTTCTTCCACCTGCTCCCTACTGTCACTGCAGATCACAATGTCATCTGCAAACATCATGGTCCACGGAGACTCCTGCCTGACCTCGTCTGTCAGCCTGTCCATCACTATGGCAAACAAGAAGGGGCTCAGAGCTGATCCCTGATATAATCCCACCCACACCTTGAATCCATCCATCACTTCTACAGCACACTTCACCACCGTCTCGCTGTCCTCATACATGTCTTGCACCACCCTCACACCCTCTGCCACTCCTGACTTTTGCATACAGTACCACACTTCCTCTCTTGGGTTGTTACTGATATCTGGTGAAAATCTCAGGTCAGTGGCTCCATCAGAAATATGTTTAATGAGAAAAATGTTGATGTGTTCAATACTTATTTCCCCCACTCTGTGTGTGTGTGTGTGTGTGTGTGTGTGTGTGTGTGTGTGTGTGTGTGTGTGTGTGTGTGTGTGTGTGTGTGTGTGTGTGTGTGTGTGTACAGTCATGTGAAAAAATTAGGATACCTGTATCAGTCCATGTGTTTTTTTAACATATTTGAACATAGGGATGTTTAATATCAATGTTAATAATGTTGGGGGATTCATGTAATACAGCTAAACAATGAAAAATGAATTAGACTTTTTTCAAATTTTCTGTAAAGTGTAATTCTAAACAAATAGGAAAAAATTAGGACACCCCCCATCTTTTTTTAGCACACCCCCACATTCATTCCCACTTAAAATGGCTAAAATGAATGTTAAAAAATGCAAATAAAAACAAAAACAAAGTTAAGCATAGATATGTGAACATTTCTTAATAAAGAACTGAATATTTAATGGGGTGTCCTTATTTTTCCACATGACTTTTTCCACACACATTTCCACGTGTGTGTGTGTGTGTCATGATTTATACTGTATATACTGTATATATATATTGCATATTGCTTCTCAAAATCTAGGAATGGACCTGACTACAATAACACTGTGTCCCCATCACCATTTACTGTTGAAGAAATGCATAGTTTAGCCCCAGCAGTGAAGTGAAATACCTGCCCACTGGTCTGTACACATCAGTGTGCACAGTGTCAGCCAAACACTTACTGCCGGTTTTGGACACCCCCTTGCTAATTTTATAGGTATTGATGGGAGGCCCTGAGGTTTGTTTATTGATGAGAAGACTGTGATTAGGACCCAGTCTTGGTTCCATCGTTGTCGACAACTGGGGAGCAACATGACCATTGAACTACATTGATTGTTGTTTAATTGAATCTTTCAGCCTGTTTGTCAGAACAAATCCACTGCTAAAAATAACTGACACACATGCCGCAGAATGTAATAAAACCAGGCTTGTTTACAGCATTATCAGTGATGAATCGATGCAGCTACTTATTACAAACTGAGGAGTGAAGATGTCGCTATGGCGATTCGCCTGGAGCTCGAGCCACCGTCAAGTAATGTAGAACTGGCAGGGGAGCCATTGGTCATGGTGGGCTGAAAATGACAGAGTGGCTCCTCTCCTGTTTGTTTGTCTGTTTGTTTCTCCTCTTCCCCATTATCATCTGACCTCTCCTCCTCATCCTCCTCCTCGACTCCCTCTTCTTATCGATGTCTTCCTTGTTTCTCCTTTCGTTCCTTCTGACCCTCACTTTGCAGATCCGAGGGGGAAAGCTGATGATTTCGAACACAAGGAAAAGTGATGCTGGCATGTATGTGTGCGTCGGAACCAACATGGTTGGAGAGAAGGACAGCGATCCAGCGGAGTTGGTGGTATTTGGTGAGTTGGTTTTAGTGGACTTCATCTGCGATGCATCTAAGAACGAACACTGTAGGAAAGACCAGACAGAGCAGCTCCAGAGTGCAACAAGACCAGGACAAGACCAAGGGACATCCCAGCCAGCATGTGCATGTGGGCCCCACCAAAGGTTTATCTGGGTTGTTTTATGGTCCCATGTGGGTTTGTCTGTGTTGGCCCCGTCTGCGTTTGCCCACATGGACTTTACGTATGCATTAAATTACAAGAAAAAAAGTTGCAGATTTATGAAGGAAAAAAATGAAAATTTATGAGAAAAAAGTTACAAATTTACTGGAAAAAAATCACAAATTTGAGGAAAAAAGTGAAAATTTATGAGAAAAAAGTTCCAGATTTACAAGAAATAACAGTAAATTTCCTTGAAAAAAATTTGAGAAAGTCACAAAGTTATGAGGTAAACATTAGAAAAAGTTGCAAATTAACAAAAAAGTAGCAAATATACCAGTAAATAAGTTGATAAGTTTTTATTGCAAATTTACAAGAAAATAGCAAATTTACAATAAAAAATAAATTTATGAGAAAAAGCTGCAAGATTACGGAAAAAAAGTTGCAAATTTATGAGAAAGTTTCAAAATTACAAGAAAAATGCATCAAATTTATGGGAAAAGTCAGAAATTTACAAGAAAACAGCAAATTTCTGAGAAAATAAGTTGAAAATAGGTAAACAGGAAGAGTCCATGTGGGCAAACACAGATGGGGCCATCATGGAAGCTGTGGACAAACCCACATGGGATCCAGAAGACAGCCCAGATTTAACCTTTGGTGGGGCCCACCTGGACGTGCTGGCTGGGATATTATAAGGACACAGTCCATAATCAGTTGTCAGAGGTGCAGGATACATTTATGGGCATTTCCAGGTTCATTTCGCCATTACAGCTGCGCAAAACCAAATTTTCCGCCAGGGGCGAACACGAAAACGACTGTCCTAATGCTCTTAATTGTTCAGAGGTGTGTTTGGGGTGTAATGTGAAACAAACCAATCACTGTCTTTGCTCTTATTCCCTTTCATAAACAGGGGCACAAGATCAAAGGTTTCATGCAAATATGACAGCATTCAGATGGGAAGCCAATTCCGTTTTGCACTGAGGAGAATGCAGCCTCGTTCACAAAATGAAAATTCATTTGAGATCAAGGAGTTTTAAGGAGCTTTTTGCCTCCTCCACAGCCCTGTTGACACTGGGAGACGATCATAATTACTCACGGATGAGAGCTGTAGGCTACAAGAGATGAGGCCAGTCTTTCTTCTTGTACATGATTTTGACTGTGTTGTAAAATTTCCTCAGTTATATTATCATTCATCCAAACTTTTAAACCGAGAAAGAGGAGCCACACATCTCCGCCGAGGTCTGTTAACCTGCTCTGCTAAATGCAAAATTGTTCTTTTAATCCAAAACAACTTTTGGGATATTTTCATTTTGAGTAACTCTGTTGAGTGAGGTTATCATTTATGTCTGTTTTGTTTGCACCTGCCAGCTCCTCTCCGTCTACTCTTCCACCACACCAACCTGGTAGTTAAATTAAAAAGAGGACTGGATCGTAAACTCATGCTGTTTTTTTCCCTCTGTGCAGTGAAAACCCGTTGTATCTTCAAATAGTTCGTATTCAGCTGTCCTCATTTAACAGAAAACACCGGCTGAGTGTGTTTTTTAATTATAATCGGGATGCACGAGCACAAATGGACATGAGATATGATGGGCTGTATTACAACAATGAGATCAGTTGATCAGTTGTCACTGACGCAGAACGTGTTTATGGTTGTTTCCAAGTTCATTTCTTTATCACAACGGCATAAAAACAAACTTTCCACCAGCGCATGATGCAAAGAGGCCAGTCTAATCATTCTGAGGTGTGTTTTGGATAATCCAATCTAAAACACTCCTTCCCACCCCTTTAATGCAAAGGATGCATTATCTAAAGTGAATTGTGAGCATGACAGTTTAAGACAGGTTTTGCACTGACCAAAGCCTGTGTGTGTGTGAGCCAAAATGCAAGACAATAATGCTGCTTGGTAATCATCATAGTTGGTGCCCAGTTAGTTACAGGCGTGGACAAAATTGTTGGTACCCCTCTGTTAATGAAAGAAAAACCCACAATGGTCACAGAAATAACTTGAATCTGACAAAAGTGGTAATAAATAAAAATTCTATGAAAATTAACCAATGAAAATCAGGCAATGCTTTTGAATTGTGGTTCAACAGAATTATTTTAAAAAACAAACTCATGAAACAGGCCTGGACAAAAATGATGGTACCTTAAATTAATATTTTGTTGCACAATCTTTTGAGGCAATCGCTGCAATCAAACGATTTCTGTAACTGTCAATGAGACTTCTGCACCTCTCAGCAGGTATTTTGGCCAGTCCTCATGAGCAAACTGCTCCAGTTGTCTCAGGTTTGAAGGGTGCCTTCTCCAGACGGCATGTTTCAGCTCCTTCCACAGATGTTCAATAGGATTTAGATCAGGGCTCATAGAAGGCCACTTTAGAATAGTCCAATGTTTCGCTCTTAGCCATTCTTGGGTGTTTTTAGCTGTGTGTTTTGGGTCATTATCCTGTTGCAAGACCCATGACCTGTGACTGAGACCAAGCTGTCTGACACTGGGCAGCACATTTCTCTCAAGAATACCTTGATAGTCTTGAAATTTCATTGTACCCTGCACAGATTCAAGACACCCTGTGCCAGATGCAGCAAAGCAGCCCCAGAACATAACAGATCCTCCTCCATGTTTCACAGTAGGGACAGTGTTCTTTCTTGGTATGCTTCATTTTTGTGTCTGTGAACATAGAGCTGATGTGCCTTGCCAAAAAGTTCCAGTTCTGTCTCGTCTGTCCATAGGACATTCTCCCAGAAGCTTTGTGGCTTGTCAACATGCAGTTTGGCAAATTCCAGTATGGCTTTTTTATGACTTGTTTTCAACAGTGGTGTCCTCCTTGGTCGTCTCCCATGAAGTCCACTTTGGCTCAAACAACGATGGATGGTGCGATCTGACACTGATGTACCTTGACCTTGGAGTTCACCATGAATGTGTTTAGAGGTTGTTCTGGGCTCTTTTGTTACCATTCGTATTATCAGTCTCCTCCTGCGGCCACATCCACGGAGATTGGCTACAGTCCCGTGCATCTTAAATTTCTTAATAATATGTGCAACTGTAGTCGCAGGAACATCAAGCTGCTTGGAGATGGTCTGATAGTCTTTACCTTTAACATGCTTGTCTATAATTTTCTTTCTAAACTCCTGAGACAACTCTCTCCTTTGCTTCCTCTGGTCCATGTTTAGTGTGGTACACACCATGTCACCAAACAGCACAGTGACTACTTGTCACCCTTTAAATAGGCCGGCTGACTGATTACAAGTTTGTAGACACCTGTGATGTTAATTAGAGGACACATCTTGGTTGAACATGTCCCTATGGTCACATTATTTTCAATCTTTTCTAGGGGTACCATCATTTTTGTCCAGGCCTGTTTCATGAGTTTGTTTTTTAAAATAATTCTGTTGGACCACAATTCAAAAGCATTTTCTGATTTTCATTGGTTAATTTTCATAGAATTTTTATTTATTACCACTTTTGTCAGATTCAAGTTATTTCTGTGACCATTGTGTTTTTTTCTTTCATTAACAGAGGGGTACCAACAATTTTGTCCACATCTGTATGTTAAAAAGAACAAACAGGGAAGAATGGGCTGAAAAATCAGAATCAGAATCAGAATCAGGTTTATTGCCATTGTTCATGTGATACACAAACTAGGAATTTGTCTCGGTGCCATGCTGCAACATTAAAAACATAATGAGAAAAAGGGATAAACTAAAAAACTAAAGGACTAGAAACGTGCAATAAGTGTAGAAAAATAAGTAATAATAAGTAATAATAATAATAATACTAGTAATAATGAGTAGTACTAGTCAAGGCAGTTTAAAAAATTAGCATGTAGCAGATAATGTGAAGTACCACATAGTGCAGTCAATAATGCAACAGAAAAGCAGTGATGAATGACATGAGTCTGGTTGAGCTGCTGTACATAGTCAAAAGTCACTTAGTGTTCAGCAGTCTGATGGCAGAGGGGAAAAAGCTGTTCATGTGCCGAGAGGTTTTAGTCCGAATGGACCGAAGCCTTCTACCTGATGGGAGGGGGGCAAACAGCACGTGACCAGGATGTGAAGGATCGGCTATGATCCGGCCAGCACGCCTCCGGGTCCTGGAGATGTACAGGTCCTGGAGAGATGGGAGCTTGCAGCCTATCACCTTCTCAGCAGTGAGCACGACGCGCTGCAGCCTTAGTCTGTCCCTGGCAGTGGCTCCTGCGTACCACACAGTTATGGAGGAGGTGAGGATGGACTCGATGATGGCCGTGTAGAACTGCACTAACATCTTGGTGGGTAGCTTGAGCTTCCTCAGCTGCCGCAGAAAGAACATCCTCTGCTGGGCCTTTTTGATGAGGGAGCTGATGGTTGGCTCCCATTTGAGGTCTCGGGTGATGGTGGTGCCCAAGAAGCGGAAGGAATCTGCAAAGGTGATGGGAGAGCCTGTGATGGTGAGGGGGGGCAGGGGGGATGTGACTTTCCTGAAGTCCACAATCATCTCCGCTGTCTTCAGAGCATTCAGCTGCAGGTTGTTGTGGCTGCACCAGGACACCAGCTGGGCCACCTCTTCCCTGTAGGCGGACTCGTCACCGTTGGAGATGAGCCCGATGAGGGTGGTGTCGTCCGCAAACTTAATCAGCTTAACAGACTGGTGGGAGGAGGTGCAGGAGTTGGTATAAAGGGAGAAGAGTAGGGGGGAAAGTACACAGCCCTGGGGTGATCCAATGCTGATGCTAACAGAGTCTGAGACAGACTTCCCCAGCCGCACATGCTGTCTCCGGTCCGTCAGGAAGTCGGTGATCCACCTGCAGAGGGAGTCAGGCACGTTGAGCAGGGACAGCTTGTCCTGGAGCAGATCGGGGCCTATGGTGTTGAATGCGGAGCTGAAGTCCACAAACAGAATCCTGGCGTAGGTTCCCGGGGAGTCCAGGTGCTGCAGGATGGAGTGGAGGGCCAGGTTGACTGCGTCGTCCACAGACCTGTTAGCACGGTAGGCAAACTGCAGCGGGTCTAGGAGGGGTGTGGTGATGGACTTGAGGTGAGACAGGACCAGGCGCTCAAAGGACTTCATGACTACAGAGGTGAGCGCTACAGGTCTGTAGTCGTTAGAATGAGATTTATTGCCATTGTTCATGTAGTACACAAACTAGGAATTTGTCTCGGTGCAATGCTGCAACATTAAACATGAGTAGCACTAAGGATAAAAATAAAAAACTATGCATGCAATAAAATGTAGAATATGAATGAGTAATACTAATCAATGCAATTTTTAAATATATTAACAAGCAGCAGATATTGTGGAGTTCCACATAGTGAGTCGGTAGTGCAAAAGAAAACAGTGATAATTATCATGAGTCTGGTTGAGCTGCTGTACGTAGTGCACGAAAGTCTAATAAGTCACTTAGTGTTCAGCAGTCTGATGGCAGAGGGGAAGAAGCTGTTCATGTAGCGGGAGGTTTTAGTCTGAATGGACCGAAGTCTTCTGCCTGAGGGGAGGGGGGCAAACAGTGCGTGTCCAGGGTGGGAAGGGTCGGCTGTGATCCGACCTGCACGCCTCCGGGTCCTGGAGATGTACAGGTCCTGGAGGGATGGGAGCTTGCAGTTGATCACCTTCTCAGCGGCACGCACAACGCGCTGCAGTCTTAGTCTGTCCCTGGTGGTGGCTCCTGCGTACCACATGGTGATGGAGGTGGTGAGGATGGACTCAATGATGGCCGTGTAGAACTGCACCAACATCTTGGTGGGTAGCTTGAGCTTCCTTAGCTGCCTCAGGAAGAACATCCTCTGCTGGGCCTTTTTGATGAGGGAGCTGATGGTCGGCTCCCACTTGAGGTCCCCGGTGATGGTGGTGCCCAGGAAGCGGAAGGAATCCGCAGTGGTGATGGGAGAGTCCGTGAGGGTAAGGGGGGGCAGAGGGGCTGTGACTTTTCTGAAGTCTACGATCATCTCCACTGTCTTCAGAGCGTTCAGCTGCAGGTTGTTGGGGCTGCACCAGGACGCCAGCTGGGCCACCTCTCTCCTGTAGACGGACTCATCGCCGTTGGAGATGAGCCCGATGAGGGTGGTGTCGTCCACAAACTTGATCAGCTTGACAGACTGGTGGCTGGAGGTGCAGGAGTTGGTGTACAGGGAGAAGAGCAGGGGGGAAAGTACACAGCCCTGGGGTGATCCGGTGCTGATGCTAACAGAGTCTGAGACAGTCTTTCCCAGCCGCACATGCTGCCTCCGGTCCGTCAGGAAGTCGGTGATCCACCTGCAGAGGGAGTCAGGCACGTTGAGCAGGGACAGCTTGTCCTGGAGCAGAGCGGGGCGGATGGTATTGAATGCAGAGCTGAAGTCCACAAACAGGATCCTGGCGTAGGTTCCCGGGGAGTCCAGGTGCTGCAGGATGGAGTGGAGGGCCAGGTTGACTGCGTCGTCCACAGACAGCTGAATGCACATGGACAGTCATCCACGCACTTTTCAGACAGACTTTCTGCTGTACATCAGTGTTTTTGTTAGTTTCTGTCAGTGTATTCTGTTTGTTATGCCTTGCGTCATGCCACCAGATCTCCAGTAGACAGTACGCCCGCTATGCGCTGGGAGGAGGCACCTCATTTCAAAGAGGTGTGGCGGCGCACAATCTAATGCACATTACTGTTGTAGGGTATTCCATGAGAATCCGCTTTTGATCAGGAAAAGGAGGTCTCTCGTCAGAAGCACATTGTTTAATGATATTTCCGTGGCATGTTTTGACATTGTGCAGCTCCGGAGCTCAGGAAACGGTAGCGCTGGGACCTTGTAACAGTCATAATCGCTCGTCATTTTAATTATGTGATGTTCAGATGCCAGTTTTCTTTTATTCCATCCACACTCTCATTTTAATTGTGCACTTACCGTTGGAGTCTATAGATTAGGCATTAATGTATGATTTTTTTTTTTTTCGGGGAATGAATAAATGAAAAGGGAGCATGTGTGTCAGTGTGTTCCAGTGTGATGTGCAGCGGACGGGGGGATTTTCACTTTCATTACGGATGTATTAGGGATTAATATGTTTATTTTTAGGGGAATAAATGAATGAACAAGGAGTGTGCAGCATTTTACTTTTCACTGGAACTCCCCAGAGAGACAGGAGATGTGTCCACATCTGCGTTGGCCGTGCACCCTGGGTTCCCAGACCAGCAAGCTCCCCAACAGTCACCCATCAGCCTGTAACAGAGGCTGCTGAGAGAGGGCTCACTTTATGACGGGGGCCAGAGGTAGCAGATCGCCTCCTTTTCTCCTACCCAGGATGGATAGGGGGAGACCCTCGGTCGGCGAAAGCAACAGGAGAAGGAGCACTCAATCTCCCCACAGCCAGGAGCAACTTCCACGCCATCGTTAATGAAAGTTTATGAAAGTTTGCACAGGCATCATCCTCTTTTCTTTGTCTGTGTTGCATCTGTGTGCACATTAAACAATTCAGCTGATTTTTCAGCCTATTCTTCCCCGTTTGTTGTTTCTAACATAACTAACCGGGCATCAGCTGTGATTGATGTGTTCCTTATTACCAAGCAGCATTATTATTGTGCATTTTGGCTCACACACACACACACACACACAGGCTTTGGTCAGCGCAAAACCTGTCTTAAACTGTCATGATCACAATTCACTTTAGATAATGCACCCCTTCACATTAAAGGGATGGGAAGGAGCACTTTGGATTGGATTATCCAAAACACACCTCTGAAGGATTAGACTGGCCTCTTTGCATCATGCTCCGGCAGAAAGTTCGTTTTTACACTGTTATGATAAGGAAATGAACTTGGAAACGCCCATAAATGCATTCTGCATCAGTGACAACTGATCAACCGACCCCATCGTTGTAATGCGGCCCCATGACTCTTACAAGATCCCAGCACTATCGTTTTCTGAGCTCCAGAGCTGTGCGATGTCAAAACACACCACTGAAATATCATTAAACAATGTGCTTCAGACGATAGACCTCCTTTTTCCAGATGATGTGCTAACAGAAAATAGCAAAAACTCTGGTGTACAGCAGAAAGTCTGTCTGAAAAGTGCACGGATAGCCATCAAAATAGGGCCCGATGACTCAACACATGACATTAGTGGACAGAATACTTTGTCACAGAAGAGGTTTGTTGTTTAAAATCTTCAGACTGACAGCCTCTCCCCCCGTGTGCCACATCCACACCAGAACACACATGCTCCCTGTTCATTCATTCATTCCCCCACAAAATTAATACATTCATGCGTAATCTATAGACTCCAGCGGTAAGTCCACAATTAAAATGAGAATGTGGATGGAATAAAATACTATTAAGTGTATTATACACCACATTCCAAATTATTATGCACATAGGATTTTAGTGTCAACATAAACATTTTAGTGTTTTTTTTAAATTAAACTCATGGATGGTAATGTGTCTCAGAGCGCTTTTGATCACTGATATCAATCTCAGACACCTGTCATACTTACTGTAGTTTGCCAGGTGAGCCCAATTAAAGAAAAACTACTTAAGAAGGATGTTCCACATTATTAAGCAAGCCACAGCTTTCAAGCGATATGGGAAATTCAAAGGATCTCTCTGCTGACAAAAAGCGTCAGACAGTGCAGTGCCTTGGACAAGGTATGAAAAGATTAGATATTTCATGAAAACTTAAGCGTGATCATTGTACTGTGAAGAAATTTGTGGCTGATTCAGAGCACAGATGGGTTTGTGCAGATAAAGGCATAATGAGGAAGGTTTCTGCCAGACAAATTCAAGAGCAGTTGCTAAAATGCCATTACAAAGCAGCAAACAGGTATTTGAAGCTGCTGTTGCCTCTGGAGTCCCACGAACCTCAAGGTGTAGGGTCCTCCAGAGGCTTGCAGTTGTACATAAACCTACTATTTGGCGACCCTAACCAGGGCTTCAAAACTGCTACTATAATACCAGTCCCAAAGAAGCCCGCCTCATCCAGCTACAACGATTACTGGCACGTAGCACTGACTTCCATCATAATGAAGTGCTTTGAGTGGCTGGTCATGCAGAACATCAAGTCCACCCTCCCTTCCACCCTCCCACAACCCATCTCAGTTTGCATACAGGTCAAGCACATTAATTCAACTTTATTTATATAGCGCCATTTCACAACAACAGTCATCTCATAGCACTTTCAACTGTAGGGGAAACACCCACAATTGCAGAAAGACCCCAACAATCAGGCGATCCCCTGTGAGCAAGCGCTTGGTGATGGTGGAGAGGAAAAAACTCCCTTTTAACAGGAAGAAATCTCCAGCAGAACCAGGCTCAGGGAGGGGCAGTCATCTGCTGCGATTGACTGGGGGGTGAGGGGATAGAGAAGATGAGAAGAACAGATATGTAGAGAGCAAAGAAGGGAGATCCACAGAAGATGCCATCTCTGCTGTTCTCCATCCAGCCCTCACCCACCTGGACTCAAAGAACTCCTACGTGTGAATGCTGTTCTTGGACTTCAGTTCAGCATTCAACACAATCATCTCCCAGCACCTGATACAAAAACTCAGACACTTGGGTCTCAAAACCTCTCTCTGTAACTGGGTGCTGGACTTTATCACAGGGAGGTCACAGAACGTGCGGGTCGGCAGCAACACCTCCAAGACCATTACACTGAGCACAGGGGCCCCACAAGGGTGCATGCTCAGCCTGCTGACCCATGACTGTGTACCAGCCCACAGCACCAACCACATCATCAAGTTTGCGGACGACACAATGGTAGTGGGCCTCATCACCAACAATGAAGAGTCCAACTACAGAAATGAAGTGAGCAACTGGTCCAGTGGTGTAAAGACAATACTCTCTTCTTGAACGTGGGAAAAATAAAGGAGACTGTGGTTGAATTTATTCAATTCAATTCAACTTTATTTATATAGTGCCATTTCACAACAACAGTCATCTCATAACACTTTCAACTGTAGGGGAAACTCCCACAATTGCAGAAAGACTCCAGCAATCAAGCGATCCCCTGTGAGCAAGCATTTGGTGACCGTGAAGAGGAAAAACTCCCTTTTAACAGGAAGAAACCTCCAGCAGAACCAGGCTCAGGGAGGGGCAGTCATCTGCTGCGACTGGCTGGGGGGGGGGGGTGAGGGGATAGAGAAGAAGAAGAAAAGAACAAATATGTAGAGAGCAAACAGCATGATGGAGACTCAATCTATGGGAGAGAACAAACAGATGTTAATGACCAGCAAAAATATTTCATTGAGAGTGAAGAAAGAAGTGAAGCCCAGTGCATTATTGGAGGTCCCCCGGCTGTCTAAACCTATTAGCAGCATAACAAAGGGAAGGTTCAGAAACACATCTCCCTAATTGTAGGCTGTATCAAAAATGAAGGTTTTAACCCTATTCTTAAAATCAGAGATCGAGTCTGACTCCCGAATCCAGATTGGCAGCTGGTTCCACAGGAAAGGAGCTTGATAACTGAAGGCTCTGCCTCCCATTGTACTTTCGGAGATTCTAGGTATTACAAGTAATTCTGCATTTTGGGAGCGCAGTGCTCTGTTAGGATAATACAGTAGTATTAGATCTTTTAAATAAAAAGGGGCCTGATTATTTAGAGCTTTGTAAGTGAGAAGAAGGATTTTAAACTTAATTCTAAACTTTATGGAAAGCCAGTGAAGGGAGGCCAGAGCCGGAGAGATGTAATCTCCCTTTTATCCAAAATGGTATCTTTTAACTTCTCCCCAGATACATTAGAATGGTTTGCATCTTATCTCCAGAATAGAGAACAGTGTGTAAAAGTTCACCAGGATAAATCCCCATTTTTAAACAACCGCATGGGTATCCCACAAGGTTCCATTCTTGGTCCTTTACTTTTCAGCATTTTTATTAATGACTTGCCGTTACACTGCTCAGCTGCAACATGCCAACTTTATGCAGATGATGCAGTTATTTACACAGCTGTCAAGACTCCAGCACAGGCTGCAGATGTACTGTCTACAAGTATGGTTGATGTCCAAGAGTGGCTCCTCCAGAACCATCTATTGCTGAACCTTCAGAAAACAGTCTCAATGTGCTTTTCAATCAAAAAATGTAACCTGCAACATTTTAAAGTTAATATACATGATCATGACATCAGTTTAGCTACAGAATTCAAATACCTTGGCATTGTACTAGATCCTCAACTCAAATTTAATCTTCATATAAAGAAAATTTCAAAAACAGTAAAAAAAAATCTGAACTGCTTTAAATTAATTAGAAATTACATACTTTACGAAGCAGCTGTACTGTATATGCATTCTATGGTTTTTTCTCATATATCATACTGTTTGACAGTCTGGGCTCAAGCAGCCCCTTCCACAATAAGACATATAGGTTCATTATATAATCAAACCCTAAAAATCTTGGACCAAAAGCCCATTAGGTGGCATCACTGTAATGTTTTAAAAAAATACAACCTATTGAGTTTTGAGAGTTTCATTGACCTCTGTTTTCTGAAATTAACGTTCAAATGTTTCCATAAATCAGCACCCGAGCCACTTGCTGGTTTCGTCCAAAGACAGGACGGCAGCAGAGCCACCAGGAGTTCTGTTAACAATAACTGTGAAATATTCCACCGCAGAACCACATTTGGACAAACAGCTTTCTCTATAAAGGGCAGTCACATCTGGAACACAATGCCAAATGTAATTAAAATAATAACGGACTTTAAAACATTCACTAAAAAGGTTAAAAACTGGCTGAAAAATAAACAAGAATGTACTCATGTATGAATTGATTGTCTGCAAAGTGAGAGTGAATGAAGGGAAGGAATGAATGTGTTTGTTTATGAGTGACGAAGGGAGGGAGGCCTGAAATAGGCAAATGTGAATCAGGTTGTTATATTTGTGTATTTATAATATTTATAATATTTATAATTGTGTATTTATAATCTTTTTGCATTGATGTATGTGGTTATTGTGTATTTTCTTTTTCTTTTTTTACTTGATTCTCTTTTCTAAAGCCCATCCAGGGACAAGAGTTGCAAATTAGCTAATAGCTATACACTCTATGTGCAACACATCAGATTGATTGTCATTGATTAATTGTCTATGTTTATTGCACTGTCCCTGTCAAATAAACTAATCTATCTATCTTTCTAGTGCCTGTTAAAACTCTTGCTGCAGCATTTGGATCAGCTGAAGACTTTTTAAAGATTTTTTAGGATAACCTGATAATAAAGAGTTACAATAATCTAATCTAGAGCAAACAAAAGTTTATATCAGTTTCTCAGCATCACTCTGAGACAAGATGCTCCTAATCTTGGCAATATTACGCAAATGATAGAAGGCAGTCTTAGAAACAAGTTTAATATGTGAATTAAACAACAGATCTTGATCAAAAATAACTCCAAAGTTCCTCACAGAACTATTAAGAGAAAGAGTAACCACATCCAAACCAAGAGTTTGATTTGGGAAGGTACGTATTTCTAAGGTTTTTTGGACCAACTCGAATGACTTCAGTCTTATCTGAATTTAATAGCAGGAAATTACAAGTCATCCAAGCTTTGATTTCCTTAAGATGGGCCTCTAGTTTGACTAATTGGCTACCATCGTCTGGCTTCGTTGACAGGTATAATTGTGTGTCATCCGCATAACAATGAAAATGTATACAGTGCTTTCTAATAATGTTGCCTAACGGAAGCATATATAAACTAAAAAGAATAGGGCCTAGCACACATCCCTGTGATTTGATGTCACCTGCTCTGGCCCCGGGAATGCATTTGACTATGGCCACTGGAGTCTCTAGATTCACATTTCTGACTATAGAGTCACCAATGATCAGAGTTTTTTTCCTCAGCAGGTATGTCACTGAACGGGGAAAAATGATTAGAAACATGAACAGGTTGGTGGTGAACCAGGGGCTTGCGACTATACTTCCTTCTCACTGTCACCCACCCATTCTCTCCTGGCTGCTCAGGAGAGGTAGAAGCCCTGAGGACAGCTAACAGGCCGCCCTAAGCCAGGGTGCTCCACTGCAGCTAAGGCGAGTCCGTCCTTATTAATTAACTTCTTAACTGTGTATGTCGACAAATTGCGGCATGGACCCCCTAGTGGTCAAGAGTGGTAAAGATTTTTTTCAAGAAAATATTCAGCTCAGATGTCAGATTTCCAAGACTATAACTTGAAAGTTGTAAGAGATAATGGCTTACTGTCAATTAGAAAGATGTAGAATATGATCCAAAGTTTCAGATAGGAGTAAATTTATGCATCTAGTTTGTATAATGCCACGGCAGCCATATCAAATTCATAACTTGTCAAAAGTGGACTTTGGACATATTTACACAAAGAATGGTTTTGCTTTTTGTCACAGTTTCTTGTTTGGGTTTTTTTCCTTATCTTGTCTTTAAAGTATATGAACCAGAAAATCAGTACAATGCAGTACAATGTAAACAAAACAATAACAAACAGACATTTGTCGCTTACTGCTGGCGAAGGTGCTGCATCCATTTTTGTTCATGCTGGTCACTATTTTCTCTTCTGTCGGGCATTTGCGGTTTTTCTCCCATATCCACACACTTTTATGATTATCTCACCTCAATTTTGCTTTTATTCTGGCACTATTTATTTTATAAAATTGCACAGAAGTGGAGTGATTGTCCCCTCGGTCACATGCCGCTGTAGCCGCCGGCAGGTCAAATCAACCAGCATCACGCATTCTCTCTTATAACAAAATGTTTGTAAATGTAAACATTTACCTTTATAAGCTAAATAATCTCTTTTTTGAATCATAGTTGGCAAATTCAGGAGCATTTGCTCAGGAATTTGCTCCTCCGTCTGCGATTTCAGTACTCCAGGGATGGCAATTTTCCGCGGATTTCCGCCGATTTATTTTCAAATTGATCATTTCTGTGAATTGTCTAAATCCGTTGAGAAAATTTTAGGGGGGGTAAGGTACCTTATTGTTTACCGATTTTAGCGAAAATCAACACGATTACATAAGCGCTCGGCGCTTCCCCGGAAGTCGTCTCCCGCGATAACCCGGATGTGTTGTGTTCAAGCTACTGCTGTATTGTAAACAGCCCTGCGATTGGATAGTTGCAAACGATTGGGCCAATCAAATGGCTCGTATGCTTTTTCAAAGATTCATGGCGGCGTGTTCTCAGGGATGTGATTTTCTGCTAATTCGCCGAATTCCGCTTTATTTTATCTTCCAGGAAGATAAAGTACGTTAAGTACGTTAGCGGCTTGTGATCCACGAACGCAGTGAAGCTGCGCCCTTTCAGGCAGGACTGGAAGTGACGTATGGCCAGGTGGAGAGCCATTAACTCTCTGTTACTGGTGGCGTACAACGGCTGTATGAGCTGGGCTGCGCGGGGGAGGAAACGGTAATAAAAGTTAACCATCCCCTTTTATGATTCCAAACAGTTTGAAATTGACAGTGCACAGTGGACATTGACTCATAACTTTTGAATATTTCTAAGACTTGGCTACATCAGTGATTGTGCAAAATGAACCGCTCAAGACTCAGTGGAGATTGAAACTGGTGATCTGAAATGAATGCTGAAATTATAAAAAGTAATGGTATGTTGGAATTTTATTTCTATTATGGAATAGATAAAATGAACTGATTTTGATTTGATGAAGTGTTAAAGCATGTGATGGATAATGCTTGTTGGAGTATTTTAGGAATGCTGTCTTCTTGGAACATAAGTCAATATTATACAGTAATAAGTGGCATTCAGCTGTTTGTTTTATGTCATTTAAGCACAGTTCTGGTACTTAAAAATCATAAAAACCCAGGAGCTTCGGGGGGCTTCGCCCCCCTTGCCTTGGACCCCGCTGGGGGACTATGTCCCCCAGACCCCCTGATGAATTTTCAGAGAATTTCCCCAACCCCAAATCACATCCCTGGTTCGTGTTGGAATTCTGAGCTTTCGGTATTTTCAGCGGAATTATGAGATTTTTATCGAAAGATCAGGAGTCATCAGTGCTAGAAATAGACAAAAGTGTCAAAAATAAGTTCCGATGGAATTAGCTTGAGAGAAAAGTGACGGTAAAGGTGAAAATTGGCTCAAAGTTCGACGAGGTAACAGAAACACTCGGACAATTTCTGAAGAAACCAGAAAAGGCGATGAAGTTTAAAGTTCAGAAACTTTGCTGCCAAAAGGAAGAAAGTTTCACATTAGAAGTGACTTGGTGACCAGTGTAAATAGTGTAATAAACTCTTATAGAACTGTTAAATATGTTGGACTAAAGACAGTGAGACAACATTGAAGAAAAAGTAAGTTAACTTTTCATTAAATTTAATGATTTATCTAAGTCTAGTATTTCATTTTTTTAAATCATTTTTTTCAGTCTAAATTACTTCTGTTTTACTGAAAACCTCCCAGCTTCAGGGGGGCTGTGCCCCCCCCCCCGGCCCCCCATAAGTCATTCGACCAAATTAGATTTCAGCTGAAATCAGAATTTCCTGTTGCCATCCTTGGTACTCCACAGCGATCGGTTGCAGCCATATTTGTTTTCTAATCGCACAGTAGAAGATGTATTTCTTGCTCTTTGGTGTGTTCTGTGTCACCCAACACGTGTCTGCCACCTTGTGAACAGGCATAATCATTGCAAATCCTCTGTCCAGCTGGGCAGTGTTTCTGCACGTCATATCAGTTGACAGGCACAGTGCTGCGCTGTGCCACTAGGGGTGCACGATCTGTCCATGAAATCTTCACAGTTAGAAGGTTAATTGGCGCTGACGGTGTTTCAATGCAGCGGAGCCAGCATTCCAAATCGCACAACATTCCAAATCGCACAACCTTGCACCTCAGAAAGACAACATTTATTACATTTACCATTATCACTAAAAGAGGCAGAGGTGTGGCTAAACATCTGACAGAGAGAGCACACCAGAGGAGGGGAAGGAGAGCTAGTGGCTAACCCGAAGCTAACACAAACACCGATGAAAGGTGAACAGAAGGCTAAAGAGGGTGATTAGGTGATACTGAGTGCGCACACAGGTGCAAGAGGCTTGTTAAACAGAAGTGAGAGGTGACGGTAGATGGAAAAAAGTGATTAAAAATACAGTTAAAGGCAGTAATCCTCAGGAGAGTGAGGAGAGCTAACCACAAACCACACAGACAGCCAGCAACACAGGAAGTGACGATACGTTACCACAGCCAGCAACAGACTTTAGGAGAGGACACAGACGGCATTCCCCTTTGATCATCAAGTTCCTGGGGGTGCACATCTCTGAGGACCTCTCCTGGTCCAACAACACCACATCACCGGCCAAGAAGGCTCAAACTGGCCTTCATTGCCTCCACAAACCGAGGAGAGCACGAATCCCACCTCCCATCATGTGCTCATTCTACCGGGGCACCATTCAGGGTATGTATCTTCACCAACTGCATCATGTTGTGGTACGGAAGCTGCACCACTTCCTGCCAGAAGACTGTACAACGCACAGTGAAAGCAGCCAACAAGATCATCAGTGTCCCTCTGCCCCCCCTCTCGGACATCTGCCACACCCGCCTCACCCACAGAGCCATCATTGCAGGTGACACCTCCCACCCCTCACACTCCCTTTTCAGCCTTCCACCCTCAGGGAAAAGGTACTGGAGTCTCCGGGCCCGCTCCACAAGACTGGTAAATGGCTTTGTTCACCAGCCCATCAGGATCCTGAACTCTGTCCACTTCCCCCCACCCCTGGACCGTAACACAATCACCCACACAATAACTACCTCAGCTATTTGCACTGAAAAACTTGGCACACCAACAGTAATACATCTGCTGCCGTTTGTCTCTGTACCTTACTGCAATCATTTGTATAAATGCCATACCTGCTGCTGTCTGTCTGTTATTGAAATATTGATCATATGCAGTCCAATCTGTCACTGTCTGCACCTACACTACCGCATTGAACTTGCAGTTATGGGTATTACGGCTCCACTTTCTCTGTAAATAGGATTGCTGGATTTTATCTTTTATCTATATTTGCACTATGTGTAGCATTACTGTTATATTATAACAGCTGTTGTTGTTTTTCATCCTTACTCCTTCTTTTCCTATATATTGTGCACACCACTAGGAGAGAGAGAAACAGCCTTTCAATTCTCCTGTATGTCCTGTACATATAGAAGTATTGACAAATAAAAATCTTTGAATCTTTGAATGCTCACAAGCAGAAGCAGTTGCAGTGGGCCCAGAAATACATGAAGACTAATTTTCAAACAGTCTCGTTTACTGATGAGTGCCATGCAACCCTGGATGGTCCAGATGGATGGAGTAATGGATGGTTGGTGGATGGCCACCATGTCCCAACAAGGCTGCAACATCAGCAAATAGATGGCACAGTCATGTTTTGGGCCGGAATCATGGGGAGAGAGCTGGTAGACCCCTTTAGGCTCCCTAAAGGTGCAAAAATGACCTTGGCAAAGTATATAGAGTTTCTGACTGACCACTTTCTTCCATGGTACAAAAAGAAGAACTATGCCTTCTGTAGCAAAATTTTCTTCATGCGTGACAATGCACCATCTCATGCTGCAAAGAATACCTCTGTGTCACTGGCTGCTATGGGCATAAAAGGAGAGAAACTCATGGTGTGGCCCCCATCCTCCCCTGACCTCAACCCTATTGAGAACCTTTGGAGCATCCTCAAGCTAAAGATCTATGAGGGTGAGAGGCAGTTCACATCAAAACAAGAGCTGTGGCAGGCAATTCTGACATCTTGCAAAGAAATTCAAGCAGAAATTCTCCAAAAACTCGCAAGTTCAATGGATGCAAGAATTGTGAAGGTTACATCAAAGAAGGGGTCCTATGTTAACATGTAACTTGGCCTGTTAAGATGGTTTTGATTGAAATAGCTTTTGATTTCAGTAAATATGACGACCTAATCCTACAAATTCAACAAATGGCCATTTTCAGTTCTTTACAACCAATAAAATGTTTTGAAACTCTGTTGTGCGTAATAATTTGGAACAGTGCATTTTGAGGTTTTTTTTAATTTTTACAAAAAAAGTTATCATTGGGAATTTAGTTCAATAAAATGTGAATTATGCTCTAATGATTGATGACTTTAAAATTAAACTGGCTGTCATTGGCATTGACTATTTAGGACAATCAGAGACAAATATCATTTGGATAATAATTTGGAATGCGGTTTAATTAAAATGATGGGTGATTAAGTTATAACTGTTCCAAGTTGCTCCATTAAAATAACTGAAAATCCCAGTGCATGCTATTTCCTCATGAGCTCTGGAGCTGTGCGATTTTATAATGCGCTGCTGAAATAGTATCAAACAATGAGCTTCTGACAACAGACCTTTTTCCTGATCAAAACTGCATTGTCAAAAAATGCACCATCATACTGATGTATGTAAAGCGTAAAAAACAGACAGTATGCTGACAAACTAACAAAATCACTGGCACAAGGTGGGGAGCGCAGTGCAAAAACACACTGTTGAACCTCATAATTAGGCCTCAAGACTAAAAGATGCAGGTGTTAATAACAAGGCCCAGAGGCCAACGCCAGCCCTTCTGTGTATTTTGTCTGGCCCACTAATGAATTAGTGTTTTTTTGTTGACCTCTCTAAATTTGTGACTTTCCTTACAATCTTATAAATTTTTAACTTTACTTCCTGGTGTTTTGAAATTGCTTTACTGTTTCATAGATTAGATTTTCTTCTGTAAATTTTTGACCCCTTTTTAAATTTAAAAAAATGTTTCCATAGTTTAGTAAAGTGACAACTTTTTTCCAGTCTTGTAAATTTTTAACTTTTGACCCTTGTCCGATAAACTTGCAAGTTTTTTCCTTATGTTGAAAAACTTTTTCCTCACTCACTTAATTTTCTGACTTTTCTACCTAAGCTTAAAATTATCTGACTTTTTCATAAATTTGTCTTTTATACTACCTTTGTAATTTGCTTTTCATGCTAGTCTCTGCTTGTCTTGGTGTTGACTTGGTCTCGACCTCTCAAAGTCTTGGGACATTCTGGTCTTGGCCTGGTCTCGACTACAACACTACTAATGACCACGGCTCTCTGCTGTGGATGATGACAATCAAATAAAATTCTAATAAGCCTAAATTGATGCTAATGGCTTTTGAATTGGATTAGGAACTGCAGTGATTCCTTTGTAAATGAATCATAAATCTCTGCATTAAGCTGTTTTAATTTGAAATATGTGAAAGTATGCTTGCTTTTTCTGTATTTTTCCTCTGGTTCACGCTCATATTCTTCACTCAGCTACTGGTGGAACAGTAGCTACACCGCTCCCTCTCAACTGACCTTCTCTTTGATCTGTTGACCTCTCCACTTCTGTCTCTTCTCTCCAATTCTCTGCTCTGCTGTCGGCACCGCTCAGCATGTATTGATCCCGGGAAACGGATAGAGAATTGACCTCCATCTTATTACCCCCCCCCCCCCAAGCTGTTGCTCTTTCTGCACATTGCATTTAAAGACAGTCACTGCTGTCCAGACATAGAGTATCTGATAGTGCAGTGCAGACCCTTCTTCCTGCCGAGAGACCTAACATCAGTGACCGTAATACATACACGTGCAGCCGAAAGCTTATGCTAAAGTTACTATGGAAATACTACAATGCTCCATCAACCAGCAGTTATCGGCACACCTGGACTGTGTTATAATCATAATGGGAGACTTTAACCATGCAAACCTGAAGTCTGTCCTGCCGAGATACTTCAAAAACGTAAGTTTTCCGATGAAGGAAAATAACACTCTTTACCAGGTCTACACCAACATTCCAGATGCATATAGAGCCACCCCCCTGCCACATCTTGGTCTCTCTGATAATCTCTCTGTGTCATTGATTCCTGCTTATAAACCTAAAATCTGTAGACAAAGACCAACACTAAAAACAGTTCAGGTGTGGACTGAGGAAGCCACCACAGCCCTACAGGACTGTTTTGATTCTACAGACTGGGGGTATTTGCAGAGGGGACAGACCTGGATGGCCACGCATCTGCTGTGATCTCAACCAAGACAGTCAAGGTGTTCCCAAACCAGAAACCATGGCTCAATGGTGAGGTGCGTACCCTGCTTAGAACATGAGATCAGCAGACAGTCCCTGTGGAGAGGCATCAAAATAGCCATGCGCAAATATAAACAGCATTTCAATTAAAACTTTGAGAAGCATAACACCAGGAACATGTGGCAGGGCATCAAGAAACTCACTAGTTACAAAGAGAGGCAGACATCAGCAGACTCCTCAGACAGTAATCTACCGGACACTCTGAACCAGTTCTTCACCCGCTTCGACCAACACAACGGAGAAGCCCGCATTTGTCTTCCTCCTTCAGAGACAAGCAACGCCCCCATCCAGCTGCAGCAGCACCAGGTCAGAACCATTCTGCTCAGAATCAACGTGAGGAAAGCTGCTGGTCCAGACGGAGTCACAGGAATGATGCTTAAGGCAGGCACAGAGCAGCTAGTGGAAATTTTTACCACCATCTTCAACCTTTTGCTACTGCAGTCTGTGGTTCCCACCTGCCTTAGGTCAGCCACCATAGTTCCAGTGCCCAAGAAGAACACAATGAGTTGCCTGAATGACTACCGCCCAGTTGCCCTAACCCCCATCATCACCAAATGTTTTGAGAGACTCATTTTGCCTCATATAAAGGCTATCATTTCTGCTGACCTTGATCTACATCAGTTTGCATACAGAGCAAACGGGTTGACAGACGACGCCATCATAATGGCCCTCCACACAGCCCTCACACACTTGGATAACAGCGACACCTGTGTGAAGATGCTGATTGTGGACTTCAGTTCTGCCTTTTAATACAGTTCTACCTCACAAACTAGTTCAGAAGTTGGGCAACTTGGGCCTGAGTAGTTCACTGTGCACCTGGATACTGGACTTCCTCAGTAATAGACCCCAGAATGTCAGAATAGGAGGCCGCATCTTCTCCACTCTTATGCTGAACCCCAGGGTTGTGTCCTCAGCCCCCTTCTTTTCTCCCTCTTCAGGCATGACTGTTCCCCAATCCACACCAGCAACACCATCATCAAATTTGCTGACGAACAAATTGAACACTCCCCCCTCTATATCAATGGAGAGGAGGTAAAGAGGGTGGAGGGCTTCAAGTTCCTTGGAATCCACATCTCAGCTGACCTCACCTGGTCCACAAATATTTCTCACCAGGTGGGGAAGGTACAACAAAGACTGTACTTCCTCAGGAAGCTCCGTAAAGCCCATCTACCACAACTGCTGATTAACTTCTACTGCTCCACGATTGAGAGCCTCCTGACTTACTGCTATTCAGTGTGGTTCGGCTGCTGTACTGCGGAGGACAGAAAAGACCTGCAGTGGGTGGTGGGAGCAGCAGAGTGCGTGATCGGGACAGCATTACCCCTCATCAGTGACATTTACACTGGCAGACTCCAGAGGAAAGCTGGTAGTATAATTAGACAGCCCTCACATCCTGGACACGCCCTTTTCACCCCCTCCCCTCGCTCAGGGCAAAGACAAACAGACTCAAGAACAGCTTCTACCCACAAGCTGTTAAATGCACCCCCCCCCCCACTAACTGAACAAACATTCACCCTCAGTCTAACAGGCAATGAAATATTCACTATCGCATTACACACGCTGTACGAATCTCCGTACGATCAGGGATTTGTATGGCGTTTCCTACGACCACTGTAAGGGGCCTTCAAGTACAACTTAAGGTGTTCTTGAGGCATACTTATGACCAACATCTTACGTAGTTCTTATGTTGTTCCCATCATATGCCATTCTATGATGAGGAGTTTCCATGAGGCGTTCATAGAAACTTTGGACAAGACCATCGACCTAGCTATGAACTTATGAACAGTCTACAAATGCTGGATTCTCCTATGGCCGCCTTAAGAAGGCCATACAAAATGGTCCAAAAAATGTTTGTACGGTGTTTGCAGCCATTCGTAAGGGTATTTGTGACCATAGCTTAAGTTTAAATCTCACTTGATGCACGGCTCAAACGTGAAGACTTGTGTGAGCTGAGGTGTGATGGAGACCACCTCCACTGTCCTCACCTTCTGTTTCTCCCCTGCTCCCACAGAGCTCTTTAATTCGGATTTTCCTAGGCTCATTTCTTTGATGCTTTGCTTCCCTGCTGTGGATGGTCTATGACATAGTTATATGAGTAATGGTTTACTCACATGTTGACAGGAGAAGAACTGTTCTTCTGCTGATAGCAGGTGAACCACTGTCCTAATCAGACAACAATTGTAGGCCAGAGCCATTCCTATGGTGATTTACACCCCTCAGCTTTTTGTAAATATTTTATCTTTTCATGGGACAACATTGAAGATATGACACTTTGATACAATGTAAAGTAGTCAGTGTACAGCTTGTATATCAGTGTAAATTTGCTGTCCCCTCAAAATAGCTCAACACACAGCCATTATTGTCTAAACTGCTGGCAACAAAAGTGAGTACACCCCTAAGTGAAAATGTCCAAATTGTGTCCAGTTATCCATTTTCCCTCCCCGGTGTCATGTGACTTGTTAATGTTACAAGGTCTCAGGTGTGAGTCCAGCAATCCTACGGAGAAAGCTCATTTCAGCTGCTTGTATTCACGATCTTGTTCTTTCGGTCATTACCCAAAGCTTGTGACCATAGGTGAGAGTAGGAACGTAGATTGACTGGTAAATCGACAGCTTTGCCTTAGAACTAATCTCCTCCTTCACCACAACAGACCGGTACAACGTCCGCATCACTGCAGATGCTGCTCCGATCTGTCTGTCAATCTCTCGCTCCATTTTCCCCTCACTCGTGAATAAGACCCCAAGATACTTAAACTCCTCCACTTGAGGCAGGAGTCTGTCCCCAACCTGGAGAAGACAATCCACCTTTTTCTGGCTGAGGACCATGGACTCGGACTTGGAGGTGCTGATTCTCATCCCAGCCGCTTCACACTCAGTGGCAAACCGTTCCAGCAAGAGCTGTAGGTCATTGCTGGATGAAGCCAACAGGAAAAATCATCTGCAAACAACAGAGATGAGATCCTGTGGTCACCAAGCATGACACCCTCCATTCCCTGACTGCGCCTAGAAATCCTGTCCATAAAAATTATGAACAGGATCGGTGACAAAGGGCAGCCCTGGCGGAGTCCAACTCTCACTGGGAATGAGTCCGATCGAGTGTTGGCAGTACGAACCAAACTCTCACAACAGTTGTATAGAGACGGAATAGCTCGTAACAACAAGCCCGATACCCCGTACTCCCGAATCACCCTCCACAAAAAACCATGAGGGGCACGGTCAAATGCCTTCTCCAAGTCCACAAAACACATGTAAACTGGTTGGGCAAACTCCCACGAACCCTCGAGAATTCTCAAGAGGGTAAAGAGCTGGTCCGATGTGCCACGGCCAGGACGAAAACCACATTGCTCCTCCTGAATCCGAGATTCGATCAATGGTCGGACTCTCCTCTCTAGTACCTTGGCATAGACCTTCCCAAGGAGGCTGAGGAGTGTGATCCCTCTAAAGTTGGAGCACACCCTCCGGTTCCCTTTATTGAAGAGAGGAACCACCACCCCGGTTTGCCATGCCAAAGGCACTGCCCCCGACCTCCACACAATGTTGCAGAGGCGTGTCAACCATGACAGCCCAACAACATCCAGGGCCTTGAGGTACTCAGGGCGAATCTCGTCCACTCCCGGGGCCCGGCCACCAAGGAGATTTTTAACCATCTTGGCGACCTCAGCCCCTGTGATAGGCGAGTCATCCCCCTCGTCCCCAAACCCTGCTTCCTCTGTGGAAGGCGTATCAGTGTTTTATAGTTTATAGTATATATAGTTGTTTTATACAGTGTTTTATAGTTTTATACAGTGTTTTATAGTTTATAGTATATAATTATAATGTTTTATATTTTATAGTAATACGTACATATGTTTATTAGCTGCTCTTGCTTGCTTGTTTTTTTTTCTTGCCTTCTGATTGTTGCTCTGAGTGTTGCTATCCCTGTGCTGTTGCAATCCTGGAATTTCCCCGTTGTGGGACTAATAAAGGCTTATCTTATCTTATCTTATCTTATCCTCGAAGTATTCCTTCCAACCACCCGACGATATCCCCAGTCGAAGTCAACAGCGCCCCATCCGCCCCATACACAGTGTAGACAGGGAGCTGCTTTCCCCTCCTGAGCCGCCAGACAGTTTGCTAGAATCTCTTCGAGGCTGACCGAAAGTCTTGTTCCATGGCCTCACCGAACTCCTCCCATACCCTGGTTTTTGCTTCAGCAACCACCCGAGCTGCACTCCGCTTGTCCTGCTGGTACACCTCAGCTGCTTCAGGAGTCCCACAAGCCAACCAAGCTTGATAGGACTCCTTCTTCAGCTTAATGGCCCCCCTCACCACTGGTGTCCACCACTTGGTTCGGGGGTTGCCACCACGAGATGCACCGACCACCTTGCGGCTGCAGCTCTGGGCCGCCGCTTCAACAACAGAGGTGGAGAACATGGCCCATTCAGACTCCATGTCTCCAGACTCCCTCGGAATGTGGTTGAAGTTCTTCCGGAGGTGGGAGTTGAAGACCTCCCGGACAGGGGCCTCAGCCAGACGTTCCCAGCACACCCTCACTATACGTTTGGGTCTACCAGGTCTGAATGGCTTCCTCCCCTGCCATCGGATCCAACTCACCACCAGGTGGTGATCAGTTGACAGCTCTGCACCTCTCTTTACCCGAGTGTCCAAGACATATGGTTGCAGGTCTGATGACACGATAACAAAATCGATCATCGACCTGCGACCTAGTGTGTCCTGGTGCCAGGTGCACATATGGACACCCTTATACTTGAACATGGTGTTCGTTATGGACAAACTGTGGTTAGCACAGAAGTCCAATAACTGAACACCACTCTGGTTTAGATCGGGCAGGCCGTTCCTCCCAATCACCCCCCTCCAGGTTTCACTGTCATTGCCCACGTGCGCATTGAAGTCCGCCAGTAGGACAATGGAGTCTCCAAGAGGAGCACCCTCCAGCACCCCAGTCACAGGCTTCAAAAAGGGTGGGTACTCTGAAACATCATTTGGTGCATAGGCACAAATGATGGTCAGGACCCGTTTCCCAACCCGAAGGCGCAGGGAAGCAACCCTTTCGTCCACCGGGGAAAACTCCAATATAGAGGCAGCAAGGTGGGGGGATACAAGAATACCCACCCCTGCTCATCGCCTCTCGCCCGTAGCAGCTCCAGAAAAGGCCAAGCTCCAGCCCCTCTCCAGGAGACTGGTTCCGGAACCGGAGCTGTGTGTTGAAGTGAGGCCAACTATATCTAGCCGATATCTCTCAACCTTGTACACCAGCTCAGGCTCCTTCCCCACCAGAGAGGTGACATTCCACGTACCAAAAGCCAGTTTAGGAAGCTTGGGATCAGTCCGCCAAGGTCTCCGCCTTTGACCGCCACCTAATCCACATAGTACCGGACCCCCATGATCCCTCCTGCAGGTGGTGAGCCCACTGGAGGGCGGACCCATGTAACTCCTTCGGGCTGAGCTCGGCTGGGTCCCATGGGTGGAAACCCAGCCCCCAGACGCTATCCATCGAGCCTCTTCCCCAGGCCCGGCTCCAGGGTGGGGCCCCGGTCACCCCATACCGGGCAGGGTACACTGAATCCTTGATATAGAATTTATCATGAGTCTGTTGGATCGTTCTTAGTCTGGCCCTTCACCCAGGACCAGTTTGTCTTGGGTGACCCTATCAGAGGCAAATTGCCCCGGACAACATAGCTCCTGGGATCACTGGGGCACGCAAACCCCCCCACCACCACCACCACGATAAGGTGACAATCCATGAGGGGATCTAACAACTTTAGAGGCTATTTGAACAAATCAAGAGACAAGGAAGCACATTTCAGAAGATTTAAGCTCAGTTTGTTTAGAATATCAGCATCCAGTTTGTCATTGTCATTTGGGTAGACTGAAAATGTAGAAAAATGTTAATTTTGAACTGCATGTCTAATCATCAGTATGCCACTCTCAATACCAGAGGTGGTAGAATTTTCCATTGTCCTCTCAATGAAATGAGTGGAACTTGTATTTTTAGCTAATCCCAGTGAAAACAAAGTGAGTTACTGTCATAGGACTTAAGGAGTATTGCTACTCATCCTGGGTAATTGCCCTGATGCTCACCAAATTAACACAATGGTTGCTGTCAAGATCAACAGATCTGGGCAAAGCCGAAAGGAACTAATGTAATGATGCTGCGTCCGTCATCTGTCAACTTGCTTGTCCATTCATCTGTCCGTCTGTCCACATTTCACAGAAATTGTCACTCCTTCTAGACATTTGCCCAGTGCTCACCAAACTCACTCACAGTGATCCTCAGGTGGGTCTGCATCCAAGTTGAGCTCAAGGTCAAAGGTCAGGAGATCTGCTCATTTATGATTTCATGAAAAATGTAACCCCTCTTAGGCCATTGGCCTTGACCTTAAATACATCCTAGATGGGTCTGCACCAGGCTGTGCTTAAGGTCAAGGTCAAAGGTCAGGAGATCTGAGCACTCTTGGGTGATTTCATCAGGCCAGAATGAGCTGCTCCATCAGTGATGGTCTGGATCAGAAATCTGCATTTCTCTCCAGTTGTGTGGATGCTCACCAACCTTACACGTAATGATCCTAACATGTGTCTGTGTCCAGATTGTACTCAAGGTCAGGGTCAAAGGTCACAAGCTATAGGTATGTGTTGTATCAACCGTCAGTTGGGCTAGGTTGTAAAAATGTATATTTAGAGATGAAGGCTCATCGTGACCTCGGGTGTGTTCATCAGGCCAGTCACTGAAGGTCTGCTTCCATCTGTCTCCTACTGTCAACATCAGCATGACCTTTGTGTCAGATTCAGCCAATCTGAGATGGTTTCATGGTCCAGGAGATCAGGTGTTGGCAGAGTTAAGGTCTCAACACATCCTGGCCCCCTAAACATCTTCCCTCTACCACTAGAATAATAATGGATTAGATTTATATGGCACGCTACATGTCAAGTGACATCTCAAAGCGCTTACAGTGAGTCCATTATTCATTCACTCCAGACAGACATTGATAGTGGTAAGCTACTTCTGTAGCCACAGCTGCCCTGGGGCAGACTGATGGAAACGTGGCTGCTAATCTGCACCAACGGCCTCTCCAACCCCTACTGAACTTTTATACACATTCATGCTCAGTGTCATGGACACTGGAGGCAAGGGGAGTAAAGTGTCTTGCCCAGGGACACGACGACAGGATGGCTGGGGAGAGCGGGATTTGAACCACCATCCCTCTGGTTTTTGGACAACCTGCTCTACCTCCTGAGCCACTGCTGCCCACATTTCCCTCCTCCATTCCATTTTTCTGAGCACCAAGCTGGACGGCAGGAAGTTCTATTTTTATATGGTCTGTGGCAAGACCCAGCCGGGACTTTAACCCCGACTTCCTGGTTGTGGGGCGGATGCTCTATCTCCAGGCCACCACTGAACCCTAGGCAGCGGTACTGTGAAGATTGGGACTAGGTAAGTGAGCACTTCTAACCCTCTTCCTCCATTCTCTTGTCTCTTCTCAGAGAGGCCGGCGTTCACCAAGCAGCCGGTGAACCAGGTGGTGCTGGCAGACGACACGGTGGACTTTTTCTGCGAGGTGCACGGAGACCCAACTCCGACTGTCCGCTGGCGGAGAGAGGAGGGGGAGCTGCCCCGGGGCAGGTATGTGGGTGCTGCCGCTGATGCTGCTGCTATTCAAGTAAAGACCACCGTTGTCACCGTGTTGCTTAGCAACGTGTTACAATTTCTCCTCACTTTCTCTAGCAATGTGTCTATGTAAAGTGTCTTTGAGTGTTTTGAAAAGCGCTATATATGTCTAAAGTATTATTATTATTATTAATAATATTATTAATAATACAACTGCCTCTAATTAGACAGCAACTGTCTGCACGGCTGCTTTTTATCTCTGAAGACTGATTCAGTCAGTGATGGACGAGGGTGATTGTGTGTGTGCAGACGACTGTTTTCTGTTTCACACACTATATAAGACAAAAAACCTGCTCATTAGTGTTGGATGACTAATGAACAAAGCTGCTGCACAGGCCTTTAAAGTGTACACCACTGCTTATGGTTCATGTCACCTACGAGTGTCCACAACTCTGTAGCTAAAGAAGTTATAGCTAAAATCCAAACGTATGACTCATACAGTGTGGTGGATTGTCTTATGAAGAGCATAAAGACTTGGAGAATCCTCCTTTATGTAACATGTGAGTGAAACCATGAGTGAAACCATGCTCTCATTTCTGTCAGCTGGTGTTGGTATTGGCCAATATTCATGTGGTTGATTCATTGGTAAAACAACATTAGTACTGACCAATATTACTGGCTGATGGCAACAGCTGTTGCAGTATTGATTTTTTTCCCTGCACTCTAAAGCTCCAGCATAGATTTGTATATAAGCAAAAGCAACAAAAGGCAGCAGACACCAAACTTGATGGGGTTTACCAGTTTATTTTGGCCCACGTCAAAAAACCGTGATAATGTTTTGGCCTATTGACGATTTTTGCTTTAAATGTTTCCTTTAAGAACTGATGTAGTTAAAGTACAAGTGTATAAGGGCAGTACGGTGGTGCAGTGGTTAGCACTGTTGCCTTACAGCTAGAAGGTTCCTGGTTCGAATCCCCAGGTTGGCAGGGGTTGGAACCTTTCTGTGTGGAGTTTGCATGTTCTCCCAGTGCTGCGTGGGTTTACTCCGGGGGCTCCGGTTTCCTCCCACAATCCAAAGACATGCATGTTAGGTTAATTGGCTGTTCTAAATTGTCCCTAGATATTTGTTTCCTATAGGCCCTTAGAATAGAGGGTTAGTATTAGTGAAAGCGCTTTGAGTGGTCTTTGTGACTAGAAAAGCGCTATATAAATGCAGGTTAGTTAGTTAGTTAGTAGTTATAATCATATACATTCTGTCACCTTTCTCAGATTTATTCATTTTGTCTCCTATTCACATTTTTTGTTTACTATTTTTAATTACTTTGAATTAATTTCACTTTATTTCATTATTTTATTACATTTGTTTCCTTCTAATTTTTAAAAAAATTCTTTTCTCATTTTTTACTTTTTCTTTTTAGCTTTTCTTATTTAATTAAGTTTTTGCTTTTTTTAAATTTTTTTCTTGTCTTTTTTTCCAGTTTTTTTTCCCATTTAATTAGATTTCCTTTTCTTTCTTTTTTTTCATTAGATTTTTCATGACATTAGATTTTTTTGCGACTGGGGAAGTGAAATACCATGTGACTATTTTAGCCAATCACCTGTTGATTTAGGGTGTAAAGGTAATAGGTGGCCATTTTGATTCATGCTCTGATAAATAGTGATGTTCGATACCACTGATTTCCTTTCCGATCCGATACTGAGTAAAATTCAGGCTGGTATCGGCGATACCGATACCGATATTTTTTGCGACTACACCGAATATGTCTTTTAAATCTAAAAAAAACGCATGACGCACTTACCCAGGCGGAAGAAAAAGTAGTCCCACCAACCACGTGTCACTTAGACATCATGTCAATAGTTTAGTTACTTTTCACCGTGTTTCTGTTAAGGATATACTGTATATATATGTATACTCGCTGCTCTTGTTTTTCTCTTGCCTTCTGATTATTGCTCTGAGTGTTGCTATCCCTGTGCTGTTGCAATCCTGAAATTTCCCCATTGTGGGACTAATAAACGCTTATCTTATCTTATACCTTACCTCAAAAGACTTAAGTATCAAAAGTATCGATATTTTGATTTGAGTATCGATTTTAGAGCATAAAGATCTGGTATCGGAGGTATCGATATTTCAGGATCGATCCGCACATCACTACTGATAAAGGCCAATAGGCTGAAACGTTCACATGGTTTTTTAACATTTTAGCCTTTTAGTTGCTTTTGAATGGGAACTTTTGGCTTTGCACCACAAATCTAATAGAGGAAGTGCCTCCTTACAAAGAAATCAAATATAGCTCAAGTAGGTTCATTTTGTCTTCTTGTAATTATTTACATTATTATTTTACTCAGAAGAGTCTCTTCTGTCGAAGGCTGCAGTGAACAGTCGAAACATGTAAAGAAGGTAAAAACATCTCCTTTCACTTCCGGTTATGGCTGCCACGTAGGACGGACGTGTCTCGCTCTGCTCTGCTCCTGGAGAAAAAAATCGGCAAATAACTCTCTCATTTGGGACAGAACGTATCCCAGCATTTGGGCGAGGATATGTCGGCGAAGCCTAAGGCTGGAAAACCAGGAAAAGGAAAAAGCGAGCCGCCGAAACAGTCCAAATTAACGGACTTTCAGGTCTGTGACGCAGTAAACAAAACTCCATATATGGCGGAGGAGGCTGGCAACGCTGCGATTTCTGCGGGGAATGGCGCAGATGCGCTGATGGCTGCCATGAGTTCAATGAGAGCGGACTTTTCCTCTAGATTTGATGGGATTATGACAGCGCTGGAAGGAATAAGAAAGGAATTGGGTGACTGTGTAGAACGAACGGCGCAGATGGAGCTCCGTCTCGCTAGTGCTGAAGATGACGTCACCCGTCTTCAATTAAAGGTGCGCACTTTGGAAAAAAAAAATAAATCTCTGGAAGATAATATTTTGGATTTGGAATCTCGGTCGAGACAGAATAATTTGAGGCTGGTGGGTCTTCCAGAGGAATCAGAAGGTCGGGACGTATGTTCCTTTCTGGAAAAGTGGATTCCGGAGGTGCTGGGCAGCGAGGAGTTGCAATCAGCAGTGGTTCTGGAAAAAGCGCATCGTATTGGCCCACGGAGAGATAAGGGACCGCCGAGGACCTTAATTATGAAGTTTCTTAGCAACAGAGACAGGATGAAGGTCTTCAACGCTGCACGTGCTAAAGGAGAGATTAAACACCAGGACCAGCAGGTGCGGTTCTACCCAGATTTGGCCACAGGAATCCAGCAATTGAGGAAGCAGTTTGATCCCGTACGTAAGGAGCTGCGCAACCTTGGGATTCGTCATGGTGTAATCTATCCTGCGAGACTGCTGACCACGTATGAGGGCAGAACCCACATCTTCAAGACCCCAGAGGAGGCGCAGGAGTTCATCAAGAAGATCAAAGAAGAAGAAGAGACTGGTGGGAGCTAAGCATGAACAAAATATAAGGTAGAATAATTAAGCATTTGCACAGGCATCTGACTGACTTGAAGTAAATAGTAAGTTTACAAAATATAGATTGTATTATATATTAAAAAAACAAAACAAAAACAAAACAAAACAAAAAAAAAACAACTATGATGTACAAAGTTGTTAAAAATTTTGGAGTTAAGTTGGAAAACTACAGAGGAGAGTTAATGTTACGTCATTA
Source organism: Pholidichthys leucotaenia (assembly GCA_020510985.1). NCBI lineage: Eukaryota > Metazoa > Chordata > Actinopteri > Cichliformes > Pholidichthyidae > Pholidichthys > Pholidichthys leucotaenia. The sequence continues at coordinate 257,874,904 of CM035839.1, forward strand.
AAAGCAGTAGAGTTAGGGTGATTGGGAGGATGAAGAAGGAGTGGCTTAGGCTGTTCCCCGTGGGTGTGGAACGGTCGATGGCTATATCGGGAGACAGAATTTTTCTTTTGATTTTGGGGGGTTTGCCACAAGTGTGGGAAGGGGGAATTTGTTTGTGTGTAGTTTGTAGGATGAATGTTCAACCACTCATGTTTTTGCTTCTCTGTATGAGCATGTTTACACTGCAAGGTAATCCCAAACTCTCTATTGATCATGGACCAAAGTGTTAATCTTAATTTAACTTCATGGAATTGCAGAGGTCTACAAAATTTAAAAAAACTTAAACAAGTTATGAATAAAATAAAGGACATGGGTTCAAGAATTGTGTTTTTACAAGAAACTCATCTGATAGAGGAGGATGTTAAAAGAATTAGGAGCAGATGGCAGGGAAGTGTATTCACCTCTTCATTTTCATCCCGAGCCAGGGGAGTTATGACTCTCATACATAAATCAGTTCCTTTTCAAGTGAAAAATGTAATTGGAGACAAATTTGGAAGATATGTAATCATTCAAGGCTCTTTGCTATTAGAAAATATAAATCTTGTGAACTTATATGGTCCCAATATAGATGATCAGAAGTTCTTTGCTAATTTATTTCTCATCTTATCATCACTTACAGGGCAACATATAATAGCAGGGGATTTTAATTGTACATTGAATCCAGGTGTGGATAGATCAACAGGACTGGATTGTACGAACATTGGATGTAGGATGACTATTAATCATTTTATGAAAGAATTGAGATTGTTAGATATATGGAGAGAAATGAAACCACAAGTTAAAGCCTATTCTTGTTATTCCAGTACCTACAAGACATTCTCACGTATTGATTATTTTTTGATTTCCACAGAATTAAGGTCCAAGATTCAAAACTGCTTTTATGATAACATCGTGATCTCTGATCATGCACCCTGTTGTCTAATATATGTAGATAAAAAATTGACAAAGGAATCAGGTAGATGGCAATTTCAGCATAAATGGCTTCAGGATGAGGAATTTGTCAAGTATATAGAAAAACAGATAGACGAGTTCTTTGACATCAATACTACACAAACATCAGCATGTGTAAAGTGGGAGGCTTTCAAAGCTTTTATTAGGGGACATATTATTAGTTATACAGGATCAAAATCTAAGAAGACTCGAGAGGAGAGAGCTAAATTGGAACATAAAATAAAAAGTCTTCAGGAAAAAGTGTATGCAGGAAGTGATCCAAGGTTGGAGAATGAATTACTGATTGTGAGAGCTGAATACGACAAAAAATCAGCGAATAGAGCTGCCTCGAGTCTTCTAAGATTGAAACAATCTTTTTATGAACAAGGTGAAAAATCAGGAAAATTATTAGCATGGCAGATTAAACAATTGGAAATTAAAACACCAATTACCAGTATTATAAGTAATGGACAGGTAGTTATAGATCCTTTAGAAATTAATAGAGCCTTTAGAGATTACTATGAAAAATTATATGATACCAAAAATGAACCTGATTTAACAAAACTAAATGGGTTTTTGAACGAACTATCTATACCGTGTATTCCAAATGAAAACAGGGAGATATTGGAGTCTAAAATTAGTCAAGAAGAAGTTGGGCTAGCCATTGATAATATGAAATCAGGAAAAAGTGCAGGACCAGATGGTCTTCCAGTTGACCTTTATAAAAAATTTAAGAATAAATTAATAAAACCTTTTTTGGAAATGGTTTTAGAAGCATTTCAAAATAATAATTTACCATCATACATAAATAATGCCTTAATTATACTGCTGCCAAAACCAGGTAAGCCCTCTAATAAATGTGAAAATATGAGACCAATAAGCCTATTAAACGCCGACCTTAAGATAATCTGTAAAATTTTAGCAAGACGAATACAAGAAATTTTACCAAATATTATTAATCGAGATCAGAATGGCTTTATAAAGGGTAGACAAGGCTTCCATAATGTAAGAAGACTATTTAATATTATTTATTTTAATAAAGAAGCACCGGATACAGCTCTCCTATCATTGGACGCCGAAAAGGCCTTTGATAGAGTTGAATGGCCCTTTCTTTTTGAAGTCCTACAAAGGTTTGGACTTGGAAATAATTTCATAAAATGGGTTCAAATAATATACAATAATGCTACAGCAGAAATCCTAACAAATAACAATATTTCAAAACCAATAAAAATCAATAGAGGATGTCGACAAGGCTGTCCACTTTCACCTTTACCGTTTACTATGGCAATTGAACCTTTAGCGATAGCGATACGTTTACATTCACAAATATATGGAATTAAAGTTGGACCAACAGAACATAAAATCTCCCTGTACGCCGATGACATAATTTTGTTTATGTCGAATCTAAAAAAATCAATTCCAACCTTGTTGAATTTAATAAAGAATTTTGGGGAAATATCAGGATATAAAATAAATAAAACTAAATCTTCAATATTAATGCTAAATGAGACCCAGAGAAATTACCCAGCCCCTGAGGTAAATCAATTCAATGTTGTAAATCAGTTTAAATATTTAGGAATCCAAATTATGCCTAAGCTAGAATCAGTCGCCAGTGTCAACTATGAAGCCTTAATGTCAGATATCAATGAGTTAACTCAGAGATGGATGTCACTACCAATGTCGATGATCGGGAGAATCAATATACTTAAAAGTAATATTTTACCTAAAATACTTTATTTATTTCAATACATTCCCTTATCACCACCTTTAGATCTATTCTCAAGAATAAAAAAAAAGTTAGTGGAATTTATATGGAACAACAGGAGGGCTAGATTACGTTTGTCTTTATTATATTTACCATTTGATCGTGGAGGTCTGAAATGTCCAAATTTTATGTTGTATTATTGGTCGGCACAACTGAGGTCTATGACATATTATTTTTCATCAAATGATCTCCCTCACTGGACTGAAATGGAATCATACAATTTACCTTTACCTCTTCCCATATTCATATACTCAGATTCGGCAAAAAAATTACAAAAACAAGTTAAAAATCCATTTGTAAAGCATATGATCAAAATATGGTGTGAAGCTAAAAACTATTTAAAAGAACCACAGTTATTGTCACAATTTAGTCCAATATGGGGTAATCAATATTTTAAACCAGGGAGAGCGGACGCTGTATTTAAAGTATGGAATTTAAAAGGGATACAAAAGATTCAGGATTTATATTTGCCATGTGCAGACAACATAATGTCTTTTGAAGAGCTGAGGATCAAATTTAATCTCAATAGAACACATTTTTTTAAATATCTTCAACTTAGAAACTTTATTCGATCAAATCAAAATAAAGCTCTCACTCGACCTATTTATTCATCCTTGGAAAAAATGATGATGAAAGATAGTAAAAGAAAGGGTATTATTTCAGAGTTTTATAACTCACTGACACTATCTTCAAGTGAAAATTCACTGAAAAGATTAAACTACTGGAAAGAAGATCTGCAAATTGAAATTTCAGAGGAACAATGGGAATTGGCTTGTACAGAAGCTCAAACCAAATCAATAAATGCACGCCTTAAATTGATACATTTCAAATGGTTAATGCGGATGTATGTTACACCGGAGGAGTTAAATAGATATAACAAAAATATACCAGATACATGCACAAAATGCATGGAAAGTAAAGGAACTCTATTTCATTGTTTATGGGAATGTAGATTAATAAGAATGTTTTGGGAAGAGGTGAGGGTAACAATTGAAAAAATAATCTCAAAACAAATCATATTGAATCCTAAACTGTTTTTGTTGGGTCTGTACCCAGAAAAGCATAATTTTAATAAAAGTGAAAGAACATTCATAGACCTCAGTTTGCTTAATGCCAAAAAATGTATTGCACTATTATGGAAAAAGACTCATAGACCAGATGTGACTCAGTGGTTAAGACAGATGTTAACAAACCTTCCATTAGAAAGAATAACATATATACTAAAATCAAAGGAAACTGTGTTTGAGAATATATGGAGACCTTTTATTGATTATGTAAAAAATTTAAACATAACTCTTGAAGAAGAAGGTGAATGATGTGTGTGGACCTTGTAAATTCCAAACTGGTGAACATAATATGTATACTTATGTATTGGATTGTCTAGACTAAACAGAGGAGCATTGTTGAAGACTTGATTTTGTTGGTGGTTGTTGGTGTTTTTAGTGCATTTTTTTTTTGTAGTACTTTAGTGTTAGTGTTTGATTGTTTGTATCATGTTTGTTAAAAAAAAAAAAAGGTTCAATAAAGATATTGTGGAAAAAAAAAAACATCTCCTTTCTATTTTTGTCTTTAATAAGAACAAAAGGTTAAAAAAAAAAGAACTCAACTATATATATATAAACACTAGCTAGGACGTGGCTAGCTGCCAGGCTAGTCACAGTCAGCCAAGTGGAGGTACCATATTAGCCAGGTAAAGAAACACAAACAAGTCAATCATGTACTGGATTATCTTCATTCCAATTCATTAATTATCTAAAGAATATGGTGCCTCTGTCTGCCATTAAATGTTAGCCATGTCCAATCTAGTGCTTATCTATGGTTCCCAGCAAAACCACTGGTGTGCATGCATGTGTGGAGTTTTTGTGTTCTAGCAGAATGTATTATAAAACAGATTTACTTGACCATATTTAATATGTGCTGTATATCAATAGTATTTATGGGCTCCTCTTGGTGTATAATAACTTTAATACTTTATTATATTGTCTTACTTAGGCTGGACTTTACCGGTGTGGTGGCCTAGTTGGTAGAGCATCTGCCTCACAACTAGGAGGTTGTGGGTTCAAATCCTGGCCGGGTCATACCAAAGACCATATAAAATGATACTTTACGCCTTCTAGCTTGGTGCTCAGGATAATAGAATGGGGAAAGGAAAGTTAATGCACAGAGCTACCAGAGGACTGACCCCCCACTGTAGTTTTCACTACTGACAGTAGCCATGTGGCCGAGGGTCAGAGAAATGTATGAATGTATGAATGTCACAGATCTGAGGTTTATGAGTCATATATGTCACCAGATGCAAGGCTGCATGAAGTAAAATAATAAATAAAAGATAGGAACAATTTGCTTCCTAAGGCTTAACGATTTAAGAAAGATATTAAATAGTTTTTGGTTGTTTTTTTTTTTTTTTTACATTTGTTGCACTGCCTTGGAACAATATGGACTAGCAGCTTCAGCATGCATTAATGTTTAAATTATCACAAAATATGATCAATATAATTTTGAACAATTGTCAGAAAAGGTCTGTACGTGTTAAGTTAAATAACAAGCATTCAGGGCATGACAGCAGCAGGAGCATTTTAATTTCAGGCTAAAACGAACAACTGCAGCTGTCTGTCTTTACCATGACAGCCCAGCACGGTGTGGTGGTTTATGGCTCTGACTAGATTCTACGTCTGCTCTGAGGTAAATCTGATCATGTCCAACATATTTTAACAAAATGCATCTGACTTTATTGCAGTGGAGAATTTAAATAAATAAATACAAATAAAATAATAATAATAACATTATTATAATATACTATAATATAATATTATGTGATTATAATATAATCATAAAATATTAAAAATAAATAAAATAGTAATTAAATAATTAAGATTTCTAATTACCAAAAATTTTGCACACTGTACCTTTAAATTAAATATTTCCTAAGACAGAAGAGAAGAGTAACAAGTTCATTTCAAACAAAAAGTCAAAACAGAGTAACCACATCAACTCCTATCGGAGGTGAAAGTTTAGCTAAAAAGCAGGAGGCTTTTTTCCCGGTGGTCTCACGTGTGAACAGCTATAAATATATATATATATATATATATATATATATATATATATATATAATGGTTAATGATGAGTTGTATAAGCAGGGCTGTGTTTGTTTGTGACACCATGGCTTTGTTACTGTAGAGGCCTACTCCCTCAGCACTGTTGGAACCATTTGATTGGACGAAACTATAACAACCCCTCGAGGGAAATGAGGTGAGGTGTCCGTTTGTCAGCAAAAGCATTCATGTCTCAGGGGTCTTCAACCTGCAGCTATGGAACAACAGGCAGCAGTTTTGCCCATAACTGATGGCTGGTTCTGCCCCCCCCCCTCACAAAAAAAAATGGATAATGGTTGTGCAGAAATTATTAGTTGGCAGCAATACAAAGCTGTAAAGCAATAAAATTTGGATTCACACATATGTTTGATTGATTGATTGATACCATTTAATTTTGAACAAAACAACATAAAAACAAGAATAAAAACAAAAAAATTTAAATGCAGTCCTAAAAGGAACAGCATTGAAGCCAAAAGCTTCTCTTGTCCTGTCCCATCCATCCATCCATCCATCTTCTACCGCTTTTCCGGAAGTCCGGGTCGCGGAGGCAGCAGTTCAAGCAGAGAAGCCCAGACTTCCCTCTCCCCAGCCACCTGCTCCAGCTCTTCACAGAGGATACCAAGGTGTTCCCAGACCAGCTGGGAGACATAGTCTCTCCACCAAGCCCTGGGTCTGCCCCGGGGTCTCCTCCCAGTGGGACGTGCCTGAAACCCCTCAAGTGGGAGGCGTCCAGGAGGCATCCTAATCAGATGCCCATACCACCTCAACTGACTCCTTTCAATGTGGAGGAGCAGCGGTTCTACTCTGAGCCTCTCCCGGATGACTGAGCTCCTCACCCTATCTCTGAGGGTGAGTCCAGCAATCCTACGGAGAAAGCTCATTTCAGCTGCTTGTATCCGCAATCTCGTTCTTTTGGTCATTACCCAAAGCTCGTGACCATAGGTGAGAGTAGGAACGTAGATTGACTGGTAAATCGACAGCTTTGCCTTAGAACTAATCTCCTTCTTCACCACAACAGACCGGTACAACGTCCGCATCACTGCAGATGCTGCTCCAATCCGTCTGTCAATCTCTCACTCCATTCTCCCCTCACTCGTGAACAAGACCCCAAGATACTTAAACTCCTCCACTTGGGGCAGGAACCTGTCCCCAATCCAGGGAGGACAATCCACCTTTTTCCGGCTGAGGACCATGGACTCTGACTTGGAGGTGCTGATTCTCAACCCAGCCGCTTCACACTCAGCAGAAAACCGTCCCAGCAAGAGCTGTAGGTCATTGCTGGATGAAGCCAACAGGACAACATCATCTGCAAACAACAGAGATGAGATCCTGTGGTCACCAAGCATGACACCCTCCATTCCCTGGCTGCGCCTAGAAATCCTGTCCATAAAAATTATGAACAGGATCGGTGACAAAGGGCAGCCCTGGCGGACTCCAACTCTCACTGGAAGTGACTCCGACCAAGTGTTGGCAATACGAACCAAACTCTCACAACGGTGATACAGAAACTGAATAGCTCGTAACAACAAGCCCGATACCCCATACTCCCGAAGCACCCCCCACAAAAACCCACGAGGGACGCGGTCAAATGCCTTCTCCAAGTCCACAAAACACATGTAAACTGGTTGGGCAAACTCCCACGAACCCTCAAAAATTCTCGAGAGGGTAAAGAGCTGGTCTGATGTACCACAGCCAGGACGAAAGCCACATTGCGCCTCCTGAATCCGAGGTTCGACCAACGGCCAGACTCTCCTCTCCAGTACCTTGACATAGACCTTCCCAAGGAGGCTGAGGAGTGTGATCCCTCTAAAGTTGGAGCACACCCTTTGGTCCCCTTTTTTGAAGAGAGGAACCACCACCCCAGTTTGCCATGCCAAAGGCATTGCCCCCCGACCTCCACGCAATGTTGCAGAGGCGTGTCAACCATGACAGCCCAACAACATCCAGGGCCTTGAGGTACTCAGGGTGAATCTTGTCCACCCCCGGGGCCTGGCCACCAAGGAGATTTTTAACCACCTTGGCGACCTCAGCCCCTGTGATAGGCGAGTCATCCCCTTCGTCCCCAAACCCTGCTTCCTCTGTGGAAGGCATATCAGTGGGATTGAGGAGATCCTTGAAGTATTCCTTCCACCGCCCAACGGTATCCCCAGTCGAAGTCAACAGTGTCCCATCCACACCATACACAGTGTGGACAGGGACCTGCTTTCCCCTCCTGAGTCACTGGACAGTTTGCCAGAATCTCTTCGAGGCCGACCGAAAGTCTTGTTCCATGGCCTCACCGAACTCCTCCCATACCCAGGTTTTTGCTTCAGCAACCACCCGGGCTGCACTCTGCTTGGCCTCCCGGTACGCCTCAGCTGCTTCTGGAGTCCCACAAGCCAACCAAGCTTGATAGAACTCCTTCTTCAGCTTAATGGCCCCCCTCACTACTGGTGTCCACCACTTGGTTCGGAGGTTGCCACCACGAGATGCACCAACCACCTTGCGGCCGCAGCTCTGGGCCACCGCTTCAACAACAGAGGTGGAGAACATGGCCCATTCAGACTCCATGTCTCCAGACTCCCTCAGACTGTGGCTGAAGTTCTTCCGGAGGTGGGAGTTGAAGACCTCCCGGACAGGGGCCTCAGCCAGACGTTCCCAGCACACCCTCACTATACGTTTGGGTCTACCAGGTCTGAATGGCTTCCTCCCCTGCCATCGGATCCAACTCACCACCAGGTGGTGATCAGTTGACAGCTCTGTACCTCTCTTTAGCCAGGTGTCCAAGACATACGGTCGCAGGTCTGATGACACGATAACAAAATCGATCATCGACCTGCGACCTAGGGTGTCCTGGTGCCAGGTGCACATATGGACACCCTTATACTTGAACATGGTGTTCGTTATGGACAAACTGTGGTTAGCACAGAAGTCCAATAACTGAACACCACTCGGGTTCAGATCGGGCAGGCCGTTCCTCCCAATCACCCCCCTCCAGGTTTCACTGCCATTGCCCACGTGCGCATTGAAGTCCCCCAGTAGGACAATGGAGTCTCCAAGAGGAGCACCCTCCAGCACCCCAGTCACAGACTCCAAAAAGGGTGGGTACTCTGAAACATCATTTGGTGCATAGGCACAAATGATGGTCAGGACCCGTTTCCCAACCCGAAGGCGCAGGGAAGCAACCCTTTCGTCCACCAGGAAAACTCCAATATAGAGGCAGCAAAGTGGGGAGATACAAGAATACCCACCCCTGCTCGTCGCCCCTTGCCCGGGGCAACTCCAGAAAAGATCAGGCTCTAGCCCCTCTCCAGGAGACTGGTTCCGGAACCGGAGCTGTGTGTTGAGGTGAGGCCGACTATATCTAGCTGGTATCTCTCAACCTCCTGCACCAGCTCAGGCTCCTTCCCCACCAGAGAGGTGACATTCCACGTACCAAAAGCCAGTTTAGAAAGCTTGGGATCAGTCCACCAAGGTCTCCACCTTTGACCGCCACCTAATCCACATAGTACCGGACCCCCATGATCCCTCCTGCAGGTGGTGAGCCCACTGGAGGGCGGACCCATGTAACTCCTTCAGGCTGAGCCTGGCCAGGTCCCATGGGTGGAAACCCGGCCACCAGACGCTAGCCTTCGAGCCCCTCCCCCAGGCCTGGCTCCAGGGTGGAGCCCTGGTCATCCCATACCGGGCGGGGTACACTGAATCCTTGATATAGAATTTATCATGAGAATCTGTTGGATCGTTCTTAGTCTGGCCCTTCACCCAGGATCAGTTTGTCTTGGGTGACCTTATCAGAGGCAAATTGCCCCGGACAACATAGCTCCTGGGATCACTGGGGCACGCAAACCCCCCACCACGATAAGGTGACGATCCATGAGGGGGATCTTCTGTCCCATCATTAACTAATTAATATACCTGTATACCTGCTTGCTCATGTACACATACATACGTCCATAGATTACCGTAACAACAAATGGAAACTTAATGAGCGAGGATATAAATGAATAAATCTCTACATGCATTTCAAAATCTTATTACTTATTTAAAATAATAGAAATTAAAAAAATGAAAACATGAGTAAACAAGTTAATAATAAAAGAAGCCACTTAACCACAGGGACTACAGTGGGCAAAAAAGTATTTAGTCAGCCACCAATTGTGCAAGTTCTCCCACTTAAAAGATGAGAGAGGTCTCCAATTTTCATCATAGGTATACCTCAACTATGAGAGACAAAATGAGGGGAAAAAAATCCAGAAAATCACATTGAAGGATTTTTAATGAATTAATTGGTAAATTCCTCAGTAAAATAAGTATTTGGTCACCTACAAACAAGCTAGATTTCTGGCTCTCACAGACCTGTAACTTCTTCTTTAAGAGGCTCCTCTGTCCTCCACTCGTTACCTGTATTAATGGCACCTGTTTGAACTCGTTATCAGTATAAAAGATACCTGTCCACAACCTCAAACAGTCAGACTCCAAACTCCACTATGGCCAAGACCAAAGAGCTGTCAAAGGACACCAGAAACAAAATTGTAGACCTGCACCAGGCTGGGAAGACTGAATCTGCATTAGGTAAGCAGCTTGGTGTGAAGAAATCAACTGTGGGAGCAATTATTAGAAAATGGAAGACATACAAGACCACTGATAATCTCCCTCCATCTGGGGCTCCACGCAAGATCTCACCCCGTGGGGTCAAAATGATCACGAGAATGGTGAGCAAAAATCCCAGAACCACACGGGGGGACCTAGTGAATGACCTGCAGAGAGCAGGGACCAAAGTAACAAAGGCTACCATCAGAAACACACTACGCCACCAGGGACTCAAATCCTGCAGTGCCAGACATGTCCCCCTGCTTAAGCCAGCACATGTCCAGGCCCGTCTGAAGTTTGCTAGAGAGCATTTGGATGATCCAGAAGAGGATTGGGAGAATGTCATATGGTCAGATGAAACCAAAATAGAACTTTTTGGTAAAAACTCATCTTGTCGTGTTTGGAGGAGAAAGAACACCATACCTACTGTGAAGCATGGGGGTGGAAACATCATGCTTTGGGGCTTTTTTTCTGCAAAGGGACCAGGACGACTGATCCATGTAAAGGAAAGAATGAATGGGGCCATGTATCATGAGATTTTGAGTGAAAACCTCCTTCCACCAGCAAGGGCATTGAAGATGAAACGTGGCTGGGTCTTTCAGCATGACAATGATCCCAAACACACCGCCTGGGCAACGAAGGAGTGACTTCGTAAGAAGCATTTCAAGGTCCTGGAGTGGCCTAGCCAGTCTCCAGATCTCAACCCCATAGAAAATCTTTGGAGGGAGTTGAAAGTCCATGTTGCCCAGCGACAGCCCCAAAACATCACTGCTCTAGAGGAGATCTGCATGGAGGAATGGGCCAAAATACCAGCAACAGTGTGTGAAAACCTTGTGAAGACTTACAGAAAACGTTTGACCTCTGTCATTGCCAACAAAGGGTATATAACAAAGTATTGAGATGAACTTTTGTTATTGACCAAATACTTATTTTACCGAGGAATTTACCAATTAATTCATTAAAAATCCTTCAATGTGATTTTCTGGATTTTTTTTTCTCATTTTGTCTCTCATAGTTGAGGTATACCTATGATGAAAATTGCAGACCTCTCTCATCTTTTAAGTGGGAGAACTTGCACAATTGGTGGCTGACTAAATACTTTTTTACCCCACTGTACATTATATTTTTGTGTGAATCACAGCTTCATTAGTGTTATTTGGAATAGTTGAAAAGGCTTGATAAGAGATGTAAACAAATAATTACTATGCTACATGATGCTATCCAGGCTAACAAAATATAGCCAAGGAACACCGTGCACATTAGTTAAAATAAGCTATAGAATAACTAAGCGTTAGATATGTTTCGCTGTGATTCACAGGGTCCTTAGAGCTCAAATCAAGGTATTTAGAATTGGTAAATGTTTAATAACAACTAACTAAAATACTAGCTGTGCAATATGGCCACTCACTCCCGTAAGCCTTTGCAGCATTATGGCTTTTGACATCATATTGCCAAGCAACAGAGGCAGGCCATAGGTTTGAAGAGGAGCACTTAGAAAAGTGGGCAGCTGTGTAAACACAAGTCTAAAGGTGCATTTACACCAAGCGCCAACGGGCGAATTTTTCGGCCGGCGTGATTTCGTTATAACTCAATGTAAATGCGTGAATAAACATGAATTCAACATCTGAGTGAAATGCAAACAGGCAAAGTTGCCTTGATAACTTCTGCAGCAGTGTTCAGCCTACTGTGGAAATCCCCAAAATAACATCACGCTTTAGGTTTACATTATCTGACGGAGGGCTCACCTGAAAAAGTTGGCCCTGTCTCCAAAACTTTATAAGATGATGAATGTTTCCGTTGCCTGCTTGCTAGCACATCCATGGCAGGAAACCGTGAGTAAATAACTTCGAAATCCCGATTCAGCTGAAGAGCTCCCGGTCCTCCTTTCTCCAGGTGAGTGAGTCTCATTTTCAAACTAGTTTACTCTGCAATGGTGATACTTTTACTCCGGTGATGGCAGAATCTCAAAGCTAGCATATTACCTCGGACGTGAACACGCGAATGCACAATTTCGCGTGTACTCGCCTCTTTCCATTCACTTTGTATGGCTTTGCGCTGCCTGTTCGCATTTGGTGTGAATTCACCTTAAGCATCACCAGAAAGACAGCCAGAGGAGGTCAGTTCACTGCAGTGGCTGACAGCACTCAGCCACTGCTGTAGATTTCGGTTTTCTGTAGTTTTCTGAAACTGTAATGGTTTATCATGACATGCAGACTGTTATTCCGTTGTTCCATCTTAGACGTTTGGGGGGGGGGGGTCATGTGGGACACATATATGTGCACATACGTATATCACTTCATGCTTCGTATGTATATCACTTCATGCTTCATATGTATACCACTTTAGGCTTCACATCTTAGATTGAACAAAGGACTGAGCCTCTCCGGAGATAACAGGAGGATGTGAAAGTCTAGTCTTTGGTTTGCAGAGAAACGGCCTTGGGGGATTTTCCTGGCCGCCAGAGGCTGGGGGTGGAGGTGTTAAGATCTGAAGGAAGATGTATTGTTACTTGGGATTAAATACAACTTGACTGTGTGCTTTGAAGTCCTGAGGTATTTAAAGGACGAATGTCTGGGTTTCTTTCTCTTACTACTTTTGATGATGTTGGAAGTTGTGAATAAACCTGACTCGTGAGATGAACTCTGTCTCGTCATTTCCACATCTTCCACAAGTCTAACTTAAAACTGGTCTTGTTCGTCCCTTAAGACAAAGCAAAGAGAAGATCAGTTTTATCATAAAGAAGACAAAATGATCCTGTTTTAGATTTTAGTCTAACTTGTTGCACTTTTAATGAATTTCTGTGCAATTTGTCCCATTTAAACACATTTAGGATAGTTTTTACAGTCTTTATGCTAAGCTAACCAGCTTGTTGATAATGTTGTTAGTTTAACCAGTTATTTTGCTCTGCCGACATTGTGGTGCACCCACAGTTTACTGTTCCTAAGCACCACAATGAGCATAATATAGAATAAGGCGTGGGCAACCCCACATGGACGGGCGTGGACAACCCCCAACAGCACCGGTAAACATCCAGGGAACAGACATTGAGATGGGGACATCTTACAAGTACCTGGGTGTTCACCTGAACAATAAACTGGGCTGGTCACACAGCACCAACTTGCTCTACAAGAAGGGGCAGCACAGGCTGTTCCTCCCGAGGAGACTCGGATCTTTTGGAGTGCAAGAGGCACTCCTGAAGATCTTCTACGATTCTGTGGTAGCATCAGCCATAACATTTGGAGTGGTCTACTTAGGGCAGTGGCATTGGCTTGCTTGCTACCAGATAATTGTGAAAACTGGTACTACCTGTCTCATGGGTCGGGCCGTCGGCGACTCAACCGGCATCCTTTGGAGGGTGTGGAGGGTGAAACGGCATCCTGACAGATCTAAAAACAATATCTGCCACAGGTCTGTGGTGGACCACTCCCAGTTACATGGGATGAGACTGGACATCCTGGCAGATAAACACATCTGTTGCAAGGTCTGCGGTGGACTGTGCCAATCATGTGCATCGTGACATGCACTACACAAAGAGCAGAGATAAACAAACCTATCATCTGGTCAGTCATTGCAAAAGATACTGGAGTCAGTTTGTCTTGGCTTGTCCTTGCCACTGATAATACCTTTATCTGCCAAGAATGTGCTGCTAGTCCAGCAAAAGCTGGCGGTACTCAAATACTTTGCAAGCAGTTTCATGAAATGGTCAATCAGAAAGCAACTCATACTGGCTTGGACATTGTCCGGGCTTACAAGGTCTGCGCTGATCTGTTCACACTCCAACAGGCAGTGAAAAGTAAGCTAGAAGTAGGAAGACGAAAGAGGAGGAAAACAGCAGCCTTGTGTGTAGCAGAATGGAATGTGCGCACTCTGTTGGACAGAACAACATCACAGTGCCCAGAAAGACAGACCGCGCTTGTGGCCCTGGAAATGAACAGCTACAATATAGACATAGCTGCACTTAGTGAAACAAGATTGCCTGGATATGACAGCTTGGAAGACCATGGGTACATCTTCTTTTGGAGTGGGAGGTCAACTCAAGAAGGGAGAGAAGCAGGAGTGGGCTTTGCAGTTAGAAAGGAGATAGCAGCAGTGCTTGATGAGGAACCGGTGCCAATCAATGACGGGATAATGACTATGAGATTCCCACTACAGCGCAAGATGTATGCTACACTTATCAGTGTATATGCCCCAACAATGACCAACACAGAGAAGGTGAAGGAAGAGTTCTACAGTGATTTACATGAGACTATCAGGCATGTACCGATTGATGACAGGCTGATACTTGTTGGAGATTTTAATGCCAGAGTTGGTTCGGACACTGAAAAATAGAAAGGAGTGCTAGGCAGTCATGGAGTAGGCAAGTGCAATGCTAATGGAGAACTTCTACTTGCACTATGTTCAGAGTACAACCTTGTGATACCCAACACTCTATTTAAGCACAAGGACACACGCAAGAAGACATGGATGCACCCAAGATCCAAGCACTGGCACTTGTTAGACTACATTATAGTTAGGCAGAGAGACATAAGGGATGTATTGGACACCAGAGCAATAAGAGGCGCGGACTGTGGTACTGATCATGTTATGCTGAGATCTAGATTAAGGATTTGGAGACCAAAACAGCACTGCAGGACGGGTGCGAAGCCACCACGGAGGCTAAATACTAGTGCACTGATAGGCCAAAAGAAGCAGGAAGAACTTACACAGGAAATGGATGAAAACTTGAAAGACTGCGACAGCAACAACTCGGAGAATGACATAGAAGAGAAATGGGCAACACTGAAGGATACAGTGTATCAGACTGCGAGTGATGTATTAGGCCACCCTGAGAGGAAACGTCAAGATTGGTTTGATGAGCATGATGAACACCTGAAGAAACTACTAGAAGCGAGGAATACAGCTAGGCAGGAAAACCTACAGTATAACACAAGGTCGAAGAAGAAGAAATGCTCAAAGGCTTAGAGTGAGCTACAGAAGTACACCAGAGAGATGAAGTCCAACTGGTGGGATGAAAAAGCGGAGGAACTTCAAACTGCAGCAGACAGGAAGGACGTGAAAACATTCTTCACAGGTTTGAGAGAAAGCTACGACCCTAAACCAAGAGGATTGAGCTAACTAAAGGCTATGGATGGTGAAACAGTTTTGCACAAGAAAGACAAGATCCTGGACAGATTTGCAGACCACTTTGACCAACTACTAAACAACCCTGGAGATCTCACTGAAGAGGCTAAAGAAGCTCTAGTGCAGTGACCAGCTGTATCAAGTCTTGATGAACCACCAAATTTTGATGAACTAATGGTAGCTATCAGGACAACACAGGATTGTAAAGCTCCAGGAAGGGATGGAATTCCAGCAGAAGTGTGTAAATTTGGTGGTGTTCAGCTGACCAACTGCCTGCACAAGCTCATCCAAGAGATATGGGATGCCTAGAAAGTATCTCAAGACTGGAAGGATGCAAGTATTGTGCCTTTGTTCAAGAAAGGTGACAGGAAAGATTGTGGAAATTACCGAGGTATATCACTGCTAGCCACTGTTGGCAAGATTCTCTCATGTGTACTACTGAACAGACTTAATGAACACATTTCGCAGAATGTACTACCGGAAACCCAGTGCGGCTTTAGAAGTGGAAGAAGCACAATGGACATGATTTTCTACTTGAAACGGGTTCAAGAAAAGTGTATCGAACAGAACATGCCACTTTATGTAGTCTTTATAGACTTCAGTAAAGCCTTCGCTACTGTTTCGCGACAAGGACTTTGGCAGGTATTCCAGAAATATGGTTGTACAGAGAAGTTTGTCAGCCTGATCGAGGCACTCTATACAGGTATGCAAGCAAACGTGGCAATGAGTGGTTCAGTATCTAAAGACTTTTCATTAAGCAATGGGGTGAAACAAGGGTGTGTGTTGGTGCCTACACTCTTCTCGCTATATCTGGCAGCCATGCTTGAGGTGGCCTTCAAAGATACTTCAGAAGGAGTATACATTCAAACAAGGAAAGAAGCAGACATGTTCAGTGTGGCACAGTTTAAAGCCAAGTGTAAGACATTGATGGAGGTAGTAAGAGAAATGCCCTTTGCCGACGACAGTGCTCTAGTTGCACACAGTGTGAAAGATATGCAATCTTTAGTGGAGAAATTTGCAAGAGCAGCTAGCCAATTCAGCCTCAAAATCAACATCAAGAAGACAGAGTGCCTTTATCAACCACCAAAGTTCCAGTTATCAACATCACTACCAAAAGAGATCAGCATTGGTACAGAGCCACTAGTCAAGTGCAAGACTTTCAAGTATCTAGGGAGTACTGTTTCAGAGAATGCTAGGCTGGAGGATGAACTATCTCTCAGAATGGGAAGAGCGAGCACTGTGTTTGGAAACTTGAGGGAGAGACTGTGGAACAATTGACATGTGTCTATCCGTGTGAAATGCAAAGTGTACAGAGCGACAGTACTGGCTACTCTATTATACGGTGCTTAAACTTGGACTGTCTACAGAGTGCAGGTGAACAAACTCCACGCATACATGATGAGACACCTTCGAGCCATAATGAACATCTCATGGAAAGACGAGATAACCAACATAGAAGTGTTGAAACAAGCTGGTCTACCATCAATGGAGGACATGCTAATACAGATGAACCTGAGATGGCTCAGACATGTTATGAGGATGGACCACCAGCGTCTCCCTCGGCAGTTACTCTACTCACAGTTATGTGAGGGCAAACACAATCAGGGTAGACCAAGGCTCAGATTTAAAGACACTGTAAAAAGAAACTTGAAGAAGTTGGATATAGACAGGAGTCCCTGGCAGCGGAAGGCTAAGGACAGAGCTGTGTGGAGGAATCTGATCAGACCTAAATGAAACAGTCATTGTCGCCCACGACAGACTGCTATGATGATGATGACTAGGGCAGTGGTATCACAGCAGACAACAGGAAGAGACTGAACAGGTTGATCAACAAAACCTAGCTCTGTTCTGGGGCGACGCCTCGAGTCAGTGCAGGAGAGAGGAGGCTGGTGGCTAAGCTGTCATTATCTGCTGGAGTCCAAGACCCACCCCTTGCAAGGCACGCTGAACACACTGAGGAGCTCATTTAGCGGTAGGCTGTGCCATCCTAAGTGCTTAAGGGAGAGGTTCCGCAGGTCCTTCCTACCTGCTGCTGTCAGACTTTATAACCTAACCAGGGCTGCTCATAGAGGCCGTATTAAACGTTACAGCTTTGCACAATAAAGGTCATCCCCTCCAATACACAACTAAGACAACTGCAGTTATTATTGAGGGTGGCAACAACACTGTTGATTCAAATGTGAAATATATTGTCTGGGTCCATATTTATATTCTGCCAGTAATTTAACTGTAATGCTGTTGCTACCTTCTAGCTGCAATGCTCCTGCACTGTGTACATGACTGTGTACATATGTATATCTATTTAATGCTTTGGCTAATCAGTTCTTATCTTATTATCTTATTAACTATTGCTCTGAGTGCTGCTATCCCTTTGCTGCTGTAATCCTGGAATTTCCCCATTGTGGGACTAATAAAGGTTTATCTTATCTTAAAATAGGCTTATTGTTTTTTCATATACATGTGCTTTGAAATTTGATGCTGTGCAGGGCAAAATAAAAATTGTTTCTTATACTTAGACATCCTTCTCTGGAACAGATTGGTGGGTCATGTGACTGGCGCCATCTTGCCTGCTGCTAGTTAGCTTGCTAGCTGTGCGGAGCAAGTCCTGGATGAAGCTGCAATTATGGGTCTTGCGAGTGGCTAATCGGGATGCTAAATGCAACTGCACCGCATCCATCTGTGGCAAACAGACATGGTGTACAGTGCATCTGGAAAATACTGACAGCACTTCACTTTTTCTACATTTTGTTATGTTACAGCCGTATTCCAAAAGGGATTAAATTCATTTTTCCCTCAAAATTCTACACACAATACCCCATAATGACAATGTGAAAAAAAGTTTTTTTTTGAGAATTTTCCAATTGTATTCAAAATAAAAAACTAATAAATCACATGTACATACTGTAAGTATTCACAGCCTCTGCTCAATACTTTGTTGATGCATCTTTGGCAGCAATTACAGCCTCAAGTCTTTCTGAATATGATGCCACAAGCTTGGCGCACCTATCTTTGGGCAGTTTGGCCCATTCCTCTTTGCAGCACCTCTCAAGCTCCATCAGGTTGGATGGGAAGCGTCGGTGCACAGACATTTTCAGATCTCTCCAGAGATGTTCAAATGGATTCAAGTCTGGACTCTGGCTGGGCCACTCAAGGACATTCACAGAGTTGTCCTGAAGCCACTCCTTTGATGTCTTGGCTGTGTCGTTGTCCTGCTGAAAGATGAACCGTCACCCCAGTCTGAGGTCAAGAGCGCTCTGAAGCAGGTTTTCATCCAGGATGTTTCTGTACATTGCTGCATTTATCTTACCCTCTATCCTGACTAGTCTTCCAGTTCCTGCTGCTGACTTCATGCTTAGTTTGTGCTCTGACTTGCACTGTCAACTGTGGGACCTTATATAGACAGGTGTGTGCCTTTCCAAATCATGTCCAATCAGCTAAATTTACCACAGGTGGACTCCAATGAAGCTGTAGAAACATCTCAAGGATCTTCAGTGGAAACAGGATGAACCTGCGCTCAATTCTGAGCTTCATGGCTAAGGCTGTGAATACTTATGCACATGTGATTTCTTAGTCTTTTTATTTTTAATACATTTGCAAAAATTTCCAAAAAAAACGTTTTTGACGTTGTCATTATGGGGTATTGTGTGTAGAATTTTGAGGGAAAAATGAATTTAATCCCGTTTGGAATAAGGCTGTAACATAACAAAACGTGGAAAAAGTGAAGCGCTGTGAATATTTTGTGGATGCACTGTAGCACCAAGCATAAGTGCACCGTTCACTTTGAACATTTCTCCATGACATTTTCAGTTGGAATCAAGAATCAGAAGTGCACGTTATCCTGTGAATCTTTAAGAGAAACTATACACTGTAACACTTTAACAGAAATTATTTGTGACATCATCTGTATACCCAGTGATTTGCCGCAAATTGGTATCTATACAATGCTGTGAAAACGTATTTGCCCCCTCCTGATTTCTTATATTTTTGCATATTTGTCACTTAAATGTTTCAGATCATCAAACACATTTTAATGTTAGATAAAGATAACCTGAGTGAATACAAAATGCAGTTTTTAAATGATGATTTGAAGTAATCGGCCCCTAAACCTAATAAGTGGTTGTTGCACCTTTGGCTGCAACAACTGTAATCAGGCGTTTGCAGAAACTGGTGATGAGTCTTCCTGTTGAGGAATTTTGGTCGAGTCTTTTTTCAGACTTGTTTTAAGTCTGTTCATCAGTTCATGAGCTTGAGGTCATGAACTGATGACCGGACATTCTCCTTCAGGATTTTCTGGTAGAGATCAGAATTCATGGTTCCATCAATAATGACAAGTCGTCCAGGTCCTGAAGCAGCCTCACACCATCACACTACCGCCACCGTGCTTTTTTCCCCCTTAACAAATTAGATCATCATTTAAAAAGTGCATTTTGTATTTTCTTTGGTTAGCTTTGTCTAATATTAAAATCAGTGGCACAGTTTTAATCGCGATCAAAACTCCCTGCAGCACCACTTTAATCGCAGTTAATCACAATCAATAGTGATTAATCTCATAAAGTTGGGTTAACCGCGTTAAATGCATGAAGTGGGATATGACATCATGGCGATTAACGCACCTTGATGTGATTAATCCTGCTCAACCACTGTTACCCATGATTAAGGTGACACCACTAATTGAATTAGTTTGACGAACCAAAACATTTGTGTGACAAATAGGCAAAAATATAAGAAATCAAGAAGGGGGGAATCCTTTTTCACAGCACTGTATGTAGAACATAACTGCACACCACACTGTGATCCAACAGCTACACTCGTCCTAGGCAGCCTGGTGCACCGTCTGATGTGGTAGACAGACGTCACTGACTAGTCAAGCTAATGCTAGCAGCTGTCTTGGCTAAAATATAACAAAGGGGAAACGGGATGTCTAGTGGGCTGGAAATGGCTATCAAAGCTGCTCTTGCTGAGCTAACTTAGCTAAACAGAAGCTCAACATGTCTGTCTTCCTCCTCTTTTGCCATTCTTGTTTCCCACAGATTTGAGATCCGCAGTGACAACAGCCTGAGACTGACCCAGGTCCGGGCCGAGGATGAGGGCGCCTACACCTGCGTGTCAGAGAACAGCGTGGGCAAAGCCGAGGCGTCCGCTACACTGCAAGTGCACGGTACGCCATACCAAGATTCAAGCTGGGTGTCTTTAAAAATCATTTATCCAGACTGAAGGCTGTGTTGGAGTTTTACTTTTTAACCATTAAGAATAGAGTAGAAGAATAGAATAGGCTTTATTGTCACTGTACAGGTGTACAGTACAACGAAATTATGGCTGCTCCACTAGGCTACTGCGCAATAAAGTAAGAGAGAAGGATTAGATAAAACACGGTTCCAGAACACATGATTAAACACATGACTGAAATAAAAATAAAAATGGTCCAGGATTATGGAAATATACACCGGTGTGGTGTAACTATGTACATAAGAGTGCAGAACACACAAATGAGTAAAATGGCCTAAGGATTATGGAAAAAATATATAGGAATGGTTTGATGGTTGATGGGTGAATGAACATGAACGTGTGGAGTGCAAAGACAGGTGTGCTATTGTGACAACCAAAAAGGTCTTCAGTTCTGAGCATGTCAGCGTCCAGAGGGAGGGGGTGGGGCTTCTGACTGTTTGCAGTCTGGATGGCCCAGGGGAAGAAACTGTCAGTGTGGAGGTGTGGGACCTGATCAGTCTGAACCATCATCCAAGGGGAAGCAGGTCAAACAGGTGGTGGGCGGGATGTGAGGGTCTCCTGTGATGGCCTTGATCTTTCTGAGACAGGAGGCTCTGGAGATGTCTTCCAGGGAGGGCAGAGGGCTGTCGATAATTTTTGGGTGGTGTTGATGACCCTCTGCACAGCCTTCCTGTTCTCAGCCGTGGAGCCGGTGTACCACACACCCAGACAGAAGGTGAGCACGCTCTCCACTGAGCAGCGATGGAAGGCCAGCAGCAGCTTCTGGTCCAGGTTGTTCTTCCTCAGAACATGGAGAAAGTGCAGCCACTGCTGGGCTTTCTCCACCAGGGTCTTGGTGTTGACAGTCCAGGAGAGGTCAGAGGAGATGTGGGTGCCCAGCAACCTGAAGGCAGGGATGTTTTCCACGTGGTCGCCATTTATGGGGGAAGGGGGAGTGGGGTCCTGTCTGTTCTTCCTGAAGTCCAGCTTGAGTTCTTTGGTTTTTTTGGACATTCAGTTTCAGGTTGTTTGCTGGGCTGTGTGGGTTGGTCTGCAGGTTCCATGTTGGGCCCATCTGTCTTTGCACACATGGACTTCACCTGTGGTCCAGGTGAGCAAGTGATCTCTTTACTTGCCTTAACCCATCTGGGCCACACATGGGTTTAATGTGGGTTAGCAGGTTTCAGCAACAGTGGTACCACAGGTAAAACATAAATTCTGTGGAAAAGTCACAAATTTATGAAGAAAAAACGTAAAAAATTATAAGAAATAAAAAGGAAACAATTACAAAAAAAAATAGCAAATTTATGAGAAAAAAGTTAAAACTCTACTAGATAAAGTTGAAAATAAGGGTGGGCAATATGGGCTAAAAATGAGCTCACAATATTTCTGTGAATTTTCACAATAACAATATTTTTCACAATATTACAAAATACAGGTTTTTTTTTTCTTTTAAATTTATGCAGTCAGACTATCCACCTTATTCCTAGCCCCCATTAAATTAAATTAAATCACCCTTTATTGTCATTCAACCGTACAACCAATCATGTACAGTAGAACGAGATTGTGTTTCTCCTATCTACTGTGTTAATCGCACACACCCCAAGTGTAGAATCAGAGGGCCGCCGCCATGCAAGGCGCCGCCACAGATTTCCCTCCTCCATTCCATTATTGCCGAGCACCAAGCTGGACGGCAGGAAGTTCCGCCTTTTTTATACGGTCTTCGGCATGACCCGGCTGGGATTTGAACCCCTGCCTCCCGGGTGTGGGGCGGATGCTCTACCAACTGAGCCACCACTCCGGTATTCTAGTCCTAGGCAGCCTGATGCACTGTTGCACCACTTATGATGCCTTGCATGAATTATGGTCGCAACTTCCGCTACTAGTTTAGAACGTATGGCTGTCACTGAAACGGGACACTTTTCCTTGTTCAAAAACAATGACTTTGGCATCAAAACTGTGGGAACGCGGTCTTTTGCACCTCAGAAACAGTAATGTAATCATAGCACTTCCCACAACTATGGAGGGATGGGAAGACTACCTTAAAAAGTGTCCTGGCAGACAGTAGCTCCGTTAGTTAGCTCCGCTGCTAAGATGCTAACGCTGTAAACAAAAGCTCTGAGAAAACATCAATGTCTCCATCGCAGTGAAGTCGGTTGCATTTTGTTAAAATATGTTGGACATGATCAGATTTACCTCAGAGCAGACGTAGAATCTAGTCAGAGCCACAAACCACCACACCGTGCTGGGCTGTCATGGTAAAGACAGACAGCTGCAGCTGTTCGTTTTAGCCTGAAATTAAAATGCTCCTGCTGCTGTCATGCCCTGAATGCTTGTTATTTAACTTACTGTAAGACGTACAGACCTTTTCTGACAATTTTTCAAAATTTTATTGCTGTATATTTTGTGGTAATTTAAAAATTAATGCATGTTGAAGCTGCTAATATCAAGTCCATATCATTCCAATGCAGTGCAATGAATGCAAAAACCCACCTATTTGATATCTTTCTTAAATAGTTAAGCCTTAGGAAGCAAACTGTTACTATTTTTTTGTTTATTATTTTACTGCATGCAGCCTTGCATCTGGTGACATTGTGGGGGACCCACTCAGTAGTTTCCCCTCAGACTGAAGGGCATGGCAGATCAGAGGTGCTGGGGGACAAGGGGAATTGTCATGGGGGTTGATGTGTTAATACAGCACCTCAGGTAGCAGAGGAGGGTTAATATGAAAGAGAGTCCCTGCAGCCTGAGCTTTGAATGTTTTGGATTCTGGTGGATGTGAGAGGCAGAAGAATAAAGTTTCCTCTGCTCTGAACGCTCGGCCTGGTTAATCCTCTCTCCACACTGGTGACCCTTGACACACAATGGAACGCGAGGAAAACACCCCGGAGACGACCCGGACGGGAAGTACCAGCAATGCATGCGCCGTTTTCGGTCAAACTCCCAGACTTTTGGCTACACGACCCGAAGTCTTGGTTCCTCCACACCGAGGCCCAGTTCGCGCTCTGGGGAATAACGGCAGACGACAC
Organism: Pholidichthys leucotaenia; assembly: GCA_020510985.1. Classification (NCBI taxonomy): domain Eukaryota; kingdom Metazoa; phylum Chordata; class Actinopteri; order Cichliformes; family Pholidichthyidae; genus Pholidichthys; species Pholidichthys leucotaenia. The sequence goes on from CM035839.1 coordinate 257,898,654, forward strand.
CAGGTACTAGTACGTGGTTGCAGCACTGGACGCACGCACAAACCAGCAGGTGCCGAGCCTGCTCCAACAGCCCGCAACAAATATGGTGCTCTCAAAACCACGCTGACCCAGCGCTACATGCTCTCAGACTGTGAGAGAGCAGAGAGGCTCCTGACGCGCTCCGACTTGGGAGACGGGTCGGCGGTCGAATTGATGGAGAAGATGTTGGCGTTGATGGGCACAGATGACGGACATTTCCTCTTTCCCCACCTTTTCCTACGGAACCTCCCGACAGCGGCTAGGGCAGTCCTTGCCAATTTGCCACTGCTGGCTGCGCACAACTACCGGGCTGTAGCCCAAGAGGCAGATCGGATCATCCTCACCACCAGAGCCCTCACAGTGAATGCAGCGGCGTCAGAACCCAGCAAGACAGCCACCGGAAGTGAGGAGCCAGCGACGCTGGCTGCAGCAGAGGCCAAGAAGCACCAGAGAGACACGCTCTGTTTCTACCACCGCCATTTTGGAGAGGACGCACGCCGATGCATGCCACCGTGCCAATTCAAGCGCTTGGGAAACGCCAGGGCCAGCAGTCGGTAGCAGCTGTGACCGCCGGTGAATCAACCAAGCTGCTCTATGTGACAGACTCACGCTCGGGGAGACAGTTCCTCGTGGACTCCGGCTCCCAAAAGAGCCTCATCCTACCATCCTACACCGACCGGCTAGTGGGAACTAGCGGCCCCGAGCTGATGGCCGCAAACAGCTCAGACTTTAAGACTTTTGGTGAGAGGACACTGACTGTATCCCTGCACGGCCGTACGTACCAGTGGACATTCATCATAGCGGCATGCAGTTTCCCCATCTTAGGCGCTGATTTTTTGAGTGTACACGGACTTCTAGTCGATGTTGCTAACAGACGCCTGATTAATGCAATGTCTTTTGATTCTCTCCCCTGTACAGCTAGAGGATCCAGGCCAATAACACAAGCCAACATCACAGGTCCAGGTGGTAAGTTCCACACACTGCTCACCCAGTTCCCAGCACTCATGGTCCCGACGTTTTCGGCGTCTGTCACTAAACACGGGGTGGAGCACTTCATTACCACCACCGGGCCGCCCATTTTGTCACGACCTCGGCACCTGGACTCAGCTAAACTGGCCATAGCATGCGAGGAGTTTGCCAACCTGGAAAAGCTGGGCATCATCAGGCGATCAAACAGCCCATGGGCATCCCCACTATATATGGTTCCTAAGGCTGAGGGATCGTGGCGACCTTGCGGTGATTTCCACAGAATAAATAACGCCACAGTGCACGACCGCTACCCGATCCCCCATATTCAGGATTTTTCCATTCACCTCACTGGGGCACGTATTTTTTCTAAGATAGACCTGGTCCGTGGTTACCACCAGGTCCCGGTACGCGTGGAGGACATACCTAAAACAGCAGTAATGACCCCGTTTGGTCTGTTTGAGTTTTTGCGCATGCCTTTCGGGTTAAAGGGCGCGGCGCAGACATTCCAACGCATGATGGATGTGGTGTTGCACGATCTGCCGTTTGTGTTCGTCTACCTGGATGACATCCTGGTGGCCAGCACGTCCGAGGACGAACATGTAGCCCACCTCAGGACAGTTTTCCAGAGGTTGGAGGAGCAGGGGTTAATAATCAACCCGGCGAAATGTCAGTTCGGGGTGACGGGAATCGATTTTTTTGGGCCACCGCATCTCACCGGAGGACGTGATACCTTTGCCGGACAAGGTTCGCTCAGTGGCAGATTTTCCCCGGCCTCAGACGGTCAGGGCGCTACAGGAGTTTTTGGGGATGGTGAACTTTTATAACCGCACAGCTCAGCTCATGCAGCCGTTGTACGCTGCGCTTAAGAAATGGAAACCGGCGGACAGAGTCGACTGGACTTCTGAGTGAGAGCAGGCGTTTTCCGAGGTTAAAACAGCCCTGGCAAACGCCGCACTGCTGGCGCACCTGGACCCGGTGGCTTGGATAGCACTGACTACCGACGCCTTAGTTGTGGCCATAGGGGCCGTCGTGGAGCAGCACGTCGCCAGTTCTTGGCAGCCGCTCGCCTTTTTTAGCAGGTCTTTGTGCGACAGTGAGCGTAAATACAGCGCATTCGACAGAGAGTTACTGGCTCTTCACCTGGCCATACGCCACTTCCAGTTCTGGCTGGAAGGGCGCGCCTTCACTGCGTTTGTAGACCACAAGCCGCTAGCATACACGATGGCCAAGGTTTCAGAACCATGGCAGCAGAGACAGCTGCCCGTGATCTCGGAGTTTATGACCGACATTCAGCATGTGGCCGGTAAACTCAACGTGGTGGCGGACTGCCTCTCGCGCACATTAGTGGCCCCAGTCTACGTGGGGATAGATTACACGGCCATGGCTGCTGAGCAGATCAGCGATGCGGACGTTTGCACGCTCCAGTCTGGACCAACAGGGTTAAGGCTGGAGAGCAGAGCACTGCAGGACGGGGGGCCCCTCCTAATCTGTGACGTCTCCACAGGACGCCCACGCCCGGTGGTCCCACGCGCTCGGCGCTGCTGTGTTTTTGAGTCAGTTCACTCCCTGGCGCACCCAGGAGTGCGCGCGTCAGTCAAAATGGTGGGAGTGAAGTTTGTCTGGCCGAGCCTGCTCAAATAGGTGAAACACTGGGCGGCAGCCTGCGTAGCGTGCCAACGAGCCAAAGTGCACAGGCACACGAAGGCCCCCTTGGAGCCATTCCATATCCCGGCTAAGTGGTTCAACCACGTTCACGTGGACCTCGTGGGCCCCCTCCTGCCATCGCAGGGGTTCACGCACCTCCTGACAGTGGTGGACCGCACCACGCACTGGCCTGAAGCAGTCCCACTAGCTTCCACCGCATCTGCAGAAGTTGCACGCGCGTTTTTGGTGACATGGGTGGCACGTTTCGGCGCCCCTTCGGATATCACGTCTGATCGGGGCCCACAGTTTGTTTCCGACCTCTGGTCCACCATGGCCCGGAGCCTGGGCGTCACAATTCATCGCATGACCGCGTACAACCCACAGGCCAATGGGTTATGCGAGCGTTTCCATAGATCGCTTAAAGCAGCGCTCAGGGCTTCGCTTATGGATGCAAATTGGGTAGACCGGTTGCCGTGGGTTCTATTAGGGTTGCGTTCAGCACCAAAGGAGGATTTGGCGGCCTCCCCAGCAGAGCTGTTTTTTTTTCCCAGCCGCTGCGGCTCCCCGAGGAATTTTTGCCAGATAACCCCGCGCCGAACACGATCTGTCCCTGCGTTCACGGCATAGCGCAGGGCCAGGGACGCTACCCAGCCCGGCGCACCACTGTTTTCCCCGCGCTTTTGTGCCAAAAACCTTGCGTCGTTCGTATTTTTCAGGCACGATGCCCACCGGACCCCATTGTGCTCACCCTATGATGGCCCGTTCAGAGTGCTGGAAGCCAGGGACAAACATTTTGTGTTAGACTTGGGGGGTCGCTGGGAGACGATGTGTATAGACGGGCTTAAGCCCGCATTTGTTTTAGCGGATGAAAAGGTGGTGTTGGCCCGAGCTCCTCAGCGCGGAAGACCCCCACAGAGAACTCCCCAGGTAAATGACTCGTCAGATCAGTCACACGAGCATGCTGAAGGTGTCCCCCACCCAATGTCCCCCCACAGACGGACACTCCCCCAGGAACCCCCCCACCGGCACAGCAGCGCCTTGGAGCTGAAGATCCCCCGTTACAGCAGCTATGGACGGAGGCTGAAGCCCAAAGGACATGAGGGTTAAGGCGCAGTCTGAGAGTCTGGGGGGGGCGGTGTGGGGGACCCACTCAGTAGTTTTCCCTTTGACTGAAGGGCATGGCAGAGCAAAGGTGCTGGGGGACGGGGGAATTGTCATGGGGGGTTGATATGTTAATACAGCACCTCAGGTAGCAGAGGAGTGTTAATATAAAAGAGAGTTCCTGCAACGTGAGCTTTGAATGTTTTGGATTCTGGTGGATGTGTGAGGGAGGAGAATAAAGTTTCATCTGCTCTGAACGCTCGGCCTGGTTATTCCTCTCTCCACAACATATATACAGTGGGGCAAAAAAGTATTTAGTCAGCCACCAATTGTGCAAGTTCTCCCACTTAAAAGATGAGAGAGGTCTCCAGTTTTCATCATAGGTATACCTCAACTATGAGAGACAAAATGAGAAAAAAAAATCCAGAAAATCACATTGAAGGATTTTTAATGAATTAATTGGTAAATTCCTCGGTAAAATAAGTATTTGGTCACCTACAAACAAGCAAGATTTCTGGCTCTCGCAGACCTGTAACTTTTTCTTTAAGAGGCTCCTCTGTCCTCCACTTGTTACCTGTATTAATGGCACCTGTTTGAACTCGTTATCAGTATAAAAGACACCTGTCCACAACCTCAAACAGTCAGACTCCAAACTCCACTATGGCCAAGACCAAAGAGCTGTCAAAGGACACCAGAAACAAAATTGTAGACCTGCACCAGGCTGGGAAGACTGAATCTGCAATAGGTAAGCAGCTTGGTGTGAAGAAATCAACTTTGGGAGCAATTATTAGAAAATGGAAGACATACAAGACCACTGATAAACTCCCTCAATCTGGGGCTCCACGCAAGATCTCACCCCGTGGGGTCAAAATGATCACGAGAATGGTGAGCAAAAATCCCAGAACCACACGGGGGGACCTAGTGAATGACCTGCAGAGAGCTGGGACCAAAGTAACAAAGGCTACATCAGTAACACACTACGCCGCCAGGCGACTCAAATCCTGCAGTGGCCAGATGTGTCCCCCGCATAAACCAGTACATGTCCAGGCCCGTCTGAAGTTTGCTAGAGAGCATTTGGATGATCCAGAAGAGGAATGAGAGAATGTCATATGGTCAGATGAAACCAAAATAGAACTTTTTGGTAAAAACTCAACTTGTCGTGTTTGGAGGAAAAGACACCATACCTACTGTGAACTTGAGAGTGGAAACATCAGCTTTGGGACTTTTTTTTTCTGCAAAGGAACAAGACGACTGATCCATGTAAAGGAAAGAATGAATGGGGCCAGTGTATCGTGAGATTTTGAGTGAAAACTTCCTTCCATCAGCAAGGGCATTGAAGATGAAACGTGGCTGGATCTTTCAGCATGACAATGATCCCAAACACACCACCTGGGCAACGAAGGAGCAGCTTCGTAAGAAGCATTTCAAGGTCCTGGAGTGGCCTAGCCAGTCTCCAGATCTCAACCCCATAGAAAATCTTTGGAGGGAGTTGAAAGTCTGTGTTGCCCAGCGACAGCCCCAAAACATCACTGCTCTAGAGGAGATCTGCATGGAGGAATGGGCCAAAATACCAGCAACAGTGTGTGAAAACCTTGTGAAGACTTACAGAAAATGTTTGACCTCTGTCATTGCCAGCGAAGGGTATATAACAAAGTATTGAGATAAACTTTTGTTATTGACCAAATACTTATTTTACCGAGGAATTTACCAATTAATTCATTAAAAATCATTCAGTGTGATTTTCTGGATTTTTTTTTTTCTCATTTTGTCTCTCATAGTTGAGGTATACCTATGATGAAAATTGGAGACCTCTCTCATCTTTTAAGTGGAAGAACTTGCACAATTGGTGGCTGACTAAATACTTTTTTGCCTCACTGTAAACACACTGGTGAGAACATCCCTGCTGCTGATGTGTCTGGACCACCATCACACCAACAGTCCTTTTTAGTTTTCAGTGCATGATCTACTCATTGCCGTTGAAGCCACAGATTTAGCTGAGGTTCAGGAGTCTCACACTACCAACAGCAGCAAATACCAGAACTATGCAAAAACATTCAAAAATACAGAAACTACAAGTGCTGAGATTATCTGCCACTTGACTGCAAAACAGGCATGTGGACTATACATGAAAATGAATTTAAAACACTTTTAAAAACACTATTTTAAATGCCCCACTACTCCACTCTTGCTGACTGATTTAACAGTACTTCAGCCAAAACCGGAAGTTGCCCCCATAATCGTTTCTACAGCAGCGCCCTCAGGAATAAGGTGGATGTAGAATGTACTTTGAATGCCATACCAGTGCGGTTCAATAACTGTCTGAATATACACTACCGTTCAAAAGTTTGGGGTCACTTAGAAACTTCCTTATTTTTGAAAGAAAAGCACTTTTTTTCAATGAAGATAACTTTAAACTAATCAGAAATACACTCTATACATTGCTAATGTGGTAAATGACTGTTATAGCTGCAAATGTCTGGTTTTTGGTGCAATATCTACATAGGTGTACAGAGGCCCATTTCCAGCAACTATCACTCCAGTGTTCTAATGGTACAAGGTGTTTGCTCACTGCGTCAGAAGGCTAATAGATGATTAGAAAACCCTTGTGCAATCATGTTAGGTCTGCAATGCTGTAATTGCTGCAAATGGAGGATTCTTTGACGAAAGCAAAGTTTAAAGGAAAAAATTATTATTTCAAATACAAATCATTATTTCTAACCTTGTCAATGTCTTGACTATATTTTCTATTCATTTTATAACTCATGGTGGTAAATAAGTGTGACTTTTCATGGAAAACACAAAATAATTGTCTGGGTGACCCCAAACTTTTGAACGGTAGTGTACCCTAGTCACACTAGAGGCAGAATGAGCTGGAGTGCCATCAGAATGAAAATTCTTTGCCTATATTCCTAGATATTCTGTCACAGTGTGGTGGAGAATTAAACCTAAATGCAGTATTTAAAGTTTGGGGTAGATTGATTAATGAGCTGGCCAAATGGGCGCAGCTCAGAAAACACAAAAATGACAGACAGCTCAGGGACTGTAACAAAATTTAAGAAATCAGGCAGGAACAGGTCAGGATAACCGGGTCAGAACACACACAGGACAGAAGCGTGGTGTTCACGCTGTATGACTTAACAACACTCATAATGAAACACAGGCTGATGTAAATGCACACAGGAGCAGTCAGACGGTACAGTGCAGGTGCCACAATCAGGAGTAAACGGAGACAACAGAGCACTTTTAACAGAGATATACAGTAGAAGAGGGAAGTACATGGCGGTAATGCACCTGTAAGCTGGTTGCCACCCGCCAGTCAAATCTAAAAGAAGAAGAAGAAGACAGCAGAGACAACTGAGAGGTCATCTGGAGATTGATGAGATTGTTGAGCGCTACTTCAGTGCCTCTTGAGTGCTGAAAGTGATCTTTTAGTGAACACCAAATTTTTCTGCCCCGATGGTAGAGATGGCTGAGTGATTACTGAAAGATCGCTTCCCTTTGGTGATCATTGATGGATTGTTTTGGAGTCAAAACTTTGAGGTCGTGGAGATCACTGGATAACCATGGAGAAATCTTGGCAGTTGCTGGGCACTCTCTGAAACATTGTTGAGGGATCTGGCCATTTTTTCATCACTCCATCATCTCCAGCCGTGTGTATCTGGGTATAACTGTGTAATAGTGAGCACACACCCACCCTGTCATCGTCAGGTATGCCCACATTCACTCCATCCCTTATTTTAATGAGCCCCTGCACATGTTGACAGGCTCCAGATGTGTTAATGCATGGCTGTGATACACTTTCGTCAAACCTAGTGCAGGCTTACTTATTGCAGTCCCGTTTTTTTTTTGTTTGTTTTTTTCACTGTACATATTACATGATGACTAACTTTGCTAACACCAGCTAACCAGTGTCCAGTCAAGGCTGGTTCTGTCTGGGAATATGGGGTCTAGTGGAGTTGGGTAGTATTGAGAATAGAACCAGATGTCAAGTCACAGCTGAGCTAATGGAAGGCTGGCAGACTCCTGTCAGTTTGTAGCGTAGCAGGTGAGAAATGCCAGCTGTTGCCACTCAGACCAGCTAACGTTAGCGTCCAGATCAACCTGGCCAAACAAACGAAGGCAGAGTGGTGTGAGATATACACTGTGATCAACTGTGGATTAATGAACAAACTGAGACGACGTACAGTGGGGTAAAAAAGTATTTAGTCAGCCACCAATTGTGCAAGTTCTCCCACTTAAAAGATGAGAGCGGTCTCCAATTTTCATCATAGGTATACCTCAACTATGAGAGACAAAATGAGAAAAAAAAAATCCAGAAAATCACATTGAAGGATTTTTAATGAATTAATTGGTAAATTCCTCAGTAAAATAAGTATTTGGTCAATAACAAAAGTTCATCTCAATACTTTGTTATATACCCTTTGTTGGCAATGACAGAGGTCAAACGTTTTCTGTAAGTCTTCACAAGGTTTTCACACACTGTTGCTGGTATTTTGGCCCATTCCTCCATGCAGATCTCCTCTAGAGCAGTGATGTTTTGGGGCTGTCGCTGGGCAACACGGACTTTCAACTCCCTCCAAAGATTTTCTATGGGGTTGAGATCTGGAGACTGGCTAGGCCACTCCAGGACCTTGAAATGCTTCTTACGAAGCCACTCCTTCATTGCCCGGGCGGTGTGTTTGGGATCATTGTCATGCTGAAAGACCCAGCCATGTTTCATCTTCAATGCGCTTGCTGATGGAAGGAGGTTTTCACTCAAAATCTCACGATACATGGCCCCATTCATTCTTTCCTTTACACGGATCAGTCGTCCTGGTCCCTTTGCAGAAAAACGGCCCCAAAGCATGATGTTTTCACCCCCAAGCTTCACAGTAGGTATGGTGTTCTTTCTCCTCCAAACACGACAAGTTGAGTTTTTACCAAAAAGTTCTATTTTGGTTTCATCTGACCATATGACATTCTCCCAATCCTCTTCTGGATCATCCAAATGCTCTCTAGCAAACTTCAGACGGGCCTGGACATGTACTGGCGTAAGCAGGGGGACACGTCTGGCACTGCAGGATTTGAGTCCCTGGAGCCCCAGATCAAGGGAGATTATCAGTGGTCTAGTATGTCTTCCATTTTCTAATAATTGCTCCCACAGTTGATTTCTTCACACCAAGCTGCTTACCTATTGCAGATTCAGTCTTCCCAACCTGGTGCAGGTCTACAATTTTGTTTCTGGTGTCCTCTGACAGCTCTTTGGCCTTGGCCATAGTGGAGTTTGGAGTCTGACTGTTTGAGGTTGTGGACAGGTGTCTTTTATACTGATAACGAGTTCAAACAGGTGCCATTAATACAGGTAACGAGTGGAGGACAGAGGAGCCTCTTAAAGAAGAAGTTACAGGTCTGTGAGAGCCAGAAATCTTGCTTGTTTGTAGGTGACCAAATACTTATTTTACTGAGGAATTTACCAATTAATTCATTAAAAATCCTTCAATGTGATTTTCTGGAATTTTTTTTCTCATTTTGTCTCTCATACTTGAGGTATACCTATGATGAAAATTGGAGACCTCTCTCATCTTTTAAGTGGGAGAACTTGCACAATTGGTGGCTGACTAAATACTTTTTTGCCCCACTGTATGTCTAGTGGAGCTCTGCGGGACCACAGTCGGGGCGGTGATTAGCTCACGAGTTAGCTAAGCTGGCTGCACTGTAG